>JAVJGI010000014.1:80571651-80640263 GCA_035590275.1 Ibycter americanus
AGAGCGGGGTGCGGGGTTGCGGGGGTTGCTGCCTGGCGGGCCCCGTCCGCCCTCAGCCCCTGTGCCGCTTCCTTCGCGCTGGGGGCGGCGGCGGGGGGTTGGCGTGGCGGCGGCAGCCGGAGAGCCCTGGGAGAAGCTGGAACTGGGAACATGACGCTGTTTAGAATGGAGTGACTGGGCGGAAGCCAGAGCAGGAGCGGGACACGCGTCGAAGTTGGCTCCTGTGTAGTTGTTACTGGCCTGGAATTGAGTTATAAAGAGCTGAACTTGAAATAATTTCTAGTGTAACTGAGGGGGGGTGCTGGCAGTATGCAGCAAAACATTTAAACGGGGCTGTGCTCTTCTGCAGGGATGGGGTAGAGCACGTTAAAAATACAAAAGAAAGCGAGGAGGTGGAGGAGCGACAGATTGTCAAAGGGAAGCTGAGGCTGTAGGTGGCATCCCCAGTGCGGACACAGCTTTGGAGCTCGGTGGGCAGGCTTTGGAGCTCGAGCTTTGGTAGTCTTGACGGCATAAAATGTAAAGAAATAAGAAGGCGTTGTCTTTGTGAAGAAATCTGTTTGGGGCAGAGTTGGCTCGGCAGTGGGCAGAATGCCGGTCCAGATGTCTAGAAGGTAACTTACTGGGAATGCTGTCAATTTTAGCAATTCACAGCTTTTTTTAATAGGGGGTGGAAAACAAATGCAGCTGTTTACATTAGTGACATAAATTTCTGACGAGGGTAGAAGACAGATTTTTCACTAAGCAGGTACTGAAAGAAGAGAATAGCATTTTAATACTTTGGTTTCAGTGAGTTTCAAAAACATTTAAGAAGTGCTGCTTACAAAAATAACTTTAGCACAGTTGCTTGTATGTTTATTCAGTCTAAATTAAATGAAAGATAACAAGTTGGAAAGTAGAAGGCAGCTCTTAAATATTAGAGCAGTGAAATTGTTATTAGGATTAACACAGGCAGAAGAACATGCATGGATCTTAGTCATTTGGTGAAGTGATGGTAGGATGTCATGCCTGTGAGAGCAAAGGACTGGGTGTTGTGATCTGAAAGCCCCTTGTAGTCCAATGTTTTTAACTAAGACAGTTTCAGTTGTGAGTTTCTCTTCATGTGTCAGTGATTGAAAGCTTTCAAGCTTCTAAAAACAGATAAAACCAGGAGAGAAGACAGTAGAGTTAATAAATGAACTTGCTTGAACTGGATTTTTTTCTTTCAAAACAAACAACCAAACAAAAAAACCCCCACAAAGGTTCATATATATATATACTTTCAGGAACTAGATAATCCTTTTGGATTATTCTGAATTTGTTTTGTTCTTATAATCACTTTTTTTTCTGAATTTTTAAAAAATGTTTTATCTCCTTGCTTGTACTTTGTGAAAGACTCTCTCCACCCACACAAGAATAACTGATTGCTTTGTGCTTTTTATTCTCCAGTGTGTATAAACAAACTGAAATTACTATTGCCATGGTAATAAGGAAAAGTATGGCTAATATAGTGTAATTGGATTAAAAGTGATTTAGCTATTAATCTCAGATGCAGATCCTCAGACAAAATACAGCAGCAGGTAAAATAGTTTATCCTAAGTGCCATCTCAAACTGCACTTATATCCCACTTCTGTTTGACATGCATCTGGCTGAGAAGGCATTTCACATAGATACGGACATTTCACGAATGACACGACACTCAGAATACCCCCATTGTGTGCACAATAAAAACATACCTAAGGGTATCATGTCAGTTTATTAACTCTGAGGAATAAATGCACAAGCCAACAGTTATTTCTGGGACCTGTCTGTGATGGTTGGTTATAAATGGAAATGTCAGTTCTGCATTATGTCAAATGGTGACACCAGTGCTAATAACATGATGTGGACTGGCTTAGTAAAAAGCTTGTTGCCAAGTTGTTTTTTCTGAGGGGTGGAGGGAGGTTTGTTGTTGTTTTTGTTTGGGTTTTTTTCTTTTTTAAAATCTTACAAGGCTTGTGAAAGATCCTCTAGGAAGTTTTGTATCACCTGAAATGCTCTCTTGATTTTCTTACTTCAGGTCCTATCTGGTTGTGGTGTCTACGATGGCACAGAAATTCATGAGGCCTCAGCGTAAGTTGCTTTGTGACACTGTAGGCTCCAAAAAAGTCTGCATGATATTACAGCAGTCTGTTGAATTCAGTTTTGCGCTCTCTGGCCATCAAAATTGCCCTGAGAGATGTATGATGAAGCTTCACAGTTTTCTCACAGCGTAATTGGGAGCTCAGGCAGTCTTCTTGCAGTACTGTGTGGTTGTCCAAAGATGCATGTGATGCGAGAGCAATGAATTTGAGAGAGACTGTCTTTCCTTCAGAAACAGAAATTCAGAGTTCTAGAATCAGTGTCAAGAGAGTTAAGGACTTCATTTCATAATCACTTTGTGTTTCTGTTCCTGGGTCTAAATCTAACACTAGGATTGTTCATACTCGAGTTAACTTAGTGTTAATTGCTGTTTCACCTAGACCTAGATTAAAAGTACCCATAGGTATCTTAATCATGGGACCCTTGCATAACACCTGAGGACCTGCAACGAGAAAGGAGATTTTTATTGTTCCTGGTTGCCTGCATAAGAGCGGTGAACAAAGAAACTTATCTGTAGTTTGCCTCACCCTGCCTTCAAGCTGATATTCTGTTCTGCTTTGCACTTTGGTGTTACATCCAAGGATTTTGCTCCTGACGTGCTCAGTATGCTTTGGTAGAATGTGTGTTTTTCCTCCTCTTTCAAAATCAGGTGGTGGAATATTTGTAGCAAGACTTAGGGGCCAGATAAATACTCTCTTACAAGGTTTTCAGTGTGTTTTATCTCCATTTTTGTAGCATACTGGTACACCTTAGTCGTGGGGGAGCTGAGGTTCAAATGTATGCTCCAGATGTTCCTCAGATGCATGTCATTGACCACAGTAAAGGGCAACCAGCTGAAGCTGAGTCAAGGTAAAGTCTGCATTTAATGTGTTTTCCATGACTGCTGAGCCTCAGTCTCCTAGCCATTCTTCAGACACAGCAGCCTGTAAATGCACTTGCAGCGCTTTGCTGACTGGTTTTAGTAGCTTTATGCTAGCTAGTATTTTGATTGGAAAGAAAATATTAAATGAGTTTTCTGGACTTGATTATATACAGTTTCTAAATGCCTGTGTTTCCCAGTAGCAGTATTTCAGAAGCGTTGATAGCTTTAGTTACTGAGTACCACTGTTCTTGCTTCTTCCCTTACTCCCCCTCCCCTTCCTCTGCCAAAACTTTGTTTGTGCTCTTCTGTGTGCAAATGCTTAATTCATCTCATTGTTTTATTTCTGGTTCTTCTAGGAACGTTTTAGTGGAATCTGCAAGGATTGCTCGTGGTAAAATTGCAAGCCTGGCTAAGCTTACTACAGCAGACCATGATGCTGTGATATTCCCTGGTGGATTTGGAGCTGCTAAAAACTTGTGAGTGCCCACTAAGCATTAGACTCCTCAACTAAATATTCATGGTCAACTACTGGTAATCAACTATGATTCACACAATAAAATCAGGAAACAATAAATCAGGAAGGAATAAATGGCCTTACTTACTACAGATGTAACAACTGCTTAATAAGGAAAACTCCTTTCAAAGTGTTAAGAGTTCAGCTGTGCTGTTCACGATGGTTTTCCAGTCATAATTCATACTGGCATCTGGATTTTAGATAATGCACAAGAAGTCCTTTATCCCCCACCCTTGTGGTGATTCTTTTTGGGCCTGAGGGAAATGAAGGTAAAACTTCAGTAGTTTCAGGTGTTCCTAGTGTTGTTATTCAGTTTCTTTGTGTACCAAAAAGTCCCCTCTTACATGAGTAACGACAAAACAACAGCTAGCTTGAAAAAAAGAAGTTAAAAAGAGGAAAGTTTAAAAAAAGTGTTAGCCATGTGAAATAATTTTTATCTTGTTATTGACCTGCCACTTTGTTGGCTTTGAGAAACCTCAATGTTATTTCTCTGTTCTTCTTATGTATTTTTCTTCTTTGAAAACATTGTTCCACTTCTCAGTCAGTAATCCTAGAAAGCTGATTAGGTAATTCTTATTTCTAGGTGTTTATATCAGGTAAGGAAGATACACGAAAGCAAGTGAGTCATTTTGGCTAAAGCATTGATGGTCAATGACAGGCTTTTCCAACCACCCTTTTAGAAGCTATTAACTTGGTGATAATCCTTGAGAGCCAGTCTCAAGGCAGACAGGCAGGTGTCTCTATTTGTAGTTTTATACTGAGGTATGGATAAAGTTTCTTGTTGTGGCAGGTCTACCTTTGCTGTTGATGGGAAAGATTGCAAGGTGAACAAAGAAGTTGAACGTGTCTTGAAAGACTTCCACAAAGCAGGCAAACCTATTGGGTATGTATGTTAGTTGGAGGGGCATTTGTTTGTTAGTGTGAGCATGGAGACAATGTATGTTTTGTTGATGCATGTAGCTGTTATTGTTGGAACTAGAAAAAGCATCTTCCATTCTGTATCAGTTATAGCTTTTTCAAGATGCATGTGTGTGTAGATATTTGTAAGAGAAGAAGCTAAGAAAAAGCTGAGTGGAAGTTGCCTCGTGATGTCTTTCAGATTTGTAAGACCATGTCCATTTGAATCTTTCCAATTAAGACCAAGTTTTGAAACAGTGCTGTTGTAGAATTGCTTTTGTAATTCCTTTTGTTGCAGTCTTTGCTGCATTTCACCAGTGTTGGCAGCAAAGGTTCTCTCTGGTGCTGAAGTAACTGTGGGCCATGAAGAAGAGGAAGGTGGCAAGTGGCCTTATGCTGGGACTGCAGGAGCCATTAAAGAACTGGGAGCAAAGCATTGTGTGAAAGAAGTAACTATATCCTTTCCTGTGAATTGCCATGTTGAGACAGTTTAGTAATGTGTTGTTACAGTAATGGGTATATGCAGGATCTGTGCTTTTCTACTTACATTTCAGTGGGAATGAATACACAGTGTATAGCAGATAGCATGTAGTACAGTGCGAGATTAGAGTCTTCTGTACACAGCTGTGTAGTTGAAATCATTCTCAGTTATTGCCATAGAACTCCATTGGACACCTGGTAATGCAGTAAATACTGAGTCAATTTGCACATAAAATTTGCATGAATTACAACTGGTCAATTCTCTTTGAGATATATTTTTTTTCTTTTCTTGAAAGCTAATGCTGTAATCAGACTGTACTCGGAGACATTTTATTACAGTCAGTACATTTGTAATGAGCTTTGTAGGTTTTCTTGTGTTTCTGAGCATTCTCACAGACTGCTCTTGCAGTGTTTGTATTTCTGGCAAAAATAGCTTCTAGTATCTTGGATTATAGGTTGCAGCTGTCTTTACTGGAGGGTGTAATATATTTGGAGGTGCTTTTTTATAGAATAGTGGAGTTGTGAGGTTTTGCCAGTGATGGTGACATAGTGAGCATCTGCAAGCGAGACATAGGCTATATTTTCCTTAACTCCCTTTTACGAAGCTCATGTGGATACAAAGAACAAGGTGGTGACTACCCCAGCATTTATGTGTGAAACAGAATTACATAATATCTTTGATGGCATTGGGGCCATGGTAAAGAATGTGCTAAAACTAACAGGAAAATAAAACAAAAAATTGTAAATGTTTAAATTTAGGGTGTAGTATCAAATATAATATGGATCAATGGAAACATTTTCACTTGCTTGTCCTGTTCACACTCCAGTGAATGCTGATATGAAGCTGATTGATACCCAGCTGCAGGATTTTTCATGCCCTTTCTGAGAGAGGGGTCTGCAGAAGGGCTGATGGAGTACGAGCAGTCTGGCCTGAGACAGAGCATTTTCTTGAGCTTTTTCAGCTGGAGAGAGTTGTGCTGATGTGTTCTGAAACAGTCCTCCTGATGCACCAGTGTCAGATCATTTTGGGGAGGGCAAAAAGAGGCTAAAGGTCCTTTCAGAAGCTGAGGGCAAATATGTTACAGAGATACAGCAGATGCAGTGGCAGTATATCTACTGGACAAAGAATGGGAGTAGAGAGGACTTAGCGCGTGGTTCAAGGTTTATGTGCTCTGGCCTGTATCCGTGATCTGAAAGCCAGGATCAACTGTCAACAGAATAGACATCTTCCACCTCTTAATTTAGCTTGGTGTTAATTAAAATATTAATGTTTTGGTTTTCCATTTCAAAGAACGCTGCTCTCACAAAGGAGCCATTTTGAGTATCAGTCAGCAGCAGGATACATCTTTACTGCCACAAGACTAGCACTTTGAAAAATTTATCCATTGGCCCATTATTGCTAAAAAGGTCTTGAAGGAGAAAATATCTGCTGATGTGACGCACAATTTGTAAGAATAATATCCATGTTAAAGTAGTTGTATGACAAGTAGTGGTTGGAAAAACCAATCTTAAATTGTCCTCACTTCCCTGCTTTAGGGTAATAAAGCTTTCTCCAAAGAAATATTATTGAATGTCTGGAATAATGGCGTATAAATAAATAAATTTCTGCCTTTATCTCCTCCTTGTCCCTTCACTTTTGTTTGGCAGCTGCCTTTGATAACTTAGACTGGTTGATACATTGTAGCAGTTTATCTGCTTTTCAGTTGTCTTCAGGGCTTTGGGACATTTTTTCCATATAGAATCCAGCAGAGTCTCTTTCCCCCCCACCTTCCAAGTTATTTGAAAGGTTACAAAGAAATCATACATAGAAACCACATCTGGTAGCAAGCGTGGGTCATAAAGTGGAGTTTGGACATATTCTGAAACATTTTTGCTCATGCATCAAATTCTTCGTGAGGTTTTCAGTGTCAAGTTGGTAAGAAAGAATTTCAAACACTGCCACTGTGTAATTCAGTGCAAATACTCCATAAGCTTTGCTTGTATGTAAGTGGATGTTGTTAATACCAGTTTTATACACAGAGGCTAGGCAGAGTGTGGGAGGTCCTTTTCATGTAAAATGTAATGATATTTAAAAACGTGTGTCTTTTCTACCTCTGGAGGATTTTTAAAAGAAATTTTAAAAGAAACATAAAGTATCACAAACAGGGATGGTATTGAAATCCCCCAAGTACAGGGAGAACAGCTGCTGCCTGTGGTAATGGTATCTTCCTCTGCTGTAACAGTGATCTAAATTGAGCTCAACTCTTCCCACCAGGAATTTTGAGTTCAATCTTTCCATTAGTTCCCCTCACCACAGCAGGGTTATGTGTAGGTATTTAGGGTTTCTCATATCTGCAGTTCCTAGTAAGTGCAGCGGTGGTGGCATAAAGCTTTCTTAGATTGTGAACCTTAGATTCATGTGTCCTGAGGAAAAAGGTGATTTTTTGGAAGAAATTGCTATTATCATGCAGTGACCAGCTGTTGCAAGTTGGTTGCTAGATCATCCAGATGGTGCCTCTTTTTACAGTCCTCTGACATTCTTCCTTGAATCCAGACACCCAAATAATGAAGACTGCTAATAATCCGCTGTATAACTTTCTAAGCAGATGGCAGTGATGGTTATGTCCATCTCTGACTTGGTGACTTCCAGGTTGGATTATCACAGCAGCACATGCTTGCAATCAAGTATGCAAATTTAAAAGCTCACCTAATTTGACATGACATCACATCTGCTAAATAACAGCAGTACTCTGAAATGATCGTCTCAATGTTGGTGACTCTTTGAGGGCTGGGGCTGTGAGTTGTAACAAGAGTAACTAAGGAACCAGCTCCTCCTCAGCGCCTGAAATGTTTTTCAAGGTAGTTACAAAATGTGAGCTACTCATACAGTGTTGTCAGTGGTGGAAGCTTGAGCATTTAGTGAGGATGGAACAAACAGCTGTGCACTGGGGAAATCAAAGACAAAATTTTATTTTCAGAAATTACCACATCTTAAAGCATCTTTTCACCCTTCTTTTTTTCTGTCATTCAGACAATGTTTTTTAAGGGAGAAAGAATCACGCACCAGAATTGCCTTTAATTTTTTTAATTCTCTCTAATTTCTCTGTAATGTGCTGAGTACAAACCTTTGATACACACATTTTTCAAGTTTTTTTTATTCGTAAAAGATTGTTTAACTTTGGTGGAAGATGTAAGATTGTAATCTTGGCTTTCAGCCATTGTGAATTTGGAGGGAAATTCCATGTGTGTTCAGAGATTTGATAGAGACATTTGTCTGCCA
This sequence comes from Ibycter americanus, assembly GCA_035590275.1. Taxonomy (NCBI): domain Eukaryota; kingdom Metazoa; phylum Chordata; class Aves; order Falconiformes; family Falconidae; genus Ibycter; species Ibycter americanus. The sequence goes on from JAVJGI010000014.1 coordinate 80,579,765, forward strand.
AGCTGGGTTTTTCATTTCCTTCCATAGGGCTATTTGGAGCTTCTGAGGGGTTTGCTAGTTTCAGCCAAGTGGATAGAAGTTTATGATTAAGATGTTTTTAAAACGCTATCAGAAATAAGAAGTGAAAGAGTGTGCGTTCTTCAGGCCTCCACAAGGAGGCATGCAATATCTGGCTTATGGATCCTGCCATTTTTCATCTTCAGAAAGCATTTATGAACTTTGTCCTACTGAAAGGGAGTGGTAATAAATGTCCCCCCTCCCCAGTGTTGGTTTTCTAGTGATGTGGTGGGGTTGACTTGTGGGGTGTGGGGAGGCATTGTTACTCTCAGTTGTGTTTCTGCCTGCCCCATTTTGCCCTCATTGGTCCTTACACACAATAAACTGGTTTATGAAATGCTTCTCTGCGGATTGTCAGTGTTCAGAAATTTGGCAGCGGTGCTTTTTTTTTCTAAAAGCAGAAATGAGAGGGTTTTACCCTTTTGTTTGTGGCTATGCTAGAGGTGTGTTTCAATGAGTGAGATGCCAGCAGGGGGCATGTTGTGAAGGATGCTCTGTGCAGGTTTTCTCTTACCCAAGCCCAGTAGTCCAGCTGTTGGTTTCTATGTGACATTGTTATGTTGATGTTTTGGATTCATAGAGGGAATCAAACAAATACTGTTTCTGACTTGTTTAAAAAAAAAAAAAAAAAAAAAAAAAAAAAATCCAATTCCATCACAATGAATGCATTTATCCTGCTGTTTTGCCAAGACTCATTCCTTCAACACAGTGACTCCCTATTTATCCCACTGAAAGCATAATATCATATATACTTATATTAAGATCTAAGGCCTTCCTGTGATATATTTATCACTAAAGAATTAGGGAAACTGTAGTATAAAATCATGAAAGTACACAGTGGGGGTTGAGGGGGGGGTGGGGTGGGGTTGGGATTTGCTTTTTTTTTGGCGAGGTTTCAAATAATAATGCCATTATAGCCAAGGTGAACTAAAAGCAAGGTTTGTAGGGAGGGACTTTTATCAAGCCAAGAAATACTCCTGGAAGGAAATACACTGCTTCTTGAAGGGTCTGTGTGTTTGCAAGCTAGCAGTATGTTGTATGTGTATGTATGTATGTGTTCTTTTTTTTTCAGTGGAAGCTTAGATAATCATCCTATTGCAAATAATTGAAAGTTGCCTGCATTCCAGGGCTTAAGTCTCTCATTTGAGCTGTTTTTCTTCCTCCTTCCCATGGCTTGAAGTGGCTGAGGGGAAGCTTGCTTGTGGTGTGGGTCAGCCTTAGCCCTCAGAAGAATTAAGGAACTGAGGTTTAGTTATCTTTTCCAAGGTGATTTCAGTGGTGATCAGAACCTCTGCAGAAAGATATAGAGAGGGGAAGAGAAGGGACTAAACTTGGACAATCCCAGAAGCTGAAACAGAAGGTGCAGCGAGGATTGCATTACCCATAGAAACATGATTTTGTGCTGCCTGTTTAAAAATAATCACCTTCAATCCTTATTCTCAGTATTTTTCAGTACCCTTTGTTGAACTGCTGAGTATCATGCTATGTGAATAACTACCTCCAGGCTTAGCTGAAATAATGGTGAAATTTCTGCATCAAGTGTATTACATTCATTCCTTGCTGATGATTTATATGGGCTGTTTCTCCATCATATGGAACTGAAAGGAGCTCAGTGGAAAGCATTAACCAGTTAAACTGGCCTCGCTGTAAACTTAGGTAAACTACAAAAAGGGCAGACTAACTCCTTTTTGTCTCTTAGCAGTGTCACTGTCAAACATGAAAAAATGAAATGGCTTTTACAAGCCAGTTCTTTTGCAAGAGTAACATACAAGGACCTCTTAAGAATTTCTTTAATTTGACAGATTATCAGCCTATAGTGTGGGCCGCCAAGGTACTACAAGTGAGAGAAGTGGAGATTCCTCCTTTTTAAGTGTGTGAATTGTTATTGTGCTTCTTAGTTTTCAAAGCTATCCCCCTTGTTCACGATTAAACTCTGGAAAACAGACGTGTATGTGCTGCTCATGTTCTGCACATTGAGTGAACTTTAAGACTGTCACTTGCTGTGTTGTCACCCAGGCAAGGAAGGACAAATCAAGGTCTGCTAGTCATTCAAAGCTTCACTTGCAGTCTCCCAGGAAATCGGAATGGCGGTCATATATTACTACTGGGAATGGCATTAACTGCAGCTCTGGGAAAATATAATAAACAGAGACATTTAAACATCCCAAGTGCTGCTGCAAATCTGAGTCATAAAAAAGTAGGGTTGTAAGCAACATGTAGAGGTCATCTTCTTCCCCCATTCTTCATTCCTCGTACCTTCATCTGCTCATGTGCTTACTGTGATTCATGCCAATTTGCACAGGCAGGGAGAATCACTTCTGAGGGTGAAAGTATTCATTTGCTTGCCCAAGAAATGCAGCTATATAGTCACACAGCTTGCACTTGTGACTGGAGGTGCTCATGTGGTTTGTGTGCCTCAACACCTTTTGAAAAGTGGAGGGCTGCTTAAGTGGCTATTAGATTTTAGAAGTCACACAGTCCTTGAGATGAGGGCAAGCAGTTCAGACTTCTGGGACCAAGACCTGTACAGATGCCACCTTTTGGACTTTGATTGCACAGGGAGCCTGGCTAACTGTAGGAACAACTGGAATACAAATAAAGAACTCTTATAGACAAAGTGATTGTTCTCATCAGGGTGAGCTTTGGGTGGTTTTTTTAGGTTTTTATTTTTTATCCACTTTTTTTTTGAAAAAATACATGGAATTTGAGACAAACATTTGGAGGGTAGGACACAAGAAGACAGTCACAGTATGTACAATTCTTACATTCAAATCTTTCTGTGAAGTGGGATCCCAGCTGTTCTGCTAAGCTGCTCTGTACCCAGAGTAGCGTAGGTACCAACTGAACTTCACTGCAGCAGCAGCAGCACAGGCTGTGCATGGGATTTTGTCTCTCTTCCCCACCATGGGGAAAAGGCCCTTTATTAAGAAAATTAAAGGTAACTATCTCCTTTACTTCAATGGATACCATTTTAAGCTCTATTTTATTCTGTTCCCTTCCTTGCAAAAACAATCCTGTCTTTCCGTTGGAAAGAGGGTGAAACTGTTTCAAATCAAAATGACTTTATGTGTGTCCTTATGAGTTACTTCCTTCTGCTTGAGGGCTCAACCAGAAGGCGTGCATTGCAGTCACCGCTGTTCACCAACCTGGGTGAACAGTTCTCCAGACGCTTCTCAGTTCTTTAACAGGGTGGTTGCAGCAGCTCTGGCCAGAGACAAAGCTTCCATACTTCCTTGGTATTTTTGGTATACAGGATCCTTTCAATCTTAGTTTTACACAGGACATCTGCGCTACCTGTATCGAACATTTTCAGAATTAAACCCATTTAATTGCGTAGGAATCAGTTACAATTATTCTGACCAGTTTGTAATTCTTTTTCCTCCAAAGGTGCTGTTTTTAAAGAAGTAACATTGTCACAGTAACAATTTGCTATTGTGCAGTTCTAGCTTAAGAATCCACCTTTTGCATGGTGATCACATTTACCTTGCTGTGTTTCACGACAAGAAGAAAAAACACTGAATTCAGCCTTCTGAAGCCTCTGGCTTACTTAGAAGTGTATTTTGTAATAATACATCACTTCCTTCCTCTGTGTTGATGTTTTATGAATTTCCATCATCTTTCTCAGTCAGCTTCACCCTTCCGCTGAAAAAGTACTACATTTCTAGTGGAAAAGAAGTTGTTACTGATAGCTGATGACGCTTAAGGGTAAAAACAGAAGCTAAAGTTCTGCAGGCTCAAATTTCACAAGGTTTCCATACTTGCGTTTCACAAAATGCACACATCTTCCTACTTCCAGTTTTCATCTGACACAGAGGGTAATTGCCCCTTCTTCACCTCCTGTCCTTCAGCTGTTGAAGGACAGCAGGTGAGATCTTAGGCAAAAGATCTCACCAGGGACAATTATAATATGACCTTGTAGTTTTGTGAGTCTTTTATCCTGTCGTTAAAGCAAAACCACAAAATCCAAAATTAAATATTCATACCGGCAGCACTAAAACTGGGCTCCAAGAAACAAATGAAAAAGCAGACTTGCCACCTCTGGGTTTTGCTGCCTTTGGTTTTGTGGAACACCAAAATACAAGACATAAACACCTAGAGCTAGGTCTGTTTTCCACTGTCAGTGTTTCTTTCAGGTGGCTCTGGAACAGTTGTCATGCTAACCCTACAGAGCTGTTCTGCCCAGTGACGTCCTCTGGCAAGGAGAACTTCCCAAAGAGAAGGTTGGTTTCCCCAGTTAAAAGTGCCAAACCCCCAGTGTGACCAGGAGGTTGAAAGAGAGGGGAAGCATAGCCAGACATGGTGCATCAGCAGAGTTTCTGGAGGAAATCTGACTGTGTCCTGAAAAATTAAAAAAGAGAAAGTGACATATAACTGGTGGCTTGACAAGAAGTGTATCTGAAGTTTGTGTGATTTATTTTACATGAAAGCATGGATGGAAGATAGTTTGTAAAATAATATGGATGCTGGTTCATTTTCAAAATTCTCCTTTTTGTATGTGTACCATCTGGAAAAAACCAGTCTTAAAATGCTGTGACGAATCATTTTTTTCTCCTTCATAGAAAAGGCACAGACACTCAGCAACGATGAATACAGCTTCCTTTTCTGAGTGACTGAGAATACTTGTTTGAAATCCTGATAGAACAACAGCAACTAAAAGAGTATAAAATACACTAGGATTGTACCTACTCAGGGCCTGAGGTAGGCATTGTGATTAAGAATTCATAAATAATAGTAATAATTATTAAAAAGTCTAGGTCACAGACACTCAGGTGGTAGCAGCACTGTGTACCACTATTGGTACATAAGCTACAATGTGGACACAGGGTACGGATCAGCTTTGGCACAGGTGGTACTTCACCCTGTGCTAGCGGTAGTACATATAAATTAAAAAATTGAGTTAATCAATAGAGAATTTTTTCCTGTAAGTGTTTACATTCAAGGCCTTCTCTGGGAAGATCAAGCTGCATATTGTTTTCTATACCAATTCTTAGGCTGTTCGTATTGCTGTGGTATCAGCTTTCAGTATGTTGCTGCAGTTAAGGTATTGCTAGTAGGGGTGCTTCCTCCCCCTCTTCCTAGAAGCAGTATGTGGTATTAATGTGTAAAGAGCAAGTAAACATTGGGTAGTCCTCAGTAATGCTTTGAAATAAGTGTAGGATTATAGTAAGTCTCCTGGCCTCTTGTGACCTCTTCCAGGCCTAGGCACTTTGGTTTTTCCCAGAAAAAATTTAAAACAAGTTCTGATTGACCCAGAATGAGTCTCGCAAGAAACCCAGAGTGACAGTAAAATTAGGCTTTTAAAAATAATTAGGAAAAATAATTAATCCAGCATATTGAGCAAATAAACAAACAGAAATGAAGCAGAAGTGAAACGGATCAAAACTGTTCCTGTTTTTATATAAAATAATGTCTGCTGATCCAGTTATGATGACTGCAAAGTGTGAGAACTATTTGTGCATACAGTGTCTTTGTTCTCAGCAGGTCATTTAACTTCTCTAAGTCCATTCCAAAATAACAACTAATACAAAACAGATTAACTTTCTCCCTTTCTTAAGAAATTGCTGAAAATAAAAAAAATGGGCGCTGTCGTGATGATCTTTAAAAGAAGTTGACAACATGAAATATTTTTTCCTTTTTGCAAAAAATTATGTTTCAAAAGTTAGGCTTTTGTTCTTTCCTCTATCCCCCAGCCCTTCAAAATCCAACAGCACAAGAACCTTCAGGTATCTGAAGTGTGTGATTCAGTTTGTTCTCCTATAGCAAAGCTGAAACACTTCCCCTATGTCCCAAGCACTGTCATGTTCTGTTTGCTTTTATAATGTTATAATGTGGTGCTGTGTCACTGAAGGCATGTGATACCATCTTGAATTTAACTGCATGGTTTTTAAACCTTTAAGCCAGCTAGAGGAGCTATCTTAGGTCTAAAAAGGATATTTCCTGTAATTTTTCAAGTTGTTTATTGCTCATGAAGTACAGAACTGATCTTTTCTGTGTAGTCATGAGGTAAAACACTGGAACATTTATCTTCCTTAATTTCTACATGAGTTTATTGCTTCTTAATCTGACTTTAATGATGCACTGTGGCTGAATTTACTGAGTTAACTGTAATACAATGATTATGTAATGGATTATATCTTTCAGCTACACTGAGTAAAATACAAATTGTAGCTATTGATTTTTATATGACAAAATGTTACAGGTTTGATAGCAATTTGAGATTTTGTAGAGCTAATAAGAATAATTTGGCTTACAAGAAGGATTTTTATGGGAAAATCTACTGATGATGGCATGTTGGAGCTGGAGAGCCCTCTGTATTGCATTCACTCCAGAAGTGTTTACAAATGACCCTAATGCAGTTACTTCTCTGTAATGGTTAAACCTAGACATTAGCATCTGCACTGTACTTCAGAACTACCTTTGGATGAGACCTACTTTAAGTTTCCCAGAAGAGCTCATGGGGAGTCATTAATGATGTATTTTTAGAATATTCATTACCTTATTTACCCAAAAGGACCCCCTTAATCTCTTGATCTGGTAGGTCATTCATACTGAGGTAATTTACAGAGGTCTTAGCTCCCAGAACTGAATGGCTTCCATGTTACTTTGTTTTCACTGGTTTTTATGATGCCCATAATGGTGACTTGCTTTATGGACTGGAAACTGCTGGCACTTCAGTATTCTTTCTGCTGTCTAGGTCTGTCTTATTGGTGGAGATATTTCTCCCTGTCTGGGACAGCTGTGTTTTGCTAGACTTAGTAGGACAGAACAAGCACCATAAGTCTGTTGGCTTTCTCTATTCAGCGCATTTTACCACTCTTGCAAATTCAAATTAAAGCCTGGATCATCACTTAGACACTTAGCAGGTTAAGGAGTATTGCCTTACCAGAAGGGGAAGGTGCCTCCTCAGTGCTAGACAGAGCTGGAAAAAACCACAAAATTATTTGTTTGAGCCTAGAACAGAAAAAGTGTACTGATAATTGATCTAAGGATTAGTGGTTTTTTCTGAGAAAGAATACATTTATCAAACAAATCACAGAATTAAATCAAAGATACAGTACTGCTCCCAAAAATTAGATGATGAAAACAATGAATCTGCATTTTCAAAACACTTTTTTTTTTTGAAAACTGCAAAACATTTCACTTTGAAATTTTCTGAACAAAAGTATTTTACTTTAAAAGCATTTCTCTCTTGAGAATTATATGCGTAAAACCAAATATATTAAAGGGTCTATATTCCTTGAAAACAAAATTTTCCTATTCTAAGCAGAATTAAATGTGTGTGGTTGACTGTAATGCAAGTTTGCAGCTGATTTATTCAAGCAAGACACCTTAAAAAACTGATTTGTTTTCACGTTTATCCCCTTTTTTTCAATTTGCTTTTTCAGTTGTCAACTGGTCAGACCCAGTGCCCCATCATTCTGCTGGCCATGCTTGTAGGTAGTTCAAACATGTGAGCTCTGTTGTTGGTATTATTCAAGTATGTGTTACGGTCTCACTCATTTTCCTAAGGAAGAAAAATAATTCTTGTTGCATGCGTCCGGCTTTGCCACCAGATCCAGATCTTGCAGCTCCAAGGGAAAAGGTAATTAGCAACTGCCTGTCTTTCATCTGGAAGGTTATGTGGTCTGGACTTTGGATCTAATTGCCCGAGATGAAACTAACCTGCTTCACAGACCCAAATGCAAACAATGAAATAAACTCTTTTGTTCCTCTGGGACAAGGTGAATCCAGGACAGTACAAACCCATAAATAACCAAATGCTTAAAAGCTGGGGAGACCTCACTATTCATTAAAGTCTCCTGTGAAGGGAGAGGGAAGAGGCAGGTGGCTTGCCTTCAGGAGTCCTGCTTCTTCTGTAGATATGCTGTGCTGAAGCTTAACAAAGATGCACTATCTTTTTTCCTTCTCACTTACTCTTCCAACAAAAGCAAGGAACAGAGTGAAACTGAGTGAAGATTTGCTTTAAAAATTGAAGCCATCCCAGTCGATGGCCATATATGGCTTGTCAACAAGAAATGTTGCCCTCCCTCTGAACTAAAAAAAATCTTACCTGATACAATGAGTTTAATTTTAGATTTCTGTGTTTTGCTGGGATGATCCCCAGTCTGTTTGTAGATGCAAGAATATTCAGCTGCGTCCAATAATTGGACATTGGAGAGCTTTAAGGAAAAGTTGCCGTGCTTCATCTGATCCCCAAAAAGACTGGTTCTGCCATGGTAATGTTTGTTCTGGGATGTCAGTGAATCTTTCCCATTGTGATAAAAATGTACCACGACGGAGTCTATCTGCCAGTAGAGCATTGAATTGGAAAGGGTCAGCTCTCTGGGAGAGGTGGTGGTGCAAGGCAAAATGACAGTTTCTCCAACAAATGCATGGCACGTTTTGTCTGGTTGACCTGGAATAAAAAACAGACAGCTTTCTCAGTGTGCAGCAGAGCTAGGGACACCAGGTTTCCTGTAGCTTGGCTTTGTCACATTATTATTGCCTCTCTTTACCCTGCTGCTTCTGCCCGTCCTCCTGCTCCCAGCCAGGCAGGAGGCAGCATGCGCTATGCTGCGGGCCATAGTTATTCTCCCAGTAGCCCAGAAAGAAGGTCTGTTATCCCCACTTCAGGTAAGTGACTTTTCCAAAGCTTCGAGGAGACAGATTTGTACGGGCGGCATGGACATCAGGCAGAGGTGTTACCAACCATACCAACCAATTCCAGCACACACAAGAACCGGGGTGAGGGTAGCCTGCTGGGGAACACACAGGCAGACAGGCAGGGCAGGAAGCCGGATGCATCTCACACACTGCTCATTTAATTACTTTGATACTAATTACTTTTATAAATTCTTCCAAGTTAGTTGAAAGTATACTAAAACTTGCACAAAAGGGTGAGTCTGCCACTATCATGCACGACAACTCTTACTAGATTGTGGTGGTGTGTTTTCTAGGGGAAGACTGGGTTCTGGAAGAAGGTTTCTATGTATTTATGAAGCATAGACAGCTAGGTATTTTCAGCACAGAATGTGGGCTTAACACTTTGACCAAACCTGTTTTATAAAATGATTTTATAAATTAAAATGCAGATGAATTAATTTGGATGGAAAACTCATCCCCAGCAGGGAGCGTAACAAAAGCAGCATGAATCTGCAATTGTGCCAAGAAGAAAAGCTAAAATTCACTGTGAAACAACTCAATCTGTCTTCATGGCCAAAGTTCTGTGAAGCATAAGGGGTAAGTAATCAGACTGAATATAGAAATGAATGTTGTTGGTCACAATGTGGTCATTCCTGTGTTCTAGGTCTGCACCAGCTCTGTGCATGTATTGGGCTGAAGACCAGAGTCCCCGTTCCCCCTTGAAGTCACTGACATCAGCCAGGGCTCAGCTTGCTACACACTTGGGCCTCTGTTTCCATATTAATCAGTGTCCGGTTTGAGGCTTGTTTGGTGTCACACTGTGCCTATCCAGACAGACATAAAAGCAGAAGGAAGAGTAATTGAGAAAGCTAAATCGCAGAGCCAAGTAAGTGGCTTTGATTATAACTCAACATCTGCTTTCCTTTGGTTTTCAGATTTTTCAGCTGAAAATCCCAGTCCACTTTTGCCCAACAATGTAAATTTTTAGCTGAAAAAAACACATATCCCCAGTGCTATTTCTGGTGGTTGGTGGAAGGAGAGTCTCCTTCCTGCGTGGAGAGCTCAACCATTTTCAGACAGAATCCGCTGCTGACCAGGTTTTGCTTCTCAGGGGGAACCTGAATTACAACAGTATCCAAACAAGGGTCTCTATTTATAATAAAGCTGAATCTCCACTGTACTGTACCCTTACTGCCACAGCACGTACGACCCTGCACTCCCCAAGGAGACTGCCTTAGCCCTGCAGTTAGGGCACACCCAGGCAGGGCCATTAGCTGTACCCCGCGCACCTGGGAGGGGGGCCGCCAGCTGGGGAAGGGCAGGGCGGGGGGGCAGCAGCCTGAGGCCCATCCCTGAGCTGCCTGGGCCTGGGGAGCCGAGCAAGGCTGTGCTCAGCAGGGTCTCCCTGAGGCAAGGCTGAAAGTTGACTGTGGTTGTGGTTGACCATGGTGTTTTGTAAGCCCTGGAAGAAGTGAGCCTCCAGAAGAGCTTTCTGGTGGGAAGAGTCCTGTCCACAGGATGCCATTAGGAGAGAGCTTGCAATGTATGGTCTTGCGCATGGATGAAGAAAAGATAATCCTGAAATCAACAAAACTTGTGGGTCTGTTCAGAAAAATGGATAATAAGCATTTGCTTAATGAGCAAAAGAGGGAGAGTGTTGGTCCTATCTCCTGATTGCAGTCACTTCTAAATTTGATACTGGTTTTAGAAGTGCACCTATTTGCTTTTTGGCTCTTTAGTCTTTTTCTGAGCATGGAAGACAGTGGTGCCCAGCATATCTGAGCCTAGCATAACTATTCCTTTCCTGCATGATACAGCGTACAAACCTTGTAACACTTGTGATGACTCTATAAAGACCCACAGGGTCCAACCCACCCTGCCCTACACTGCTTTCAGCTGGTAAAACCAGGGCAGCAGGAGGCAAAAAAGGAGGCACTGCTGATGTTGCCTGGGACAAGAACAGGTGACTGAAATGAGTTATTTAACAGACCCTACAGCTGCATGAGGTCTTCTGTAGATGAGAAAAACAGAATTCTAAGCACAAGTCAAAGCAGCACGCTTATGGAAGCTAGTCTTGAGAAGCATAAAGTCGTGCTAAAGACTGGTGATGCTGTGCTAAGCTTTTTACTAAGGCTATTGATGCACCAGAAGGTGTGGAAACCAAGAGCTTCCTGGCCAGAAGACTGAAGCAGCCGCACAGCGAGCGGTGAGGATGGTGATGGCCGCTGCTGGGGTGTGTGAAGCAAGGTGAGTAGTGCTTACTTGATCTACCTAGCAAGATTTGTGTGTGGAAGATGCTGTTCTCAATCTTGGAAAAAATGCACGTTGGCACACAGCTTTCAGTTGCAGTTATAGGATTGAAATGTAAAGTGACGTGAGTTTATTTTGTGGATTTTTGTGTGTGTGTGTGTTTTAAATATTGCCCACATGTTTAAGACTATTGAGGTGAAGTTGAGTGTGCTAATTTAACCAGTCTGTAAGATTTCTGTAATGAGAAAACACTGCTACTTCAGTATCCAAAGCGTGGTGCAGGGAAGCTCATAAATATTGGGCTTTTTTGTTTCCCCTTCTTTTCCTCCCCTTGAAGATGATCTAGGGTAACTGGTTTTATTTATTAATTATATATTGCTTGTATGAGAGGAATCTGGGATGCCAGTAGGCAATCTAGAGTTTATGCCTTGTGGAAAAGTGCCTGGAAGTGGAAAGCTCTTGAGTGCATCTCTCAAGTTTGCTCTGGTGATACTAGTATACTAGTGCAGTTCTGACAAAGTAGTTCAGTAGTGGAAGTAATGGGTTAAGCAGAAAAATGTTTCAGTGTTAGAAACTAGGCAACAGGGAATCTTTTGTGTTTCTGAGTACTTATGAGCCCAAACTGAAATGGGTTACCCTGACAAGGTAGGGTTGTGTGGTTCCTTACAGGCTCGTGTCTTGCCTACATGCAAAAGTATTTTGGAGAGGGTAGGGGGCTGTTTGCAATCCCAGTTGCTTGCTCAGGAACACTGAACTTGAATTCCCTTATTATTATTTTTTTTTGGGGGGGTGGGGGGGGGGAAGGGTCAAAGGGTAATCACTGAAATGGCTTTGCATGCTTGCAAGTGCACTCAGCTACTGAAAGAACACATCTGAAGTGGCAGTAGACTTTTCACACTGCTATGTGGAGACATGTGAAAAATTTCCCTAAAAATGTCAGTTGTGCTTCCAGAAGTGAGAGAGAGACTAGTTCCAGATGAAGTGTAACCTCCTGAACCACCACAGCACCTTGTAAATGCAATGCACTTCTGGGCAAACAGAGGAGTCTTGACCACACGCAGAAGTCTTAATATTGCTCAAATTAAGCCTCAGATAAGGAAATTCAGGGACTTGCCCCTGCAGCTTGTATAAAACTCCCTTACCGGCGTATACTAGTGTATCTCCTTCATAGGGAAGATCACATCTAATCTATACAATGTCAGAAACCCAACTTTGCTAGAACTTGGCAGAGCACGTGCAAAGATTCAGGGAGAGAAACTGCTGCTGGGCTCCAGTCCTTTCACTTACCTGGTTATGACTGTAGCAAGCCCAGCAACTTAATGAGTTTAAATACAAAAACAGATGCAAGGCCGTTGGGGGTTGTAAAGGATAAGATTTCAAGTAATGCTTAATATTATGGAAGTGTTAGGGTATTTTTAAGGATGTGGGCAGGATAAACTTTACAGGTAAAGATATGTGGGCCTGAAACACCTTTAACCTTGAAACTACTTCCTTTCAGATGCAGAGGTTTATCTGAAGGTTATTACCTGTACTTGCAAACCTTGGACTGTGATGAAATACATTCAAAGCAAAGCACGCATTTGTTTTGTTTTGCTCCAAGATTCTGTTTGTAGTTATATGTGTATTCACATATAAATACTTCCACAAACTCCAAGACGTGTGTTATAGTATATTTACCTCTGGGTAAAGATGCAAGCAGTAAGCAGGCAACCATCCAGAGACCAGTCTCCCTAATAAAGTGAGAGAGAGAGAAATGCCAAATGCTTTGTTAGAATGCTAGAGCAGAGATCAAAGACCTTTTCTCTGGTGTAACTTATGCTCTGTTTCACAACTCTGCCTGTCAAGGGAGTTCAGATACAAAGCTGGGTGGGTTAGAAACCCTGTCTTGTTTTGTCATCTGGTCTTGGTGTGGATTATATCTCCTGCCTGTAGATCTGAGGTTTCTCAATGGTTGTAATGGGATGGGCCTTCAGCTGCAAACACCAGACCCGTGCTTCCCACTTGCATTCTCATGTGAACAAAGTTAATTGTGTATGCCTAGTCATAGTTTGCTCTTGAGATTATTTTCTATTGATAATATAAATTAAATTCCCTCTGCCCCCAAACTTCAGTTCTTCACAGCACAAGAAAATTGTAGCTTACCGGTTCATTTTTGTGCTTTCCCAGCCCTTAGGAATCCCTCCCCGTTGCGAGCTTCACCGGGTGCTCCGGCTGCTACTTCTGTCTCTGCAAAAGAGTGAAAAGCTCTTAATTCTTGCCACAAGCATTTGTCCAGAAGAGGATAGGTTGTTTACTAGCACTTTGTTTGCTGTGGTTCAGTCTGTTTTCTTTCACTCTATGTATACAATGCAGCGTATTATTATATACACTTTGTCTATACAGTACAGAGAATGTATACAACGGAGTGTATTTACACTCTGAATACACTCCTACAATAAGCAGAGTGTATTTATTTTCACGTGTAGGATGGATGTGAATCACAAGCTGTGCTCTGACTGGCCCTGAGCTTTCAACCTAGTGAAGGGATTCTTGTTCTATAGCCAGCTGAGATCAAAGAAGGTGGTGAAACCTAATGGATGTTATGTTTATCAAAAGGTGTAGACACCATTCCTCAGACTACCAAACATCACCCAAGCTGCATATCTTCCAACAAAATGCAAATATGGCTAATAAGCCTATACGGAAAATGCTGCTTAAAAGAGCTTCTTCTCCAAGGAGGCTGTTAAATCAGGTACTTTCTTGAACAGGGTAAAAAACCCAAAACAACAACTCCAGAGTGGGGGTCGGGAGGAAGAACATGGGTTTGGGGCTGCTTCTCCCAGTCCTCACAGCATCTTGTAGCTTAAGGAGTACAAACATGTGAGTGATTATTCCTGCCCAGTGTGCTCCGGAGATAATGCTGATGGTGGAAGTAGTGGTTTAGCCAAGGTCCTCTTCCTGCTGAGGCAGCTCTGTCTGGGGAAGGTGCTGGTGTTGTTCTCCTGCCTAGTGCTCCTGGTGCAATGGCAATTCTTGGGGCGAGCAAGACCCGAGAGCTGGATTGCTGTTTCTCCCTCTCTCCTCATGGCCAAGCCCTGGTTTTGCTTCACTTATCAGCCCCTTCATGATACTTAGTGCAAGTCATCTGCTGTCTTTGGCTGCTTTGGCATTAAAACCAGTGTGTTCTGCATGTTTGTGATGAACTTCTCCTGTGGTTGCCTCCCTCCCCATTGTAATGGTTGGCGTTTCAAGCAAGGGTATAAATTCATGCAAAGTGAGCTTATTCCATATGTGTTTCCTTCCTGCCTGCCTTTTGCAAAGTGAACTGAGGTGCTTATGGTCACTTTTATTTGCCTGACTAGTTCCGCATGGTGCCCCATGCAGTTTATCCTCCCTCTCAGCTTTGTACAGATGTTCCACTCCACATAATGCTGCTCTGCAAAATTACCGCGAGCAAACTTATGTTGCACTCTGGTTGGGTAGTGGAGCAAGAACAGGGTGGACTGGGAGGGACCAGAGCTCCACACCAACTTGCTGTTAGGCAGCAGCAAAGTCTCTTGCCAGGCTGAAAGAGGAAAGCCTAGCAGGTGGTGCTCTGTAGTGGTACTGTGGCTGTGCCCATTCTTCCTGTAGGTAAGGGGTCCTTATGATATCTCCCTACACAGAAAAAACTAAAAATGTTGTAGCTGTGGCCGGCTAACAGGTCTGTGTAAAGGTGCAGCAGCAGCAGACAGGAGCAACCTGAAAGTCAGAGCCCCTAGAAGTGATGTCATTACCTTCTGAAGAGTCAGTTGTTCTCTAACAGTTTTGATTCTGACTCAAGAACCACAGGAAAGGGGTTGTTCCAGCTCAGCCAGCTTGTTTGTGTCTCTGACTGGCAACTCCCACAGAGTCCCTGTGGGGTTTCTGGTTCTCACAAACACCTGTACAAAAGTCTTGGACTTGGGAGGAAGTGGGATCAGAGCTGAAATACCAAATTGCGTGTGAATGTTGAGCTCTCCTACCATCCGTGTGCTTTTGTTGCTTCCCTACTGAATGTTAAGTTTGTGCATAAAGAAGGAGCAGGGCAGGTCTTGTTTTAGGAAACAGTATCTAACTGCAGGAATGCCTCAGACTAGTCTAACTGGAGCACCTGACCCTTAATTTAGCGTAATCCAGTGCTGTTTAGTTGAAATAACATTTCTTTCTGGATTGAGCTGACTCTACTTGAAACAGAAGTGTTTACACTGAGCCTCCAGAAGGATTGTTCTTGGTATGCTAAAGGAGAAATCTGTTCCCATCTGTGCAGTTCAGCAGGTGTAAGATATTTCAATCACCACATGGATCACCATTTAAAATAATTCATTTCTATTTGATATTTCACGTTGTATATTTTTTTAATAATTATTTTTAAGTGCTGGCTTCAATGAAATGGAACTGTAGGAAACGAAGAATTTTTTTCTTTGTAACTTCTTAAAATTTAGAAGTTGATTCATTTAGTGTTCATTTTAACCTAATAAAGGAATATTTAGGAATTATTTTTCAGAGGTTAAAACAATTGAGTAAGGCTGTGCAATGAAGAATCACTTCCTGAAGAACTGAAATACAACTTTTTAACACATTAACCTACCTGAAATAACTAAGGCATGTGATGTAATTAAAGCATATGATTAAACTGTGAAACGCTGAACTTCTTGGCAATGTCTTGTCACATGTGCAAGGCCATTTACTGAACGTATTGGCTCAGCCTGCAATAAAATTAAATTAATCAAGTAGGCAAGTAACCAAATGTTCCTGCTGCCTGTAGAGTAGCAGGACTTCGTCTCCCAAAGTAAATTGATTCAAGTTGTCCCTTTGCAGTGCAGGAAGGGTAGGCGTGAGAAAGGGTCTACATGCTACCGTTGCAGGCTTTATGCTCTTGGAGCACTAAAACTCTCCCTTTAACATAAAGAAAGAAAATGGTATTTTCCATGAGTGCTCTGTTAACCCGGAAATAGCATTGCTGCACTTTATTAAGGACTTTCTTCTGCGAATAGCTCTGCTGGTCAGGACAGTTGGAATGGCAGGAGGGGAAAATGCTGTAGGTAGAGGTGCTGTGCAAGAGCCAGGGGTGCATGTTCTGTGCAGATAGGGTTTATTTTGTTCGTTCGTTTGTCTGGTTTTTTTTCTATTGCCATAAACCTTGCTCTGAATTCTGTGGGCAGCTGTTTGATCATTGGGGATGGTGCAGCTGGAGCGCGACTCACCTGTGATCATACAGTGGGCAGCAGTTCTGATAGCTGGGCAGCTGGGTTATGGTACCAGGAAAACCAGCTGGTTTCAGAGATCAGTCCAGCAATGGCTTGTAGTTACAGTGCACCTGTATGCTTTCACTGCAAGGAATGATCAGTTTGGCATCTAGGCCAGAAAAGGACTTTGGAACTGAAAATCTAGAGGAGTGTGAGAGGCTGTTATGGGACAGTGGTCTGAAGCAGGGTGGTGGCCGGGGCAGGGAAGGAGATGCTGAGCTGGAACCCTTTTGACACGGAGGAGATACCTCTGTGTGGTGACTAAGTGTGACACTGATTTTAAAAATTGTTGTGAACTAAACGGACATGACCATTTGGAAGTTATATTGAAGGGATTGATTTGCTTGCTAGCTCTTCCACTTCATTTGCCAACCTCCAATACTGGCTGAGTGACATAGGTAATACAGCTGGGCACTGAGTGAATGAATGGTGATACAAGCTGGAGTAGGCACCACCGGCTGTTAAGGATACCAGTAATTCAGAAAGGATTAGCCAAAACCACCTAGCAGATGAATGAAGGCCACTGCCAAGAAGGAAACAGCTCATTATACACCTGGCAAAGCATTGTAGCTTAGTCACTGATAGTTTCTTCAAGTATTCCCCCCCACCCAGCCTCATATGCCTTTGACTTTTGAGAACAGATTTATGCCAGCTGACTGTTGTTACTGATGCCTGTAGGACAGGGGGACCTTTCTCCCCAACTTTGTAAAATCCTGAAAGCACCCTGAGCAGAGAAGTGTTGCCTTACTATTCCTTATCCACATCAAGGCAGTTTTCTGTCACTTCTTTAAATGCTCTCCGCTCTTGTAACCACACACTCCTTTTACCTTTAGGTAAAAGCTAATAGCTAGTAGAAAGCTAATGAGTGATCTTGCAAGCGGAAATTATGGTCTGGCTTCTTAGAGAAAGTTCTTATGATGCAACAGTCTGTACTGAAACTGCATGATTACTTCTGATCTTATCTGAAGGCAACCTGTAAACAAAATGAGGCATCATTTAGAGACCTGTCCTGTAATTAGTTCAAGGAAAGATATTTAAGAGATCTCAGTGAGGGACATGCAGGCATGTATCAAAAAATGACAGTGGCTTTCCCTTTTAGGGTTTTAGATTTTGAAATTAATTACCCTAATTTGAAAGCAATTTTCTGGGGATTTGTGAGCAGTGGCAGGCAGTGTTCCTGCAGCTAACCGCTGTGTGATTCACCCTCTCAGCTCAAGGCAGTGAGAAGAAGTGCCCTTTGCCTGCTGGGAGACTGTCTGGAGCTTCAGGCTGCAAAATGTGCTGTGGTGGCAGCCGAGTCTTGGATTGGGATCCTTATCCTCAGGTGCACTGTAGAAAACTTCATGCACTTGTGAGGGTGGCTGATCTGGTTTTCATGTTTGTTTTAGCAAAGTTTAAAGCTCTCCAAACTTGTCCTTATCTGCTGTACACTGGAGTGTTGTGTACCCTGTCCGTGCTCCCCCTCTTCCCTCACTGTGCTCCAGTCACACTGCCAATGCTGTGGAGGTGGTATGTGGGGTGCTGGTTTGGGACTTGCTTACGTTTCACCATGCTCCTGGCATTTCCCACTGCCTATTTAAGGCTTATCGTGGGCCACAGTCAGGCTCTGGGGACTGAAAGATTGTTACCAAATGCATATCTATCTGAAAAGTTGTCCCTTTTCAGGGGTAAAGAATGAATGAGTAATAGTGCATGACTTGCCCCCAGTGGAAAGCTGTACGCCATACAGAGTATAGCAGCAGGAACTTACACACCTTGCCCTGGCTTTGAATAAATAGTTTTGGAAAGGAGGAATTTATCCACATGTATAGAAATAAAATGTGGAAGTGAGAAAACAGAAATTACAGTCTATATCTGACCAGAGTTTCCAGGATTCAAACACAAACATCTTTCCAAAGGTTTGGAGGAAAATGGCAAAGCTCTGGATGTGTATGGCCAAGAAGGGAGTGTGTGTATGAGCTAGCACATTTGATGATAAACTGGAATACTCAGGAAATTAGACTTTATTCTTGATTTCAGAATAACCTTTCTAAATAACTCCCAGACTAAACCGAGGTTGTTTGTGGCTTTGCAAAATGGGAGGGATTTGGGTGGCTCAGGACTGATGCTAAATGTGGAATGTTTCATTTCAACTTTCAGAAGGAAGAAAGCATGCCCTTGGCATGCAAGTGAGCAGAATTCAACACTGATCAAATGATGGTCCTGTGGGTATTTAGTGGTTTCACATTGTTTGGTCTGACTGAACTCTGAGGCAGTCAAGATCCATGCCATCCATATTTCCAGCTGTCGTTTCTGAGGAATTTTGTATCTGTCATCTGCTTGATTCCCTTGGGTGCAGGTCAATCCAGGGACTAGAAGGGTGTCTAGATCCCAGAGGGGATTGTGTCACTGCTGCCTGTGGGGTCTGTTAGGCTGTTTTATATGGCAACTGTCCATAACTTTCCATAGTGGGCTCTTAACCCGTTTTCTTAAAACATGCTTTATCCTTCGTGTAACAAACTTCTGTGCTAGATTTAGCAGTTAGGTTTTCAAGAGAATGCTGCTGCTGTGTAGGATGGCAGGGCAGTGCCTTTCATTTGCTTTATTTCTGTTGGAAAGACTCTTCACTTTGGGAGCAGTTTCTGCCTAGCAAGTGTTCCCAGCCCCATTTATCCCTGTCTTGTATGCCGTAAACCCTCCTGGATTTCTGGGTGCTGCAGATTTGACACTGTCTGGGAAGGAGCTCAGGAAGCTCAGCAGCTCAGCCTAAGTGTATGGTGTATCACACCCTTTGCGCGACCTTGTGTTTATGGGGTGAGACTTACTCCCTGTGACTAGTGGTGTGCAGTGGTCTCATGCCCTTTTATGAAACTTCTGAGGAGAAACCAAGAAGTCATTGTTCCTTTTTGTAATGTCTTTCTGACAGCTCCCCCCAAAGTTCCTCTTTCTCTCAATTCCTTTTTGCTCCTCTGAGAGTTTCCATTGCTCTTTATCTGCCAGTTCCAACAAAATGTTGTTTTCTATTTTGATGAATAAATTATTCTCAAGAATAAAAGTTGTTCTGTCAAGAGCTTGCAGTTACATGAAAAAGGCATAGGTGTGTGTGTGGGGTTTGATTTGCCTTTTAGAAAACTGTAGCCTTAAAGAAGTAGCTCACAAGTGACAATGCGGAAAGAGGCAAGGTTTCCTTCAGCTGAATCAATATAGTGTATTTTTTTCTGACTTCAGAGGCAGTTCCTGTCTGTATATCTGCTTCTGGTTCTCTCTGGATGATGTTTTTGTTTAATGTTGTTTAACCTCCGAAGACAGAGGTATTGCAGAGTAAAATATCAACATGGAAACACAGACTTTAATTTTTCATTCTTCACTGTGCGTTTCTTCCTCTGGCATGTGCTCAAACTGACCCTTAAATCAGTGGCTTTACCTGATTCTGGAGCACTCTATTAAAAAACCAAATAGCTAAGCTGATGCTTAGATTGACTTACGTGAGGAGTCCTGGAGACCTTATTGTTAACTGATGTCAGTAAAAATGTTTGTTGGATTAATGCAACACTGACCAATACTAGTATTTCTAAAGTGGATGATCTGAAGCTAGTTGTGACAATGAGACCTGGTCTGGAAGAGAGAGATGATCTGGTTTGGGTTACTAGTACCACTTCGGAGTAGAGACCTCAACATCTGTGAAAATAGCTCTCAGTGGGTGCCTACTTATTGCCGTAACCTCTAGAAAGCTTAGTTAGCCCTCTTAGTGCCTGTGAGTGTGTGTGCGGTTCTTGCTGGCCATAAGCTGAGGTTAAACTTTTGTAGGCTGTATTGTGGTAGAAGATGGGTGAAATAACTTTATCTCACTGCTCTTCCTCTGGCCCTCTCGAGTACCTAAACATTGTTTGTTTTTTCTTTAGCCAGCATACCAAGCAATATGAATTCCTGTAACAGCTCCTCATAAATCAGGTACAGGCAAGAAGAACCAAAATGGATTGAAGTACATGGGAAGTTCTTGCATATTATGGGTGTGGTTGACAGTTATTTCTGTTTGCTCTTCCATGTCTGTCTTGTGGCCTTTCTCTCCCACTGTAGTTATGATTTGCTTTAAAGGGTTTTGTGCCATCTGGATTAGAGATTCCCTATGTGAAATAATTCTTTCTCATTGAAGGACTGGATCATCTAATACTGTTAATCTGCTACTTGTAGAAATATCCCTACAATGAAATGTTTCCACCCCGATCGAATTTCTTTGCAGCTCCATCATTCAGTGGGTTAAGCTCCTCAGCTTGCACCTACATTGGGAATCTCATGATTATTTGAACGCTTCCTTTGTTACTAAGCTCCTGCACAGGGACAAGAACTCCCTGGTACCTGCACAGCTACACATGTACAGAGCTCATTCAGGCTTCTCTGAAAGCAGGCTAAAGAGGGCATTGCTGCTAGAAATCATGGAAAGGACAGAGCAGGGCTGGTGGCTGGCAAAGAGATGGATGACACAGGGTGCTGCCTCCTGCTATGGAGGGATGAGCATCACAGGAGCAGGAACTGTCTCTTGCTTCCCAGCTCCAGCCAGCCACCAGCTGTCTGGCTCAGCAGGGCTCTCGGTGATTTAAGCAAGAGTCTGTTTTGCCTGCATCTCAGACTGGCCTGCTGTCTTGTAAATGCTGAAGAAGGCAAGTGGTCTGACCTCGGCTCTCTGCCTAGCACATAGGTTATCTCAGCAGTGTTTGATTTCTTCCATTGCTTACAGTTGGTAAGTCTCTGAAAGCTCATGTGTGTGATCTCTTTATCTTTGTTCTCCATCCCCTGTGTGTGGTGTCTTGGCAGAGTGCAGCTGAAGGCCCATAAGACTTAGAGAGGATATAGCTCAACAGTAATTGAGTTACTGAACACAAAGCAAGAACAGTATTGAGCATTTATATTGTAAAGGTCTAATGGAAAAAAAAAAAAAACCCACAATTTTTTTTTTAAACTGACAAGCTGTCAGCATTTAGTGTAATAATTTCATAGAAGTTTGTGGTAGTGGCTTTAGCTGTGTCTTGCTCGATATATTATCCATTTTACAAGTGTGTTGTTTCTTTTCCTCTTCAGTCAGCAGTTATCTTTCACACTGAGGCAGGATTATAAAACCCCCTCAGTAAATGTCATCAGTCCAAAGAAGGAAAGAGGAAAACTCCCTCCCTTTGAACTTTCAAATTCGTATAGTGGATAAAGCCTAGTCACAAGGGAGAGGGAGAAAGGGAAATTCTGGGGTACTTTCCTAGGAAGCAGAAGGGAAACTATTTCAGGCTCAAAAGACTGCTTTGAACTGATAGCATAGTCAATAAAATGTCTTTATTACTTTTGTTCAAAGCCTTGTCTAAGAGGAAGTATAACACACTAACACCAGAGAATTTCCATTCTCCAAAATTACTTTCCAGCTCAATACTGTGAGAGCAGGGAAAATCCTGGCTTGCAGATGTTTATTTTGCAGGGAACAGTTGCCAGCAACAGGCTCAATGACTACCAGTTGCTTTTCTGGATCATGAGTCCTCTCTCCTCTTAGCTACTTCTAATCTGCATACTGTAGAAACCACCTTTCTTCAAGACAAGATGATGTTAGTGATACATATACACAATTCCACTAAGATAAAATAGTCAGTTTGTTTTTTCCTCTATCAGACCTGTTACTAGGCAATACATCTCCTCCCTGATGTGTAACCCTACAGTCAGTTGGATCCATATTTCCTGACAGGTGAGAAAAGGAAGAAAGCTGGATGAAGTTCAGAAAATATTTATTGTTGCCTTCTAGGAAGGCATTAAGTATTCATCAACAAAGCGGTGAGCTTCACAGGTGAATGAGGCCAATCAGTAGCCAGTGCTGTTGTAGTTGCTGCATTGGATGTGGAAACACTGGGAATGGTGGGTCTGAAAATGGAAGCTCAGGATGCCAGGGTGAGAGGAGAAAAAGAAACTGAGGTTAACCAAGGTTGGGGTGACTTGTCTTGGCTCTTCCCCAGAGAATGTTAGCTTGTGACCAAACTGACTGAACCCTGTGCCGGGCACCTTGCTGGTGGCTTGCACACCTAGAAGACAAACTCTACATTAATGGCTCCTCTGAGCGAGAGGAACTCCCTGAATCATGTCCTGGGTTTTTGTACTAAGCTACAAAATGCAGTTTGTAGAACATGCTTGTAAGCAACTGTTCATCATGAAGTCTTTATAGTCCTGGAACAAATCCTGGGTCTGATCAATGATATTAATTAACTCGCTGATGTCAGAGCTACTGAACCAAAAGGAACTAGTCTCTGCCTGAGCTGGTGTCTCTAGAGTATTGCTCTGTTAAAGCAAAAGTGAAGGTGTCTGGGTTTTATTTGTGGTTTGTTTTCTTTTAATGGTTATAAACAGACCTACAGCTGCAGTTTGTGAGAACTTTTTGAAGAGGGAGGAACTGTTTATAGAACAGCTTTCCCAGAGAGTGATTCACAGCATGTACCCCGTACCACCTGTGTCCTAACAAAGTGTTGCTGATACTCCTGCATGTTCTGGATCACACCTTTTCTTATGCAAGGAATACCAGGTAAGTTTTGAGTGCATATAAGTAACTAAGAAAAAGAAGAGCAATTCCCTTCTCTGGGAGCCCATCTTGGGCTTCTCCATAGCTACCCAGTGAAAAGCACAAAGTACTTGTGGAATACTTTGTACTAGTAAAAAGATTGAGTCCCAGTGGTTCAAAGACTCTTGAACCAGTGACAAAAGTAGAGGGTTTTTTGACAAGTTGCCAAATACAGTGCAGGCTTAAACCCACCCCCTCTCCTCCTGATGGAATTACCTTCCCAACCCCTGCTTTTTGAAAATATTTGCAAAGCTGGAGCCTACACAGTCTTTCAAACATAGCTGCTCTAGCATCAAAGCAGAAAGTTTCTAGCTGTATGGCTGTGTTACAAGCATGAGAATGTTAATGTCCAATTAACTTTCTGTCCATCAGAGATGGACACAAATAGGATCCTAAATAGGGGCCCCTAAAAGTGCCTGTAAGCACTCCATTCTTGTTTTGCTAAGCTGTAAATAATTGTCCCAAGTAGAGAACAGTCATACATAGAGTTAATAGGATGTACATACAATATACAATACAGCTGTGTTGAGATGCCAAAGTTATATTTTGCTCAGGTGTTGGAGGACTGTAGGCTATTGGTTTGATATGTGAGGTAGACTTATTAGCTGTCTGAAGCAAATATCTTGAACAATCTATTTTTGTAAGTAGAAAGAAGAAGAGTGGGGATCATAAGCACTTCCTGTAGGCCCTGTACTCTGAAATGTTTCTCAGTCTTCATAAAGCTCTCAGATTTTGTTGTTTAATACTTGGTTCATATCCAGTTCAGCCAAATTATTTTACAATCTGAGCCGCCCATCTGAAGCATCGTAAGACTGATCAAATCCTGTCTCATTCTTGTCCCACCAGCAAAAGTACTACTTCTGTTAGTGCAATAGCATTGCATATTTTTTTAGCCCCATCTATAATTGTGACCACACAGGGAAGTGCTGGCTTCTTTTCAAAGTAACAAGCTTGGGGTTTGGAAGCAAAGAAAGCAACTCCTTTCTTACAAAGCACTGTGAAAGATCACTTGTGTTTGCTTCCTATAGATGAGTTTCTATTCAGAACTGTAGCAAAAGAAAGAGGTGGCATCCTCCCCCTTACCCTGTTCTGACAACAGTACCCTATTCTTCCTATGGCCACGTGTATGTACAATTAACTTGCACACGTTGCCTGCTCTCTCCTTTAGGTATATGTGGGGATCCTACTGCAAGTTATTTCATTATTTTTAACTGTACACGTGTCTTGGGGGAGAGGTGGGTGTGTGTTTTTCCTTTTTCTGTGGTGGTTCAGTGCCTGGACTTTCCTCTTGGAGACTGTAGGACTTCAACAGAGTTTCTTGTGAATGATTTTTAGGTGAGAGCTGTATTTGGCTGAAGTGCTGCTCTTCCAGAATTGGAAGATGGATCCTCAGCTCTGTATGGGCTATGTTTTTCAAAAAATCCAAACCCACCTCCTCCCATTCCTTCTCTTCCCCTTCCCCCAGTGGACTACTCTGCAGTAGAAGGGTCTCTTCCCTCGGAAGAAAGCGGAGGAGCAGTGTAAGATGGAAGCCACAATTTCTTTTGCTGTCACATTTCTTACTGCAATGTCTTTCTGTGACTTCATTTTTATATTGCAAATCAGCACTGGAAGCCTTGCAAGCTCTCATCTTCAGGGCACAACTAATCTCTTCTTTGCCCTGCCCCACCCCTTCTTCTCCTTTGACATTCTGCTCCACAGGCTTATGCACTAACATGTTTTGAACTGATAATGTGTTAGACTCCATGCACTTCTCAACAGTGACTCTTAACAGCTCTATCACAGCTGAGGCAGTGAGAAAACAAGCTTAAGTTTTTGGACCCAAACTCTGTTGGATCCAATTTCTGTTCTGAAGCAATAGCTTCTGGTGTTCTTTGGGGCAGTAATGTTGCCTCAAACAAGTTTAGAGCTGTTAGAGGCAAAAGCCAGCAGAAACCACCGTCCTAAGCCTAGGAAAACCTGGAGAAACTGCTTCTCAACTGTTGGACTAGACCACATGATTCTTTTTCTCCCTTGTAGCACAGAGGTGACTGTAGTGCCAGAGATGGTGGTGTGATTTAGCCGTGCAATGGGGTGATGGAATAGAGGCAAAGAACTCCAGGAGCATGCAAGATGTAGTTAAGGATGACCTGGGCTAGTCTGTAGTGGCAACCCAGTGGTAGGGAAGGCCTGAAGTGGAGCTGTAAGAAGTGATTCTGAAAAACAGGTATATTTAACTTATGTACCCCTCACACCTCTGATCCTTAAAGTTAGCAAATGCTAACTGCTATTATGACTTGGGCCTAATCAGCTCATGTAGGCAGTAAAGCTTTACTTTGTGCAGGACTACAGGAGTTGTGGATGCTGGGGTAGTACAAGTGCAATGTGTAAGTGTGGTCACTATCTGAGATACCCATGCTGTCCCTCAATAGTGTTTTCTGTTGTTAATGCTGGAGATGAAGAACTAGGCTAGATTTGTATGATGCAGTGGGGCACTTCTTACTTGGGTAAGAGCTGCAGAGTGCAACTCTCATGTGTGTCTTAAACATGAGGAAAGAAATAACTAGGACAGAGAGACTAGGAAGTCCAGCTGATGTTACTACAACAGTAATACAGGTGATATTACAAAGGATGCCTGAAGAACAGAATGTTACCAGCAGTCAAGTTGGAAATGCTTTGCATAGGATGTTGTATTCCCTGGTAGAATGGCTGTGTCAAGGGAAGACAAACTGTTCTTCCATAACTGCTGGAAGAAAACTGCCCGAAAGTGCATGGAATGGGCAAATTAATTCTGACATGGATTCTCTGATGTTTCCTGCTGTTAACACTTTTGCTGTCTAACACAAATTCCCTCAACCCTTACAAGAGCTGTCTTGGTTTTGTCTTCTCTCTTGCCTTGAGAACTGTGCTGACAGAATCTCCTCTGGGCTTGCATTTTTTTTTTTTTTTTTTTTTTTTTATTAGTCAAAGGGCTACAAGGGATGTTGGAGAGAAGAGGGAGGAAATAGGCAAGTGCTTTGCTTGATCACATAAGCCTTACTTTTCTCAAGAAATGAGTTTATGAAATGTTAATTGCATCTTCACATGATAGGTTGATACTCATCTTTCTGGATTGTGAGACAACAGAAAATCTAAGCCAGTCTTTGAACTTAACAAAATAAAGATGACAACCCACTGTGCAGGTTGATTATAGCTCCCAAAAACTATGTGGGAGGTAAGTCCTAAAAGTTGCTGGTTTTCAGGTCGTTTTTAGTTTGCTTTTTTAAGGTGATACAGTTCAGTGATAGTGGAGCTCTGGTAGCAAATTGTCTCATTTCCTGAAAGGGAGCTTACTTCAGCTGTAGCTGTCTAACCCTTTCACCAGTTACTATCTTTAATACCAGAGAGCAGAACACTTGTCGCTTGAAAGTAACATATAACTGAAAGGAAGCTGGAGAACTGAGAATTAATATCTGAAAGCAACCAGATAGTCTCAAGCTTATGAATGCTATTCAGATGTCTTGTGTTGTAGTAGCACCTGATGGTCACTTGGCAGTGGACAATAGGGTCGTCTTGAGGACTGTGGTGGAGGTCACTTTAGATATGGCCCTGGGCCCAAACAAAGTACCTTAGTAATGAGTCACTGGATCAACTTTGTACATCTTCGCTGTAAAGGTAACTTGCTGGCCACGTAGGCAGGTTAGGAGACCAGCTGCCATCTCTGTGTAATCAAGAGTCCACCAAACTTAACCTTTCTTTGTGTCAGAGATGCTGTACTCTTACATGTTTATGCTGTTTTAAGCATGTTGGTAGGTAATGACTTGAAAAGAAAGAGGAGCAGCTTGTGCAAAACCACAAGCTTTCACGCTGTGAAATGAAAGATCAGCCTGACCTCTCTGCAGTCCTACACTTTCAGTATAGGAAACCCCCTGTGAAAGTTTAGGTAAACTTAGTTTTACAGTGTGTTTTCAACTGGTACCAAACTGGAAGTTGAGGGTGAGAAATGCACATCCCAAATAAGGCTTGCAAATTCAGCAGGGCGCTGCACTGCTCTGCAGCTCGGTCTCTAGGCCTCACCTTTCCCCACTGAGGAGGTAAGCTTTGTGACTGGATTAGGTTATCAGCCTCAGGAATGACAAGTACAGTCAAACATCTTTGCAAAGAATGAACTGATCTAAAGCAAAATCATCTGAGATTTTGTAGGGACTTAGTGCTGTGTGATGGGGTTCCACACTGAGCCCTGGGTTCTGCACACAGCAGCCTCCTTCAGGCACAGGAGGCAGCCGCCTAGGGTACTGGTCTGCAAGGAGCAGCTGGAGTGTGAGGAAGCAGCAGCCACCAAGGTGGAAGGATCGGCAGCTGCTGTTTGAGGATGAGATGGGAGAAGATGGAGACAGTTTCTCTGCCATCCTACTTTACCCCTTCCCATCCCTTCCTCCTCCCCTTTGCTCTGTAGTGGCAGGGGTGACTGAGCCCTTTCCTTTCCAAAACAGCAACATTTAGCTTCAGTAGTGTTGTTGGGAAGTCTTGACGGTGCTTTAGCTGAAGCCCCCCTT
Source organism: Ibycter americanus (assembly GCA_035590275.1). Lineage (NCBI taxonomy): Eukaryota > Metazoa > Chordata > Aves > Falconiformes > Falconidae > Ibycter > Ibycter americanus. The sequence goes on from JAVJGI010000014.1 coordinate 80,607,013, forward strand.
ATGTGACATCTCCCTGCTCCCACCACACACAGTTATCGCCCTTGAAAGCCTACCGTTTCCCTTCCATTGACTAACATGCTGTGAAATACCTTCTGATGGCATCTCATGTTAGGGTTTTTCCCCTAGGATGATCGGTGCCCAGTAGCTTCTTCTGCAAAGGCTGAACAGGCTGCAGATGCACTGGTTATGATCTAGTAGTTCTGGGTTGCTGGAGGAGCTGGTTCAGGCTCTACAGTGCTGTAACAGATATAAGCTCTTCTGCACAGTAGCAGGTGCCAGTGGCACATCTGTTTCGGCATCCTTCAAGCTCTTGGCTTGTGCACAAGTGATGAAGTTTTGTATCACCTGAATAATCGCTGTTCTTTGGAAATCCAGGAATATGTGGGTTGGAGCATTACAGTGATTAGGTCTGTGCCACTGATTTTGGAAATGCTATTAAGCATGTGTGTTGTACAGCAGCAAACTGTTAGTTGGGCACATGATGTACCTTGGAGTATAAAGGGCACAAAGATATGCCATATGGTTCCAGCAACATAAAAAAAAACAAATCAAGATGTACATGAGTGCAAATCTCTGATAATATCACCTCACAACTCTGCATCCTTGGATATCTTCCCCAAGAATGTTGGAGAACCAATTTAATTTGGGAGGCCACCCATAACTGAGCAGATGGTTATGACTATGTAGATGTAGGACAATGTTCCTCTGTCAAATGTTCTCTCAAGTGTTTCTCTGTCCACATATCCTAGAGCTGTGACATAAATGTTGGGCATCCTAGTTGTGATAATTCTTAAAAAATGTTCACTCTCAAGCTCTTCTGATAGTCTGTGCTTTAGTGATCTGTTAAGCTGCATATCTACCCAAATCAGAGACAGAGACAAGATCTCCTTAGCTTTCTGTCATACCATACTCATTCTGAGAACTCTAAACACCTGTGAATAACCCTGCTTTCTGTAAGTGAGAGCAAAACATGTAAAATACCAGCTGAAGGGATTGTAAGTGTTTCTGTATATGTGAGAGATCACTTTTAGTCTTTGGGTTTCTCTAACTAAAAACTCCTGTTACAATTGTTTAAAAAAAGATTACTTTCCTTTATTCAGTTGTTGCAGAAGATCCATTTAAAATCATAAGCCAAATACTTTACTCTGCACATAGATAAATACTATTTTATAGAGACAGGACCATATATGGCTAGGTTACTTGGCACCTTGTAGCATGCTGTGGATGTTTGGTTAGGGTTGAAGGGTTGTCCAGTCTTGCACTTCTCAAAGTACTTAAGAGTTTTTTTCTGATACAGCTAAATCCTCCTAAAACACAATATTATTCAATGCACATCTGTTACCACTAAACAATTGGTTTTCTGCTTCGCTATCAGATTCTAGGGAAATAAAGCCTTCCAGGGAGATGTCTGACAAAGCTGTGGCCAGAAGGATTTTTGTCACTGTAATATGCCACTTGCTTTTAGTCTTGACAGATGTAGCAACTGAGCAAGTGTTCCTACTGCTTCTGGGAAGAGATGTGCTCCCTAGGCCACTCCTGTTTCCCACAGCTGAGCTGCCTGAATCCACTGAAGGTGGCCAAAGCCTGAGTTCTGAGTATTTGTGGTAATGTATAACAAGACTTGGGGCCTCAGAAATGACTAAGCTTGGAGTCAAAACTATACAGAAACTTTGACTTGGAAAGACAGGATTCCTTTTCCCATTTGTATTTGCTTACTAGTAAAAACAGCTGATGCATTCAATGAGAACTTAAGTTGATTGGTCTTTGATGATGGGAATGTGGAGATTGCCTACTGCTTACCCAACCCTGCATCATGTCATTTTGGTTGGGGAAGTGGGGAGAAGTGTTTAACAGGACTTGCTGAGCAACCTACTGCATACCTAACTCTCACAGGAAAAGGGATGTGATGTCCTCAGATAGAAAAGTACCAAATGCTAATTGATTAACCATGGTATTGTACTTAGTTTAATGGCAGCTGCCAGACATCTTGAGGACTCACTATAATGCAGGCAAATAAAATATTCTGTTTGAGTCTTTAGAGCACTATTATATGGCATTAAACATTATAGCTGGCCTTTTTGTAGACACAAATGTCTGCTGGTTGTGAGAGTATGTAATGGAACGAGCTCTCTTCTTTTTCTCCTCTTGCTGCCACCTTTGTGGAGAGTTGACTAGTAGTTATTAGGTGTGATTGGTACTGCACTTTAACTGGTAACTGTTAAAGTAGAAGCTTACATGTTGAACACAAGGGAGAAATCATTCACAGAAAGCACTCAGACTATGTAAACTTTAAATGGCCTAGTTTTGAAGCACTTCCTCTGAGCACTCATGGAAATCTCTAAATGTTAACATGCTGATCTCATGCCTGCAGTTCAAAGCCCTTATGTCCCCACCCTACTACCAGATGGGATTTGAAGAGCCTTGTTATGTATCGTACAATGCCTCAGATTCTGAGGACCTCAGAGCTGACCTTGGCACTTCTAGGATTGTTTATTTAGAAGACTGAAGTAAGAGTGCTGTGTGTTGGTCTTTCGTAATCCTTCATTCCAGCTGTAAACAGTCATTTGGGAGATGAAGTCGAGGTGGCAGCTGGAGAAGGACAATGAACTCATTAGAGCAGCTCTGAAGTGGAATACAGAGGTATTTGGAACTGAAGCAACCCTATTTTTCAGCATTGTTCAGGGGAGGCAAAATATCTGAGGATTAGTTTTGCAGCTGTACAGCCCCCTAGGCTCTAGAGCTACCCAAGATTAAATACTTGCCGTGGCCTAAACAAGGTAAGTCATGAGGTGACTCTGAGCTGCACCTTGCTAGTAGAGGTGATGGTCATCTTGGCCATGACTTGTGTTACTTCAGCTGTGCCCTATTTCTTACAGCTGCTCCACTCTAAAATCTCCTGTATCATGGGCTGCAAATGCAGGAAGGGTTGGAGCTGAAGTAGCACTTTTACACCCCTGGAGATGACCCTTGACACAAGGACTGTTTCTGGGTAGAAACTTGTTTATGCCTCTCAACACAGAAGGAAAGTAGGGAAAATGGGAACCAAGTCAATAAAAGGGAATTTTAATCAAGGCTATCCTAACTTGGATCCTTCTCTCCCTTCTTTTGAGGTGTGGAAGAGATCTGTAGTTGGGGTGACATAGGGACACACTGCCAACCATGTCAAGCCAGCAGAGTTGCACTGACTTAGATCAGCCTGTGCATGTCACTTTGCATCAGGATCAAGGTGTTCAACTTCGGCTGTGAAAGCAGTATTCAGAAGATGCCTGTAAATTAATATAGGGGCTTCCTACCATGACCACCATAAAACTTGCAGCGGTAGTGAGGTACTCAAAGGGTGAAACTAATTGTGTGGAGGATAATCTTTGACAGAAGTTTCCCATGAGGAAATTCAAAGATCCCCTAGCTAGAGCTGTCGCACAACCCTAATAACTCTTCAATTAGGTATTTTGTTTTGGTTTGAGAATATTAAGGCTTCATCCAGACTGATGAACAGACACTCCCTATCATCATCTTCTCTCACTTCTTGGGTTTTACAAATGCTTCTGGGCACCTTCCCCCCCCCCCTTCCTTTGGAAGTCCTAAACATGTATTTCTGGGGGGTGGAGGGGAGGAATGTGGCTATTAGGTGGATTCCTTCATCATAGCTATTTAAGAGATAGTCCTTCTCTGGATAGTAAAGTGCATTTGGGTTAAGAAGAAATTGTCACCTTTCAGGAAGTAAGAATTCACAGTAACTGCAAGGTAAGTGTGGTTTGGGTGCAGTTCAGTGTCACTTGCACTGTTTGTTTGTGGTAATGAAAGGAAGAAAAAACAAGAAAAAGACAATGCCAGCTCCTCCAAAGATGGATAGCTGGAACACACTGAGTCTGCAGATGTACACAGTAGTCAGTTTGCATGCATGCAAGGATGCAGTAGGCAAAATGCAGCAACTCCCTGTGCATCCTGTAAATCTGCTCTTTAAAAAGAACAATAAAGTTTAAGCTGGGCTGCCTCAGCAAGGGAAATGTGGGGAGTTCTGGATACTCTTTCCTTTCCTGATGTGGAAATAAAATAATCCTCTTTGCAGCAATGATGTCAAGGATCTTCTTGGCTGTAGCTCAGATAGCTCTCTAACTGTGGTGACAGCTGACCTTGCTCTGGCAAGGCTACTGAGAAAGGAGCTGAAAGTAAGTTTGCTTTTACAAAAAACCTTCTGGTTCAGAACTTAAGCACATGGCAACGTAGAATATGGGGGAGCTTGGATATTAGGAAGATGGCTGGGAAGGCAGTGAAGAGATTATACTTCAAAGGTGCTTAGTTGAGAAATGCATTTGGACTCTAAAACTAACTAACTTTATTCATAAACTGAGGAGCAAATAGCAGTCTCCATCTCCTTCCACCTTGTCTTTCCAGCAGCCTTGCAGGGAAATTGTAAGTGAAATAAAATAATAGAGACCTGCACAATAATATACACACAAGGAGGTGTGAGAGGAAAACACCTGCACGGAAAACTAAGTTGTAGAAATAATTTTTAAAATTAAAAAACCCTAGTGTTCTCTGGATGAATAATTTGCCTGTTTTCTTCATCCTTCCCACTCTTCATTAAAGTTGTACTCTTCAAATACACCAAGCAACAGGTAAATTTCATCAGCTCACTTCATTTATAGAAAAAAGTGAAATCAGAGTGAAACTGTACTAAACTGCAGTAACTGAAACTAAAATACTTGAAACAAGTCCTTGCAAATGACAGAGTCCTGTGGTTTCATATGCTGCAGGTGCTCTGTCAGGATGCTACGGAGTGCTCTTACTGTTATGCTGCCTTAATGCCTGCTGTTCAGTAGGTGGGCTGCGTGCCTAGGTGTGTTAACTAATTCTGCTTTCCAGGAGTAGATTGCGATATGGATCCTGTAGTCATAGGTTTTGGTGTTAGCTCTTGATGCCTTTGTAGAGCTGTGCAAATGGCAATTTGCTCTTCTTGGAGTCTTGCTTGCACATTTCCCTCTCTGCTAACAGAACAAGTCTTTTGCTGAAAGGGCACAGTTGAGCCACCTTCACTTACACTAAGAGTAAAGTGTCCGGAGGATGTGGTAAAGCAAATCATACATGGGCAATATTTGCTGGAGTTTAAACACAAGGCTGACAACATGGATTCAAGGTCTTCCCTCCCAGACATGCCTGCAAGGAGATGGATGCTCAGAGACCAGCTGAACTGCGGCAGCATCTGTTGCCAAAGCTGCCGCTGTGTTGTAACTAGAAAAGCTGTGGCAGGCTGAGCTTTTCTGCTGTGTGTGAGGGAATTTTTTTTTTTCCCTGTGGTTGCTTTAAAAGCAAACCCAAAAAGTGGTAACCCACAGAGGGAGGGTTAAAAAACAGTATGGCTTTAAGACAGCTGGCTCTGGGATGTTAGGAAATCTTAACTGAAGTCAGAGTGGGGTCACACCCCTTGTAAGAAGTTGCATAACTTAACATGGGCAAACTCAAAGCAAGTCTTCTGTGCCTGGAAATTGCCTATCGTGGAGTTCTTGAGCTAGTTATGCGTTTATTGTTCTTAAACTGTTGGTGCTGGGGAAGGCAGAGTTGTTCTGAGCAATCTACATTCTTAGGGGCTGATAGGCACATGGAGTCCTCTGCAGTTCAGGACTTATATATATATTCTAGTCCTTCTAGAATATATTATATTTTCTCCAGTTTGTGGTTTTTCTTTTTTAACTTTCTTTACCCCTCATCTCTGACTCAGCAAGCATCTTGAAATAGATAATGACTAAGTGGTACACCCTTTCTTCCTTCAGTCTTATTGGGCACCTCCTTGAAGGTGCTGTCCTCGTACCAGCGATTTATTTCATTCTGTTACAGATGACTTCAGCAACTAGCTTAGGGAAGGACTGGTAGAAAAGTCTGGTGGTTGGAATAGGAGTTTAGAAAAAAGAAAATACAGAGACAATAGAGGGAAAGGCAGCTGAGAGAAGAACTAAATCTGGAATTGGCTACAGCCATAAAATAGAGATTCCTTTTAGTAGCACTGAAGGTGGCTGTAGTTCTATTTGTTCAGTACTCTGTGAGCAGGAAGGAAAACTTGGAGAAAAATACCCAAACAAACAAAACAAACCCCCGCTTTCAAAACAAAGCTCTCCTTTCTACCCCCAGCAATAAACCCAGTTAAAATCCCAAGTCAGTGTAAGTTCTGGTATGCCTCTGCTATACACTGCAGGTAGTAAGGCTGCCTCGGGCCAAGGCTGAGCAGGCACAGGTACCCACGCAGCCCTGTGCTGCACTGATCTGAGCTCCTCTCCCAGGCCGGGAGCAGCAGAGCCCTGCAAAGCGCGGTGGGGAGCTGCAATTAGTAACTCCCCATCAGCACAGGGCATTCACTCCTGTGCAACACTACATGGAGACAGCAGCACTTCTCCAGACCCTGTTAACACAGGCACTGCTGCACCATGCCTTGCTGTGTTGTTCAGATGCACCTGAAGGTGCTGAGGTGCTGTCTTAAAGGCACATGGGCAGACATGAACTGAAATCAATGACTGGAAGTCTCTGAGGCTCAGGTTGCTTTAAAAAATCTGATCTCAGGTAAATCTGCAGTGTGTATACATCCCTACATGCCTCTAAAAATTGTCAGTGTTCAATGAGATGTTTCACTGAGTATGGTCACATTCAATGTGTGTGTGTATATATTTAATGGACTGTGGCAGAAAAGTATCTCATTGTTCAGAGGATAGTTCATATTTTTTCCTCTCCTCCCCTCTTTCCTCTCATCTGTTGAAACAAAACTCTGTCCATTGACACATGCCTGCTGTGTCCCCTTGCCTGGACTGAGCTGCCACCTTCCGTGTCTGTTTAGGAATGTTCAGCTTCCACAGAGGGTGGCTGGCTCTATAGGGTCATTGTCCTGAGTGGGAGGGAAGGCTGTAACACAGTTAAGAAAAGGAATGTAGCTAGAGGACTGAAAGAAAGAAACCAGCTCAACTTTTTCAAAGGATTCTTAAATGCTGATCATAGAAGCATAGAATGGTTTGGGAGGGCACCCTTAAATATAATCTAGTCCAACTCCCCTGCCTTCCACTAGACAAGACGCCTTCCACTAGACCAGGTTGCTCAAAGCCCCATCCAACCTGGCCTTGAAAACTTCCAGGGATGGGGCATCCACAGCTTCTCTGGGCAATCTGTTCCAGTGTCTTGCCACTCTCATCCTAATGAATATCTTTATGTCAAACGTAAATCTACTCTCTTTCAGTTTAAAACCATTGCCGCTTGTCCTGATACTACAGGCCCTAGTAAAAAGTCTCTATCTTTCTTATAAGCCCCCTTGAAGTATTGAAAGGCTGAAATTAGGTCTCTGCAAACTCTTCTCTCCTCCATGTTAAACAATGACAACTCTCAGCCTTTCTTCAGAGGAAAGGTGTTCCAGCACTGACCATTTTTGCAGATCTCTGGATCTGCTCCAACAGGTCCACGTTTGTCTTATGCTAGCAGTAAACTGTAGACATCATATCCAATGATAAGGTGGGGGAAAACCCCCTAAAGAGTTCACTGCACTGGGGTGTGTGGCTGTTGGTGGGGGTTTTTTTTGGTTGTTTTTTTAATAATATGTAAGTTTTTTCTCTAGAAGAGTAAAATGTCATCCATATGAGTCTCGTCTCCCCTAGAGTGGCTTCTCCAGCAGACAAAATGTCAAGAAGTGGTGACTGTTCCAACGAAAGATCAGTCTCTTGAATGTAGTATATACATCTATACAACCTTATTTTAGGACTTTCATAACTGGAGACAGTGTATCGGAGCCTTTTTTGTAGTGTTCATCTTGGTAAATATTTCAGAGGCTGATCTGCATTACAAGAAGAGGTCTTAGAGATGAAAATTCCCTAGCACCTCCTCTCCCTTTCTTGAAATAACTATTTAATTTCTCTAGAAGGAAAAATCTGTGCTGATCTCTGCCTTTAGATTGCTTCCACTTGTATTATCAAGTGAAACTGAAAACAATAGGAAGCTTTTTGATTTCATGAGAACCGAAATCTATAGCTGTGTGGCTTCACTGCCCACTTAGGATTCAGTTTTAGTCAACTGGTGAAATACTTCTGTTGATGTAGCCTTCAGAAAGGTAAAATTGTCTGGCTTTTGAGGGATCTGAGTTGCAAATTCACACAGGGGTCTGAGAAATTTGGCTTCATGACATCAGTTGCTTTGTACTTTTCCAAGGTGTTTCTCTTCTACCTCTCTCTCTCCCTATATTACCTTGGTGGGTACAGTTCCTTCTGAAGAAGGGACAAGCTATCAAGAATAAAAATAGATTTTTTTAAAGTGGAAAAGTTGTTTTAAATGCCCTGCTGTAGGGACTGCTATATACGTCTGTGTTCTGTCTGGCTTTTCATTTTTTCATCTAATATAAACCTTCCATCAAAACTCCAAGACAACAAGTTCATCTGAAACCTACTTGTGCAACAGTGTCTTGTTATTGTCTTTTTCAAAGTCCACAGACACCATGGTGACTCATAACATATGAGGCAAATCCTCATGTGCAGTTTCTTGTCCTCTTTTTTTGTCTTTTCACTCTTTCACTTGATTTCTTCACTAGCTGCAAACTGAGACCTCAGGTTTTGTGCGGCACAGGGGTTTAGCTGCTATTACACGCTGTCAGTTTGTAAACAGCAGCCTTCAGAGCCTGAAAAATTACATAGCATTTTGGTGTGACTGGTATGCTGAATGTCTTGTCTGAGCCTTTTCTCTTACTCAGCTGATGTGTTGAAGCAGTAAGTGTGGTTGATTATTCAGAGTTCATTCTCTGAACTCCACTAAACTGAAACTCCCCATTTGGTCACTTCTGTTGGTGTGTCAGTTTAATGACTAAAAAGAAGCAAAAAGGTAAAGAGCAAAAAATAAATGCAAAACTGTATTCTGTGAGTAAATTAATTGGAGACGCCTTTTGGGATGTCAGGTGAAAGGTGCCTTTTGTTATACTGGTGGCTGTAGCCTCACTTCTCAGTCTCAGTGCACCTTAGCTGGCAGTCAGCGAAGGGGAGTGGAGTTACAGAGCTGAAACATTTTAACTGGGAAAACCCTCAATCTGTATTTTTCCTCTCCAGCAAGCTGCCACTTTTGACAAAGAAAACCAAACCAAACCATGATTGTTTCTTTTTCATTTTCTCCATGTCCACACCATCTGAAGTAATTGTAAAAGACCTTAGCCAAAAAGCCATAGCCCAGATACTGCAGTTTTAGCACTTTCTAGTATAAGACAGAAAACTTGATCTCTTACTTACCAAGGTGGAATCTCTCAGTATCCTGTCTGAATGTGCTGAGATTCAAACATGCTGCTGTGAGGAGCCTTTGCCTTGAATGAGGAAGTGCTGAAGCAGGGCAGGATGTGGAGCAATGAGTCAGATATCAAAGGCTGCATTTCTTGACTAGCTGAGGAATAAGAAGAATCATTGACTGGGCTGCTACAGTGTGCTCAGCTGACATAAGAACTTGCTAGCTACCACTCTACCAATAGTAAAAGCTCAGGAACATTCAGTATTTCACCTTTCATCTTTTCTAGACTTTAGCTGCTTATGATAATGCAGCATTCTGGTATTACAGTCCTTTCTAGCAGGACTATCTAGCTTTTGTCCTATAAAACATTTGTCTCTGTCAAGAAGCATTTCTTTGCACAAATGTGCCCCTTGAAGATATTCGGAATAAGGATTTTGGTAATGCTTTTGAAGTATCTCTTGCCTCTTAGTTCAAGCAGGCACTTGAGACTTTGCCTTTGCCCAAGACTCCCTGACCTGATGCTCTTCCACCAAAGGTACTTCTTCCTTGTTCCAGACTTTCCCCCAGTCTCTGGGACCTGGGATTCTTGAAGGCCAGTCTTGTTAGTAAAGACTGATGCAGAGAAGGTGTTCTCAGCTGTTTCCATGTCCTGTGTCACCAGGTCCCCTGTCTCTTTCAGCAGTGGGCCCACATTTTCCCCTAGCCTTCCCTTCTTTTTGTCTCCTATGTATGTATAGAAGCCTTTCTTGTTGTCTTTGGCATCCCTGACTGGATCCAGTTCCAGGTGGATTTTGGTTTTCTTAACCATGTTTCTGCATGCTTGGCTAGTGTCTCTTTATTCCTTCCATCTTACTCACCCTTGCTTCCACTCTCTGTAGGCTTCCTTTTTCTGTTTGAGTTTTGCCAGGAGCTTCTTGTTCATCCATGCAGCCCTCTTGGTGTTTTTTTTCTTACTCCCTATGCGTTGAGATGGACTGAACACAGAACACAAATATGTTGAGACAAGCTACCAAGCTGACATCAAATCCTTAAGCTGATTCATGTACTAAAGACCATTGCCTAATGCCTTGTTGGTTTTCATTCCCCGGGACTGCTCATCTTTGTTGTTTGGAGGTGTTCAAATGATCAGTACCTTTTTCGTGCTGCTCTTAGGTTGTATATATGTGCTTTCTTTTTTTTTTATTCTCCCTTCCCCTGCTCCAGTTTGCTGTATCCTGCATATTTGTCAAAAGGCTTACAACAGAAGCAAAATACAGTCTCCTTTTCCACAGAATACAGCAATCCTCTTTAGACAACTTCTTAGCTTTGTTACAAAGCACAGTTGCCTACACATCTGCTAATTCAAACACAGTGAACCCGAACGCTTTCCAGAGTCAAAGCCAGACTGTTTTCACTACATATAGGTGAACAGATGGAAGAAGGGAGGGTTTATATAGTTTAATCTTTGGTATCTGGAATATAAACTTAGATTCAACTAAGTACTGCTGTAGACTGAACAAGGGACCTGTGCAACTTCCTTTGGTGCTATGTTAGCATGCTGTAAACTTGCAATGTTCCTATTTTAGTTGTATTTTTCCCTCTGCTTGTGTTTATAGTCAGAATGGCTTCTGACCCAGCTGGCAGAGTACTCCAAAAACTGAGTCACACATTTTTGACTTATCATCAATACTGATGGCCTTACCTGCTGTTATCAATAAATTTGAATTTTTCTCTTCCCCCAACTCCCCTTTTGTTACCAGGTGAACCAAACAGTACAGTCTTAATCACGCTCACTTCAGAAGGAACATGCAAACTCCACTTCACTTGTTTTCTTCTGCTCAGAATGACAAGGTTTTTTTTGTGGGTAAGGCAGTGTAGACCAGCAGTAGCTGTAGTTTACCATGCTCATCATATCTACTTTGTTTTGCTAAACCTTATTCCCTCTTCAGTCTAGGTGGAAACAAAAAGACTGTTTATACCAGGCTGGTGCGCACTTGAGAAGTGCCTGTTTTAATTGCAAGTTTGGATTTGGCTGTAGACTGAGGCTTGCCAGTCTGTGAGACATATTCCTGTTTGTGACTGGTTTCACTTGTTTCCACTCATTTGAGGTAACACGTTATATGGCTAGGGCTCCTACCCCAGAATGAGGACAGACACAGAGATATGAAGAAATAATGAGTGCTCATGCTGGCTTTTGAACTATTTAAGCAACTGCTGAGGTCTTTTCATGGTGCAATGAGAGTACCAAAAATTGAAGCAGCATGTTCATTTGCAAATGAAGAGGCAACAGTCAGCAGTGTTGCTGTCCAAGATGAAAAATGTTCCTCTAAGTTCTGCCAATAGGAGATACTTGGCAAGAAATATGCATTTATGCCTGAAGCCTAATGATCTGAATGTGTAAGCAGAAAAGGGAACAAAAATTCAGCTTGACTGTGAGAAAGGAGCTAGGGCAAAGCTGATCTTTTGCTACTTTTGACAGTCTGATTGCTTAAGCAACAAAGATTTTAGGCTCATTGAGTAGCTGCTGCTTCCTCTCTGAAATCACTTTTCCCCTTAATTACTGCTAGTATTTACAGACTATAATGTTCCAGAAACCAAAAGCCCTCTGCAATCTGGCAATCTCCAGATTACCCTGAAGTGGGTAGCTGCCTGAGTGCTCAGGATTTCAGACACTTGGGAGTGAGAGAGAATTCATGGTTTTTCTGCAAAGGTGTTCATGATTGTATTTGCCACAAGGCTTCTGGGCTTTCCTAGGGAACAGCAGCAAGCACTGGGAGGCATTGAAAGTGTAAGTTGCTCCATATATCTCTGCTTTCCTCCCAGCACAAGTGAGACATAGAAGAGACTATTTCAGTTGGAAGGGACCTACAACAATCTAGTCCACCTGCCTGGCCATCTCAGGGTTGACCAAAAGTCAAAGCATGTTATCAAGGGCACTGTCCAAATGCCTCTTAAACACTGACAGGCTTGGGGCATTGACAACCCTCTCTAGGAAGCCTGTTCCAGTGTTTGACCACCCTCTTGGTAGAGAAAGGGTGTCAAGTGTGAACCTCCCTAGAATCATACAATATCTTGAGTTGGAAGGGATCCATAAGGATCATATAAATCTAACTCCCTTCTCCTTGCAGGACTATCTAAAACTAAACCATAGGAGTGTCACCCAGACACTCCTTCAACTCTGACTAGTGTGGTGCCATGACCACTTCCCTGGGAAGCCTCTTCTCTGGTGCAGCTTTGAACCATTCCCATGTGAACTGTCACAGGATTCCAGGGATAAGAGTTCAGCTCCTTCCTCACCACTTCTGCTCTTCAGGAAGCTGTAGGGAGCAACAAGGTTGCTGCTTAGCCTCCTTTTCTCCAAACTAGACAAAGTGACATGTGCTGGCCTGCCTGGTTAGCTGAGCAGGGCAGGGGCTGAATAGGCTGGGCATGGATGCCTGCCCTTGCTGCAGCAAAGGGGAGCCTGGCTGGTGCTTGGCAGATCCTTATGGTGAGCAAACTGTCATCACGGGCTTGACTCGCCCCCCAGTTGTATACTGACCTTCCCAGCTTTCCTGGTGCTTCCCCATCTTTCTAGCCCTCTAAGTTAGTGAAAAAGCCCCAGTGAAAAAGCGTTTTGTTGCATTTCATCTCCCAGCACTGGACTCTGGCATATCTCAAAGGGTGAAAGTCTCTGATATCTATTTCTCTCTGCCACTTGTTTTCTTCTTTCTTCCATTACAGCCGCTGTTACGCTGTCCTACCCCGTGCTGGCCAAAACAGGGCTCACAAGCCTGCTTGGAGTGGAAAGCTGAGCTGGTGGTGGGGATTCTGGTCTTGTGCGTAGGGCTGGTTCAGTAACGGTAGGGAGAGGATTCTGCTCTGTGTAGAAACACATGGGGAGCACACCCACCTTCTGGCGGGTATTTCACATGTCAACCAGCTTATCTGCAACTATAATAAAAAATGTGAGGATGTAACTGGGTTTCTTTCTAGCCCTTTCTAGTATAAGCCAAGCACTGAATGCCCATCCTGTGCTTTCTATCAGAGGTACGTACTTTGGAGGTTCAGTATAGTCATAGTAATGCCATCTGCAATCCTTCAGAGATGGAACTAATCAGGTTACAGCTAATTATAGGAGGGATTCTTTCATTTAGGCATGGCAGCAAAACCATGAAATCCAAGAGCAAAAAAACCTACAACTTTGTTTATGCAACACTAAATAACACTGTGTAGTATCTTGTGTGAGTTTTGCCAAACCTAATACACATATTTCTAAACACGAGCAATGAAATTCTTGCACCCAAGAACACAACCCTTCATGATCAACGCTCCTCCTCTAGACCTCATTTTTGGCTTGCTGAAGTGCATGTTTGTTTTGCCACTCTACCATGGAAAAGAAGCTGCCTGGGGTATTCCTATGGTTCACGTTTTAGGCTGCTTTCGAAGGAGACTCTCAGCTCTGCTTTCTTCTGATTCTGTTTTCTGGCCTGCCTGATGACCTAAGTCTGTATGCCAGCCTTAAGACCTGCCTGCCATCTGTGTCTTGCACAGCTGCTGACAGCCACAGTGGCTTGAGTGTCCCCAAGCCTTGCTTCCCTTGTGCAAGGCAGGGCTAAATGAGTCATAATACCTTTCTTAAGGCATGCAGGTCTTTTTTTCATTGATGCCTGTGACAGCTTGGTTCGTGCCTTTTCTAAAGGAGAGATCTTCTGAGGTTGACTGAACTATTAGTGTGTGTTGAGACAAAACATCCTGGTTTAGCTTGTTACCCAGTGCAGCTCCTGCTCTCTCAGCGGCCATGGCCATGGTGGGAGTGCTCCCCTCCTCTGCAGGGTGCTCCAGTCCCGGGGGCAAAGGAACTCCTGTTTCCAGTCTTGATGAAATTTGATCTTCGCTGAATATAGTACTGCAGCTCCAGCCACTCTTGCTGGTTTTTATTGTTTGTTTGGGGTTTTTTTCAGAGGGCTTTTTGTTTCTGGAATGTTATATTCTGTAAATACTAGCAGTAATTGAAGTGCCCATTTTGCTGATGCTAACAGGGGGGAAATGGTTTAGTTCAGCAACAGCTGCTATGCTGTGAGTGTCCAAAGGCCCTTATAGCCCAGTATCTTCTCTGTGGCTGTGACTCACATAGAGAGCAGGGTAAGCAAAGACCAGGGAAGCATACAGCAGTAACTCTCCAGACCTCTCCCTGGCCTTCACCTTAGAAAAAAACTATTGATTTTTAGCTAAGTTTCATGAGAGGAAGCATAATTTTTCCTAGTGTGAAGGTTCAGGCAGGCTCTCATAACTATGTAATGAAGTTGCTGGTGTTCTGCCAACCTGCAGGGAGCAGCATCTCAAGAGGGCAAACAAGTATGTGCTGTCTTGGCAGTAAACAACAACCCCAGCTTTGACATGTTGAGGTGGGGGGGAGATAGAATACCAGTGTTTCCTCCCTGAAAAGTAAATAGTCTGAACAAAAGCAGTGATGTTGGAATCGTGTTTGCATTCAGTCTGTGGCAGTCCTGCCACTTAGACAAGGAGGTCGTTGTGGGAGCTACATGCTTTCTCGGTCATCTTGCAAAATCTGATTTGCATTTGACATGCTGCTCCGTTGCACTTTACCTCTGTCCAAATACACTTTGGTATGCTGCTTTGTTGCCCTTACTTCTGTGCAATTACACTGACTGCTTGCATGGAGTTTCCAGCTGGCAGAGATATGTTATACAATTAATTATTTCCAGGCTGAGTGCTCTATCCAATCCCAGCATCTGGACGTGCAATGATTAAGATTATAGCACGCTTTATAAAACATGTAGTGAGCGATGTATAAGAGCACTGGGCTGTAAAGCCTGACCTTCATGGGAGGGGGTTAGGGTCTGTTTCCAGCCACTTCCAGCAGCAAACTTCTTACCTGGCTTCTGCCTAGGTGCGGAAGTTCAGTGCTTTCCTCCCAGCTGTCTGGAGCAGCACTGCCTAGAGACTAGAACAAAACAAAACTCCTTTCCTCCCCTGCCCTCCAACCCCACCTCAAAGGCTTCTGAAAAGTGTGCAGGCAGGGGCACACCTCTGTGCCTGGGATCCCACATGGCTGTGGGGTGCTCAAGCCCCTAAGCACCTGTAACCTGGGGATGTTGAAACTAGTTTTAATGTAAAACCTGGTTCTTACTAGTGGAGGTATTTGTGGAATACCTACTACTACTGTTTCCCAAGACTTGAAGGTGTACCGATGCAGTAAATGCAGCCACAGAAATTGGTGAATTTCTTTTGTTGAATTTTCTGTTTCTGAGGAACTGTTTGTTTGACTTTGTTTAGAAATAATTTTTTATCCAGATATGTTGTGACGCAATAGGAATTGCTCAGAAGTGAAGCTAAGACACATTGTGTGAAGTCTGTCAGCCGTCGCTGCATTGCCAGAAATGCTAACAAAAGGCACTGGCTCACTGTGTGCATGCCTGATGGGTTCTGTGGTTGATAATTCCAGCCAGCCAGAGCAAATGTTTGTTAATAGGAGCTCTTCTTAAGGGCTACTTTTTAAAAAAAAAAAAAAGAAGAAAAAAGTTTCCCACGCAGAGCTTCATCTCCAGAGGACTGGTGAAGCGTCACTGGGTTGGAACAGATTAAAAGATTTTTATTTTTTTCCTTTTCTTTCTTGTTCCTACTCTCAGCTGGATCAAAGTGCTCCATGAGAAATACTTTGACAGGCAGCTGCCTGCCTCATGGTAGTAATGAAAAATTCAATTTAAATATATAAAAAAATAATCTGAAGATAAGCAGAACGCACGTGTAGAGTTTGGAGGTTTTTTAATTTATTCTTTTGCTTTTTCCTGCTTGAAGGCACTTACTCTTCAAAGCTGAGCTGTGCCCTGGCATGCCAGGACTTCTGATGGTATGCCCGCCTGCTGAGCAGACACCTGGCACTGTGGCTTGCCCTGCCCGGGGGTCCCTGAAGACTCACCTGTCTCCACAGCCACTTCCTCTGCTTCTCCAGTCCTTCGGTTTCTGGGCATGCTCTTCATGTGAGCTGCTGCCTGAGGTCCAGAGCAGACCTTCCTTGGGGTCTGGCTCCCTGCCTCACCCTGTGTAGAAACAGTCAATATTTCTCTGGTCATTATCTGGCCAGCCCTCTTGCCTTGTTCAGTAGATCAGGAACCAACACAGGGCTGGATTTTTCTCGTGATTCTGTTATGAGAATTCAATAATGTATCTCAAAGAGGAGAGCAATCCTCTGTGCTGCAGGTAGAGCTAGATAGACATGGAAATACGAGATACATATGGAAAACAAAAGAAAGGGCTTTGAAAGGCCAGCTTTATGATAGGACTTCTGGTACTTTGCTGACACAGTGTTTAATGTCACTGGCAGTTTATCAAACTGATCTGAGCTGGCTAATAAGATTTCCAATAAGGTGATAAAGATATTTTTTGTTTGCCTTGTATTATAAAAATAGTTACTGTGCTTTGGCAATAGCTCAGACGTTTTATGTCTTTATCCCTTTAGTTACTGTGACTGCAGTAGTGCTGTATTTTAGAAGTTAGGTAAAATAGTAATGGTAAGTCTGACTGATAACAGGATGAATTGAGAGGATGAATTGAACAATTGCCTCTAGTTCAGCATGATGCTGTGGAAAAGAAGTTTGTGCAAGCAAACCTGATTTTGTTTTGAAACTATACTCTCAGCTTCGTAAGAGGGATGATGTGACAGCATAGATCTCCTGGTGGAAGAAATTAAGAAGGAAATGTTAGCAACCACCTTCTGTCTACAATATGGCTGCATTAGTGTTGCTTCTTACTGACACGTTCTTAAAAGTTTTCCTGCGTCAACTGAAAGGTGTTTTGTCATCTTTTTCCTCTTTCCAATTATTTTAAGGGTGGATTTATTTTTATGTGACAGATGTGAAAGTGTAGTCTGGCAGTTTATATGCAATCCTATTCAAAAACAGCAAATGGCTTCTGTTGACTTATGACGTCTGCTGGGGTGAATGTGGCAGAGAAGTAGACTTTCCGGTTCAACAAGTGAAAGGACAGAAGAAGGTCTCTGCATGCTGGAGACGTGAGTTCAAGCACCAAGTCAGCTACAGCCTTGTGTGACCCTGGGTGTGTGATTTCTGTGTCCAAGTTTTCCAATTATGAAATGGTCCTAAGCAGCATTTCCTGAAATCACAGGAAGATAAATCAGTGTTTTATTACTAAACTGTTGGGACCTCTTTTGGGCAAATTGGAAGGTCAGCCTAAGACTCTGTTGATATAAGAGCATCTGTCTCTACGCAGAAGTTTTCTGTGCCAAACTAAAATGGGAGACAGGGTCTTTCTTAACAAAGTACTTCAGTTTGTGATTAATAGTAAGGTCATGAGTAGTTCCCAAGGACTTGCATTTTGCAGCATGGGGCATTAGCAGTGCTGATAACACATGAACTGTTAGAAGCATTTTTTTCTTGTGTTGGTAGGTTATTGTACAGGTTGACGTGTTGTCACGTAACTGTATTGAAAGACAAATGAGATGGAGGCTACTGAGTGGTCTGTGGCCTGCAATTCCCTGGGCTGCCCGATGCAGGGGAGATCACCTCAAGGAACTTGCATGTTGCCTTTTCTAATCCTCAGATGGGGACCAGTTTACAATGATTTCATCCCATATAATCCAATGAATGTGGTGAAGGTCCTAAAGCTTGCATCACACACAGGAGAAGTCCCAAGAGCCTAACTAACTTCTGCAGGGGGTGTGGGGGGGCCCTCTCCCTGTGGAGTTGGGCTGTACTTAGTTATTCCTTTAGAGGAGTTTCTCTTGCCCTGGAAAAAAGGTAGAGAGACTACCCTCATGGGGTAATGTGAACTTTTGTGCATATATGCTATAAATAGGAAAAGGATTCACTTTGCAATTTGGAAAATCAACTAATAAAGTTTATTTGATGTAGTGCAAGGGGCTTTAGAGACAAGTGTTTGGAGTCAGGGTTGTTGAAGAGGAAAAAGGGAATGCATTTTTGAGCAAAAGCGATTTCAGCTCTCACAGGTGAAAAGATTTAAATAATGAATTTGACTACAGGATGGATGGATTCAGACCAGTAAGTAGCAACACATGTTCTCTCTCGGGGCTTTCCATCTGTGGTTTACCAGCCATGCCACAACGAAAGCCTTTCACTTTTCTGTGAAAGTGAGTCCATTTCTTAGAGTCTTCCCACAATGCTGCATCAAGTGGTGCTTTCCTTTGCATGTGTTTAAGTTGCTTGAGACATAGTTAGTGTGACCCTCTATCTTTAATGAAAGGAAAGAGAGGGATGCTGGTGTGCAAGTGCAACACTGACCTTGGACCATGCAATGAGCCCGTTTCAGTTCTGGAAGTGGGAGGGCGTGTTGTACCTTTGCTGTGCTAGGGGTTGTTACATTGGGTGAGAAAAGGATGTATCAGCCCAGGGCAAGTGCTGCCTTCAGGCTACCGTGTAGCTTTCATTGAGTTTATTCAAGGTATTTTGTTGTGCGAGCCAAAATTGAGCACAGATTCTCAAGTCTCTGTGTTGCATTGGTCTCTCCTTGTCTGAGGGCTTTGGAAAGGAGCACTCGTATGCCCTAAAGGATATGGCTGAAAGTAAAACTGTCACTTTGGTTGGGGGCAATGGTTTGGAGTTACTTGTCTTTACGTGCTGCCAGATTTAGTCAAACATCCAGAAGAATGAATGGATTTTATTGAAAATATAAACATGTTATATGATGACAAAAACTCATTACAAAATTTCTGAGTCTTTTGAATGGTAACAAACAACTGCTATCTATGATTTGCTTGTCTCCAAAAATAGCTGGAAACCTAAACCAACTGAAACTATGGATTCTGAAAGAGCAGGCTGTTGCATTTAGATGTTATTCTCTATGTACTGTGAAGTAGCCTAGAAGTAAGGAAATCCAACCAGTCTAAATTAGCTTAACAACATATTGCAAAGCAACTGCTAGGTTCAGTTCTTGCATCTCTAAACCGTTACAGCTTCTTGCAGTTGCAGAATGTAAAGGTGGAAAATTGTTTTTAGCAAAGGCTTCTGTCAGTTACATCAGCACCAAAGAGGATGCGCAAAACAACTTCATGTGATAGATAGCAAGGAAATGTCCACAGGACTTCTTACTGAACCACTAGGAAATGGTTACCATCACATCTGCACAGATGTTCACATTTTAAGGTGTCTGCAAGCTTGCATGCTTTCTTCAAGCACATTTCCTTTAGGGTTCACTGAAGACTAGATACGGACTCAGAAAACATCTAACATCTAGATTAATGGACGTGAGAGAAGACAAGGAAAGGCTGACATTTAAAGTAACTGATGGCACCTTAGTAATCTTATCCAACAAATTCTGTAAGCTAAACGCCCTACCTGATAGGGTATGTTACAACTGTAGACTGGAAGGCAACAGAGGACAAAAGTGAAATTAATAAATAAAACAGAGTATTTTTCACAGACATTGAAGATTAGCAAATATGCAATATACTTTTTTGATATTAATAGATATAATATCTTTTAAAAAAAACACAGTTGTACACAGTTACAATCTAAACAGGAGGCAGGAGCTTAATTATTTAGTTGCAGCTTGGCTCTTTGTTTTTGTTTTTAAAACAACTTCCCTATCCTGTTCAAATTGGTGAGTAAGCCTAGATGGCATCAAGTGAGAGCTAAACTGCCCCTTCTTTTAAATGCCATGGAGGCTGAGCCTGTGCAGCCCTCCCACAAGATCCTGGCACAGCAATGGTGCACAGGCACCCAACTTGGAGCCTCCTTGAGGGCACTACAACAAAAACTAACTGTACTATTGCCAAATGGTTCTGGACTCCACATAATGGGAGAACAGGACAACAACCTTTATTTTCACTTGATAGATTTGAATGCTAATCTTGATATGAAAAATCAGTGGCCTGTCTCACAGCTGACACTGGAGTGCCTCCCACACACAGAGCTAGGACAAGCAAGGCTGTAACTTATTCACAAAAATTGTAGAATTCTAGTCTAGAAACTGGTGCAGAAGCCAAGTGTTTCCAGGGCTCAGCTTAAAATCATCTCCATCCCCCCATGACAAGATGGGGGAAATGCCCCACCTAGGCAAGAGAGCTCGTATAGATTCCTCCTCCTTCAAAACTTCATACCATCAGCAAAGTTTATTATTTTCAACCAGCTTCTCTTGGCTGGCTCATGGCTGGAACAGCAAGGCACGTGCACTGGCACAAGGAAACTGCAGTTCTTTGCTTTTCTGGGCATTTGCGGACAACACAGTGCTATAGTCTGTACTCTCTTTTTATTATTATTATTTTTCCTTTTTGTCGGGGGGTGGAGGGGTGGGACACAAGGCGAAGTTCAATTTAAAAATGTCAGTATAAAATCCTCCCTGGAAGCCACAGAGGAGTGCTTAAATAAAGACCAGCTGAACTGAGCAGAACTCAACCACAGGTTTTGTTCCGTCCTGAAAAGGGTAAGTCCAGGTAACATTAACATAGCAGAGAGCACTATTTTTAATCGGTCAGGTTTCCACAGCCTGCTCTTTCACACAGTACGCACTGGCTTCTGTCAAAAGTGGAAGTCCCCTTTTTGGTGGAATATTTGGTAAAAAAACAAAATGCTGATATCAAGTGCATTTAAAGAACACACATTCCCTTACATTAGCACATTCAGTGTTTAACGCTGCCAGAGCAACACCCATTTTTGGAGGACTGGGTCAAAATGTTCCACCTAATTCTGTACACAGTAACACACAGCTGGTGAAACCAGACAATGGAAGGATGTACTATAGAGAGAAAAAGATGGAAAAGATCACAAATCTCACTTTGTAGCGAGCCCTTCAGTTTTCCTTCCTTTTTCTTAGCTGCCTTTCTTCATATTCAGTAGTCATTGTCAGTGTAAAGAGACACAGCAAGAACTGTGCACGCTCCTGAAATGCAGTTGCTTCTGCTACTAACAAAGTCCTCAAAGGTGATGGTGAGAGACTGGGTACTCACCACCTTTCAGTGGTCTGGCACAGAGAAGCTAAGTCCCAGGCTCGCTGCCTTCCCCAGTGCAGGAGCTCAGCACACTGACAGAATATCACAGAGGACAGTCCAAAGTGGTTAGTTGGTGTGGTGACACAGTTGTTGTGTGGACACAGCCAGTGGCTGGAAAAGAAATCCAGTGGATTTTGTTGTCTCTTCTGTTCAGGTTTTTTTGCCATTTCTCTTCACACGCTCTGCAGAAATATGTCACTTGTATTACAAGCAATGCTGCCACTGAGATAGGGGTTGATGCTTCTCTTGACACATCTCCAGCTGCCCAAATTGTTAGCAGACTTTCCATTTAGACAGGTGCTGTAAAAACAAACCAACTTCTTTTTAGAAAAAAACAGAAAAAAATCCCCCAGAAAAAATCATGTCCTAGAGTTGTTTTTCCTATGTAACCAGTGGAACAAGCTGCAAAGCTATGGAAAAGATGTATTCATGCTGCTGAGAAAGGATCATCTGGGATCAAGCCCTGCCTCTGCCTGGCTACCCGAGACACTGAGGTCCCTCTGCCCTTGTGCCACCGACTGAAAGTGCCTCTCTTTGTGCAAATGCAAAAAAGTGCTCTCCTGCTATCATCCCCCTTCCTTGTGAAGGGATGTCAATGTCACCTTTGGTTTGTTTTAGACTACTTCAGTGAAGGGATCCCTCCAGAGAGCAATTCAGAATTGCTCCAGCTCTAAATTTCTCCTCGCTGGAGCATGCTGCCCCACTCACTGTAATCTCTCTCTGGAGAAACTAACCCCAGCAGGATAAAGTCACTCTTCTTTGCAACCTGCCTTCCTTTCAGTTTCCAAAACTTTTTTCTTTGTAACAGCAAAGCTAGTCTCAGTAGGCTCTTTTTGGTTTGCAGTATTCAGGTTTTCCACCCCCTGTGAAACAGTTTGACCTTCCTTGTAAAGTGAAACCACTAGAAGCAGAAATGTATTTACATCAGTATTGAAAAGCAAAATGCTGTGGCAGTGTCCCCATGGGTGCACCCCCACAGTGTCTCACTCCCCACCTACCACACACCAGTTGCTTGAAAATATCAAATGATGACTGAATTGGGCTAGAATTTCTCCAAGAGCCCGTCTTTTGCCCTAAGGTAGTACCAGCTACTCTGAATAATTTCTGACTGATGCTGGTGTCCTTTCTATTGTTGCCGTTCTGTTTTTTCTTAATGAGAGAGACTGATCGAGACTTGACAGCCTGCCTCAGTGCTCGACTACCATTACCCTTAGAAAGGCATTTCTTCCTAACATCTAACTTAAATCTCCTTTGTTTAAGCCTGTTGTGCCTTAAGTGCTGTGTCTGCTGGGTTAGGGCAATAACTGATTTAGCCCATCTTCTTTAAGGACTCTGTGAATTCCTTGCCTTCTCCAGCCCAAACAAACATAACCACTCTCATCAGAGATCACATTCCTTAGATCATTCTTATTTCTCTGGTATCGGTTCAAGTTGCCCTCAAATTGGGACATCCAAAAGACGCTGCCTTCTGTGCCTTACATGGCTCTGTTGGCAGAAAACAGCCCTCAGATGTGGGACAGTTTCCGATAGCAGCAAACCACCAAAGCTGCTGTCCCATCTCTTCCACAAATGCTGCGGAGACATGCCAAGGAAAAGATAGTGTCTGGAAGGCAAGCGTCTTTGTTTTGTTGTTAATGAACAAACCACACTACAGCAGTTTTCAACATAAGATAAATATTTACTCGTATTTATGTCAAAGAGCTTTTTCTACTTATGAGCTAAGTCCCGGGATCTAATCAAATGGGAGCTGGTATAAGTAAGTCCGAGGAAGAAAAAGTTGACCTTAAATGAACTGCTTGTGTTATGTTAATGCAGCTCACAGGAACTGGAAAAGGAAAATGTCCCTTAAGGAGAAATTCCATCCTCCTTTCTACATTATGCTCTACAGGAAACAGTGTAATGTTTGTTGATGTTTAGCAAACACAAATCTTGGGGATCAGAGTGGGGTTACATGATGGGTCTGTAAAATAACTGATCATTAACCTAGTTTGCATGACCACCAAAGAAGTTCCAGAAATCATTTTTTTTTTTAATTTAAGGGCTATTTTGCTTCTGCTTGATATTAAGAATTGGGTGCATTAACAGCATCTGCTATGGCAAACCGCTTTAACTATTACAGTTTTGGTGAAACCACGGTATTTTCTGCCTGTTCTGCAGAGACACCCAGGCGACAGTTATTTGCTTCAGTAGTAACTACCAAGTGAGATACAAAATAGGCAGATATTTCATCCTCTCTGTACTCTTGCAAGTCCCCTGTGCTGAGTTTGTTTTTCTAAATCTGTCTTGGATTTTTTTGCCCCATTTTTTTCCCCCCCACTATAAATGAAAAATGAACTTGTAAACTAGCTGGCCTGCAATACTGCATTCTTGCTTATGAAAAATATGAACATGTTGAAGGTCTGAACTGCATTATTTATTTTTTTTTCTAGGAAAGGTGACCACTTAGTATTTTTTTTTTTAAATTGGGTGTATATAGGCTCAGGTTCACAGATATGAAGCAAATGATGTTCCTAAATTCCAGCTAAAGACCTCCTAGGAAGTAGTGCCTAAAAAGGCAGGAAACAACCATTTGGTGGTAGGCACTGACATAATATGAAGTGATAAATGGTCAGTGTTGTCCAGACTTGAAAATCAGCATTTAAAACAGGTTTTCCAAGTTTGGCTCTGTCTTGAGGGCAACAGGAGTTTCAGTGTAGTTGTAGAACAGGAGAGGAGGGTGGCTTCAGCCTGTATACGCTGTGTCCCCTGTTGATTAGTTATGTCCTTAGGCCTGAACCGTGGAAGGAACTTCTGGGAATTGAAACCCTCAGGCTGCCTTTGGCAACACTTGGAGAGCTCAGGGAAAGGGCTGACAGAAGTAAGGCTACCACTTTTACGTGCTTGAGTTTGCAACACGCAGCAAGTATAATCCAAAGGCTTTGTGCTGAACCTGAGTATTGAAGCTATGAAGTTAAGTCACTCTCAAGTCAAATACAGTAATCCATATTTTAGTACTTACAGTTGAGTCCTCCTTGGTCTTCATTTGGTTGGACATCTGTTGAAACAAATGCACTGTTTTAAGCATGTAGGATAGGTAACTATAGTCTTTAGCCAAACAGGATTAATATTAAGTAACATTCACCAAAGCTGAGGGTTCAATGTGCTAAATGCTCTTTGGACAGCAAAATGCAGTCCATACTCTATATGCTTACAACCTAGGTCATCATTTCAGCAAGGACAGATTTTGGGCTTGGATCAACAGCCCTGCTCCATGTTTTGGGACAGAGTCCTGCACCACTCTTGGGTTGTTTCTGAAGGAAGTACATGGCTCCTAGCACAGCTGCTGCAGATGCCGGGCAAGATCACTACCCTGCTTTCTCCTGGTCTGTTCTGATGCACCTGGGCTTGCTAGCTATGAGGAAGAGGGCATCGACTGAGAGTGTGAAAAGTGTGGTTGCCCCTGCCGCCTTTCCTTATATGTTAGCTCTTGTATACCTGCAAAGTGGCTTACAGTAAGTACTCAGATACATCACCACATTCAGTCTGGTTCACACGATGTCTTTTAGAGCTACTTTTTCTACTGTTATGCCAAGCACCGAAGAGTTCTGCATGTGGGCAAATACAGCAATACAAGGATACACATGTATAACATGGAGTGACAGTGAGAGATGTTTTATTTCTAACTTGTAGAAAGCTGCTTGATGCCAGTGGGATATTGATGCCTTAGTTGTCTGGCCACTGACTCTAAATTTCTCAGGATTGGTTTATTCTCTCATTTCTGCTTTGGATTGTGCTAAGCAGAACAAGCTACTGACCCCAGTCCTGTTCCATGGAGGAGCATCACCTGCATCTGTCCAGAAACAGTCTGCAGGGATCGCAGCTGAGAAACTATGGCCTGAACAGGTACAAAGTCAGTTACTCTTGCATCCAGCAGTTAACTTCTGTGAGGCTCAGACACAATAGCATAAAACCATAAAGAACAACATGTTCTGGGGCACTACATGTCCTCTCCAGGGCACCTCAGGTTTTTGATAACAGCACAATTTCCTGCTGTTTTGTGCAGGCAGCTTACTCGTACCTTCTAGCAACACGCTAGATGACATTAAATATTTTGGCAAATGAAACAGAATTCTGAAGATTTGGTCATGCAAATGAAGGGCCTCATTACCTGTGTAGGACAGTAGTTTAAAGGACCTCCGTCTCCACAGCCAGCAGGTTAAACCAGCTAGAAGACCTATTCCAATGACAATGGAAATGATGCAAGCTGCTTGAGCACCTCGTCCGTTTTTTTCCAGGTTTTTGTGACTTTCTGTGCTAGAACCAGTGCTTTGCTTCTGCTGCGTGTCTAGAATAAAACAGAAAAATGGTGTAGTGAAGCGTACATTTTCACATTTCATGCCAGGCAAATATTTGATCACATTTTACACGCGCAAAAAACATTCTGAAGGACTAAATGCTTGCACTATTTGTATCGCTGTGACTCCGGTGGTATTATATAATACAATGCCAGCTTATTCCTCCCTGTCATCATACTGCACATATCCCTCTTTCTTCCTTTTTGTTCTTCTTTCCTGACAGCCTTGCGAGACTGTACGTTTGAGTTTGTATCTAGACTCGGTTGAAAATAAATCTATACAGTATCTATAATGTAAATCTGATGGTATTCAGAAAACTAGGTTGAAAACCTGTTTCTCTAAAGTTACTGACGAATTTCCACCGATGGCTGCAAACTGAAGGTTTCAAATCGCATCTCTTACTATTTCAAGTGTGGTAGTGCTTTTAGAAACCAACAAAAAATAGTAAGATGAAGGTCTTTTCCCCCAGAATACAGCAAGACAGAATGCCATTAGGAAACTAATGACAAAGTTACTTAGTTTTCCTTTAATTTGGGATGACAGCAAGGGTATGCTATCATATAAACACTTTACTGTGCAACTTTTGATTGTGCGCACAATTTTTGTTCCTGGAAACAGTTTACATCCTTTGGCTATGTTTGTGGAATCAGTGCCATTAAGTCCAGAGTGTGAGTCCTTGGCATGTTCAGGTAAACTGTGGGCATCCAGCTACGGTTACACAATCAATCAAACCTCCTTGCACCAGGGTACAGAAACCTACAAGAGAGAGGTGTGGCAGGAAGTAGGACTAGAAAGAGCGATGAAATCGAACAGCCTCCTCCAGGTAAGCTCTGCCACTCCAGATAGCTTCTCTACACAGCTTTTTTTGAAATAATGAAATCCACTATTGGTACTATAGCTATAACTTTCTTTACAGCTTTTTTTTTTTAACATCTCTCTGTTTTTGTGAACAGTTGAGTGGCTAAATACTTGTTTTTACTACTGATCACTCATCAGCAATAAATAACATATTGTACTTACGCTATTAGGTGATTTGTTCTGTTGGGCTAACATTACCCATTTGCTACAGGTCTACTTGAAATAGCGCACTGTATTAAACTGAGTTTTGGAGACTGAAAACAGAACTTTGAAACCAGGCAGAGTAAAAAGCAAATGTGAGTGCTGTAAAATAGTCGGGTAGGGATTCAGGAATCACGGATTTGCTGTATGGTGCCCCCTGAAAAATAACCTGACTCTCCAAGTCATCACGGTCCCGAGGAACCAAAGGGTAAAGCCCAGTCACTGCCTTCGCTGCAAAAGCTTCTCAGGGCCATTGTCATAACATGCTCAATGGGGTGTTCACTTCTATGTGGGAGAAGTAAACATAAAGTCCATGGCTAAGCATAACTAGCTTGAAACGAAATCTGAGCTCTTCTCAGCGTTTTTTCTAACTAATTTTGAATTAATGTCTACCCCTCATTAGCACGTATCTACAGACAGACACACACTGGTTGATAATCCTGCTATCTAGAAAACATGAAGTAGCATGAAGGGACTTACAGTTGGCTGACAGATTTTCCTGCAGTATTTTATTTTCTATGGAGCACTCTATTTGCATGTTAGAAGTGGCTTTAACCTTCAGCGTGCTAAAAACGCTGTAAGTGCCATCGGCATGGGGTATGATCTTTAGCTCTGATGGAAGCAGGTGGCTGTTATCTGTTCTATTTATCCAATAAACATTGGGCTCTGGGTATCCATTGCCAGACTTGCAGCTGAAAGTCACCTCCTCTCCAGTGCTGTCACTGTTTCTTATCGGTCCACTGAGTATTGGTTGGCTATAACTAGCTGGAGAGCAAGAGAAAAAGAAGTAGTCATTGATATGTTGAATGTATTGAAAAGACAAAATTTTGGCATAGGTTCTGAAGCAGAAGTCCTGGGTTTCACATGACCCTTATGACTTGAGAGGGAAACACCTGCAGGTTCGGTATATAAGCCAGAGAACTGAGAAAATTACTGGAAGGGCAGAAAGCTGAAGCCAAACCCAAAGGAAGACAGCAAATTCTTAAGCTGCTGTCACTCAGTCATGTGCAAAAGCCCTTATACTAAGGAAAACCAAGATGAAAAAAAAAAACAAACCACACTGGATAAACAGCTGTTACAGGTATTCTCCCAGTTTTAGATTCCCTGTCTGTAACACTTAAATTAAGCAGACTTCATTTCAGAAAAGGGCTGAAATATGTTTTAAAGGTAAGGGTATGCTTACATCTAATATTGAAATGGCTCCGATTTGGAAAGCTGAATGAGAATGAGGGCAAGTATGTGCAAGTGATACAAGTTCTTACCTGCCAAACTGAGAACCACTTTCGCCTGGTGAATCACTCTGGTGTATTCAGTTTTCTGCAGTACTACACATTTGTACGTACGTTCATCACTCTGGCTGACATTTAGTAGTAGCAGAGAAAAATCTCCATTTTCCAATCCATCCCAGAATAACTGAGTCCTGTTTTTAAAGTGAATGCACTGTTCACTTTCATTGTCTTGACCAGAGATCAGTGCATGAACAACTGAACACTCTTCTTGATCATCAGCTATTTGCCAATATACCCGTAGATTTTTTAAGTGCAATTCTCTTCCTCGATAAATGCAACTCAGTGTAGCATTGTCTCCAAGTTTACTGACTACGATCTTCTCCTCCAGTGCAATAACTACAAGATTAAAAGAGAGAGAGAAAAAAGGGAGGTTATGTGGGGAAAATGTCATTCTTTTCAAGTACATTCTACCTCCTGTGGACTCCAATATTAGTATTTATAACAGGCAGGTAAGTGTGGTCACTTCACAGGCATTCCTGCCTCCTGACTTGCCAGTGGCTAATTTCCTCCATGTCTGTTTGTTTATTTTCCAGAGGGATCTTCTTCAATATAAAGCCTTCTGCTTATTTCTTTTTCCAAGGGCCAACTGGTCTAAGCATTCCCAGACCCAGGGATACCTGCATGTTTGACTTTGCCCACTGACTGGGACTGACTGTAGGCACGTATTCAAGTCCTAATGCTTTAATAATCACTTTTATTTTTGTTTAGAAAAATGCCAGATAACACCAGGTAAATCACAAGAAGTGGAAACACTGATAATAAAAAGTGCTACCATTATTTTGAGACCCCAAAAACTTGAAAGGGGAGTAAAAACAGTGGTTCTCAAAGTGGGCATGTCATAGCAATCACATTTTATTTCTACCATTGGTGTCACCCTCTCAACAAATATACCGAGCTGGCAAACCAGCATGCCCAGGTACCTGCAGTGACACAATTAATTAGACATTTACAACTTCTCACAGCCACTTGAAGTAGGCCAGCACAGTGTCTGGCTTACAGGGCACTTTTCCTGGTCTCCAGACATGAGAAAGGCAGCCTCTCCTCCTGGTGAGCAAGATGAAGGCATGAGCTGGCTGCCAAGCCATGCAGAAAGTGCAGGTCAGCCAGTCTGAAAGGGCCAGGGCAGCTCTGACTGCAGCCTCCCTGCAGAGGAGGATGCGCCACCTCTCCTCCACCCCAGCAGCTGAAACCTCTCTGGTGCAACTGGTTACTGAGACCAAAGCAGTGTGCATGTTGTAAATGGGCTGGGGGGGTGAGAGGGTGTCAGGCATGGGGTTGGATGGGAGAGATTACAGCTGGGGGAAGGGATTCCGTGTGTGGGTGAATTAGGGAAAGAAAGATGACAGGAGTGAGGGTTTGGAAATCTGGAAACTGTGTGGTGAGGTGGGAGGGAGGCTCCAGTGTCGAAGGGGGACATGCTGTGTTGGTGTGCTGGAATGAGAAATAACTTCTCTACACATCTGAGTTGCACACCCAGGCTTAAAAGCACCACTGAAGCAAATGCAGTACTTGCAAGAAGGGAGGCAGTATGTTTTCCAGGCCCTTATCCTCTGCTGGGTGAGGCAAGAAGTAGCAGGCTTGACCTGCAACAAGGGTGATGCAGCTTAGATTTTGGGAAAGCCCTTGTAGCAGCAAGAAAAGTGATGCCCTGAGAAGACAGGGGCGCCTCCATCACTGGCATTCTTGAGGAACAGGCCAGCTGGCATCTATTGAGACTTTATCTATACAGTTTGTCCTGATTTTGGGGCCAGGGAGTTTCCTTGGTGACTTTGTTGAGGTCCTTCTCAGTGACTAAGCAAGAACAGGAGAGAACTCTAAAACCACTTAAATATGACCTAGTGATATCATTTAACTTTACCTTTGTTTTGAAAGGGATTTTTTGAACTGTAGTAAAAGACTTGCTAATGCTGGGTACTTGATACCATGATGTATAATTCTAGTTCTAATATGAGTATGGACTTTATCCAGGCATGTTAGATCTGCTTATCAAAAGCCCTTATTACTCCACTTCTAAGGCCTTTTGTTGGCAGGCATAAATACGCAGGGATGTCTGTGAAGCAAGCAGAGCAATCTGAGCAAGAACATCCATAAGGTCCCTTGCTATTCTCCGTACGGAAACTGGTAGAAACTTCTTTCCCTGATGTATGTCAGAGAAAGATTTCACACTGTGGAATTCTTAAGTGTCTTGCTGAAAACACGTAGATATTTATATTGTATATATTACAACTACTTTGTGTATTTAGTCAAACATATTAAAGAGAGGGCAACTTCATTTTCAGATGAAGCATTCTGAACTTACCAGGTCTCAGGATATGGAGGAGCAGTAACAGAAATCCGTAGCTAAAACAAAAAGCAAACGAGAGTGTTACATGTTTGACTTTAGCGTCTCTGTTGTTTAAATAAGCAATAAACCTAATATTGATTGTTTTAGTATAGTAGCAGAAGTAGGTAAATTAGGTGCTGCTACTATGTAATGTCCCATTCAGTATTTGCATTTTTGACAGCTGCAAAACTTCTGCTCAAACGACATAACTCTGTGGGTGGGTGGCCAAGGCCACGAATAGCGGTGAAATGCACTAATATTGGAATCGGAGCAGAGGGCATGAAGCTGGTGTTGTGCCTGTCTTTCCTGTGAAAAACAAACCGTATAGATTTACTGGACAAATAGGCCCTGAGGGCTACCTGGCTCACTGGGGAGTGGCTGCACAGGTCTAAATCCAGGTCAAAAGCCCTGCATCCCACCCTTTTGCTGATACTCAGTGGTTATGGTTTTATCCGGTTAGAAGACACCAAGCAGCTGACTATGCTGACCACCAACCAGTTTGTGCACTCAGTAAAAATGTGTAAACAGGAAACGTGCTGATAGCAGGGAGCTGTACAAAGGTTTTGCTGGAAACAATTCCACGTGTTTGCTTACTCCAGAGGGGCAAATTTATGCAGGAGTTTCCCAAGGGAGTTACACCTGCTGGATGCTATAGGAAAAGCCAGTTTAACCTATTTGTAAAGTCCAGGCAATTTAACTCTCATCCCATAGCACTTTACAAAAGATAAATGTGCAGCGCTTTCCTACATTACTTTAAAATAGCCTTTCACCATCACACCTAGCTATACATTGTGCTCTCCTTCCTCCAAGCCGCTGTGAGAAGGGAAAGGAAAGGAAGATGCTGGGAAGGTTTTGGAACGAGAGCTGTGCGGCTGCAGTTGCCCACTTTGGTATTGCCCCAGGTGCAATAAGGTTGGGCAGAGGGACATAAGCATCCCCAGTGGCCCCAGCTCACTTTTGCAAGCAAGCAAGACTGTGAGGCCACAGAACTTGGGTGCCCTTCCCCAGTTGTTGTCAACCATCAGCCAGGTCCAACACTGAGCCAAGGGCTGAGACAATGGGGAGAGCTGCCCCCAGCAGCCCACGTCCAGCCAGGAGCAAGCTCCAGGGTCTCCCACCCAGACTGCTTGCCTTCTTCCCTCCAAACCAACCCTGCCCTGCCTGACCCTCCTCCCTCCAAGCCCTAACCTAAGCTCACTCCCCCAGCAGCCATTTCTCACCTCGCTTTTCCCATCAGCTGTGCTTTACAACATCCCCTCTCTCTTCCAGGCTTCCTGCCCTTTCTCCACATTTCCTGCCCTTTTGTCCAGCTGAGCATCAGGATTTGTCCACCACTTCCCAGGCACAGCATCGCTTCTGACCAGCTTTACTCCCACCAGCTGCCTGGGCAGAACTTGGGTCTTCTCTGCAGTGGAGGGGTCTCTAATTCCCACCTGCCCCCAAGAAAATGATGATCTTCCCAAATACATTTGGCTTCCCATGGAGAAAGAAGAGGATATACCTGACACAAAATCTACCTCCACTTGAAGCCCCACCTCCAGAGAACGAGATTGAGAAAGTTTAGGGAAGAGTCAGTCTGAATTGTATTGCTTTTATATGAAGAAAACACTTTCTTTTCCTTTTCTGTGTCCTTTGAAATGGTTTCATAGATGAGGTTTCAAAAGTTTAAGTGGATGCTCGGACCATTTCTGCTTTAAAACTTACTTCAGGGCTGACTGCAGATTTACTAAAGTAAGTCTCCCAAGTAAGTGTACCTAAACACTCCAGGGAGATGGCTCTGCTCTGTTCAGTCTCTGGCAGTGACTTTTGCTGGCTTTTGCACGTTGTCTTGTATTGTATTTCTGTTGTTTTTTCATACTGTGTAGGAGCCATCACTTTTGTGCCAAGCTTGCAGACATCTGTCTTGACAAGCTCACCTTAATGTAGTTCTTAATCCTTCTTAATCCTATGTCTGTGGGTTTGATTGTTTCCCGCCCAAGTTAGACACTATGGCTATAGCAAGTCATTTGAAATAAATAGAGAACATAAACCAACTGATCTTTATGGGGCTTTTTAGGGAATTTCCCATGGCAGGCATTTGTTGATGCCAACAAATATTTAGACAGTCAGCCAGAACTGATTCTCTAATGTATGTACACAAAGCAGGTCTTGATTTCTTATTTTAATGATGTCACCGTCAAGGCTGGACAAATCTAGAGATGATCATCCTCTTACTTGGAGGAGGTTGCAGCTGTGGTAATGTGGGGGCACTGTCAATACATCATGTCCCCCTGGAACGGCTTTAATGCCAAGCTCCTGTGGAAAAAAGGGAGAAATGCTCTTGCCTGCAGAGAAACCTCTCTTTTGCCCCATATCTGCACTCAGCCCCTGTGCCTATCATGCTAGCACTGAGCGCCACTAAGTGCAGGTGTAGCTGCCTTAGTTTATTAGTTCTCTCTCTGTCCCCTTTATTTTTTCATAAAAAAATTATTTTTTTCCCAATTCTTTCCCAACCTTCCCCTTCAATACATTTTCTAAAATATCCTGTGAAACCGGAGAAAGTTGCATTTCTTCTTTCATACATTCTTGTTTTGTGAGATTACTATTCGTACCAGCACCTCAACTTTTTCATGCAGTATTTATTTTGAGTCAAGGGATGTTGCTGTTCTGGCGCAAACTAGCCAGACAAAAGACGTCCCGACGCTTGCAATAACAACTTTGGGGCTTTTTCTCCACTGTTAAGATTTGTTTTATCCCCTGACCTTGCAGCGACATCGCTCTTCTTGCATCAGCATGTGCCCTAAACAAGTTATCCGTGAAGCTTTTCTAACGCCTGCTGTAAGGCAGCACTAATCCTGGCAATAAAAAGGGTGGGCCTGCTTGCCTTCTCCCATCCTTCGGCAAAAAGGCTCCTTAAAACACCCGCTAATTGCCCGCAGCCTTCGCGGGCCGAGCACGCGTCGCTCCCCGGCCCGGCCCGGGCCCGCCCGCTCCCCTGCCGCCCCCCGCCCAGCACGTACCGACTTTGATCTCGGTGGGGTCGAACTTGGGCGGCATGGCGGCGAGTGGAGCCGGGTGGAGGCGGATGGAGGCGG
>JAVJGI010000014.1:80640953-80657940 GCA_035590275.1 Ibycter americanus
CCCTGCGGTGCGGTGCGGCCGGTCCCACGGCCCGCTCGGCGCGCGCGGGGAGGGGCAGGGGTCGGTGCAAGCCTGCCAGGGAACCGGGGGCGCCGCTGCTGCGGCGTGCCTCGAAAGGCACGGGGTTTACAATTGCGTAATATAGTAAAAAACCCTCAATGTGATTCGATACGGTGCGTGACCACACCTGAGGATGCAGGAGATCAAGGTTCTGACAGAGCCGCGTTGACACGGGGTGTTGGCGCCGTAGCCGGCTGCCTGAAGGCTGCGGTTCCCGCGCACCGGCCGTTCTGCTTCTGGTTCCCCGCCGGTGCCCGGTGCCCGGGTTTGGTTTGCTCGCTGTCAGGCACCTCAGCCCAGCTGGGATTCCTTTGCCGGCGTGAACGCTGCCAGCACGGACAGCCCCCCAAAGCTGTCACTGCCACGCTGCAGTGACAATCATTAAAAAAGATTGATCCGTTAATGTTTTATTTGGTCTTAGTTCTGAGTCACCCTGGGAATGCCAATTACTTTGTCCATGATGAACAAGAAACTCCAGGGTTGTGCAAGACCTGCAAGTCCCGATGCTGTTTCCACGGCCAGGTGGGGGGCTCTTGCTTTGGAGTCTTCAAGCCAACATTACTTCAGCCTCTCTGTGTATCGCTGATACGCTGGAAATCAGCAATTGCTTTGGGAGGGCAGACTTAAATTTACACTAAACTTAAGGGAAGGTAAACATTCCTACGGAATTATGGTTGAATCAGAACACGTTGGCAGGAGCCAAATCACATCTTTCACTGAAATACTTCCCGATGGAATATCCTAGTTTGGGGCCTACTTTTTTGCTATTTCAGGTGTTGTTTTAGCAACAGGCATTTGGTGAACAGGGATGCACATCGAATCAGTTCTTTGTAGCTAAGAGCTTCCTGACTTTAAATGCTTGTGGCATAACTTCAAAGGTGAATTTTTACAGTTCTAGGTAAATCTGTTCATTCTAAAACACATAGTTTGAATGCACCCTTCTGATGTTCTTCACAATGGTTTCTGTCATGGTTTTTTTTCATACGTGATGACTAAGAACAGCCTATTACTACACATGTACCTGTTATGGTGGAAAGGAATTTCAGAATAAGCAAGAAAGGCAAATGTGTCTCCATAGTCAGGAGATTCTGTAATTTGGAAAGTTCAGGTGCAAACCTGTTCTCTGCCTGCACCAGGCTTTTGAACCTGCATTGCCTGAAATCCCTGATGAATTTTTAATCTATAAGGCAACCTTGTTCTCTATGTTCCTTCCAAATGGTGTTTCATTAAGGCCCAGCCTTAGGCAGGTCCTAAGTTACCCCTGCTGGCAGAATTCCTCAGAGGGCTTGAAATATAAGGGTATTCTTCTGACAGTGACTCCATTCGTCTGGCACACACTGAACAGCCCTGCAGTTAATAAAAGTAGGCTCTCACTGTGAAATCACTGCCATTAGCTGTTCCTCGGGGAGTGCTCCCCTATTTCTCTCCACACAGCCAAAAAAGGAGAAGTAGCTGCAGTGAAGGATCATTGCAGCTGATGTGGCTTCGTCTGTTTACATGGAATAGCAATATATTTTTATTCTTTTAAATATACATTTATTAATGTGTAAATTACTATAGCAGTAAGTCAGGGTATTTAGCTTAGGGTCAGAATACAGACCTCAGTTATGTGATCTCCCCCCTACAAGTATCATATCAAAGATAAGATGAATGATAACAGGCAAGGATGTTTGAAAAGCCTATGTGAAAAGTTTTCATCAAACCTGTGACTCCTCACCCCTACTACCATAAGCCTACAGAAAAATTCAAGCAGGAAAGCAGCTCTGAAGGTTATCTGGTGCAACCTCCACCTCAAAGAAGGGCCAAGGTCAAAGTTATATATCAAAGCTACTACTAAGATGAGGTTCAAAGTTACTACTGCTGCTTCTATATGGCTCTGAAAATCATGGTAAGACTTCATTTTTCTCAGAGAATACTGTGATTTTTTAATCAGCAGTTGTCTTCATTTCCCCAGGTTTAGTTTTAGTAATGCAAAAATATGCATTTGTTTTCTTTTGTCAAAAAAGCTACAGTATAGGATAGTCAAAAGGAAAAGCGGTCTGATCCGGCTTCTAAAAATTACAATGTTTATGACAGAGAAAATCCACATTTGAGGATGCAAAACCTATTCCAGTTGTAGTACATGGGTACAATTTTTATGTAGCTGCTGCACTCTCCATTGAGACATAGAAGTGGCTCAAAGATGATGCGTTTGGTCCCTTGTCCTGCGTGCATGTGTGAGCGTGTGTGTGTCTCAGCGTGAGATAGAGGCAGAGACAGCTGAGCTTCTAAAGGGGAGTATCTGTAAAAAAACCCTTGTTGCTGACAGTTAATTTGTGCTCTCTTATGTGCGTCTGCACCACTTGACGCAATTAAATTAAGGCATTTAAGGCTGTCAGAAGAAGAAACTAACTCCTATGGCTTGTGTGTGGCAAATACGTTACCTATGGACTTTGACACTAGAAACATTGGGAAAAATTGGGGAAAAAAGAGGAGGAAAACAATATTCTAGTTGTTCCAGGCTGCAAGACAGAGAAGTGATCTACATACTAGGGATCTAGAGAGCTGATTGTTTTCAAATGGGTATCACGCAAAGGGAATGGGTACATCTGTAAACCACACATCTTCAGTGGCAGGCTCATTAACGCAATTATTGAGAATGCAGAGACAGACCAGACTTTGTGAAACAGACATACCTCTCTGCATATATAGAAGAAAAGAGAATCTCAGGCAAACTGAACACCTCTGGGAACAACTGAAAATGGGTGATGTGATCGTATGTGATGTGGAGGACTTGAACTATTTTTGGTGTAGGACAGCCATGAAAGAAGTGCGCATAAAATTAGTAGCAGAAGATAACTGTGAATGCTGAAAAGATTTTAGGGTGGCTAGAGCATGCCACTCGTTTGAAAAGCAGTTGCCTGTGTCATTAGCAGCAGTGGTGTGGTGTGGTGACAAAACCAAAAGAGAGGTATGATCACCGGTTGGTTGCCTGCACTGAACCTCTCCCCATCATGCACAAACATGCCAAGAAAAAACAGGAGGCAATAAGATAACATCCAAACTTAAGAGACAAATATATGATGAAGGCATGGCAAGTTTGCAGCAGACAATGGAGACACAGTTAAAGAAACCACATCAAAAGGGAGTACCTAGAATATGGACTACCCAAACTTTCATGTACCACTTTTTTAAACAGATACATTGTCTAGATGAGCAAAATGATCCACCTCATGCACTGCATGCAACTGGAGAATAACTTTAACTAGAAAAACCTTGAAGTGATATCACATACACTAGGTTTGGGGGGCTTAACCCAGAATACAGAGAAATAAAAATCTGCAGCTATTTTCACAGGACCAGAAGAAGTATTTGGAAAACTAACAGCTGACCTCAAGCCTAATTGGACTTCATCTTAAGTCAGAAATGATAGGTAGTACCCTGCCCCTAACAGCAATGACCTCACTGGCATTAGCTGGACAGTATTCATTCACTACAAGGGGAGAAATCCGTGCTAAATTCAGGTACAATAGAAACATAAGAGTCTACAGTACCATGGAATGTATGTCTTCAGCAAATGAATTCTGGGACAGAAAGCTTTAAAATCATCATGATAAAAATTTAAATGGTGGAAGACTATGTAAAAATTAGCTAGCATGTATTTCCTAATAATGTTTTCAGTGCATAGGTTCTCTACCAAAATCTAATCAAACTCGCTGTGACAGAGGCACTACTAGTACATGAGATGATTGCCAGGAAAAGGGTCACAACCAGAGAAGCATTCTGGTGCATCACATGTACAGTGTAATTAAAAGGGTAGAAAATACCTGCAAATGAGATTGCAGTGGAGGAAAAAAAGCAAATGCTGATCATCGATCTTCAGTGTAGAGCAATCAAGTGGAAGTACTACAGCCTACCCAGTGTGTGTTACTGTGCTTACATGTTCTCTGTCTTGTTTGGCTGGTGCCCTAAACACCTAAAGTAACACCTAACTAAACAACCACAAAGCAATTTGTTTACCTTTTGGTATGTCACCTGCACAGAAGATATAGCAGAAGAAGGAGCAGAAATTAATAGAAAGACTAAAAGGAGCCACAGAGCAAGTAAACTAATCTGATATTGGAAGAAGGAGGCAAAAGGTATAATCCAAATAATGTAAATTAGTACAGAACTTAAAAATAGCCTTTTGAAATGAACTGAATGCTTCCCTAAGGATCATAATCCTCCTGTTTTCTTGGAAAATATTAAGAAGTAACACTTCAAGCAGCAGATCACTGCTGCTGTAGAAGAGTGGTCCATATTGAGCATACTGATGCCAGATGAGCAAAATCATGCTTGAATAAGGATCGTGTGGTCCTCTTGTTCTGCCATCAGTAAATGTATGACTGTGCTGTGACCTTTGACAGCACGTTTGACAAATCCTTATGGAATATTCTCTACAAATCTCTGGTTTTTGCACTGTGGAGATTTCAGTGCGGGACACTAAAGCTAATAGAGTATGACTTGCAACTGAGAAAAAAAGTAAAGGGAAAAATCGCAATAGCTCTGGCCACTTGGGCAAATTTATGTATGGGTAAAGAGCAAAAGAAGTATGAGGCATGAACAATTTTCCAACACTTTGTCTACAGAGAAGCTAGCAGAAGTAGCAAGTGGAAGAGAGACATTGTATCTTAGAAGTAAGAAGAGGAGGGGAGGACGGTTTGCACCAAAGCAAATAGTTTACTAGTGGAGATGTCTGCAGTAAAACAGCAAAGCTGACGCCAGAGAACAGACTGGTGATGAAATGAGGGAAAAGATGTGATTCCAAACAAAATGTTTCATAATTCTGAGAAGACCCTTTGAGATGTTGAGCTTGGCCTGATGCAATGGAAAAGAACTGCCAAGAAATACACTTGACAGAAGTGAACGAACTAAGAGAAAACAATGACTTGTCTGTTCGCTTGCTATGCTCTGTCTCATGTTTTGTTGTCACACTAGGCATTCAGGGCATTGGCCAAGAAGATCACTTTTAACACCCAAATTTCAAGGCTGCCCCATGCAAGAGAGGACACTTGTTGCACTATAAAATACCAGTTTGGGGCAAGATGGGCTCTCTGTGCATGCAGCAACGGCAACTGATTTATTTATACCCAGAGAAGGAAAGGACTATGATCTATTTATGTTGTTAGAAAGGACCCCTGTTATTCACGGTTCTTTACTAGTTCTGCACAATGAGATAGTTGATTTCCTGTTGTTTTAAGAAAAGCAAGGGAATGACTTGGCAATGCTTTTACCTGCTCGCTCTGTATGTGGGTGTGTTGAAAAAAAGAAGTATTGAGAACAGTATGTAATTGCTGAAAATGTCTCTTGAGCCTCTTCTGCTTAGTGCACATTGTCCTGCATGGATCTCCTGTGTTGTGAGTGACCCCAAGCAAAAGAGTGCTTTTGCTGTCTGAATTGCCCTCTGCTCCTCTACTGAGCTTCGTTTCTGCCAGATACGCTTTGCACTGATGATAAGCGGCAAAAGCTCATTTGCCTAGGACACTAGATAACACATCCAAGAAACTGTTGTGGAAATGGAGTTCACAGCTTTTGGGGTGTGAAACGCCTTCTGGAGAAGGATTATTTTCTTATGCCTAGGTTTAATACATTAACCATAAGAACAAGAGAGTGGGCACAGCTGAAGAACAAACTCAGGATAAAGTCGGATGCAGATGCCTTTAGCTAAGGAAGAGAAGGAGCAGTTTGTCTGAGACCATCCAGCTGAAGTTTTCCTTCTCTGAAAGGAAGATGTTGGTTTCCAGGACAACTTCTTCAGCATGCCATTTCTTATCCCACGTAACACACCACACATTGGAAATCCTCTGAGTTAAAAAAGTCCATCACAGCTAAGCCTGGATCCCAGTGACTGGTAAACCCTCGACAGAATGCATGAAGACAGAGTTCATGATACATAAAGCAACTGATCTCTTGTTGCAACTAAACCATTAAGGTATATAGGACCTACCAAAACTAATTTCAAACCTCAGCCTTCCAAAACTGTAATAAGATTAGATTCGTACAATGTCCTACAATTAAGGTCTCTCTTTGTTTCTGATCATCATGATCATCTGGGAAGGCGGCTAATGAAATGTTCAGAGAAAATGCTTAAAAGCCATCTTGGCAACAGCGGAACAGGAGAGATATTATAAAATGCAAATGTATTTATATAAAGGCTCAAGACAAAAATTTACTCTAAGGACATAATGTAAAACATAGTACAGGTATTTGTTTTACAGATTAAAGATTTTGGGTTTATATCTCACTGGACATCAAGAATTTCAAGAAGCAGATTTAAAGAAAAAATACTGTAATCATTTTATAGATCTGATAGTAATTTGCTTATGGTTTTGATTATGTCAACATTACATAGTTAAAGTGAATGAGCTCTGATTTGAGATAATGAAACGTATTAAGCACAGGTTTGGAAATTGGTATATTGTTCCAAACTGACAGTTTAAATGGACCATTTAGAAAACTATTTTAAGAACAACAGGTATATTAAACAATATTCTTATTATTGCAGTAGAGAGCAAACATGCATCTGTCCTGCTATAAGCCATTGCCATGAACTAAAGGACCTAGGAAATTTTGGAAAATAATCTCTGACATGAAAATATTCCTTGAAGAAAAAGCTGTATTCCTGGACACATTAGTGTCCAGACCAAAACAATGCCCATTACATCCCTAAAACAATGCTTTAGTGTTGTCTTTAGAATCAGAAATTAGAAAATTTAGAAAAGGGTTTATTTGTCCTCATAGCACAGTCAAATAGGAAACCATGTAACACAACAGGATGTGATACGGGTGCCAAGTAGTGAGGAACAGGAACTGAAATCTGTATGTCTTATGTTGTTTATTCAATTATTTGATAAAAAATGTTACTACTACTAGGAGCAGATTTAATGAGAACTGTAGTTCCATTTTATTGTAAAAAGCTGGTTTGGCCCTTAAATGACTCAAAAAATTCCCTCTGATACCACTTACAATACAAGCCGTAGATGTAGCATAGTGTGGCGTACAGGCTTTTGAAAACGTGGTTATAGGACAGATGAGTGGTTTGGCTGAATTCCCCTAAAAGCCCAGTATTTTAGGAGATGTAGTGGTCATGATTTTAAGACTGATTCCATAATTGGTATAATACACTGAATAGTGTTACAATTAGAGGCATGTCATTAGCTGTCAGTCTTCCAGTGAGTACAGGTGGGCATCTACCCGTGAATAGTGTCTGGGTTTGTGTGTGCTGTTACGCCATGAAATGCAGCCATGGTTGTGCAGCCCTCTTTCTTCTATTCACACCAGGACAGGGCTTGCCCCAGAAAATAAATGTGGTGGTTTGACCCTGGCTGAATACCAGGTGCCCACCAAAACCGTTCTGTCACTCCCCTCTTCAACTGGACAGGGCAAAGAAAATATAACTAAAGGCTCATGGGCTGAGATGAGGACAGGGTGATCACTCAGCAATTACCATCACGGGCAAAACAGACTTGACATGGGGAAATTAGTTTAATTCAAATCAGGAAAACACCTTCTCCTTGCTGTCCCTTCTTCCTTGGCTTAACCCAATTCCCGAGTTCACTACCTCTTCCCCCCAAGTGGCTCAGGGGGATGGGGAATGGGTGTTACAGTCAGTTCATCACACATCATTTCTGCCACTCCTTCCTCCTCACACTCTCCCCTTGCTCCAGTGTGGGGTCCCTCCCGTGGGAGACAGTTCTCCATGAACTTCTTCAATGTGAGTCCTTCCCACTGGCTGCAGTTCTGCACAAACTGCTCCAGCGTGGGTCCCTTCCTTGGGGTGCAGTCCTTCAGGAGCAGACTGCTCCAGCGTGTGTCCCCTGTGGGCTCACAAGTCCTGTCAGCAAACCTGCTCCAATGTGGGCTTCACAAGGGTCACAACCTCCTTTGGGCATCCACCTGCTCCGGCATGGGGTCCTCCATGGGCTGCAGGTGGATATCTGCTCCACCATGGACCTCCAAGTGCTGCAGGGGGACAGCCTGCCTCACTGTGGTCTCCACCACAGGCTGCTGGTGAATCTCTGCTCCGGTGCCAGAAGCACCTCCTCCCCCTCCTTCTTCACTGACCTTGGTATCTACAGAGTTGTTACTCTCACATAGTCTCACTCCTCTCTTCTGCTGGTGCAGAGTTTGGGGTTTTTTCCCCCCTTAATATGCTATTGGAGAGGTGCTGCCACCATCAGTGATGGGCTTGGCCTTGGCCAGTGGTGGGTCCAATTTGGAGCTGACTGACATTGGCTTCATTGGACATGGGGGAAGCTTCTGGCATCTCCTCACAGAAACCACACCTGTAGCCCCCCCAGCTATCAAAACCTTGTCATGCAAAACCACTACAGTAAACAAGAAACAATATTGCATGGCTCATCAACTGATCATCAGCTCTCCAGCATCTTCTTATTTTCCCCAGTGCTTTCTTGCACCATTGTTTGCATACATGCGATATTTTGTAATGTTTTAATTCTAGCTCTCCTGACCACCTCTGTTTTTCTTGCACTTGTCTCTAGCTAGTATTGCAATGTGGTCTGTTTGTCCTTTTCCCATCACTGATGTTGATATGACGTAATGTAGGCAAGCTTTTGTAGGCAACACTGCTATACCAGTTGCAGCTCAGATTGGGAGAAGTGACTTTATTTCTCAGTTTTGTTTTTCGGCTTATGGATTGCAATTTTATTTTTCCCTTTGTGGTCATCTGATGTATTTCTTAGAAGTGGAGGTTTAGTAGGGAAAAATAAGAGAGAAAGAAAGAGTAAAAAAGAGAGATTTGGAAAATAAGATCCACATCACAGAGAGTTGGTAAGTGCTCCCGTGATGGGTCAAAGCAATAACATGGTCTTTGTCTAGACAAATCTCAGAGATAATTCACCCTAACTTTCATTTCTGAAGGAGAAATTTTGAAGACTCTTCTCTTAATTTGATGATATTCAAGATGAGTTTTTGTCTTTAATGACACAGAAGTAATTTTTCCTGGGGTAAAACAGGATGTGATCTGGCAGGGTGGCAGCTGCTCTGTGGACACTGCCCACTCCCATGTCACTTCCCTCAAATCCTCCGGAAAGCAGTGAAAAGGAGAGGAGTTTTGCCACATGACAACACATTCCCAGGCAATTCTTGCCAAGCAGCTGGTACACCACAAGTTCATACATCACCTTTCCCCAGTGTAACTCTCTCATTTGCCCAAACCATGGGAGGGCAGTTGCTCTGGTACTCAGACCACACAATGAGCAGAGACAGGCAAGGGAGCAAGGGCATGGACTTCTGGCAGGGGGCTGCTTTCTTCAGTAGCTCTCAGAGCCAACGTGAGCCCTCAGGGGTCCGTCACGGCAGCCTCCAGGTATGAGCAGCTCTGAGCCTGGGCGCTCTGTCCAAACCTGGTCATGATCTGTACTAGAGCCTGATTCCAGAGAAGACTGGGACTCTGCTGTTTTGGGCAATGCAGGAACATGAGGCACGAGCTCGCCAGTATTAAGAGGCAAAGAGCCGACGTACTAATGCTTGGGTGGT
This sequence comes from Ibycter americanus, assembly GCA_035590275.1. NCBI lineage: Eukaryota > Metazoa > Chordata > Aves > Falconiformes > Falconidae > Ibycter > Ibycter americanus. The sequence continues at coordinate 80,650,530 of JAVJGI010000014.1, forward strand.
CATGCTGCACAGCCGGCACTGCAAAGCAAACATTGATCCCTGACTTGTGACAGCTGAGGGGACCCTTTTCAGGAGACTGCTGGCTACAGTCCCCCTTGCTCTGCCATCTTGCTCCAGTCCTTCAGCTTCCTCAGGCGTCAGCACTTCCAGGACCTGACATAACCACAGCTCCTGCTGCAGTTGTTTCAACCACAAGACTCCCTTTGCTGCAAAGACCAAAGAAACCCCCTAGAATTTGCTTTCTGAATATGCTGCACCAGAATGATAAGGAAAGTTGGCTGGCCCCCAAGGCTAACATATGTTCCTGCCACCTCCACCCAGGCTCCCTTCAAACACTGTCATTCTCATCTCAAAGGCAGTAGCAGAGGCAACAGCAAACAGCACCTGGGGGACTCACAGGTACCCCAATCATCCCCTGTCTTGTTAGGCATTTGTATTTGACATAGTGACTTTGCAGAGGCCAAAAGGACCATTAAACTGGCTATTTTGACTCCTGTAAGCCACCAGAGTTAAAGGGCTCTGAGCTCTCCAGCAAATGCTTGGCTAGAGCATTACCTTCAGAAAGACCTCCAGGTTTAACCTACAACCCCTAAGAGAAGCAGATCCACATGGTGTTTTATGTTAGTGGGTGATTCATTCCCAGAGCTCATCGTTCGTAAACAGCTTCTTCACTCTCCCTTGGCAGTGGCCTGGATTTGCTTCCAGTTTTGGGCTTCCCTTCTCATTTCTGTGCTGGAGTGAAGAGCCTTGTTGGCTGCCTCCTCTCTACTCTCCCTTAGCCAGCCATTTGATAGCCTTTGTGCCACAGCATTGCTCTGAAGTATGTTTCTGTTGCTTGCGAACACTGACCCTTCATTACATTTCTTGCACTTCCTCAGTTTGATGAATTACTGACATGACCTACTGGTCTTCACTTGTACAGCATTGCAACTAATGGAATAGAAAACAAATTCAGAGTTAGTACAATGCATTAAAAGACTGATGGGTTTTAAAGGTGCAGAATCAGGTCCTTTACCTCTGCTTCATTAGAGGACCTACATATTAGATTAATTTTAAGCCTATGAGCACTTCTGCCTCTTCTTAGCAGGGCATTTAAAATGCTGTCTTCATTGCATTGACCTTAACAGACTGGATCTTCCCAAAATGTTAAGTGAAAAATGTAAAAAGAAGAACAGAAAGGCAGGCAGGGAGACATACAAAACCCTGGTAAACCCATTTTTAAGACCAGATGACTCGCATAAATACGCCCAAATTAAGCTCCAAGTTAAACTTTGTAGGAACTGATCTTGTGAGAAGAAAAGAAAGATGGGCTAGAGTTCATGCCTTCTTCCATCATCTTCACATTTGTACTGTGCCTCAGAAAAAAAATTCTGCTATGGTTGTACTCGTGGTTCCAGTTTTATTATAAATAAATTGCTGTCTGGGCCAATAGATCATTTTTTAAAAGGGTCTTAAGTACATACATTTGAAATGTTCTTGGGTGTCAGGAAGGTGGTTTTCTAAGTGTGTTAGTTCATAACAGTTAATGTTAGCTCTAAGGGGAAACAAGGAGATACTGCCTTTGAAAAGACAAATATTTATTTCATTATTGAAAGCACTGTACAGTCATTCAGTCTTTGAGGTCTGGGGTTGCTGAGAGACCACTTGCACCAGATGATTTAAGATCCTATTCCGAATATTTAAGAGATTAGAGGCTTAGTTCTCTACAGCACTTGCTAAAAGTTGTTTCTCCCTAGTGTGTATGAGGAGTAGCGATACGTTTTATTCTCTTCTTTAAGTATGTTTGTATTAGCAGGATCTAAGTCTGCCGTTCTGCAACAAATAGGATTAACATACTGACTGCTCCTGCTATACCTCATCTGGGGTGCAGAAATGTGCATTCCTCATTCCCCATGTGCATATTTGTACGTGTATATGTGTTTAGCATGCAGTCAGACTGCTGATGTGTGTGCAGCTGTGTCCCTTGTCCATTCTCCCTATCAAAACCTTGGGAGTTTTGTTAGGAGAAAAAATCTGCTAAGTGATGTTTGGGCATTCTCTGAGTGATTGTTTTAGGGACTGACACATCTCCTCTCAGCAGTGGTCATTTCCCTTATTCCAGTCAGTTCTACTTCATTTCCAAAAGCAGGACAGCTAGGGGTTTGTGCTGTTGCACATCTCCCTGAAAACTTGTTGTATCTCTTTAACGTCTGTCACTAGAATTTAGCATATTTTGCCTCCAGGACAGAAGACAATAGATAGTTGAGGCATTCCTGAGAGAAGTTTGCCAGGCAACTTGCCATAGTGGTTTTCACCCCAACTCAGGGTATAATATACCATGCTTGGTCAAAAGGAGCATTGCCCTTACAGCTCATAAGACTGCTCTAGAGAAAGTGTTGGGGTTTTTTAAGGTTTTATTTCTTTTTGCTTACGAAATGGACCAGGTTGTGCATTGATTTTATTTTAGGGTAGGGAAGGAATTCCAGTTCTCCTGCATGTGGCTCATATATCTGTCCAGCAGATGCTATCCACATTGTGCTCTGCTTTCAGAATACCAGGACTATGGCAAGGGAAATGCACATACGTATACATGCATGCATGCATGAGGCCAGCATGGATCCACAAAAATGGTAGATGACGTTTTGTTAAAATGCTGTATCATTCCTTTGACCATTTCCTTTATGAGAACTTCCATCCATGAGCATAGGAAGTTAGAAAAGAAAGTAATGGGAATGAAAACCACAGGAATACCTTGGCAACACAATACGGGTCACTGAGGCAGCTCGAAGTTCAGTAGATGTTTATCTTTTACTTTGTTCTTTACATGCCATACAAAGATTTCCACTCAGATTTAAGTTTGCCAGAATAAAAAGTGTGAGAGGATACACAGTGAGAGTGTTCATTTTCCCTATTTGCACTAATTTTACCACCCAAACACCTGTTTTTCTATCCGGAGCTATGCAAGGTTTTCCTGGAATCACAGTTGGAAGGGTCTCAGTGAAGCATACATGCATAGCAACTTCCTCTACGCGCGCTCACACGCGTACGGGTTTCTTGCTGTGACTTGCACATACTGCCCATGCCTGTCCACCCACACAACCACAAAAGCAGAAGAGGCTGTGAAAAAAGACAAAAATGGTGTAGTCGCTACTCTGTGACACAGTGGAAAAAGTTGTGCAGAATACTGCACACTTCTAAATAAGTACAGCCGCTATTTGCAAGGATCTGCGAAAGTGTCCGAGTGCCCAAATCATTCGTTGTAAGACTGACGGACAGCATCCATTCTTAATGGAAATATTGCTAACTTTGTCAGCTGTAGAAATCATTGAAGAGTATTTGGGATATTTCTGTCTCTGAAAGCTCTGCTAGTTAGACCACAGTATAAGATATATATCTGACATGTATTACAAGTGGTTGTAACTTTACTACCTCCTTGACATTAATCAAGGCATTACTCTCTACGTTTCTAAATAAGATTCTGTGCCAGTAACTTTTTTTTTCCAGCCAACTATAAACTTCAGTAAATTGCCTTTACTGCTTATATCCCCATGGCTCCTAGGTACCTTTGTTCCTGCATTACCTCCTAACAGCGTGTTTTAATTTTCACCGAGAATCTTATCTTTGATTCATGTCTCTGACTGTGGTTTGCTGTGGAACCAGTCCAGTATGGTTTTGCCCAAGCAGAAGATATCCATCTGGCATTCTTCTTGTTCCCACTGGAGGGGAAAAAAATATTTGGAAAGCCATTAAAAAGAAACTGAGTCCTGCAGGGAAGGTTATCTGTGCTCTAGTATCATGGCCCCGAGCATTTTGTGTCTGAGTCATACTTTGTAGAAAAGATTAACTTTCTGTTGATCAGTGGCAAACTGAGAAAGTGTCTAAAAAGCTTGTTATGAGGGTGCTATAGAAATTGGTGGTGTTTCATTGGGTTTGTACAGTATGATGAGGTCCAGGTGTTGAATACGTGGTTGGCTCTTTGGCTGGGCTGCCTTTGAAGCTGCATCCAGAGACAGGCAGGGTTACTACTCTGCCGATGGGGCATAGCAGAATGAGGTCTGGTAAGGCTGCGCTCACTGTCTGCACTCATTCCTCAGCAATTTTGCCAAGGAAGTGGGGGACCCTGAGCTAGGGCCAAGGCTGCAAGGTGAATTAGTCTGGGGCTGACACCTAGCAGGTGCCAGCAATGCTGTCTCCTCCCAGCTAGCTGTGGTAGTTGCTTTGAGAGTGGTCTGTGTGGCCTTTCCTCAAGTGCTGAATGCGCTTATCTCTAACAGTTACCTAATAAAATAGTAGCGTGGCTATAATTTGACATGGTTGGTTTGGTTCTGTGTTTGCCTCTCATCTGTTCTCAGACTGGACGTGAATTGAGGTTTCCCAGAACAAGAGAGTAATGCACAGATGGGAGTGTACTGGTTACATTGGCTTTATTTTCTGTTTTCCTGTCAGCTCTCGGGAGATTACTTTTTCTGATTATTATCCTATTTCTATTAAGATGTGAAAAACATTTGAAATACATCTTTAGAAACAAGATAAAATGCTTTCAAGTATGTTTGCAGTATGGTTTTCCCCTTAATTCACTAAGACTCAAAATAAAACTTTAAACTTGTTCACTGCTTTCCTGCTGCTTTCTCAGATTCACAATCCTGTATGGTCTTTTCAAAATGAGAAACATTTAGCTATTCTTAGTTATAAATAAATGTTGCTTAGGTAAGTGTTTGAAAATATTAAAAAGAAAAATATTTTTATATGGTAATTTTTATGTGAAAGACCTGATGGGTACTGCTGGAGGTTTCCATCCTTCAGGCAAGTAGGTCTTATAACTGAGTACATACAGGGTTCAGTGGGGCTACCCCAGTAAGGTATTTACAGAATCAAGACCTCAGTGGTCTACTAAATCATCACAAAGAGTAGCATATACACTTTCCTTGTGTAGCTAACAAAACAGCATAAAATACGTCTCAGCCTCATAGCAAAAAAAAAAAAGAAAATAAGATGATTGTGGAAGATGTTGTGGTTTAACCCCAGCCAGCAGAAAGTACCATGCAGTCGCTCGCTCACCCCCTGCACTCGTCCCCCTCAGTGGAATGTGGAGCAGCATCAGAAAAAGGTAAAACTTGTGGGATGAGATAAGAACAGTTTAATAATTGAAACAAAGTAAATAATTATTATTATAATAATAGTAGTAATAATAGTAATGAAAAGGAAAAAGAGAGAAAGGAACAAAACCCAAGAAAACCCAGGTGATGTACAATACAATTGCTCACCACCCGCTGACTGATGCCCAGCCAGTTTTCCAGCAGTGGTCAGCCCCTCCTGGCCAACTGCCCCCAGTTTATATACTGAGCATGATGCTCTATGGTATGGATTATCCCTTTGGCTAGTTCAGGTCAGCTGTCCTGGCTCTGCCTCTTCCCAGCTCCTTGTGCACCTGCTCACAGTCAGAGCATGGGACGCTGAACAGTCCCAGACTTAGGGCAAACACTACTAGGCAACAACTAAACCATCAGTGTGTTACCAACATTATTGTCATACTAAATCCAAAACACAGCACTGTACTAGCTACTGGGAAGAAAATTAACTCTATCCCAGCTGAAAGCAGGACAGAAGGAAAAACGTTGGGTTTTTTTACAGCACCATGGAAGAAACATGAATAAGCAAAGTTGCAGTCTAGATCTGAGTCAAGGCCATTCAGAGTCAACAAGAAGATCTTATTTACTTCACTGAGCTCTGGACCATGAACTTAGTACTGAAATGCCTCAGAAATCTCATAGATTTTGGATAGCCCCTGATCTGAGAGGCGGTCTTTTTTTAGTCAGTGTTGGCTACACAGTCCTTATGTATCTTCCATTTCACTGTACTTGCAAAAGTTAATTGAGCGGTTCCCTTAGTGCTGAGGGGACTGTTAGTCCAAGCAAGGGAAGGCTTTGTTAGGTCTATATTTCAAGTGTGCCAGTAGACAGTGTTATCAAATATGACTCTGTTGTATTAAGAATGTTTACCATTTTCTTAAAAGGTGCAAGGATGTTTTTATAGTGACTGTGGTGAAGCTTATCATGATTGTGCCCAAACAAGCTCTATCTGCTTGTGATTTAACTAAATAAAAATGTGACCTTATTGTCTTTTGCCAGCTTTGAAGAATTAAAATAAGCATATTTTATTTGTTGAGGGAAGAGTTCAAAGTGATTTAACAGGATTTTCATTGTATACAAGCTAAGGGCAGTGATGAGGAACCTGGTTTGCAGTTTATGTGTTAATTTAAATCATTATGAAACATGATTCTGGGAAGAGACTGTTCTCAAGTGCAAAAAAGATTCTGGGAATGCAGGAAATGTGATACAATCTTGTCTAATGGCTGCGTTTCTCCTAGAAGCATTATGTATAATTGGAAAGTATGTATGTTTAAAATAGCTGGTATCTCACCGTTGAATGGAGATGGCAGAGATATCTTTGGCTTTTTCATCCTGAAGACAATACTATGAAGTTTCAGGTCAGGTGAGAAAAATTTTAAAAGCTCCAAAGCAAGAAAGTTAGAGGACCTGCTCTACCAGAGGATCAGGTCCTAATATGGTGCTAAAGTACATACACATAACAGGGTATGCATTGTTCTTCAATAGTAAAACTAGGAGGATGATAGGAGTAGATGAATGTTTAACCAGAAAAAACGAGGCCAGAAGTGAGACATAGTCCACTCTGTTGGCTCTAGACCCTGAGCCCATATGGCTGAGCAGCCTCTAAGGTGCTGTCTTACAGCAGCAGTTTCAAATTAAGCCACTGAAGTCATGGCAACCCATTTTATCCACATCTAAACAGCTCCTTAGAGGTTCCAAACTCTAAATCCAAGTTTGGCTTCATATACATGACAGCTATAGATATAATAACAGGCATGTCAGTGTCTGGAGGACTCTTAAAGATACAGAAACTCCCTGGCTGGTCACCACTAAACAGGTGATCTGTTGCTTCCAGTGATTATAATTTTCTGGATGCTGTCCACATGACCTCTTTGTATGGTCAAGGCCTTTGTGTTTTAAAAGAGAAAAATACACAATTGGCTGCAATTATTAGGCTACAATCTCAGCCATGGTTTAGTATCGTGTGGAGCAGTGATGCTATTAGCCATGGTCTTCTTATTGTGGGCTAGATAGGGCAACTTTCTTCTCTCGATTTCGAAAATGAGGGTAGGTCAGTAATTTTTGCAATTTGACATTTCTGGAACATTTATAATTTGAAAAAAAAATAATAACTCAATATCATGTGTGAAAATTTGACATTTTTGTCAACGAATACCCTGACCGATAGAGAAGATGGTGTTTCTGACATTACTGAGTTGACCAATATCTTTTAAACAAATGGTGGTTAGTTTTTAACTGCCACCCTGAGTCCCCCTCCTTCCCCCAGCCCCCCCCACCCCCCCACCCCTCTAGTGAGTATCCGC
>JAVJGI010000014.1:80657945-80670797 GCA_035590275.1 Ibycter americanus
GTCATTTGCCTTCCCTTCTATCCCTCTTCTTCGCTTAGTTTTTTGTAAGGAAATCAAGACTTTGTAATCTGTTCCTCCAAGCACATCCTAGCATGATGAGAAGCGCTGGCTTTTCATATGAAAATCTTTACCAGTACTTTATAGAAAAAAGCAAGCTCACATAAACAGGGTCTTTTTTACCCCAGAGACAGGGAGACAAAAGGAATGTGACTATGGTTCTTCAAGAAGACATACTTAATTACGTAATTATGCAAAAATTGTGTTATAGTAATTGAAAAAAACTTAGATGTTTGATGTTGTTTGTCAAAATTAAGCTTCAGGTATGTAATTTTCCAGGTAATGACCCCTCTTACTGTCATTTTGAGCCCACACTGTCCCAGAGTACTGCTGATAGTGTTTGTCTGCTTCTTGATCCAAGGACCAAGTGTCAGCAACTGCTGCTGAAGTCAACATGAAGAGATGGCACTCATGCTTTCTAAAAATCAGCATTCCAAATCTGTGGGGATGGGCTTCTCCAACAAATGATACTGTAATAGCAGTAAAAAATTTATAGTGCTTTTACTTGCATGGATGGTTTATAGTCCTTTCAGTATCAGATACAGAGCTTTTTCTGGTTTTGAAGAACTGTTATTAGGATCACCTACTTCTCATAAAAACATTGAAATTCTTGAAGAAATAGGTGCTGTAAAGTGATAAACACAAGGCATACTAAAATCTGAATGTTTTCACTTTATTAGTTCATATGTAATGATTGGTGCACCAAAACTAGAAACAGTCTTGTGGCATGCACACACTCCATGGTTGCATGTGTGCCATTTTAAAGTCACTTAGCATTAATCTGTAACAGACCTAGGCCAAGAACTTTGTCTACGACTTCCCACAGCTATGAGGAAGTTCAGATCTGGATCCTAGTGTAACAGTCTGCATTTAATTTGTGCAAGATGGATTCCGGGCTCCCAACATTAGCCATTTACTCTCTCTCATCCTTGTAGGTCCTCTGCTTCAGACTTTGGGTAGGTTCGACCTTCATGTAAGAGGTGGTCACTGTTTTGGCTGGAAAAGGCACCTGCTTCTGCCCCCACCTAGTCCAGGAACTGAGAGCTTTAAAGAACAGGGAAATACACTGGGTCTGCCTTTTGAAAGAAAACATTGTCACGCCTGAAGAACAAAACGGGCTTCAGTCAGGAAGGACCTACCCACCCAGCTGTGAGTACGAGTGACGTGGGGAAGCAGTGGCTTTTCTGAGTACTTTAAACAGGCAAGAAACTGCTTTTTGTTGCCCATTAAAACAAGATTATCCACAAATACCCAGAGGAGCGGCTTTCCCCCGCACTGCCAGGAGCAGGTAGTGCTGGTGGACACACCAGCCCGTGGGAGGAGGCGGGAGAGGTGGGAAGGACATGGGGATGCAAGGGCTTGCTGACTTGGGCTTGTGAAAAGGGGCTCTCAGATCCTCACTTTTGAGTACAGAAAGATACAGCAGTGGAAGCTGCTTGAAAGCGAATATGCTGCTTCTAACATGTATAAAGGTATTTGTAGCTTTGGGTTAATGATGTGTACTGGAGAGAGAACACCAGGGGGGACATTCCAGGCCAGCACAAGGCCACAGACTGCATGAAGCAGCCGCTTCCACCAGGTTTCTTTCAGGCCCCAGGTCTGGATGAGATCAGGGGACCGGCTGAGATGAGTTTTGGGATCTGCTTGGTATTTGCAAGCGGCACACGGCCCCCGGTATCAGGCAGTATGGCAGATGGCGCACCGTTTCTTGAAACCTGCTGGTGTCTACAGATGCAGAAACCAAGAATTAATAAAAATGCAAGTAAAAAAGAATGCGCAAGCTAAAATTTGCATAGCGGTAATTGAGTTTGCATGTAAGTCACTCCAAAGAGACCCTGCAAAATAAAGTGAGGGAGAGAGAGGACTGTGTGCTGTGGCTCTGGTGCCATTCCCACACTTGCCATCTTTTTGTTGACAAGGCCAGGAAAGCTGTGGACCGGTAGAAGGACTGACATAAAAATACTTCCATTACCTAGAACCCCAGATTTTGAATTACAGTGCCACAGGACTGAATGCACAGGGTTTACACTGCAGAGCTGGCATCGGCATGGGCATTGGCACTGACACTGGCAGGGAAATGAACATGCATGCAGTCAGACACTGAATTGCACAATGTTAGCATAGTTTCTATATAGGTAAGGATTTTTCCAACAGGCATAATTGAAAAACAGCCTAACAGAGTAATTTTTCTTGCATTGAATTGTACTAATGTGGAAGAAAATATTCAGTAGTCCTGGTGGGTAATATAAGCCTCTGGAATGGAAGTGGTTGCGCTGACTTTTCTATATCATTAAATCGTGTATGCACTTAGAAACTCTGTTATTCAAACAGTGCTGCTATATTGGAAATACAAATCACAATGCCAAATTTTCTTTCATTTTATACAAAAAATGGCAAGCACAGAATCAGCTTTCAGCTCCCTGATGATGTATACTCAACAAGGAGACCTCTTTCCAGTAGGAATCTCCAAAAATTCTAGGCCAACCACACTATATACTGCTTGCATACTGGCATTTCCCACAAGAACCAAAAGGCTGTGCATTATACAAATACACAGAAAGGCACAGCAGAGAACTAGGATGCAAAAAATGTTCTCCAAGCTATTTGTATAAAAAAAGGTTTTTATATCTTTTGCTTTGCTTGCTTTTGGTCATTTTGAGGAAGGCTTGAAAGTATGATCAATAAAAAAGTCCAGGGATAATATACCTGGGGAAATTAGAAATACTATATTGTGGGAGAACCTTGCTAAATAATTCTTTATTAAAAAATCTTTTTTGATTTCTAGTCAAGCTTTTTAGGCTAGCTGCTACACATTAGGGGGACAGCTTTGTGTGCATATCACAGTGTAGCGGGAGTAAGATGTGCTTCTACTGCATGTTCTGTTTCCTCATTAAAACCAGTAAGGAAGAGTTTGCTCAGTCAGTCCATGATTTCATACCATGTTTGTTTGCTGACACTAAGGTTTGTCAGGTACGCTCACCTTTTGCAGTATTATCGAAAGGGAAAGGACACTCGTTTTTGACCTCAGGCAGATGAAGGCAGGTATCTCTCAAGATGATTCAGCTCTGAATTAAGAAATTGCTTTGCATAATTGCCTGAGTACTTAAAGTTGTCTGCTGAGGATAATGATATGCATTCGATTAGATTTATTTGGCATGAGCTTTTGATTTAGATTCCCCAGGAGGACAGGTCTGAAGTGGTACTTGACACAGAGGTTGTGTCATGGTCTGGCTCCTCTGCGTGGCGGAATGGCTCCCTGTCTGCAGGCAGCCTGCTCTTCCTTAATTAAACGATCCACCCAACACATGTTGTTCTTTGTCACCTGGAGCTCTTCACCGCCCAAGAAGTGCATAAAACTGTCACAACGTCTTTGTATTCTTGGAGCAGCTGAAACGCTAGGCAATGACTGGAGAAGTAATGGCTTTACACGCTGGAGATAAGCACACAGCTGGCACTTTGTTGTGGTTACTGTACTTTGTGAAAAGGTTTCATTTTCTAAGCCGAATCCCACGCTTCAGCCTGCACCCTGTGTGCCACTTACGCCTGCCCATGTGGGGTGGACAGGCAGCATGTCCAAGGGGAGGATTTGGCTGCCCAAAGGTGGGCAGCGCTGCCAGGGCTGATGCCCCTGGGTATCCAAGACAAGTCTGGGGGTGTGATGTGGACCTACGGGAAGTCTGCTCCCGCCCGGAGACCGGGGTGTCTCCAACAGCGTGGGAGTGTTCAGGCAACTGAATCGTTCTCCTCATTTCCAGTAGTTCAAATGGCCTTATCTGAAAGTAGCTGATCCTCTTCGGTATGGAGAAGAACCACTGCAGACAGGCTGTTGGCCCTGCATAACAGGAACAGTTACATTTCATGTCAGTTTGAACTGACACCTGGGCTCAGGACTCCTCATTAAAGCTCTGAGCAGGGCGTTTGTGTGGGTGAGAGGAGAGCCAGAAAGTGTGCTTCATGTTAGCTTGATCCTCCTGTTGCTCGAGAAGAAATTTGCTTGGAAAAGAAAAAAATCCTCTCTGACACAAAACTTAGAGCATTATCAAGTGAGGTTAGACAGAAGCTTGCCCACAGTGAGGGTCCCTGGGACAACCCACTAGGAGCATTTTAACTCTGCGCATGGAAGCAAGTACAGGGATAATTGATGTTAAGGAATAAAAAAAATCCTGTCCAGAGCTGACTTTTAATTCATTGCAACTCTAACTCTGCAACTGGCGGAGCTCGGCTTCCCCCTCCTGGGGACAGGGCGAATGGGCAGGAGCAGGCAGAGGCTTTTCCTCCTCCACTTTGAAACTGGTTTGTAACTACTGACTGTGGACACCTCTGGCTTTGTACTCCTAAGGTGCTTGTGAAGGACAAGATGATGATTCCAGTAGGATGAAATCTGCTTTAGTAACGTTCTTATCTCTGTTAAAAAAAATAATTAGCATCTAGTCATCAAAACCCACAGTTTACGTTTTGAAATGATTGCTAGGGAGAATCTTCATTGTTCTGGTGTTGTAAATAGAAGCCCTGTGTACACCTAATACAGGAGCTATATTCTGGGTCACAAGAAAACACCTTTTCCTTCTTTAACTTGAAAAATGTCTCTAAAGGATTGCAAAACAGGTGACTGAAAGTTCAAGGCTCATCAACCTTGATTCTCTTTTTAGAAGAAAGAGTGCAAGATCTGCTTTGAAAACAAAGGCGTGTCTTATTATAAAGACACAGATGAAGGAAGACAGTGTAGGATTGATCTGGTTCAGTAATAACATCACCCCTTTCAGTTAATATATCAAAAAACAACAGCTTGCTTTCCAACGGCTGAGTATAGCAACACTTCAGCTGTGCATGCTGTTTCTTATTTCTCTTTAGCACCTTGTGGATGCTCAAGCACAGATACATAAACATAGCCAGTTACTTATAGCCTCAACTCTCACGGAAGTGTCAAGGGCGCCCAACTACCTGAAGCAGTAGCACCTGTTCATTTGAAACAGCATAGTTTCGGTGTTGTACAGGTCCATTTCCATGAATGGCTCAACTTAAGTTTTTACTTCTCCTCCTTTTAAAATCATCCCCAAGAGAATGACTTTTTTCCTTCACGTTTTGGTTGTTTTTTTGCTGTTTTTTTTTTTTTTTTAACTGAAGGTGCTGGTACATATCTCGCCTTTGATGAAGTGTGTAACTTTAAAAGAAATGTTCAGAAAGCTTAAAAGAGAAAATGCTCTTTATTTATTCAAAACTTGGTATATGGTAGGCCTGGAGGCACAGAGAAGTTCGGACTTTCATTAATGGCAGCAATGCTACATATGTTCACAAATCTACTTTTATGTTTCATTTTATTTCCTAAGACAGTTTCCAGAAAAGAAAGAACTTTTCCAAAAAATAACTCTAACTCAAATCAGCATTGGGCTAGGGCCTTGAGTATTGGGGGAGTATTGAGAAAAAACACCATTTCTTTGGGGTTCAGGAGGCAGGAAACATTTTTTTTTAAAGTAATATAATTTCATCAAGGAAGTAAAGGCTGCACCCTGTATAGAGCACCCGGGAAGATTAATGATCCTCAAAATTGGGCAGTTTGCCTACTGAAGAGAAGGAAAAAACACTGAGCAGTTTCCCCTGGACATTCACGGGACATTAGGTTGTTTTTCATGTTCATTCCCACAGCTTTTCCCTGGGATGGACCTTCCCTCCTGTAGAAGCGCAGCATGTGCTAAGGGAAGGTTTTTAACTTGGGGTGTGCTGCGCTTGGCAAAAGGCAGCATGGTACACTGTGCCAGCCCCCCCAGTGGTAAGGAATCAAGGTTTGCCACTGATTTTGGCATGTCCAAAGGTTGGCCCAGGCAGAGCTGGTGGATTTCCTGGGGCCTAGTAGTCTTCTTTCTTCCTGTCTTTTAACCATCTTCAAATAATTTCCATTATTTTCATACCTAACTGAAAATTAATGGCCCTGATAGAAATGTGAATGAGGTGGCACCTGTAGTATCAAGGCTGTAAATTTTGGCCTGACACTTGTTGCAGAATTCCATTTTTTACTAAGAAACAGAACTGGAGTTTTAAAGTCGTGGCTTCTTCCCTAGTCCTTACCTAACTGTTGTCCCACAGGTAATTGTCCTGTGATATATTTGTCCTAATATATTTGGTGAATACCAGGTACTTAAAAATATGCATGTGCACAAACATGAGTTAAAAGTTTAATAAAAAAGTGCAGAAAATTGCCCATGTACTAGGTGGGTCATTGCAGCATGTTTACACACAAAATACTTGTCTCTCATCTGGATTTGTGTAGCTTTCTCTTTCTGAGCCGTGCAATGGGTTGTGCTTTTCTTAGGTAAGCCAAAGGATATGAAGAGCCAGAAATATGTCTGTCCTGTATGTTCTAGTGGAGTTACCTCATGGCTTTTTTCCCCAGGCTTTTTTTTTATGTAGAACAGTTGGTACTTAACAATTTTCTCAGTGGTCTGCTGAGTGCTAGCAAAAAGCAGTCTGGTTGCTCTCCCAAGCCATGCCAACCACTTGTGATACACAGGGAATGAATATAAAGTCTCTATTTAATAAGGGATGCAGGATGTGAGCCTGGAAATTGCCAGACCAGATGCAGATTTCAATGAAAATACAAAGAATTTAGTTGTGCCTTATGTATATATCTAGTCCAAATGTAAAAATTTCTGTTTCTTCCTGTGGTTCCTTCCTATTTAGATATCCAGTTTTTTTACATGTAGACCAAAAACCTGAGAAGCTCATAGTACCCCAGTTAGTAGCTCTTATAGTGCATGCTCATCATGTTTGCTAGAAAAGAAAAGCCAAGGCAAGGGTGTATTTCAGTGTGTTTGAAGATACATTTCTAAAACTGTGGACTTTGCTGGAACATTAGAAAGGCTCCAACATTAGAAATGCTCAGTGTTACACAAAATTATCTAGCATTAAAAGTACTTGTTACTATTAAGCAGTGCAAATTGCTGACTAATACAAACCATCCTAACTAGTCAGTTATGGAAATATCTGCTTCTAGGTGCATCAGCTTTAGTGCTGCTCCCAAGACCTTAATTTTCTAATGTTACCTGTACTGCCCAATCCAACATCCAAATCTGCATGATTAGTTTTTAAGAGCAGGATCTTCAGCTTGCAGTTTTGATTTGGAAAAAAACCCCACACCACCACCACCACACACCCTCTACATTAAATATTTTTAGCCAGACAGATTTCTCCTTGGCTTCAGATCCTTTCTTTATCACAACACTATGTATTTTGAGGGGCAGGTGTAGCATGCTCATGGAGCCCCTAAAAGGAGCCACAGACAGTGGTGACAGATCACCTCCATATCCATCCTTCTCCAGAGTGCCTGTTCTGAAGATGCCTGCTAACACCTACATCACCGATAGTTTTTCACAATGTGTTGCATTTTTGCATTTCTTAATCAGGTGCTGACAATGGCATCTGATTATTTTCAACAAGAAATTTCCAGATTGTATAAGCTTTCAGGAACGGACGGCATGGATCAGGTTTAGAACTGATGAATCAAGTGTGAAAGTATCCATGAGTCCAGCCGTTATGACAACTGCTTTTTCTTACCGTACTTTTTCTTCTTTTTAATAACCCCGTCTTTTAAGTTCCTTTTTTCAAGTGATGGAAGTGAAATAAAGGATAACACTACTGGGAGTCCTTGACTGACTTGACAGCACTAACACAGCCCTTTGTGCTCCCTGTAGGGTGGGACCATCCACAACATTTAACTTTCTCTCTTTCATTACCCCAGTTTTTAAACCCTGCTGCAGTCTACTGAGGTTCATGGGCCCTCTTTCCGGAGCAAATGGGAAACTTTATTTTCTCCACTATGCAACCTTAGCCAGACAGCTCCAATCTATTTGCAGGACAGCTCACTGGACCTATGTTTCCATTTTAATGGGTTGTGGCGTGAATCTCCCATGACTATTCAGGACACTAAGACAGACCTCAAGCAAACCCACTCTGTGTACACCACGCAATAGGACCCGATCTTCCCTTCCATTTCCACTCTCCCAAAGGCTTTCTGCTTTCCAAAAGGCTTTGGAAAGCTCCAGTTACTTTTGCCGACTTGAGTTGGAGAGATGATGCTCCATCTTCTCCAGCTCCTCTGTGCTGTTTTCAGGACTAGGATGGTGCTTTGTGATGGATAGGTGCAGGCTACCGATGCCATCAGATATGCTGGGAGGGAAAGGGGTCTCCCAGGTGGATTTGTAGATTCATTCCTAGTGAGCACAGGCTTTCCCCAGGTAGTACCAACAGAGATGTTGGAGCAAGAGGGGAGAGAGATTTGCTATTTATTTACAAGGTAAGTTTTCCCTCTTGGAGATGTTCTCAGTTTATGTAGGGGGTATGCAAGCAGGAATACCATGTAGTGTAAGTATAGATGAAGATTACACACCTTATCGTTACATGAAATGGTCAAAAATGTTTTCAAATGTCCCTAAACATGTTTTTAAAATAAGCTGTTATCCATTTATCTATCTGTATGCTCATAAGCATGAAGAGCAACATGCATTTTGTTAGTCATCTGGTAATATTCTATGGCAATAGAGCTATTAGAATTTGTGTATTGCCTGATGTATGCACTGCTTAAATTTTTAGTGGTAAATGTAAGGGGTTTTTTTAGCTTGTAACAGAGATAGATTGTTGGTGATCTGCACAAACCCATACATTTCTTTAAGTTAATTAAGTTATCAAGAAATGCCTATGCTAATTTTATAATAAAACTTTGTGTTATTAGAAGGTCCATATTCATGTCAGGATTTGATGCTGAAGATTTATTTTGATGTCCTTTACTCAAGATAGCAAACAGTTACAATTTCAATCATCTAGGCTGCACTTGATTAAAACATCTGTGAACTTGAGTGTATTAATTAACAGCTTTCCTAGTTTAAGATTTTTTTTGGTACATATTTTCTGCTTGAATGGCAAATCATCTTCCCATGCGATATCAGATAAAGTTGGTTCAGCAATCCTGTCACTTATTTTCCACACAATTGCTCTCTTTTGCCTTTGTGGTGTGTTTTGCTCCTCAGTGCCTTGACACAAATTTGTGACACTGCTGGTAGGTATGAAATCAATTATGGCTTGACATAATATGGTTGCAGTTTTGTTGACATTGTCTGGTTTTAAAAAGCTTATCCGTGGCTTTCTTCACAGCTTATTATAGAATTCTGCTTCAGAAACATCACAAAATTCACATAATGAATGAGAAATACAGGTTTTTGTCACTGTCATGATTTCCTGTCCAAAACCCAAATATTATTCTCATTTATCAACTAAACCTTAATTAAATAAACCTCACATAACCCTATCTCAGCAAGGCTCTTGTGAAACTAATTTTATGTTTTAAGACCCTTAGCGGAAATGTGCTCTGCAGCTGCAAAATGCTCCCCTTGTTTATTGAGCAAACTTTCTAAATCCGCTGCCTGCTGCTCGCACTTCAGGGTTTTTCTTTTTGGTGTGGTAAGAAGAGAAATTATACCCATCATATTCTGTAAAATGTCCTAGGAAAAGTGTTACTTTCTGTGCTGGAGGGATCTGTTGTAGTAGCAGAAGCCATTAGCAATTATGTCAGTCGAGGAGGATGGAAAATAAAATAAGACTAAATGTAGAATGTTCTAGTGGAATGAGGGAATACTTTCCTGCTGATCTATGATCCAAACAAACGCCCACATCCAAGAAACTGAGGCAGAAAGTAAATGCCAATGTATTGCATGAGTTCCAGTTCAGATAATATCTAACACATACAATGTTACAACATGACCTACTGTCTCTAGCCACTATTTCAAGAGAAAGAAATGTAGGCAATTAACTGCAGTGGAGATGATAGAAATATTAATCCAGGAACAGTGTCAAATGATATATCACTTATTTCCTTCATCAAAGTAATGAAAGACTTGGGATTGACAAGGATATTTAGCAAGGTGAACTTCCAGATTGCATGCAAATCTTAATGAAATTGGTGCAAAACTAGTGCTTTACTAGAAGGAAATAACCTCATTATAATTTTGTATCTTTCACTTTGAAACAGATAGAAATATTTCACAAGCAAGAGTAAAAAAAAATCTTAGTAAAAACAGACCTTGCTTAGAGTTCACAGTCCTTTATTGATTCAAGCTCCCACTAAAATCAAGCAGGGCATCACAGTAAAGTTTAATGATGAGGGAGAGATCGTACGAACTAATGACTGCTAAACCAAGAAATGAATTGTTCTATTGATACAGCAAATAAATGTGTGTTCTGCTGGAATGAGTGAGATGTGTGGTTGTTCTCTGCTCCTCTCATATTGATCATAAATCAATAAGGAGAGAAGTTACAAGTATTTAATGTGAATAGGAACTAAACTGTAAGAGGAAACTGAAGCAGTGGTAGTAAACTCTTCTGTCAAAACCAGAGGTGGTCTCTATGTGAAAAAGAAAAAGAAAAAATAAATTAATTCTGACTTGAAATAGATCTAGTACCTGGAGCTTGTGCTTTCATTTGACCTAGTACGGAGTCACGGAGTCAGGAGTAGCAGCAGAGTTCAGGCCGGCATTAGAACTTCCAGCAGATGTTTGGGAGCTAAAGCGGAGATCCCTTCTCCAGTATTAGTGTTGTCAAGACACCATATGACCCACCACCGAATGAATGATAGAGCATGTTGACACTGCAACTGGGATGTCTGATTGCAACAAGAGAATTCATTTGCACGCTAACTTGAATGGGCTTCCTTACTAACTCATAGTAAGGGGGTCTTTCATTTGCACGGCTGTCTCACCCATCCAGCCACAACTTCACTCCCTATCCTCCCTGCTTGTATCCCACCCCTGTGCCATGACCTCTTTCCTGCTCTGTGACCCAGTGTGGGATGGAGGTGATGGGCCTAACCTGGATCGGGAGCCCAGAGGGTATCAGTCATCGGAGCTGTGCCACGTGCTCAAAGCATCCCCACTGAGTGGTGCCTGCTTTGCGGCTGCTACCTACCGCTGCAGCCCTTTCTCTGCCTGCAGCTAAGCGCTGGGGCAAGAGAAGAAGTTAGGCCTGAATATTCTCGTTGCGAAATTAGTTGTCAAAGAAAAATCTTGATGTAAAATAGCTGGCTAGTGACTAATACTAAAACTAAAATGTGCAGGTGGAAATCTGTTCATGCAGGTGAACAGCTTTGTAATGTATGTCCTAAAAGCTGGTCTAACCTGTGTCTCAAAAAGGACAGGACAAGGATGGGCTCTTTGATTAGTGAGGGGAAAATGATGCCCACTTCCTCACATATGTACACAGACTAGCTTAAAAAGATTCAGTGCTGATGAAACCTACTGCATTGGCAGTCAGTGAGACTGACATCCCACTCCTGTGTGCAGGCAGTGATGGTCTGAGCTTATCCAAACCAACGCAAGAGTCTCAAGCTCATACTCTAAGTCTTTGATGTTCAGGGGTGTTAATCAGGGTTGGTGGTGTGGTATTACGAGTTACTAGTTTCCAGTTGTTCCCAGATTGCACTTATCCAAGATACTGCATCCCCCTTCTCTTTCCCATCCTTCTTCAATTCCTCCACCCCTCTTCTCAGACACACCCTCAGCAGCTCTTGCTTCTGTACCAGCAGGTCAACACCTTCCTCACTCCTCTCTTTCACCACAGCCCCATCTGTCTCTGCTACTGCAGCCCAGCAAAGCTGCCTCTGGTCAGTGGGGGTCTGCACTGCCCTTCCTTCGCATCTGCTGCTGATACATCTCCCTCCTGCCAGCTGGGATGCCTTGTCACGGACCAAAAACCTGAGCTGGGCGAGGAAACTCAGGTCTTCAAATTCCTCAGAGAGGCATCTAATGATTAAATATTTAATTAAAGCTGACATGGTTCCTAAGCCAAAAAGGGAAGCCCATACTGCATACCTTATTTTATCTTGTAGGGAGATTCGTCTCCTGGTTTAGCAAACATGTAATGAAATAAACTTCTGTAATTAAATAAATGTAGAAACTTATACCAAATATCTATGTTTTAGCTATAGGTGTGTGTTTTTTTCTGCCTTGGATCGGTAGGTCTTGTCCAGGCTGACCAGAGCACATCGGCTGGCCCTGGCACATCCCTGTTGTGCACCCCAGTGCAGTTCACTTGGTGGGGATCTCTCTCCTACTCTGAGCAAGGAGACAGATCCCCTTGCCTGTCTGGGGGCTTCAGGACTCAGGGGTGGTAGGTGGTAGGTCAGAGGTAGTGTGCTGGGCTCTGGATCCTCTCTACCTGGTGCCAGAAAGCCAGAGAAAAGCATTTGTTTGGACAAAACCATAGAAAAAGCAGAGTCCTGAAGATTTTCAGGCTCCTGGAACAACCCTTCTGCTCTGGGAGAACAGCATGGTTAAGTTAGTTCTTCCTGCTGTGCAATGTAAGAGTATAAGGTAAAAGCTCATGTAGCAGCTTATGAAGCTTCAATAGGTAGAAGTTTGTGAAGACAGAAGTTAGAAGAAATTATTAGTATCATTAGGTAGAAATACTTTCATTCTGTGAGGGGAGAGTCTAGAGCTGTGGCCCACATTTTAGTCCACAGTCATTTTTCATGGCCATCCTGATCATGTAAGCCTCCTTGTAGTGATTTAAGCCCAGATGGCAACTAAGTACCACGCAGCTGCTTGCTTGCTCTCACCCCCCCCTCACCCCCCCAGTGGGATGGGGAGGAGAATTGGAAAGATAAAACTTGTGGGTTGAGATAAGAACAGTTTAATAATTGAAACAAAGTAAATAATAATAATAACAATAATAATAGTAGTAGTAGTAATAATAGTAATGAAAAGGAAAAAGAGAGAAAGGAACAAAACCCAAGAAAACCCAGGTGATGTACAATAC
>JAVJGI010000014.1:80671051-80693676 GCA_035590275.1 Ibycter americanus
TGTGTTACCAACATTATTGTCATACTAAATCCAAAACACAGCACTGTACTAGCTACTGGGAAGAAAATTAACTCTATTCCAGCCAGAACCAGGACACCCATGCTATATGTTTTTTAGATTAATAGACCACTAATTCTTTTACTTGCTAGAAGTGAAATGAAATAGCTTGATTTGGTTTATTGCCAATTTCTTCTGTTAGGGATACCACTCCTGCTTTCCACTGTTGCAATCTCATTTTAGGTTGTGCTCCATGCTTCTGCAACTGTGTGACTGCACCTGTACATGCTGAAACCATGCTCTGAGGAGGGGTCATACTCTGGAAACTGTCAAATAGAGAATATAAAAAAAATAAAGCATAAGATTTATTCAGTCAGACTATTTTATGCTGCCAAGCAAAAGGAAAAGAGGAGGCGCTAGAATCATGCGTCTAAATTTTTCACAATTTCTGACAACATTGTCTTTGGTTTCATAGATGAATGACTTGAACTGTTCTTGCCTTCAAGGCAAATCTGTGAAATATCAAGAAGGAATGATGCCTTGAAGACATATTGACAGGTAATGAGGAGATTGCTTTGTGATTACTGGCACTTGTGCTCTTGGAACAAAGCAGCACTGTTGTAAGAAAAGCAGCATCACCTGAAAGCAAATGAGTTAGGGAGGAAATTGTCCTTTCATTGTGTTGTATTCTTCTCTGTTATTCTATTACTGTGATATCTTTACTGAAGATATTTTCTAGTTGGTGCTTGTCAAATTTAGATTCATAAAAGCTGATTTTTATTTTAAAGCTGCCTGCCTTCGCAGCGCAATCTGCTGGAAGTCCCAGGGCCCTGCAGGCAGCTGCAGGAGAGCAGTGTTCTGCTGCGCTTTCCCAGGGAGCGTGATGCTCTGGTGGTGTTCAGGACACCATGGTTGTGTTGTGGAGCTGTACTAGCATTTCCTTAGCTAAACTTCCATTTAGTATCCATTCATCCTAATGGAGTCTGTTTTCTGAAAGTAATTCTTACTCACATTATGAAAACGGTTAAAAGGAACAGGAACGTTTGTGTTATGGGGAAGAATGCTTGAGTAATGATTTGTGGGCTTGGCCCCCCAAGTTTCTTGTAAGCTCACCTATAACTTTGTGGGTCTGCAAAGAAAGAGGCTGTGCTTTACCAGATCTGAACAAAATGTGTTAAACAGGTTTTGTGTTGAACTTGTCAGATTTTCAATTATGGCTTTTGTTAATCTTTTATTGCACCTCTTCCTTGCTCAAACACTATTTATTTCTTTCTCAAACATGAATGAATTGGCCATATTTGAGGGAAATGAGTGATAACTGATAACATTTTTAACATTTTTAAATGTATATGTAGGAGATAATTTTAGGTCTGAACAGTGTTGAGGGTGTCAAAGAATATTTTTATGATTTTATTAGTGGGTTCTAGCATTGGACCTGTAGATGGGCTGTGAAATTCCAGTGACCTTTTCTCAGTAAATGTTATCTTTAGCTTTTAAACCATAGCAGAGTTTTGAATATCCTGTGTCTCCAAAAAACCACTCTACTATCCCCATCCACAAACTCATCTAAGTGCTTTAAAGGATTTAATACTTATATTTTAATATTGTTGACAACTTAGTTGTTTCTAGAAAAAGAAGTCTAACTGAGCTCTAAAATACAAAAGCATCAAAATGTGTTCTAAAAATATATAAAAAGCAGTTCATGTTCTTTCCAACCTTTAAATGTGCCTGAAGACTTAATACTGCATTAAGGAGATGAAGTACAATTAGAGTGCAGGCTTATATGGAACTAGGAAATAAAGAGGTTTCTGAAATAGCTGTTATTGTAAGCAAAATGTTAATTCTCTGCCAAAGTAGGTAGTGGAGAAAATTTTGGTTACTGGTGTCTGAACCAGCAGGGTCTCCTAGCCAGTGGTACATTGGAGCTCCATACCCTGGTAGGCTTGCTCCTCCAACTCCCTGCCCAAACAGTCCCAGGTGGGGTCAGTAAACATGAGGGGTCCCATTTCCTACCACACTCCTTCACTAACTCAGTCTTGAGTTGTGTGACTGCATTGTATTGCACTGAGCCGCAAGAATGGACTTGACTCAGCAAGTTTGTACAGAGGATTGAGCTGGGTTGGTCTGTCTTCCAGGGATATCCTATGGGACTGGGTTGTTCTCACAGTCGAACTGTCCTAAGAGACATCATTAAGCCTGCATAGCAAGATGTGAGATCTTGCACCTCAAGGAAGCTTTATGACCTGTAGGCATCTAAAACAAGAAAGAAGAAGAGGGAATTTGTAGGCTGAAACAGAGAATCTCTTGGGAGGATGACTATGGAAGGTCAGCTAGTGAATCCATATAAAATACTTTTATTGACTCTGTTGCCATAGTTTTGACAGCTGCATGTTAGATTGTGTGTATTTATTTTACAACATTGCTGTAAGGTGGTGTTATTATTTTAAGGATGTGATATCTCTGTTTCAAGGACAGAGGTGCTTGTTCGCAATCAGGTAGGATATCTAAGTCGTAGAAGAGAATTGAACTCGTGTCATCTACATCCCTGTTGCACACTAAATCCTTTGCTATAACTTTCTTCTCTTAGTACAGAAAGTTTGGTGTGCCACTTCAGCTGAGTGAAGTACAACTGAGCTTCCTGAAAACTTCAACGTACTGCATTTTTGCAAAAGAAGTTAGCTCCAATTTAGGCACCAGAATAAGTGGTTTTTTTGAAAATCTGTTCCCAAATGTCAGTCCCAACAGTGAATTCAGAGGGCTTGAGGTTAAACACAAGTACATTACTTGGCTTTCATTTGCTGTGAAATTTTGTGTGTGTAGGTGGCAAGCTCAAACAGCACCTGCCAACTGCTTTTGGGTTATTGGCTTAGGATAGAGCTGTTAGTCTTGTCCTTCATTTACGTTTAGTTCTGAGGCACTCACTTTGTGTATTACTTTGTATCTGCTTTCAGAATTGTATGAAAAATTATGAAATTTAAGGTCCAACAAAGCACACAGTCTCAATGCAGGAGTTCTAACTTAAAATGACTTTGTAATCAACAAAGGAAAATTGCATCCAAAATCAGTTACCAATGCACAGCTTGGTGGCAAAACTGTATTTAAAAGATATAGTGTATCAGCTGTTGAAGGCACAGAAGGAACTAAAGAATAATATTAGCATTTTTCAGACTGACTTTTAAAACAAGAGTGTCTGGATTGTATCCACAAGATATTTTTTGAGACCTGTTCTTTGTGTCCTGAACTCTCATCAGAACGTACAGTCCTGTATGCTTCAGGCAGGATAGGCACACGAGTGTACTGTTATAACATGTTTTGTGTGATCTTGTTTGAGAGCGTGTCTTAGCTGATAACTAAAAAGGACTCTGTTATCTGGTAAACACACTTTCCTTGTTCTTGCAACTTTTGATATCACATGCAAAATTAGTTTATAATCCTATATAGCTTTATTTACATGGGTTCTGAACAACGGATCCCTCAGCCCCTGTTAGTAATCTATATTTTGCCGTCACCTACTGCAAAGTCACTGTTGTCCCCAGCTTTGTTTTGAGCGTTGTATCTCACCTCTATCAAGTCCTGACAATGACCTGTCTTCTTTCTTCTTATAGATGTGTTTGTATAAAGGGTATTTGAGCAATGATATGCCTTGGGAGGTTAGTTTCAAGATATGTTACACAAGTCATGCAACTCTCCCTTACTTACCTCTCCTGCTGGCATAGACGTTTGCTTTGTGTGAACACATTTGTTTATGGTCAAGGTGATGGCAAGTTTTGCCAAATCTTGCATGTGTGAATTTGCATTTTGAAAACATCTTTACACAATAATGATCAAAACTGCCACAGACAGGATTTTTATGCTTTTATGTTTTTTATGTTTTTATGAACATTTTAAGGTGTTTTCCTCTCTAGATCAAGTATCAGATTTGAGAGTTATTGGAAACATCTTTTTAAAGTAAGAATGGAGGACTGAAGGAAATCCTTTATGCCACATTAAAGAACCTTTTCTGGAAAGCCTCTTCCAAAAGAGGAGGCTTGCCACACAAATTGGTTCCCACCTCTGGGAGCTGCATGAATTGTCCTGAGGCTTAAGCTGACTTGAACTAGCTGAGTGGAAAACAAAAGTCACCTTGGAGCCAAACCAGGGTGAGCGGTAGCTGAGAGGCTGGCCTACTGTCATTGCATGTGTCTGTATTCATCTCCAAGTGTAATTCATTCCTTATACTTCGCATATTGATATGACAAACACAGAATTTTGTCTGCCTTATATCATGTTGAAATTTTTTTCAATTGCCCCCTTTGCGAAGAATTGGTGAAATCACCAGGGAGGTGTATTGGGCCACTCGGTGCCCAGTGGTCGGTTTGAGACGGAGGCGTTGCCAAGACCCAGCAACACGCTCCTGCCCTGAGCTGCATGGGCTCATCTGCAGGCTGGGAGCAATGGAGGAGTCTCCCCATCAGCACGTTGTATCCAGGATCTCTCTGGCACAGGGCAGTACAGATGGGAAGAGGTTTGAGATGAGGAGTTCTTCTAGGAACCAGGCAGGTGCCATATGCCCTTCTTAATTTTTGTGCTTTCATAAACTGTGCCCGAATAGTTGGTTTGCCACAGTGAAGGCTCAGGTTCTGCCAGAGTAGCTCTGGATTAGGGAGAGAAGGTTGATAGCTGTATCTCCTTGCTGATGATCTCTTGCTGCCTGATAACCTGTCTTCTAGCAGCTCACTTCTGTGCTGCCAGATATCTTCCTCTGGGAGAAGTCTTTTCATTTTTAATTCTGTATGGGAAACAGCCTCGTCTATGGTAGTTCTGAAGGAGCATTGCCATGTCATAAGGTGCAGTTCTGTTTTTTGAACCAAAGCCTAATGCTCCAAGTGCATACGCACACACACCATTTTACATGTGTGAACAGCATCGTGCTTGTTAAAGATGAATATTTCCAGGACTGTTGCCCAGTTCTGCAGATACAGCATGCTAAGATTATCCATTTGCTGTCTTTCCATCAAATATATTCATTGCAGGAATAGAAAGATTTCTTTTTACTATCTGCCAGCCATGGAAACTCTGAAAGTCAAACTGTATTCTTTCTGGCTTATGAATCATCACCCCTAACCTTGACTCAGCGATCACAGGGGAACACTTAGGCCATGGTTAACATATATTCTTCTGATCAAAAAGATTCTGCAGTATGGTGTTACATTACTCATTATTTCTTTAATAATGCCTATATAGAATCCAACTCATGATCTTTCAGCTACGTTAGTTCAATGGAGCTAAGGGAATAAAACAGTGGGAAATTATTTTTAGTCCTTTGAGACAGATAGATCTGACATTAAGTATGCTATGAATGCAGAAGAGACATCACTTTTCTGGCTATAGTTAACTGAAAAGCAAATTAATATATTACTTCAAGGTGGCAGCTTTTGATTACTCTGAGATATGATGGCTAGAGGAGAATATGTATGTGAGTGTGTGCTGGATGTGAGGAGAATAATCCAAGAGACGGTATTCTTCACTATTAATATAACTTTTGGATATATTGCGATTATTTATAACTACAAGAAGAAAGTGTGTTTTGCATCAAAGGCAATTATGCCAGCTAACAGCGTGTTCAGGCTAAGATAATTGACTGAACAATCTTTTAATACTTTGCCCCTTTCAAACGTGTTGCTTGGATACCACTTTCGCTGAACTATTATGTACCTTGCTGAAAATTTAATAGTAAAGAAAAGGTTTTAGCAGCTCTTTCCTTTGTCTTTTCCATAAATTCTATGTTAAATATATGATTTCAGAAGTGGAGTCAAAGAATTAGGGCTTTCTGCCAGCAAAATACTGACAGGAATAGCTGGAAAACACAACTCATCCACAATCTGAATTCAGACGTTTGTTTTCTAGATATATGTTTTTTTTCTTGCGTGCAAGCTTTTCTTTCCTCTTCCAAGGGAATTTGACTTTGAGATGCAACAAACAGATTCTCAAATTGTAGACATCCTGAAGTAACTGGATAACGCATCCAGGTAAGTCTCTTACTAGTGAGAATGGTTTGTTCCCTGCTCAGTTTTACTCAGTCACAAAAATATGTAATCTGAAAGTGTGAGGTAGTGTTTGTGATTTGAAGACTTTGTGTAATGAAATGCTTTTTGGTGTCCATCTAAGTGCCAGGTATTCTATTGAATTATATCATGCCATGAACTGCTGTGTTTTCTTTAAACTACAAGCTGCTGCCTTATCTATACACAAAAGCCTCTCAGAAACACCAGAGGTGTCTTGATGCAAGGGTTTAGATTTGCCTACAGGACTCATTTCACATTTCACCATTGCAGCAGATTTGGGAAGCCTCCAGGTTTATCTACTTTGCTTCACTTCACTCTGATACAAGTGAGAGAAAGGGATGGGGATGAATGGTCTGGTTGGCTCAGCAGGCAATGTCTTTAGGATCACCTTTTTCTGGGATCATCTTGCCAATTAAGACCAGGGCTTAAGTTATGTCACATTGCTACCTGACAGCTGAAGGCTTTCCAGGAAAGGTGCACCCTCTGATCAGGGAAGTCACCTGTTTACAGGGAAGACAGCAACTCCAACACAGGCATAATGTTT
Organism: Ibycter americanus; assembly: GCA_035590275.1. Lineage (NCBI taxonomy): Eukaryota > Metazoa > Chordata > Aves > Falconiformes > Falconidae > Ibycter > Ibycter americanus. The sequence goes on from JAVJGI010000014.1 coordinate 80,677,637, forward strand.
TGAGCTAGATTAGGTAAAGAGATACTTATTAGAGATTTGTCCCAATGAGGTTGACTTTTGCTACCTGGTGGAAGGCAAGTAAAATCTCCTGCCTGTTCCCTGTGACCCCTGGGGAGGTCTTGCCTCCGTGGGAACCCTCCCTGTGAGGTGCAGGGATGACTGCCAAGGGTTTTGATGAAGCTCATGTTAAGGGAACAGAGCCAATTGGAGAAAGCAAGCCTCATTCAAGTAGACACATGTGCTCTTCTTATGAGGGCAGAGCAGAAGCTCTCGTGCCAGGCTCAGTGGCCATGGAGGGTGTCAGCAGTGGGATTATACCTGTGAGGTTTGGAGGGGGTGGCCACTGCCCGTCTTCAGCACCCGAACTGCCTGGTCATGTGCCAGTGGTGTGAATTTCAGCTCTCACCTTCTGTGCTTAACTGTACATAGTGCCTGTGCCATGCAGAGGGACAACTTTTGTTTGGTGAAAATGCAGACACCAGATTTCACAGCATGATACTGACTCAAGCAGACTCTGTAAAGCGCAGTCTGTATCTCGGGAAGCAGCACGTACTGCAGTAAGTGAAAAGTCAGGACTTTGGGGTAGCTCGTTGCTTCAGCAGGTGATGGGGCAGAGCTGCAAAGATAGCTATGGTCCAGCTGTCTCAGCTTTCAGCTCCTCTCTACTTCCTATCATCATGAAAATGAGCAGAAGCAGAGGGGATGTTCTTATCTGGATACAGAGTTGGACTGCAGACATCTAATCTGGGTTTGGGGATTTGCCCATGATCTCTAATGCAAAGGGAATGTTTTGTCATTTTATATTCGTAGTCAAGCCAGTCAGCAGCACTGTCAAAGTGACTCACAGCAGTGCTGAGATGGTGACTCACTGCTGTGCCCTTTCTGGAAAGACACTAATCCTCCTTTCCTGCTGCTTGGGCTGTTTTGGGAACCACAACATTAAGCACTGAAAGGCACATTTATTAAATGACACATGCCAGGACTGGATTTTGTTTTTAACAGTGAGGAAGTACTTTGTGGCCTCTCTGCTGTTGACTAGACGCTGACACATCTGGCACCCAGGCACCAGAGGATGGAGAGGTCTGGGCATTTGTTTTACTGGTTAGATCTGGGTGTCAAGCCTATTTCAGTCAGTGGGTCTTTGGGCTGGATTTGAGAGTTTTTCTTAACTACCAACATCTGTGAGATGGCAACTCCCTGAATCCACCCTTCCTGGTTGTGCTATTTTAAGGCACTTACATTCTAAATAATAATAACAAATCCCTTCAAGATTTTTCTCTGAGTAATTTGTACTCAAGGGACTTGAAAGTCCTCAGGTTTCTTCCTGACCAGTGACAGGATGTGGTGTATCCACTAGGAGTCATCCAACTTGTTGCCACACAGGCAGTCTGGTCAAAAGCCTTAGAGATTACTTGTGGAGCAGGACGAGCTGTGCCCTGTGAATGTACTAAGTACTCTGGTAACTCTGCCTCAGTTGATTATTGGTGTAGCTCCTGCCTTGAAGTGTGACATTTCTGTTTTAAACCAACAGTTGGTTTGTTGTGGTCTCTTGGTGCCTTTAGCTAGGGTGGGAATCATCTTGCATGTTCTTCACGTCTTCAGACATTTGCAGAGGATATCTTTATTTGAATTAGTCTCACTGGGCTCCGATTACAGTCAGTGGAGAGAAACAGGCATTGCAGGGTGTGATTTATCTGACATGCTTTAGTTCTTTCCCTTAGGAGGAGAGAAGTTGTACCCTGGAGGTGCCTGTTTCTCTCAGTACATTGTAAAGTAGTTTATGGCCGATAGCATAAACGGAAGGGTCTATAACAAGTCAGGTGAACAACACCCACGTCATTTATTTAATGGATATACCCTCAAGATAAAATTTATCCATGCAAATGCCAGTTAACTCAGCTTCTGCAACTCTCTCCCAGGGCTTGTCCTTTGCATATTTTTTCAGCTAATTCGGGGTATGGTATTTATATTTTTTTTAACCAGCAGAGTTGTGTATGTATGGTTTCTTCTTTTTTGAAAGAGGTAGATACATTTGTACAACTGTTCAGCACTGGCATGGCTGCACTGATTCCCTTGGACTGTTCCAGTGTTTTTAACTCTAACTGTTAAACAGTCATGAAAGGTTTCCAAACAACAAATCTGTGAACCTTTTAATCCATTTCCCCATACTAATAACGTAGGGTGAAGCCTTCAGGCTGCATGGCAGTGGTGAAGAGGCATTCACCTGCACGCATTCAGAAAAAGGACCCCTCTCCCTGGCTCTCTGTAGGCAACATAGCATTCCCTTCATTATCCTCAGAGCTTCTTTGACTCAGTGCTTTCACCGTCCTGTATATTTCTCCCCTTGCCTTCCTTTCCATGTCTTTCTCTTTCACCTCTAATTCTGCATCCAGTCCTTTCTGCCAGTGCTGAAAGTGCCAGCCTAGCTTCTGAAAGCCTGTCTCCAACTAGACCTGTGCTTGGAAGCATGGCTTTTATTGTAGGTGTCTGCACACCCTAAGCAATACAGTCACCTTAGCTGGAGGAGTTGCCTCTGTCTCAAGCCTCACTGGGGCATCAGAGTGTGCAAGTTTCAACAATTTCTGCTCCTAAAATATGAAGGGATGTGAGGCAGAGTCCTCAATGAGGCCAATGGGTTTGTAATGTTTTCTTTATACATTAAAAAGTGTATCCAGAAAAATTCCAAGTGGTATCACTGAAGATACAAGTGATACCTTTAACAAGTGATGACTTAAGACAAAAGTGTGACTGTTACATTTGACATTTCTGAGCAATGCTGTAGTTTCTGTCACCTTTCCTTACAAAGAGTTAGTTTGTTGGAGATAAGTAGCAGTCTTGGAAGAAAAATCACTGCAAATCTGATATAAATTTTTCAGGGTGAGAGGGATCTTCTGTTTCTGCTTGTTGTTGGAGTTTGTGACTATTGTTATCACAGTGGACACTGATGAAATTCAAAACAGCTCATTTTTTTCCTTAACAAATATCTGCCTTTTACAAAACAGAGGTTCCCAAGTGGTGGCAAAGCAAAATAAGTCTCAGCAACAGTCTAGTTAGCTAAGCGTTCTGCTGTTAAAAGAAAAAGTGCAAAGTAGAAATCAATATTAATTTTTAAAAAATATAATTTCCCTAAAATATTAAATAATGATGTAGTCTAAAAGCAGGAAAAGTACAAGATTACATGATGGTATCAGGTTTGTATTTTACTGAAGTACCCGTGCATCCCTACTTAATTTGATAAGTGAAATTGGAGGCTGGACATGGTGCCAAGCAGAGATGATCAGGGCATCCTGTCAGCCTGAGTAGAGCTCACGAGGCCGTGCTTCCTACCAGGGTTTCATATGGAGTACGTTTTCATGTGAAAGTGCATAAAGGTGTTGTAACAGATGTTGGACTTCTAGTCATTAACAATTTTCATCTTTGATGGTGTGAGGCTGTTCCATCCCACAGAAACACACGAGTTCACTTGAATTCTCATGCTGCCTATGTGCCTACATTTCGAAGTTTGTTACCTTAATAACTGGTGGATCATGCTCACTATAATAGTAGCAATGAGAAGCATTTAACTGCACCTTACGCAGTCAAAGCCCAAAGTTTTAAATCTGCAAAACTCATCTGCCCCTAACTCAGGAACTCCCATAAAATATGAAGGTTCAAAGGATTCTTACGTTAAGTTTTGCAAGCACTCACTGTTTGCATTACAAGACAAGATGTTCCACTGCCTACATTTTGGGTTTTTTTGGGTTCTCAGTTTGACCAGGCATTATAAGTTCATGGCTACTGGCTGCTTTTGCTGGGGTTGATTGCTCAATTCTCAAAGCACTCCTGTAGGTGCTGGAAATTTTAGTTTCGGTTCCTTTCTCTGTCTGAGAATTATTTGTATTGCCTATCGAATCTGCAAGTCCATTTTGTGAGAAAGGTGTTCATGTTGAGTTTTAACTTTAAAAGGAAAAATTCAGACCTGCGACTTCCAAAGGTGGGAGTTTCCTTGCAGATGAAAATAACACATCATTCAAAGCACAGGTCTTAATGATTGCGTTTATTTGTTCTGCCTCAGATATGTGTAGGACTACCAATTTAACAAAGTGAGATCTTTTTAGGACTGCAGGGAAACCCTTCCTTCCCTTTAAGAGGCAGCTACAAATTTAGAATTGGCAGCGTGTCCTCTAGTGGAAGACGTTTTTCTTTTCAAACAATAAATAATGTCCATAATAAACATCTAGGGTTGGAAGATGTCTCTGCTGCTGGAGCTGCTGCTTCTGTGAGCAGTGTGAACTGTGAGCTTTTAAATATGCTGAGAATTAAAAAAAAACCAAACACCAAAAACCTATGCTGTCATTGTAATACCCTACATTTTTCTCCCTTCAAAATTCTCCCTGTTACCAACAAATCAACAACAAAATTCTGGCAACAAAATTTGTAGCCATTGAGTTTCTTCTCTGATTTGATTTTCATATGGGACATGTCTCTTGTGCCTGTAACTGACCCTTCTGCGCAGAAAGGAACTATGATCTGGTGGCTCAGGTGCTGGATTGGAACCAAGAAAACCTGGGTTCTCTTCCCACAGATTTCCCAGCTATTGCATCAAAGAAATGGCAGCAACAAAACCAAAAAAAGAAGACTCTCAATGCAGAATAAAATCAGGATATAAATTAATTTGCTCATATTTGATACCAAGCTTTCCTTCAACGCCTACCCTAATGCCTTTGTTAGAAGGGGGGTGTATGCATCATGCTTGCAACCAGACTGTGTCAAGGCAGAGCTTTGGTCTTTAAGAGCAGTTTTAATCTGTTTTGGAAGTCTATTTCTTGCCATACAAGATCTAATCATGCTGTTCGCTGCACGAGTGGTTTAGCTAATTCCTCCATATCTTTTCACATGGAAATGCTCCTTGCATTTACATTGCCTAGCAGTGGTGTAGGTAGCATGGTGGAAAATGTAGCAGGAGCAGCCTCCTCTTACCTGACGTCCACACCTGCTAAAATACATTATTTTCCCTTTCTTCATGTTTAAAAATTGTTTTTCAGTGAGTTGCAGATGCTTCTTTTGCTTCCCACATAAATTCCAACAGTATGACCAGATGTCTAGTTCATTTCTCTCGACACACTTTATAGCCCTAATTTGAAATGTTAACACCAGCCACAAAAGAATCATAGGCTTGTTGTGTAAATTACTACAATCAGATAGCCAAAACATTATCTCATGCTGGCCTAGATGTTCTAATGTTTGCAGCTCAAATGCTCCCTTAGGATCCAGGGCAGAGGACTCTGGGCTTTCTGACTGTGCTCTGAGATGGGCAGAGACAAACCTCTCTGAGTAAGAGTGTGCATGTGTACACAGCCTAGACAGATGGCATACTCTGAACCAGTTACTGAGGCCCCATGAAAACTTGTTCCTTTAATGGAAAAGGCAGGAAATCAAGTGGATTTGCTGAGTTTCTAGCAGTTCAAACCACTGCTGTTTCCCCACATAGGAAACCTGTGCTTGGAGCACAGGCTAATGTAAGACCGAAAGTATGTGTCTTGGTTGCATCTTCAGCCAGACGGACAAAGATCCAGCCATACAAGATGTTCCTAAAAAGGAAGAGTTCATATAACTTGCTTTTAGGAAGGGGAAGGTGATAGGTTAGTATCAGCCCTGCTGAAAAAACTTGCTGTATTTTAAAATCCTGCCAACATCAGCGGCTGTTCTGCCTGTTGGCAGTGTGAGCGGAACAGTCCAGGGGTCACAGGCAGAGGCCGACTACGAAGAAGAAGAGCAAAAGGTTTATGCCCTGAGAATCTGAATCTAAAACTTAGCTTGGTAAACTCTTAAAGGTTGGGTGTTGGGCTGTGGCTAGGAAACCTGAATTATATACCTGTCACTGGCCTGCTAGTCTTCATTTATTTTTTGTGTATACTGTATTTGTAAAAGGGGACCTTCTTTATTAAACTTTCTAGGATTCACAGACTGAAAGTGCTGTGTAAAATTTGGGTTGGTCTCTTCACCACTTGGTTATTTTTTTTCCCAAGGCCTGGGTGAAAATAAAAGTTCGAATTTGCGTGCTGAAGCTGTATTTTTGTTTTGTTTTGTTTTCCTAACCACTTCCACATGCAGTCAGGTTTTATTGCCAGCTGCTCTCCATGGTTGGTCTCCTGGGAACCTAGGCTCCCGTTTGTTGTTAAACTCATAACAGTTGGTTAGTTTAATTTTTTGCAAATGTTAATTTATCAGGTTTGGATTTCTACCAGTTCTCTTTACCCAGCCAGAAGTGGGCAATGGAATAAGCACTGATGTGTAAGAAGGGCTTGTCAGAACCTCAAATTCCTGTAGTGGGAGAAATGGCCAAGTTTATGGCCACTCACACATTCTCTCAGTATTGAAATTAAATATCTTGAAATTTTTCACTTCCCACAGAGCTGGAATATGAAATTTCATTTAATTAACGGAAGAAAGATTTTATTTCAAAATTTTAAATAGGAAGGGACAGGGCTCCCCATGATGATCACAGCAGGGAGCCCATGAGCCCAGACATGCTGCTCACCAGGGAGGCTTCCAGGGAGGCCAGCACGCTAGCAGGAAACCAGCCAGGTTTCCCTAGGAAGTGTGTCTGGTCGCTGTTAGAAGATTTGATTCAATCAATCTGTTCCTGCAGAATATATATGCATATTTTTCGGGAATTGGCATTTTCCTATGGAAAAAACGTTTTACTGAGTTAAAATTAGAGATTAGTGAGCGTGCTTTTCAGTCAGTGCTAGCTGTACTGGTGAGAAAGCCACATGTACTTTGTAAATATATGTAAATATATGACAACCTAGCGTACAGTTAGGCAACCACACCAGACCTCTAAAATGGGGCCTATGGATGACCTAGAAGTCTCCTTAAAGACTTCTGCATAGTTATCTGTCAGCCTAAAGCTAGCACTGGAATCAGCAGACCATCAGGATACGTCCCTACTGTGCAGGCAAAGGTTGTGTGGAAATGGGCCATCAAAGCAGAAGCAGAAGCCAGCTATGGTGAGAACATCTGTACCCTCTTCATCTTTCCAGAGTTTCAACAAATTAATGTGATAGCTGTGAGCCCTGTGCATTTCCCAGTGGAATTTATTCTTTTAAAACAACCTTCTAATTGTATGCTTGCTACCATGGCACCTATAGCTGGAAGACTTGAGGAATCTGGTTTCTGCTTTGGATTTAAGAGTTGGTGACTGGTACCAGGTCACAGAGTCCTGAGCACCGACTGTACTTTCTGCAGCCTGTGGGCTATGCTTTTTTGGGGACCACCCAGAGACCTGACAATGTTTCAGAGGCTATTGGACAAGCTCATATGGTGCAGGCATGGGTAGCCTGTGCTGGTGATGGAGTGGTACCCACCACAGGAGGGACAGAGCAGTGCTGGAAAGAAGGAGGGTCTGGGGCTGAGTGAGGCAGCGTGGCCTGTGGCCAACCCCACCAGATCTTCCACTGGGTATTCCAGAGGAGAACGCATGGGAGGGTTTAGGTGAAATCAGGGCCAAAATGGAGTGTCTGGCCCTGGGCACCAGAAAACAGCTGAAGCAATTTCTCCTGTGGTGTTCTGGGATGTGTAATGGACAAAGGCCTGTGGGTCTGATGTACTACTCAGTGTTTGGGAATCTAAACTCCAACAAAAAAATGCATTTTTCACACGTGCTGTTAAACAGAAATGCACTCTTGCAGGAGTTTGTAGGTGGAGACCTTTCCACCCTGTGCTTCATCAGGAAGCCCTCTGTGGGAACACAAATGTGCGGTAAGGCAGGAAAGTGTTTAACTATTGAGTGAGCCATGAAGACTCTGCAGCGTTTCCTACCATTACCCTCACATCAGATCACGCCCTATTACTGTGGCTGTAGGCTCTTCTAGAGGAAAACTGGGTTTACAGCGTGTTGCATTCCTCTGCACCTGAATGCCATTAAGCTAGGGCCACTGAGGTGGGTTGACCTTGGCTGGATGTCAGGTGCTCTATCCTCCCCTCCTCAGCAGTAAAGGAGGGAAGCAAATAAGATGGAAAAAAACCCCACCTCATGGGTCAAAATAAAGGCAGTTTAATAAAGAAAAAGCAAAGGTCATGCACATGAAAGCAACAGAAAACAAAAGATTTTATTCTCTACTTCCCATCAGCAGGTGATGTCTGGCCACTTCCCAGGAAGCAAGGCTTTGGTACAGGTAGTGGTTGCTCTGGAAGACAAATATCTTAAATAACAAATGCCTCCCCTTCCTCCTCCTTTATCTTGGCTGTTATATCCGAGGAGATGTCATATGGTATGGAATATCCCTTTGGTCAGTTTGGGTCAGCTGGCCTGGCTGTGTCTCCTCCCAAGATCTTGCCCACCCCAACCTAGCGGAGGGGGAGGAATGTTGGAGAGACAGCCTTGATGCTGTGCAAGCACTGTTCAGCAGTAGCAAAACCACTGGTGTGTTACTAACACCTTTCTAGCTACCAGTACAAAGCACAGCACTATGAGGGCTGCTATGTGGAAAATTAACTCCATCTCAGCCAGACCCAATACAGCCAAGCATCCAGTGCTTCCAGCTCTGTTTTGCAGGAAGGGAAGAGGAGCTGTGGTGGAGTATAAGGCCTATGTATGTCTCTGCTTGGGAATGCAAATGTGGGTGGGAGGAGTAAGACTAGAGGTCTAATTCTCTGTGTGCAGATGTGGTGAGGAGACTGGTCCCCTGGGAAGCCAGAGCAGCGCCACTGCTTGATGTGAAGGTTTTATTTTTCATAATTGGATGAAATCATCTGGTTTCTCTGTCGGACAGGAAGTAAGACTCTTTGGCTTTCTGAAGTTTTACACATGGAAAGCTGTTGTGCTCATTGTCCTGGCTGGCAAGAGCAGTGTTTAGTCCTCAACTGGATCTTAGTTTGTATTTTAGTGGAAACACGGTTTCTTTGGAAATACCATGTTCCTTAGCACTGAACCCCACCGGTGACTCGGTGCTGACTCAGAAGAGAGAGTGCCATGCACTGAATCAGCCACACAGCTGTGGTACAAGCTGATGTTTTCCTTGGCTGTGTCCATCAAAACAGTGGTCAGACACGTATATCTACTCAACTAGGTAAGATGAGATGACAGCTAAAGAGGCTAAAGTCACATCAGGGCATATTTGTAATGAGAAAAAAGCCCTATTTTCATACACTTGCTTGTTTGTACAGAACATAGAGGGAGGTATGATGCAGGGCACCTGGATTTGCAGCTCTGGATGCTTCTTTCAGAATTTTCCAAAGGGAAATCATCATTCACACTTCAGAACTGAGAATACACAGGTACACTTTTGGGTCTTTTAATTGAACTATTATGCTAATATTCTGTCTGACACTTGATTCTGGTGTTTTCCCTGCATAAGTCTCCTTCACAAAGGTAGTTTTTGGTTTTTGTGAACTTGTTTATTTTTTAAAGTTACCATCGTATCAGCTGCATTTCTTGTCATAGGGAGTAATGGAAGGTACTAGAAGTTATTTTGTGACTATGTAAGTCAGTATATTACTCATCTTTCTGATATAAAAATCCTATACTGAATTATGGGGAATACACTATATGGAAATAACACATTAGAAGAAAGGAATGATACTGAGAAAGGTAATTTCAAGTCGAACTTCACAAAGCAGTTTTGTCAGATCTGTTATTCTGCAAAGTATTTCCCGGGACAGGTGACTGAGAGAAGATCCTCAGCACAGCATTTGACTGCACCTGCATGGGGTGTGCTTCTTCAGTAACGGTGCAGGCAATCGTGTGTCTGTCACTGTTGGTTACTGTGATCACAGCAAAGAGTTGAGTATTTACTCCCTATCTATTTAATGCTGTGATAAATGTACACAGGGACGCTGCTGACCCTGTCATCCATCTGTTTTTGGTACTGGGCTGCCACTTAGAGGCCTCCTTCATAAACCTGGAAGATGGGAGGAGGGAGGGAAGATACCAAGCTGATAACAAGAATGAGAAAATACAAACCTCAGGACTTAATTTATGGTATCTGTTAAATCCTTGCTGGCCGAGGAAGCAGAATTTACTTTTGTACAATCCAAAACACAAGAAACAAACATGAGAACACACTAAAAAAAGGGTAGGAAACCCCCTCAGTTAACTAACAAAAGACTCTTTCAAAAAATGCATAAAGGAGTTTGTATAAAAGTAGAAGAGTTTTCTCTGACATATTAATATCTGCTTTCTTTGCTACCTCCTTTTTTCTCTCTAGATACAGACAAATAAGATTTGAAGTTTCTTCTTTTTAGATGAGCTCAGGTTCAGAGGAAAAGTCACAAACAGTTGTACGTGATGGGAATGAATGCTTCCTCACCTCAGGCTCAAGCTTGACACTCAGGCTGGTGGTTTGGTTTTGTGCCGCTGGTTAATGGAAGTGCAGCCTCTCCGTTGCGCTGACCTGTGTGCCCAGCTGCACCCTGTGCTTGCGTGTGTCCTGACTCCCTGCTCAGCAGTGCAAGGCATTGCTCCTGACCCACAGCAGGATGGCTGCTGAGGCATTTTCCCAATTTACCTGGGCACATGGCCCCTTCTTGTCTAGCTGCACCATGATCTACAGCCTGGTGCATAGAGTTGACTTGCCTGAATAGCTTTCCCCTTCCTCCTGCCTGGATCTGCCAGGGAAGATGGGCTTTTCCCTTCTTATTCATGATCCTGTAGTGAAAAGAAATCTGACTTCCCAGCTTGAGGAGCCGTCTTGTGTAGAATCATTTCTGAACTTTTGTGAGGCAGTGGAGAAATCCTGTTTTAATCCAGATCTGGAACCAGTGTGATTTTAAATTTCAGCTAAAACGTTCCTTCACACAGGTTCTGCCTTTGTAAAATATCCAGAAGGGAGGTGGGAATGGGTCTGTTGCATACCTTAGGATCCTGCCTGGATCAGTACTTTGTAACTGTGATAAAATGTGTAGGTTCTGCTGCCCTACAGATTGAGATTTTGATATCCTTCACTCCTCTATGCCTGCCTCATTCCTGTAAGCATGTAATCCATTGCAGGTGGCCAGCCTTGGAGACGGCAGCTTTGGTTCAGTTTAGACATAGCAGCCCATGACAGCCTTCTGTGAGAAATGATCTGAGATGACAGAAAATCTTTGAAGTCTTCGATGTGACAGTGTGAGGCAGCCTGATTTTCTGACATACCAAATACGCACTTTAGACCGTCAGGATCCCTTAAGTGAAAGCTGGTATTTAGGAAGTTCGGACTTCAGTAGTGCGTGTGCCTCCAGTCAGAGCAGGTGTATGCCAAGCTCCTGCTGTTGGTTGTGGTACTTTAGTCCTGAATTAATGCCAAGTCAGGAAGCAGAGAGGTAGGAAAAGGAGCTCTGTCTGTAAGAAAAAACTGTTTTAAATCTTAAAAATAATTTCACGTGAATATAAGACAAGCTTATGTCTATTATTTTACTTCTTCATCTGTGATAGAAATGTTCAGTACCTGTTTGTTCTAAGAATAAGCATTCTGTGCATTTTGATTTGTCATGGTGTAAAAAGTCTGATGTTGTTTACACTAGGTAGATGTGAAATACATTTCTGTAAAAGCTCTAGGATCTTCATTTTAACAGATACACATTAACATTATTAGCAGAGTGGTGAGTGTTTACTTGGTGACATTATGGCTTGTTTTGTTATTATGCTTATAAGGCTGGTTTTATTTTGTCATAAATTCAAATACAGGCAGAGAAGCATAACTGAGGGAGTTGTTGCAGATAAAACAATCCCTACTCAGGGAATTTTTATTTAATCAAACTTATTGCCAATTAACACAAACTTCTGATCACCCTGGTTCTGGTGTTGAGAAAAAGGATGGAAAAACCAATCAAAAACTTCAGGAAACAACTTTCCTCCCCCTTCCCCAAGCTCAGCAGAAGCCAAACACCTATTGTCCCTCCTTTTCGGTCTCACCTCCCTGTATTTTTGCCATGGGTTACCCTCAACCCACCCCAGTCCCTGCAGCAAGGTGCTGGGTGTTGCGAGGGAGCTGGGGCCATGTGTACAACTGTTTCTTTTGGCTGCTCTTTGCTTCTTCAAGTTTTCCTGCTGCTCTCCTTCTTAGTGTGCCTGCCTGGTATGGGCCATACATGGACTGCAGTTCCTCAGGGGTAACCCCACGAAAGATAAGGAGTAAATATGTGAAATAGCTCTGACTACTTACATTCACAGAAACAAATTCCTGGATAAAAAGAATGAGAGACAGAGAATTGAAACTGTTGTAAAAGGGACTTGGTGGAGCACCTTTCCTGGATGTGTATTTTCAATAAAAGCAACCACTGGCTGCAACCTCATGTATGTCTCTTAATGGTTTATTTAGCTGAGAAATGGAAAACAGGTTAATTTTAAAAAGAGAAGTCCATACTGGGGAAGTATATACACTGAAGCTCCCAAAAGGAAGTATACAGAGGAAACCAAATTCCATATTCAACTCAGTGCGGTTTTTAGAGGCCCTCCTCATGAAAATCCCAATGCAATTAAGTGGAAAAGAGTTTGTCAGAGAAATCCGATGAATTTTTTATGTAGAAATATGCCTGCACAGCATAGCAAAGAAATTTCACAAAGAATTTTAAAAACATATTTCCATTTCAGAAAATGTTTCAAAAAATAAAAAGGTGTAAAAATAAATTGCATATTTTGCTTGAAATTTTATTTCATCTTTTATATATGTTCTGTTAGTAAAAATGTGATGAAACTTTCAGCACAGAGAAGTTTTGAGCAGAAAGAAGAGCAAAACCTTCAGTGTGTATTGAATCGCTACTGTCATTAATGATTTTCAAAACTGAATAAAAATGAAATGTTTTATGGATTAATGTGAGTTATAGTCAGTTCCTGGCATATCATGAAATAATATGAGAACAGTACATATGAATTAAGTAATAGAGAATTTCTAAAAAATGCTTGAAAATTCCTAGTTATTCTCTTTTAAAGAAACAAATTTCAAAGTTTTTATTCCATGGGAAAATGTGGAAATCCTCTTTTCCTTTCCCTTTTAGAATAAAATGTCACTGAAAAGGATGTAACTTCCCATGAAATAAATGTAAATTTTGAGGAACTTCAGCTCCGAGTTTGAAGGAGAGCCACCAAAAAGTTTAGTTTCCTGCTGGAAAACAGGAATTGAGTTCTGAAATCTCTGGGCACTAACAAGAGAATTCTTGTTTGGTTGAAAAAGAAAAGGAAATAGTGCCGCCACTGAGAACCGGAACATCCCTGAAGGTATCTCTTAATGTGCCTTCTGAAATGCTCATCCTTTTGTTCCGTTTTGGAGCCCAGAACTTTTGGTTGGGAGAGAGAGGGTGCTTACATGGGAACACCTCTATGCCAACAGATTTAAGCCCCTCTCTGCTTCTTCTGCCATAACATCTCCTTCACAGGAGTCTTAAAAGAAGGTCTGGCAAACATCTGCCAGATGTGGTCTGAGTGCGCGGGATCCTTCGTTGGTGGAGGCAGGGGATGCTAGATGGCCTTTGGATATGTCCCCTATCCCTATCTTTCTATGATTTTATTACACATATATGGTGGCACGGCAAGCAGACAATCCGAGGCTTCTCAATGGCGTGTTGTTCTGTGGTGCCTCTTAATGCGGCTGAGTTTGACTGGATGACACTGGGGGCTCCTGCCAGTCCTGTATGGCTATGTTTTTGTTGGACACTTGTTCCTTCAGACTGTCTCTTCATCAGTAATCTGGGATGTTGGTTTCAACCCGTCCTGCTCATGTCTTCTCCCCTGGGAGTTTTCCCCCCGGTACACTCTCCGCAGATGCAGGGGTTTCCCACGTATACCTGGTCGCTGGCAGCATCTGCTGTTAGTGGTTTCCATCCTTCCATCAAACTGCCTCCTGGAGCTGGCGTATGAGACTGACTAGAAAACAAACCACAAAACAAATAACCTGCAGGTTAAACTAAACACAAAGCTCCAGCAGAGGTAGCTGTAAGTGTGCTGTTAAATTCACAGGGCAGGTTAGAACGACAGTAGGAGCCATGCCATTTAAAACAGTATTTGGTCTGCCTGGTGCAGCGGAAGGTAGTTTGCCACTTGCGTGTTCCTGGGGAAAGAGTGGAGTTACACAGATGCTCACATGGTTTTCCTTGTATCTCATGCAATTTAGGTAAATGTTAACTAGAACTATTTTACGATCAGATGGACATTTCTATTCCTGGCTGAAAAGGCTGTGAAACAGCCGCTGTCAGCTCCACCAAGATGTGCTGGCTGCAGTGTGGGCACACTCCGGATCTTCAGTATATTAGGAGAACCAATTTTATGTGTGTCATAGCAAAGCAGGAACCATCATGCAATCAGCTGCTGCCTCTCACTTGAGGCACGGCAACTTGAGGAAGACCGGTGTTTGAAACCTCTGTAAACATTGCCACAACAGCCTGACTGTGCCCCGACTTTTGCAGTTCAGCTGTTTGTGAATAATGCGGTAAACAAGTACTACAAATTCTGACTCTGCAGTGCTGTTCTTCCTCAAGATCTGCCCTTCACGTGCTCTTATGCAGTACTTCCTGCAAGTCTGAGGTGGTTTCTTGCTTTTCTAAGCAATATATTTTTTTTGCACTTCTTATCATTCCCATAATGGCTTTTTATGACACCCAACTTCTTTGTTCAGCTGGAAATGGGGCTATTGTAGGTGTAGTTTGGAGAAATACAACTTAAAACATTTTAACTGGCACCACAATGTAGTATGCATTCAGTGCCAGTATTTGGTGTGGCACAAAATGTTCCTCTGGTGAATTTTACTCAGTCTAACTAGTGTCTGTGTTGCTGTCCCAACCCCTTTGCTATCAGTCACAGTGATTTAATCAATTCAGAAAGCAGGGGAGCGCTGCAGGAGCAGTATATGAAACCACAAAAGTAAAAGTGGAGCTCCAAACTAGATACAACATCTGTAAAGATCTCCTACATCATAGCTAATGGATTTTCATGATCCCTGTGAATTCAGAGATATGGGCAGGTGAGTTTTAGCTTGTTCAAATTTAAGAAACAATGTCACCTAATTTATTTAGCTTGAGACATTTCTGAAAGAAGGAATGTAAGTATTAACAAATGATCTTGGATTATTTTGTTTATATAAGGAGCACTCTGTTGCATACTGCATAGGTGCTGCCCTTTGTAATCCTACATTTTAGAATAATACCAGTATTTTTCACGGCATGTTGCTGTTACTCCCATGTCCCTCTCTTTCACCAAGAAGCCCATGCCTGATTTACTGTAGAGAATGGCTCCAGAGAAATGCATCTCAGGGGATCTCAGCAGTGGCTTTTTGCAGTGGTAAAAATGGAGCTAATGACAATGTTTTATCTAGAGGCAAATGTATGAGGGCAAGACCCATTTCAGTTGGCTGGATGTCATTATGGATGTGTGCTGCAACAATTGGTGCCCTGTGTGAGGCTCGAACTCAGGACCTTCAGATCAAGTGTTATGAGCAACAATAGCAGTGATGGCTGTGCCTGGGGACATTTGAAGTTTTGAGCAGTAACGGCGGTGCCCAACGTAGCAGAGACAGTTGGGGATAGCCTGCGATCCAGATCATGTTGAGATAGGCGGGGAGAGCCTGTGGATCCAGATCAGACACTGGTGGAGGTGAGCCATTGGGGATACAGAGAAGGAAGCCTGACCGCTGTGGAGCTAAGAGACTGAGTGTAACGAGTGGTAGCAGCAGCCCGCGGTGGCGGGTCTGGCTAGACAGCGGTGATGGCTGTGCTGGAGGAAGATGCAGGAGCAGTGTGGTGTCACGGGTGGCTCCCACCGCTGCTGCTACTGCTGCTCAGCCTGGCGGTATTCTTGCCGGCATTTGTGTGCTCTTTGAAGATGTCTCCACTCATAGAAGAAACAGGTGACCACAAGGATGTTGAGAAGCTTGTTAGGACACAGAGTAATGTATTAGTGCTGTATTCTAAATCTGCTGCTGAAAGCTCGCTCCGGCTGCTGTCTGGTGTGGCCCAGGAGGTGAAAGGGCGAGGAAATATAAGCTCGATAGACTGTGGTGATACTGAAAGCCGAAAATTATGCAAAAAGATGAAAGTAGATCCTGGTTTAGAAGAAAACAAAATCCCAGATGTCAAGAAAGCAAATGAGA
>JAVJGI010000014.1:80693776-80771000 GCA_035590275.1 Ibycter americanus
TGTAGAGGATTAATTAACATTGATTATATACAGTTGTGGGCTTGCTTCTGGGGTGGTGGGTTGGCTGATGTGGATAAGGTACACTTGGGGCTTGTTCCTGCTAAATAGCACTGAGAAGCACCAGTGGAAGAGGAGCACTGAGTGAAGAGAGGAGACTGGATGAAGAAGAGCCTAGGAATGTAGGAGAGATGAGGAGAGGCCCCAGGAGAAGCTGAGGGAAGGAGGCCCGGATGAGGAGAGGCTGGCTGGAGGAGAAGTGGGAACCCAGATGCAGCAGAGGCAAGGAGCAGGGTGGACTGGCCTGAAGAGGATGAAGAAACAGCACGGACAGTGGATGAACTCTTGGAATCTTGTGTGGGAAAGCCTTGTTGCAGCCTGATAGTTTGGTAGTGCTGCAACAGATGTGGACATCCAAAGTTTCTCAACCAAATTAAGTAAGTCTCCTCACCACATCTTTTGATTTAAAGCCTTAATGATCATCACATCTAGATTGTTCCCCACCCACCACCTCCTTTAAGGACTGCAGAGCAACGATGACCCTGCCAGCAGTGATGGCAATCCATGGCTTGTTCTGGGACAGGTCTTCTAACTCTGGGAAATTACAGGCAATTGGGAAAATGTTCCCTAATATATGTAACTGAAAAGAAAGTTGTATTTTTTGCTAGAGTGTGTATTTGTTTGAATTCACTCAAATATCTTCTATTTTGCTGAAAATTATTATTGGTTACATCCTTTGGAACATAAGACAGCAATCTGAGTAATTTCAGGAACAGAAGGGTGATTTATATGCCATAATGGAAGTAAAACTCTCTTTAAAAGTCAGTATAGGGAGTCTTCAAGTGCGACTTCTGCTGGACTCGCTCTAATGATGGTCCTGCCCCAGGGAAAAAATGTAGATGAATGTAAGTATGCAAGCAAGTAATTTCCGCAGCTGATCATAAAACACTGAAAAACTTAATAAAAGGAATAATAAGATGCTTTTAGGACTGAAGTTTTAGAATTGGTGAGAATCACATTGCTTTGCCAACCTGGCAAGGCACAATACAACTTTATTTCTTTTCTTCCTTAACCAAGGAACTCTGCTTGTTTGATCGCTCACATGCTGAATGGGTTTGCCTTACATGAGGGAAAAATAAACATGTATGAGGGTGGAGGTTTTTCTGTTTAATTTGTGTAAGGTTAAAAGTAGGTAGTTTGGAACTTATTTGCTGTCATTTAGAAGGTGTTACAGTCAGCTCTTGAACAAGAAAAGGAGAAAAAGACGGTTGTGCTGCTTTGAATGAAGCCCTTATTTACAGGGGCAACCAGAGGGATTAAATAAAGGCTAGGATTTATTCACATAGGAAAGTAAATTATACATGTTAGAATGTATAAAAGAAAAGGAAAAGGAGGAGAGCCATGTGACAGTGAAAACGTGAGATGTCTCTGTAAAAGGCCATTTTAAAATTTTGCACAAATATAGCACAACCATTGACAGCTCTCATTACTTCACACGATATATATGATGTCAGAGACTTGGTGTCATGTGATAGTGTATTTTAGCTTGCATTTATACAAGGAAAAGATAAACACTCAGGTTTTCTTGAAAGTATGAAACATAAGGCCTCCAAATTAAATAGCAAATAAAAATAACCCATGTTCCCCTCCAAACTGTCTTGCTTTGCAATCTGTGCTCCAGTCTAGAGGAAGCTGGTCTTCATCACCCAACCTAGGGGCACAGCTGTAGGTGCCAAGGGAGGGGTGCTCTCCTGTTGGTTTTCTGCTGAGGCAATTCCTCTGGTTTTAACGACGTTTCTCCTCCTGACCGGTAAGATCAGAGCTGGGACCCAAGTACCCAGCTGCAGAATGGCAACATACTGAGGAAGTTGCAGCCTGAATGCTTGTAGTTAATCAATATAGTGATTCTGTATCTTACACATTTATCTCTTTTGCAGTACTGACTAGTGTAGGAATGGGGTGGGGGGAAGCACCCCTTGGGTAAGAAACTGAAGTTTCACGTTTCACACTGCTTTTGAAGAGCTTCCTGGTGCTCTGCTGGCAACAGAATGCTAATCTGCTACTCTGCTACTTCTAAATGTAAAACTAAAAATGCTATTAATGGCGAGCTGTAACATTAATTTGTTAATTAATTG
Source organism: Ibycter americanus (assembly GCA_035590275.1). Lineage (NCBI taxonomy): Eukaryota > Metazoa > Chordata > Aves > Falconiformes > Falconidae > Ibycter > Ibycter americanus. The sequence goes on from JAVJGI010000014.1 coordinate 80,695,909, forward strand.
TTTCTAATAGCTGTTTCTACTGGTGCAAGGTAAAGAGATTTAGATTCAGCTATGCATTTTTATTTATAAATCTGGAAGACAGAAGGATTTCCACCTGGATGCATGTTTCTAATTGGATGGATTTTCTAAGAACATGATTTACAGAGAAAAGATGATGACAATGGACTTCTTTAAGCTTTTTTCTTTTGGGAACCCAAAATCACTAATTATTTTCCAATCCTGTCTGTAGATTTCTTTATTTCTGTTGGCCTTTTTTTTGGAAGAGAACATAAAATAACTCAATTACACTGTGCTTTAGTGTTTCTAACTGATTATACTTCTGCACTTAATTCACGAGAAATTAGGGTAAATAGCTCTTACTGATCAGCATTTGTTTAAACAAATTCCTGGAAATAATGGAGGCCAGATGAGGGAGGGAGAGAAAATTGAAACTGTCTGAAAAATGGCTTGCTGGGGCAGCTGCTTTCCCAGAAGCATGTATTCAGTAAAAGCAGCCATGTTCTACAACCTAATATATGCTTCTTAAAGGTTATTTATTTGGGAAGTAGAATGTAAGTTGATTTTTAAAGGAAAAGGCTGTACTGAGGAAGTTAAAGCCTGCTCTTACCACCCTTATTGTGTGTGACAGCCTCGCCTTTTGGTCTTCAGAATCTGGCTGATTTGCAAATGGGTAGCTTGAGTTTGTGAGGGCGAGGGAATTCCTGTGGAGTCCGGGCGATTGCAGTGGGTTGTGTAATTCCTGCATGAGGGGATACAATGTAGCTGTATGCTGAAGAAGCCCAGGAAAGAATGTATGTAGCTAAGAAGTTTTACAGGTTGCAGGTAGAGGAATAATGTTAGATTTTTAAAAATACTGAAGATAGCTCAGCTACCTCAGTTCATTATCTGGTGCTAAACACTTATATAGCATCACAGCATATGATGCTCTTTATATGTTACAAGAAAAAATATCAGCACCAAAGCATGCTGCTGCCTTCCTTTAGTGTCTTAAATTTCACCACTGTTTTCTTTTTTTTTATAAGGTTCTGTTGAACTGAGCTGTATCTTTGAACAGCACAGCTAATTAAGTTATCCCTGATGTGTATTCTGGCTCCAGATATATGCTACATTCAATGTTCACAGCGCGTTCTTGAAATAAACGGAGTAAGATTTCTAGTGTGTACCTGATGAAAAAATGCATTATGCATTGCCAGCTAGCTCTACTGGTCGGATTTACATTGTTCATATACTACTTTGTTTGTCTCACTGTGGTCTTACTGTTTTACAAAGTAAATTGCAGATGCATGATATTTAAAAACCTCCCAAATGCATGTTGATATACAAGAAAATTTAGGAGAGAAGCCAACACAAGCGGGCATTTTAGGAACTCACTGCTGTTTTATCATTGATTAAAACCAATTTGATGTCTTTAATGAAATGAGACAGTCTGAAGACAGAGAATAGCTCATGTGTTTACACTGTGGGGGCATTGGAGAAGCAGTCTGTTCCAAAATTCAGGGTACAAATTGTTTTGCACCTAAGGGTCAAGAAGAAAATACCCTCTTTTTCCTCTCTCCATATCCTGCAGGGCGCTATAGAACAATTAAGTTCATTTTGGGGAGCCAGGGTGGGGAATTAATGCTCTCACGGAAACATCTGGAATTGGTAAATATCTTAGGCAAGAGACCCTCTTGCAACAGACTATGAGGGATTTCAACAGTGGAACAAACCAGCTTTTATTCTTTCCTTTCTCTTGTTCTCAGGTCTTTGTTAAGTGAAGGGTTTTAAGACCCGAAATGTAGAAAAAGTGTGTCTGTGCTTAAAGGGGAGATTTGAAGTAAGAACTTCAGGCAACATGAATATTACAGACCAGACAAAGGATTTGTTTATTCAGGGTGGGATGAAAGAAGAAAATACATACCAAGGGGCATGAAACCATTTGATCTTTCAGATACTTGGGAGTAACATTAGTAATGGCATAACAGAGTGGAAAGCAGACTTTCTTCTGGAAAGCAGAAAAGCAGGGGAAAGAGGGAAGGTGTTGGTGTGTCTCAGAAGGATGTTTCCCCAAACACAAGTTAAAAATGATGAATTAATGAGAGAGACTTGCTGCTGACTTGGAACTAACACTTCTTTTTGTCTTGATTTCTCTGTAAAGGATTTCAAAATACATGTAACAGATATGCATTCAAAAGTGCTAATTCTGATAGACCCTCTTATTTCCTGGATGAGAAGTTATTTCAGAGAAGAAAACCTAAAGCTTCTCAAGTCTCAAGCAAATCAGATTTGTATATGAGAAAACTCCTCCAGTATGGTAATTTTACATGGATTATTTGGCTTGTGCTTATTATGATTTCTGCATGCTTTTCTGATGAGCCTAAACAGAAGAGGTTGATTCTGTGGTAATGCACTCTTTCAGTAGAGAGTAATCAGTCTTTGTAGAGATATACCAATATGATAATTTTCCTGCAGGAAAATGGTTTGTCTTGGTGTTTTTTCATCAAGGCTAAGTGGGAGGAAGCAAACTGAGTCTGTCTCAGCCGATGTTCTGAACTGACTGAAACCTGCATACCAGACTTAAGGAATTTATTAAATGCGACTTGTGTGGTATATTCTATACTTTCAAGCTTCCTGCCTACCTCCTGCCAAAACCAATTTCAGTTGGAGTACTTAATTTCAAAGACTTCCCCCCCACCCTTCTCTTTAATGTATCTGTATTTGACAGAGGTATTATTTTGTAAATATATGTATGTGTTTAGCACAAACTAAACCAGAACTGGCTGTGCTGGAGAAGCTAGAGTTCTCTTTATACATCTATTACAAGCCTTTTTTTCCCCAAGAAGTTAGGAAATTTTTTTCTGCTGAAACTCACTGTATGTGGCTTCAGTAGTAAATTGACTTGATTTTCTTTATATTCGTTAAATAACATTTTATTTCTATTGAAATTGTAACGTTGGATGCAACCTGATTCTTTCTGTGAATATTCTGTTCTCAAACTTCTATCAGCAGGTTTATTATAAATTACAATTATCAAATCAAACTGTTATGATTTAAAAATATCAAAGAAGTTATTTATTTCATATGTAAAGTAAATATTGTGACAGCTGTCTTACCTCAGCCATCTTCATAATCCTTCTTGTGGGATTTCATATTAGTGAGATTTTTCTGCATATAGGTTTGATTTCATGAACGTAGGGCTGCCTGTGTGTCTGACTGCTGGCTGCTGCTTCTCCCTGGGCTTATTACTGTTAGGTTGAGCACAACACCAGCCTATAAATATACCACCTCTGTGTGGGAGCTGACTAGGGCCAGGACAAGAAAGTTGGTGCCTGTCTTCATCAGACTGTGAGGACATAAACACAATCTTCTCATGAACGTCTGAACCATTTGGCATCTGCTCTGAGACTGTGTAACGCACGCCACACAGCTTCAGCTGTACCCTTTGCACTGGGTCCAGGGATTTCTGTTTGGTTATTGACACAGCTTTTGTGAGCTACTTCAGCCAAATTTCCAGCTAGGATGTTTGTCTGCTTGAGATATGGGTGTAAGTCTTGACTAATATCAAGTCACATAAGACTACAGTCTGTCTCTTTCTTCTAGAAGCTTTGCTTAAAGCATTCGAGGAAAGAAAAATAATTCTCTAAAGGGTTATCTGGTCCTCCAGAGACCAACTGGTGTGATATCGAGAAAGGGCAGTTAGCTGTAATTAATTCTTACCAGTTCAGGAGAGGGTGAAGTCAAATCTGTTTATTGATCACTTTCAATATTGCAGTGAAGTGTGTTCTTATTTTGATGCCTGTGAGAAAAGGTGTATAAATTCAAGAGTATTTTATATTCTCAGTGATATCGCAAGACCCCATATGCATGTATAGAAACAATTTTTCTGTTTCCAGGTATGATCCCATAAGATGTGATGGAGACTGACTACCCACTTGTAGGAACAGTGGTCATTTCAGAACCAGGAAAGGAGTTCAGAATAAAGCAAACCAAACAAATAAAAGAATACAGCAGCTATTTTGAAACTGCAGCTAAAATTAAATTCCTATTCTGACAGAAGTATCCAATCTAGTTGGACTCAATCTGTGGGGCAAGGAAGGATGCTGAGAACTGAATCCTGCAGCGGCTGAAAACCAGAAGTAACTAATAAAGCACAGTTATTGGTTGTGGTTTGTTACAATGCTTTAATGCAAAAAAAGCTGACCTGACAAGCTAAAATTCCTTTAAAAACAATCTGTAATCTTTTTACATTACCACTAACACTTTGCAGCACTTAGCTAATAATTAGGAATTCCTCTGGTTTTCACTGTCACTGTATGAATCATTTGGTTTAAATGTGGATACCTTAAGTTGGTCTGAATGATTCCACTGGAATCAGCAAATTAACTAGAACATTTAATCTTCTCAGCCACGTTTACATGGCTATAGGAACTGCGGCACAGACATTTTGAATGTTAATTGGAGACTTGTAAAAATGAAGGTTCCTCTTACTTTTGTAAAGGTCAGCAGAATGAATGGTATAATTCACATCCCTTGAAACAATGAAAATTGTTTTACAAAGTGTCAGAAGTGAAAAAATAATATTGAAATGAATAAACATGTGAAGCAATGAAGTGAAATGGATACAGAATTTGCTTTGGGACTAGGGATGAGCAACTAGTGGGATCTGTACAAGGAAATCTATTGAAAATGGGGAGATAAACCTAGATTGGGAAAGCTAATTTCAAAATGACAACTGCTCTGTAATATCTCTCTCTCTCCCCCCCTCCCCTCACCTTGTTGCATATGTGTTCATTAGTCAACCAGCATTTTAATGAGTAACAGTATATATTACACACTTTAAAGAATCAGTCGTGAGGCACAAATAAAGAAAACCCTATGACTGTACTCTAAAGGTAAGATACGTTATACTTGCAAGTGTTGCAAATCCTACCACTTTTCTGTTGGTAATAAAATAGATGGGCTTGGCAACCGCATGAAATAACTGAATGTAGGATGCGTTGAATTATTAAAGTCTCTACTTCGAAGTAGTTACTATTCTTTCACCTATTTGGAAAAAAGAACTTTCTCCGCTTATCTTCTGACAGGTCCCTTGGAATGCCGCATTTCCCACCATTTCCCTGTTTTAATGTTTTTTAAAAAATTTCTTGCTTGAAATATTAGTTTCTGTTTTCTTCTTGTAGCTTCTCTACCATCCACCAGCTTCAGTGGCACTTTCCTCCCTCACTGGCCCTTAGACTCGGCTGCATCTGTAGGTCAGCTGTGCTCTGTGCAGGCTAGTAAGGAATCACTGTAGGCAGCAAAGCTGGCTGCTTTGTGTGGAAGGAAATGCTGCAACCACTGTATGGAAGCAGCTTGCATTTCTCACCTGAGGGGCTACCAGTGGTTAAATTGGTTCTGTTGAGCTGCCTGTGGATTCAGAGTCCTACATTTAGTCAAAGTGCTCTTAACCAGAACCAGCATTTAACTTTCTTGCTTATTTGAAGTCCCAGACTTTGAGGCCATCTGCTCTAAATGAATCTTGAGGTATTATTAAAGTATCAGCAAAGGATATCACTCAAGACTGGAGTGCCCTTGCTCTAGTTTCTTTGAAAACACAGACAAGGAAATATTCCCTGCCCCAAAGAATGAAATGGGTAAGACAAAGCAAACAGAAGCACCTGGAAGGGAAGGAACTTGGTTGCAGTCACACAGCAAATCAATCCTTGGCAGACCTTGAGGTCTCTTGAGTTTTGTGTGGTTGATTGTTTAAGAAGTAAGTACAACAGTGATTTGAAATGGTATCCACAATGTCAGAAATCCCCTTTTTATTTCTCGTTATTGGGCCACAGCTGGAAATACCCTTTCTGCCATATCAAGGGATCTCACTGACCTGCTGCAGTCCATAATCCCTATCACCTGCCCCTCTTTCACCTAGATCACACCCTGTGATCTAGGCAAGGCGTGGAAGAATAGAGCATTTGTTACCTAGCATCAATAGCCATTTATCACTGACAAATGAACTCCATAGTGGGGAAAAAGTGTGATACCTTACAGTAGCCCAATTTGAAGAGACGGTAACATTCGCAGACCGGGAATTTGGTCAATTTTCTTTAATAATGAACAGATTCACCTATAAATCAGTTTACCTTGTGTTACAGATAGGTAAGAGGAATAGAAACATTGGAGACCACAGATGTACCGTGGTTTTATACTGCTTTTTCATCTGGTTTCCAGTTACCTATTTTGCATATTTATTTCCTCACCCATCTTCCTGTCTCCCATGGTGGTATTTTGAAGTGCTACTGTACACCTTCATGTAGGAGGTCTCCACCGGGGTAAGTGAGTGGAGCTGTAAGTACCACCCAATCTGCCTGCTGGTGGAACACGTAGATGCCCCTGCCTTCAGCCTGACTGTGTTCCCTTATCGTTTGTACTTGGTATCCTGTCTCCTACAAGTATGTGAAAAAATAATAATTAGCACTGTTAGGAATATTTTATTTTTTTTAAGATTTGGGCCAAGATTCACACATGTAAACTTAGATTTTAAAAGCAATTTGCATTATAGCAATTAGGTCGCTGTTTCAAAAAGTACTTTGGAGACTCACTTGTGCAGAAAGCCATGGGAAAGCCACCACAGCCTGAAAGGACAGCAGCCACCGGCAAAGCTCAAAGCAGTAGTGCAGATTCAGGGACTGAATACGTGTCCATAAACCATGCAACCAGCCCTGCAGCACTGGCAGCAAATTGCCCCCTGGATGCAGTGTCAGCCTGGCACTGCCCCAAGCGCTCTCAGCAGGACTAATGAGACCAGGGCCAGGACCATGATGAGATAGTTAAGCTGGTGCCTGTCCCATGCATTGTGTACAGGCTTCCAGGCTGAGACCCTATGCATGTTCCTGCACTGCATGGCAGAGACATGCTGTTAGCCACCTCACTCCATATACTGCTGGCTTTCTGTGGAGTCCAAAAAGGGCTTCCTGGCATCTCCAGAGGTTCCCTTGGCCCAGCCTGACCCAGGAGTGTGGCTTTCCTCATCCACCTTACAGCTCAGCTATTACTAGCTAAAATCAACAATTTCCGTTCTGCAGTCAAAACAGGCTTTGGGGATCACTTTATGTAAGTGGAAATCTTCATGTACAGTCCTCAATACATAGGTTACATTAATGCCATGAATAAGTGAAGAATTCTGGAAACAACTGAGTACTAATAACAAACTAACCCTTAATCAAACGTTTTGCATTGTCTGGGCTCATTAGCCTCACAGTGGTTGAAGCAGAATAAGGCATCTGCTTCCAGTTTCTTTCCTAAGTCTGTAATAACCACTTCAATGTAAGTAATCGTGGTAGACCCTGTATTGTGGTGTTCTGTCACATCAGCTGTCTGGTTCTGCTTGTTGTGCAAATAATCTTTCTTTGGTAAAATGGTCTACTTTTTCTACATCAGTATGAGGCTCCATAGGCAGTAGTGGATGCATTTACTCATTGTAAAATGCGTAGGTGACCATTTTCTAATTTAGTAGCACTTAGAGGTCTAAGTTAGGGTCAAAGCCCCATTGTGCTATGCACTGTAAAAACTCACAGTAAGGGAAAGCTTGACTGGAAATTTCTCTTATCTGAGTATGCAAGAATAGCTGAATTTAGCAGGTGAAATAGTGCAGGGAAGAAAAGCATTTGCCCAAGTCACATTTCAAGACAGTAGAAGAGATAAGAAATTGAACCATTGTCCTTATTCAGTGTCTTCTCCAGAACCCCTGTTGTTTTTCATAATTAAACTATTAACAGTAGGATTAAATATTTAAATGAAAACAAGGAATAAAGTAGAACCATACACTCAAATCATCTTTCTGCTTTTTGCGGTGCTCTGGGCTTCTCTTTGCTGCTGTTTGCCTGGTATTTGGGCACCGTCTTGACTTGAGGAACGTGGACTTTCACTCTGCCCCAGTTATGGGCTTTTAAATCTTCCTGGTCTTTCCAGCATGGAGACTTTTGATTGCCTCTCCTCTTCTTTGTGGTGGGGGAACTGACTGCTGTTTCATTTGAGGACACATGTTCTGCGGGACTTTCATGTTGCTGATGCATCTTGCTCCTTTTGATGGCTCCAACCCAGAGTAGCTGGGGTGCTTTTCCCTGGCCTTGCATTTTCCACAGACTGCCTGTCTATGTGCTCAGGCTTGGTGGTTTCCACTTCCCATTTACCCTCACTCTTAACCTCATTGCTGGGGCTGCCTGCTGTAACCTGTGTCTTGCTGCAGACTTACCTGGCACCTTTCCCCTTGCGTGCTTGCTGATCTGATAGTTGGACCCAGGTTTCCCATTTTGATGCAGTGTCCTGGGGCTGGGGCTCCCTTGCTTCAGGGAGGTGCTTGTGTCTGGGGCTTGGCTGGTGCTGGATCCTTGCCATTGCTTACACCTGGAACTGCTGCTGCTGAGGGAAAAAATCCTGGCATTGCAGTCCCAGGACTGGGTTGCCCCAAAGAAGGGACCACAGCCCAGGAGCGCTGAGTTAAGAAAGCCTTCCAATAAGTTATAGCTGGTCCAGGATGACTCTCCCCTGCCTTTATGCCTGCATCTGCCTCTTCTGATCAGAGGAGGTTGTTTAGGCTCCTTGCCCCTGTTGCTTGTAGGCCGGGTATTTTTCACCTTGCTTTTTGTATCCCCTTGTGTAGGTGGTGCTTTGTACTGTGATACCTCCACTCAGCCAGCTGCTGGTCTGTGCATAGTACAATTTTCTCCTGCAACAGTTCAGCCCCTCTTGCTGTCTGTGTGCCTTGCCCTTGCACTGGATCTCATCTGCCTGCTTTACAAACTGGAACCTCTCCGGCTGGCTGGAATAAGTGAGTCACAAACGTGCCTTTCCTTAATTAAGGAACCTTTAACACCTCTAAGTTATGTGTTGGTGTGCGAATTCTTGGGTCAACAACATAAGCATGCAGGTTGTATTTTGCTGATTAGCTTCTAGTTCAAGGCCTCTTTGCAGCTCTATTCTGTCAAAGGAGTCATGGCAGTTCACAGTTGTCTTTGCATTAACTGCTGGCAAGAGCATGTGTTTTTTATGTCCTTTCTTCCCTGCAAGATGGCAAAAAGTCCACCCTTCTTTTCTCTGCTCTGCTCCCTATCAAAAGGTTTGTTTATGAGCTTCATTGTCGTTACTCTTGCTTCAGTGCTTGAGCGGATTTGTAAACTCAGACATGTAAGTGCTGCTTGGTTTGCCTGTTTAATCGTAAATTCTGTCCTGGTGTGTGTTCTGCCTGGCTGACCATTGGTGCTGTGTTTCTATAACATTTATTAGGGAATAATAAAAAAAGCCATAGTTTCTGAAACTACATCCACTCCTTGCCAGGGAAATTATTTACAAAGGTGCTGCAGGTACTGCTAGCTCTCCATCTGATGGACACGTGGATATGCACACATGTTGTTTCTTGGCCTCTTCCGTCAAACTGTTCCATTTAGGGTCTTACAGTTTTATAATATAGCAGGAAAAATTGAAGGGTCCTGATGAGCGGAGTCCTTACTGTAACTCCTTCCTCTCTAAAGCAGAAGAAGGGCTGAAACTACACAGGAGTGAACTAGTGGTGGGAGTGATGGTAAAAACAGGAGCGGGAATACAAAGCAGTGAATGCCATGCAGTACTGACTACACTGTGGAGATTTCCAGGGTAGCTGCATTGCCAATGCCTGAATTAGGAACTGAAGGATTTAGGAAGAAAAATGTTCCTCAGTAGTGGATCATGATTTCCCTGTGTATTCAGTTTCTTGTCCCTCAACTGACAGGTGCTTAACACTGATAGCACTTACAGAAAATCCCTAACTATGCCCTTCTTCATCTACAATTAGACATAGTATATTTCACATACTGGTCAAGTAACTAGAACCAAACCAAACTCCTTTGTGATTACTCCTGTCTTTGAAAGAAGATTCTTTGGGGTTGGATACAAAGTAAGGTGATACAAACATCTCCAAGAACACCGTCCTTACACATTGCAGATCCTGAGGGCTTCCTTGCAAGAAAGCACCTCTGGAGATAGACCGCCTTTTTTCCATCTCAGAACACTTAACTATGTTGATCTTTCCACTGATGGCATTGGGTTCTTTTCCTCATGCATATCTTTTGATACTTGCATGCTTCTGCTAGTACAGAAAACCAGGTGTGGTGACAAAGATAAGGACTATGTTACTTGACAAGTTATGTATTCTTAAAATCTGTCATAGGAGCATAAAGCATTGGAGTTAAAAGATAGACTATTTGTAAGTCTGATTAGGTGTTTATATTTTATTTAGAATAAATGTTTGGATGTTTTCACAAAATGACTGGAATTATAGGCTTTCTATTACACCCTTTGGCTCTTCCACTTGGTTGCTTCATGAAAAGCCCCGAAGTTTTCTCATTGCACAATATGATGAGCTTTTCTGTTGCAGCCGTGTTGTGGTGTGCTGCTCCTCAGAATTTTGTTACCTTGAACCAATAGCCATTTATCACTGACAAATGAACTCCAAAGTGGGGAAAAAGTGCGACACCTTACAGTGGCCTAATTTGTAGAGATGGTAACTTTTGCAGACTAGGAATTTGGTCAATTTTCTTTAATAATGAAGAGATCCAACTGCAACACAGTTTACTTTGTGTCACAGGTAAGTAAGAGGAATAGAAGCATTTCAAGTGAAATCTTTGTGAAATGACACTCCCAGCAAGTCCTTCACTGAGCAGACGCAAGTGTTGCAAAGGGAGTTCTCTGCTGCAGAGTTGGTTGTTCCTTTCAGGGCTGGCTGAGGCCTCAGATGGGCTCTGCTTTGCTGGTTTCTCACCTGGGAACCTCAGAGGTATTTCTAGTCCTTGTGCTCCTTTATTGTATCCACTTCTGTCTGATCATCTGCCTGCGCTTGGCAAGCACCGTGAGGAAAGCTCTTTTCTGGCAATAAGTGGTGACAGGTCAAGGCCCTACAAGACCACTGCAACGGAGGCCTCTGGTGTGGTCAGCCCTGAGGAAAATGGTCCGCCTGTCTGCCCTGGGCATGCTCTGACAGCTCACTGCACTGAGAAGTCCCTGGGGTGGCTGGCCTGAGCTCCAAGATGCCACCTCTGCAAGTACTGCTGGATCCAGGCAGGGCACAGGGGGATAAGAGATCTCTGTCGCTTTTCTGCCTGGCATAGACCAAACCCTAGGTGCCATTACTGCCCTTTTGCAAGAGCCTTTAAAACACTGCTGATGTCCTGCCCGGCGTGGATGCCATAGGCAGACTGCGTGGTAAGACACAGCTGAGCAGAACCAAAGGAAATCTTCTGTGGGAAGTGGCCTGGGAACAGGTTTGCCCTGTGTCCTCAACAGCCCTCAGCTGAAGAGAGTGTTTGCAGAGATGAGTGTGAGCTGCTGTTACTCAGTGTGCTAACACACCCACGGGGAGTGGGAACGCTCACCTGAGGGCTTTCTAAAACAGAGCTGTAGCAGCCTGAAGAAATGTAACAGAAGCAGGTGCCAACACTACCGAGCAAACACAAAATGTAATTGCTGCACCTCTGACTTTGCCAGCTGTGAAGACAGGCCTGTTCTGTGACTGGATGTGTGTTCTTGCATGGCTTCAAGAATAAGTACAAAAGATGGTGTGGTTTCACAAACTGAAAGAAAAGGGAGCTCTGTAAATAGCAGACAAGCCAAACACGAGGGTTAAATCTGGGCTTTGAGGAGTAAGTCAGGTGAGAGGGCCGCTGAGGCTGAGGTTCTCAGTTTGCAGTACTGGCAGTGCAGTTGCACACTGACAAAATGTTTTGCTCCGTGCATCATGCTGGTTCTGTCAGGCTCTGCATGTCGTGCTGGCTCCACAGAGCAGCAGAGACACCTCTCTGGCATTACCCTGGCACCAGCCAGGCTCTCAGTAGCGATGAGGGACAAGAGCAGGGTTTGTCCAGGCAGGGGACCAGAAGGATGCAGTGATGTTAGTTTCAGGGTATGTGTGACCTTCAAAGTAAATAGAAAAGACTGCATTGTTTACTGTCCTTTTTCTTTTCCTTCCCCCCCCTCCCCCCCTTAATGTGGAATTTACATCTCCTTTGGAGCAGTCCCAAATGATGGGTGTTTAGTCATTTCATGTCATGCCCACCTGCTATTTTCAGACATTTCAGAAAATGACTGGTTTCACAATAGGATTGCAACATATGTCAGAGAGGGACAGGGACATTAGGATAAAATTGGAGAGGGAGGAAACCATAAATGCATCCAGAGCTGTTATTTCATGTTAATATGCAGATGTGTTTTATTACATAAAGACATAGGGAACTGTGCAGAACTTGTTCTCCTCACTCGTCTTTCTCCTATTCCCCAATTTTGCTTTTTTCTGGTTGTTCCATCTTCTTCTAACCAGGAGTGAGTATTATCCTTGAGGCACCATCTGTTTGCTTGTATCGGTATGACATACCACCATGAGACCTGGCACTCATGGCCTCTGAATGGTCTGATGACACACATTAATAGTCTGATGCTATAGGGTACTCCTGCAGTTCCTTAGTACTCCTGGATGCAGAGCGTGAATAAAACTAAGCTCCAATACACGTAACTCTCCATTGCTCTTCAGGCAATAGGAATTGGCACTTGGAAAACCAGGTGAAGATTGTAGTAAGGAATTTGGATTGTTACAGATGGTTTCTGTTTAGAATATATTTGGTAAAGTTAAATTTTCTCATATGATGCAGTCTGAAAATACAGTTCTTACCACTCATTCCAGCTGAGTTAGAATCTGATCCAGCTGTTTTCGACCTGCGACTGGGTTAGCTCCTAAATCAGTTATACCCCACCGTTGAAGGGTGATAGGAATCCCATTTTCCCTGATGTATTTAGCACATTGTCAGTAATTCAACATGATCTTCTATAAAGATATGGCAAAATCAAATTTTCCATATTACAATTTAGAAATGACCTCTTTAAGCAAGAACATTTTTTTCAGACCATACTATTGGTTTGTTTTGCATAGCCCAAAACTCAAAGCCACAAAATAATAATCAGCAATATTTAGGTTTTTTGGAGCCCACATTTCGTGTGGTTATATATGTCAGCATCCTTCTTTTCTACAATGCAGTAGGGCAGAGATGAAGCATATCCAAAACCAGGCTTTTCAAAGATCTCTTCAGTATTTAAAGTGAAAAACCCATATATTTTGAAAGCTATGTTTTCTGAATGAAAGCTGGTTTCTGTTTGCTCCAAGCTTTCCATTTTCTTTCAATGCCCACCACCACCACCACTACCGAACTTGAGCTATAAAAAGGATGAAGCAGCATTGTGAATGCCTGTAGAAAGAAAAAAATAGGACACCACTTGAGGGCAGCAAATACTCAGCTTCTCTCTTTGACACGCTAACAAAATATCATAAAGAGATAGGAGTCTGTACTTTTATTTTCTATTTATCTTGTAATTTTTTTACTTGTCCTGCAAAGGGTATTGTTTCCAAATAATTGCACTGACAGAAAGAAAAGTGGATTTTTTTTATAGCTAAAAAAAAGAAAAAAAGGAGATTTTGTTCTGGGTTTTTGTTTTTGCTTTAGAATTCAGCAAAAATACAGAGGTGCATGGAATTTTTTTGAAGGTGGCAGAGAAGGGGTCCAGCAGCAGAAGGTCATTTTCACCAAATATGTCCGGAATGTTATATGACAACATCTATGCAAAATCTTTGCACAAGAAAATGCAAAAAAAAAAAAAAGTATTTTCAGTCAATATAAATGATAGTGCAAGATCATGTAACTTTCAGATACATAAAGAATGAAGACTGTCAAAATACGCATTTGAGGATGTCAGAATAAATCTGCACAAGAACCTTTAATCCTAGGATAGACTAAATTCTTATAGCACTTGACTTCATAGCCATATCTTTTTCTAAAAATGCTCAGTTTTAAAATGCAGCAAAACGATAAAACAAAATCTATCGTCTGGAACTAAATTTATGCCTTCGTGTTCTTTTAACAGCTTTAAAATTTCGATATAAAGCAGAGATCTTTATATATTAAGGTAACAGACTGATCATCCATGAGGTTATCTGGGAACTTGATGGAGAAGCCCATGTTTTGCTTTTGTGCTTCACAGGCTGGTGATGATGACGGAGAAATACTGGGTTTCAGTCTAGGTTTTTACTTTCTTCCTAGTACCATCTTTCCTCAGCTGGTCCATTTTGCACCTTTTCTTGTACCAATCTTCCCCGTAGCCCTTTCATCCTCATTGAATGTTTCCATTTCTCCGTTCTGCAGTTTGGGCTGCTCCTCCACAGCCCCTCGCTCCCCTCTTGTCGCTAAGCCTCTTCCTAGCTCCTTCTCCATGCCAGCTGTGCTTCTCCTCCTCCACCTTGCTGAAGCACCAGGATGGGGGTGGCCAGAATGCCTTGGGAGGCACCTTTGGCTTCAGCTCCTCTGCCCGGTGCTGCCGCACCCTCAGCTTATTGGAAGATGTTACAAGCAGAGAAGTCCTGCTCAGCTCCATCAGCTGTGAGTGTGCATCTGAGTATCTTGGGCCCTCAGAGCCTCATACAGCTGAACCTGAGCAGATTTTCGCAGTGGTTGTAAATACCAGCACCTGTTTCACCCGCATCTTCGCTGAACTTTGAACCTCTGGTCAAAAGCACAGAGTTACTGGAGAGATTTAGTTTTATGGTGTTATTTACTTCAGTGTTGAGGTTAGTGAAAAAGTGAAGCTGATTTACCATTTTCAGAAACGAGTGAAATATATAAGCCAACTAAAAATATATCCGCATACAGAAATAAAATTCAAATTCAGCTTAATGCAATTCAGCACCATAATAGGCAATTTCAGTGCATGTGAACAAAGTTGGTGAGATGTAGTTGAAGGCAGGTTTATGTAATGGAAAATGTAAAAGGTGTCTTACCTGTAGGTATTGTCGTTGGTGTTACCTCTGCTCTGTTTCTCTTGTCTGAGGTCGCGTTGTTCTGCAGGCATACAGGAATATTGGAAGAGAATAAATGCAAGAATGTCTCTGTTTCACAAACAGAAAAACTACGACTCAGGAAGACTGTTGGTCAGAGTTTTCAAGATTTGGCATCACTTTTAAAGTTTTAAATGTTCAGCTTTTGTTATCCAATCTGAGAGAAGGAAGCTGTCTTTTCGAGTGGCTTTACGTTTGTCCCCCCCACTGAAAGTAAACTGGAGTTCTTAGAGTTCTTAGTCCACTTTCCTAAAAATCAGGTCTTAGGTGTTTCAGATGAAGCCTGCAAAAGCTGACCATTACTGAATTGTTGATTTTTTTTTTTTTTTTTACCTTATCTTGCACAGGAAATCTGTTTCAGAGCCAGACATACTGACTGAATCTCAGGACTTCCACACCTTTGGTTCAGCAACAAGACCATCTGTCACTTCTAATTCCTGCTATGAAAAAGACAATCTAGTTATCTTTGATGGAATTATTCTGAATTTGCAATCTGCGTTCTTCTCCTTTTCCCCAATTAGATTTTCCTCCCCTCATACATACTGAAATCTCTGTTTGAAGGTTCAGCCTTGGATAAACCTAAACCCAAAGAGAATGATAAATTTTTAATCGCTGTCTCCCCATTGGATGAGATACAAACTTGGAAAACATGCCAACTCCTCTCACCGTATTTTGAGTCAGTTTCAAAAGGGAAAGAAATCTGAAAGCAGGTGAATTTCTTGCCACTTTAGATTTCAGTAAGAATGTGCAGAACTTTTGCTCCATTTTAAGCTTGATATATGTTTTGGAAGGTGGAAGATTTCTAAGGAGGAGCTGGGTATTTTTTCAGGCATGTCTACATCTTAACTAGCATCTGCATATCATTTCAAGACTGCTTTTTAATCTACTGGGTTCTCATTCAGCTTTGTTTAACCCTCCAAGGCAGAGCACCCTTTCTCACAGCACCATTAAAAGCATAACTAGAATCTCTTTCATAATGAGGAAACAAATCAGGTTTCTTCTTTGGAGAGAACCATCCTCATCCTCACCCTCACCCTCACCCTCATCCTCATCTGGGTAAAGATGTTTCCCGAGATCCTAATGAGTTAGGTCTTTCACATACACATTTTCATGGTCTAAACTACAGATAACAAGCACATGATATAAGTTCATCATTTGAGTGGCCTTATTTTTCATGACTAGGTGAGGGAATGTCTCAGGCAGCTCCTTCCATCCATGTATACATAAATACATTCCTGAAGCACAAACTCAGTGGTGTTTGTATGGTTCAGGGCATGTCTCTGCTGTTAAATTTTAATGAAAATATGATTGCAATTTTGGGGATTAATGACTGCCTGGCAAGAATTCACCTGATATCTACTTTATCTGCACCAGTTCTTCCAACGTTCTTTCTATAATGAATAACTAAAAAGGACTGAGGAATGGAAAGCTGTTTCTAGGATACAATGTGCAGCACTTCCTACTCTTGGCTCACTCTAACTTCAGCCTCTCGGCTCTGTCATTTTTTTCTGTCTATGAATTTGAAAGAGCTTTTGCCACCAGATAGTGAAGTGAAAGCAATAGCATTTATCCCAGCTGTGGGTGGGATCACCTTGCTACCCTGGTAAAATTGAAGGGGTTGATCTTCACAAGGATTTTGCGATAGGGTAATTTCCACACATTACTTATTCTACTGTTTGGAAAAAAAACCCTTTCCTGCAGTGAGTTCAGAGGCTTTGTGTACATATGTGAGTGCACATATGTCCCTATGCAAAGCACAGCTTCTCCGCATTGGCATTGCAGCTGGCAGTTCCTGGAAAGCTGTCTGGAAAGTCACCGTGTAGCTCCAAAAGCTACTGCAAAAGAGAAATCACAAATGATATGGCCTCCCTCCTGCCATTCATACGTGTACCATCCTCTCTGTGTTCCAGTACTCATGCGTAGGCAGAATGAGCAAGAGATCATTGCTTTTTCATAGTCCTTCTTTGAGGGGAGAACAAATTCCTTACAGGGCTGCTTTCTTTGGGCAGTCCAGCTGATGGGAAGAAAAGGTCTTTAAACTGTGTTAGTGCAGGTTGATCTGGGTATAAACACTTTGGGTACATTGATCCATTGTGAACTCCTGGAACAGGAACAGGATGCAGCTATAGCAATTATTATAAAACAATTGCTGCTCTATATGCAGCCAGTTTACAGCTTTCTGGTGTCCCCAAGATATAGGTGTTGGTTTCATGTTCTTGGCAGCCCTCCCTCTTTTTGACCAGGAGCTGGCAGGAGGCTCGCAGGTCAGTGGTGAAGGGCTGCTGGGGAAAGGCTACCCTCAAACCAGAAAACTGAAGATATTTTTTTGTTGTTTAGGTTTGGGAGACAAACCCCCTCGCCAGCATTTTGCACTTGCAGCACATGACTACTTTGAGATTTAGAAAGCAAACAAACAGTAATCATTAAGAGCAGTTTATTAAACGAAATAAATTTCTCCTTGTGCTGTTGACTAAAGAGCAGGCAATTTAGCTGTTCCTAATTATGGGGCTATGTCTAGATTTTTCTAAACTGAAATGGCAGTTTATATACACTTTTTTTTTTTTTTGAGGCATGCATGCACTTTTCAAGCGTTTTACATAAACGAGCTCTTTCATCTCTCCTCTGTCCACAAGTGCCACCATGTGCAAATGATTGAAAATGGTGGTGTAAATCTTGGTGCTGCTTCTAGCTGGTTACAGAGCCTTGAATACATGGCATGTACCCGTGGGCAGTGATCTGCCCCGGTGTTTAGCAGAGGGGTGTTTTTTCTCAGCCAGTTCAGAGAGGGCAGATACACACATTGACTCCAGACCCATGTTTGGGATGGCAAAATAAAATAGTTCCCATAGTTATTCCTAGAAGTTAATTAGCTGTGACAGTGGGAAAGTGACAACCCCATGATTCTTGGATATTTATAACGAGGCTGTCACTTGCTAGGTTAGTCGGGTCATAGAGGAGACAAGTGTGTGAAGTCAGGTTTCTGGCAGGACACAGAGCTGAACCTGCATCGTCGTGCTTCCTTGCCATTGCTTAGATGTTGGCAGACAGGATCTCTTGGTGCAGCGTCTGTAACACTACACCAGCATGTGATCTGTATCTTTTGGAAATGTAGCTTCACCATGCTGCAGAGCTCTGTAAGTGCACATGCACTGACTTCATCACACGCCTTTAGAGTTTGATCTGGGATTGTTGAAATCAAGGTGTCTTTTCTGCTCCCGCTTTCACAAGCACAAGGTCAGACTTCCAGGGGTAAAGCAGAGCTGTGGCATAGGGAGGTCATGGAGGACATGAAGAAATGCCGTAGTGCCATCCCTCGGTGTGCAGGGTCTGCTGAGGTGGGTGCCACAGTGTTCGTGCCTGCACAGTGTCGTAGTGCCCTTCTGCACCGTGCGCTACTTGCCTCGTGGGTGACACAGACCACTGCTTTGGGGTCTTTTGCTTCTTTGTGTATTTAGCAAGCGGCACTGCTACTATTGTGCTTCAGGACTTACCTTAACTATGGAGTTTCCTAATGCAGGACGAGATATTAAAGTCTGACTTTCTATTTTTACCATGTAATCAAGGCTTAATATGCTAAATGTGTTCACTGTACACTGGTAACAACACAGCTGAGCGTGACTTTTTATTAATACTGAGAGAGCTGATCAGGTCTGGAAAGGCTGCTGGGAACATTTCTGAGAGCACTTTTTGTGTTTTTGAGAGTTAAAAGAGAAAAAGAGCTATACTAGTGGGAAAAAAGCTCTTTTTATTTATTTTTATTGGGGTTTTTTAGATTTGATTTTTAATGGTAGGCTAACCTGAAATAGATTATTTCAAAGAATTCTCTCATTCAGAGTACCATGTGTTAATGTTGCTACTGCTCAGAAAAAGAGCTAGCTCATACTGGGAAATATAAGAGTTACCATCGTGATATGGAGAGAGCACAGAATTTGGTTTGCTTTTGTCTGTCATTCCAGTCCTTCAGTGTTAGTAGGAAAAACCATCATACAACTTCAGCATGATCTCTAGAGCGTTATTCTCCATGAAAATTCCCTGCCCGTAAATAGTGTGCCAAATTTTGTAGTGGGTTTGTCATCTGCCCAGTATTCTTCAGAGAAAGCAGCTGACTGTTGGCTTCCCTAATTATTTCTTCTTCTAATATTGTTTCCTCAGAGCTAGCTTGAAGGGGGAACAAACCCCAACTATGTATAAATAATCAACTAAAGCCAGACATTTCTGTCAAAAAATGTAAAGCTTTGCAACAAACAAGAATTGTTCCAGGCAAATTTCTCTCTTAAAACTGGCAAGATTTCAATAAGCATTTTCTGAGAAATATTTTATTTCACTGAAAGGTGGGACACTGCTTTTTTGCGTTGCTACAAACCCCCACTGGAGAGCAAAGCTGGGAAACTGCCAAATATCTCATACCTGCTGTGACAATGGGTAACTGTATCAACACACACAAACCCATGTTTAACTAAACTGTTCAATTGAATTCCAATATCCAGCTAATCGCTAAGCTTGGAAAAAAAATATCTCTCCCTATTCATGTTTTATTTCTAAAAAATACCTTTATGATGTAATCCATGTGAATGAATGGATGAGATACTCAAGCACAATATGCTATCTACAAAGCTAAATGAGCTACGGGGCTCACATTCTATTAAATATTTCACCCATGAAACTCTCAGTTAAAAAGAACCTTTAAATGGAGATTGGGAAGTCACTGAAGGGCCCTTTTAGGGCTCCTCAGGATAGAAGGTAATACAGAGATGTGGTTTTGTTTTGCGCTGACATCCCAGGGAGAAAACACTCCAAGCCTCCATAAGCCACACAGCTCAATGAGATTACAATAGAAGAAGTACCAGCAGTCACTGGTTTCTGTGTAGAAGGTATACTTCATGTTCAAAACAGAGCTGCAACCTCCTGAATGAAGCGCATGTGTGTGTGTGTTGTAGGGGATAGTGAGGGCTTGCATCTTTCCTACTTCAAGGCTATATGCAGAAGAAAGCATGCCACCTCTGAGTCTGTGCATCAGACTCGGCATCTTCTGTGTGATCGCCGGTATCCAAATTCATTTCTTCTCAGTATTTCTTAAAGGGAGATATTACAAAAGTGAAGAGGTGCTCCTCCCTTGACTTCTTTGGGGCCATAATTTGGAGTTAATAATGGGGGAAACGCAGGGTTGAAACACACAGTCCCTAAGTCAAGACTTATAACACAGCACCTCATCATCCATTACAAGCCTCAATGGGTACCCTGCCCCAGTTTACTGAGGAAACACTGATGTTCCTGATGAAAGCCACATCTGTGGAGAAGATGCTTACCTGTTACAGAGCCAAAACATAATTTCATATGAGGATGCTGTGGAGCAAGTGTGAAGAATGAGACATCTGTGTACAGCTGGTTGTCAAGCACAGCCCCTCAGGTCTCTCATATACCAGGAAAGTGGATGAAAACCAGAAGAGTCTTCCCTGGACCTCCTCACTGAATTTCAGGTGCTTATCTTCTGTCCGGGTCTCAGTTTCCATCTTTTTTGCAGACCTGAACATAAGGGCAGTCTGATCTGTGCTAATGTTTGGTTGGGGCATCCAGCAAACTCTCTGTATGTATGATGGCTCCTTTTTGCTGATTTTAAGAAATTCCTTGCAAGTGGCTCATTCTCATTCTGGTTTTCCACCCTGCACAGCAAAGCTGGGCATATCCTTAATTTAAACTGGCAGTGAGAAGTACTGGCATGTGCTTTTAACTGAAGTGACTCTCCCTGACCTGGGTTTTATGCTTGCGTGGAAACCCTGTCAGTGAAAATAATTTTCCAGTGTCTTTCCATTTGTTCTGTTATTGTACTGTGTCTTCAAATCTCCACCTTTTCAGTGCAAACAGGCCAATGTGACCTTCTTACCAAATGATTATTGAAGACTACAGCTAACAAAGTGTTCTAGGGGGCTATCAAATGTCTCCAAGGTAAGGCATGCATAAAACATGAGCACAAAGTTGTAAATAACCGGGCTCCTCTTCATTTATTTTAAAATAATGATGGTTGTTTAACTGGCTTGAAAGGGTTACTCTTTCACCCCTAGCTTGTTCTGAGCACCGTGGGAAAACGACATGAGCAGTGTTTAGTTTAAGGGATGTAGTCATGCAAAACCTTTGCTGTACTTGTGGAGGAAGCTGGAGTGTTTCAAGAAATAATGAAGGTGTGAATCATCACAACTCTGAATTGTCTGATAAGAAAATCTTTTAATCTCTTGTAGTAATGTAAGGACTCCAATTACTGCAATTCTCTTTATAAATTGTGCAATAAAATATGAATAAATCATTTCAAAAGAATCCAGGATTATCAGCAGTCTTTGCCTTTGATATCAGTATTTCTGGACGGTGTTCTTTAAAGGTTTTGCTTGTAAAGTTAGTTTCAGGAGACAAGTAAACTAATTAGTTCTTTTTTTGTTTGTTTGTTTTTGTTTTCACTTTATGGTCTGTTCTTGGCATGGTCAGAAAACATTTGAGCTCAAACAGTTCATTTTCAGTTGTGCCTGTTAGCAGGAAGGATTTCTAGTTTTCAAAAACCACCTAAGAAAATGGACAGAATGAGATACTGCTTTCATTAAAAGTATATGCAAAGGATGAGTAGTTTGGTTGCTTACTTCTTTTTTTTTTTTTTCAAAATATATTTTAAATGGCATCCAAAATATACCAAAAATTCTTCAGTTTTATATGTGTGTGTTCAGTCAAAAAACTCTCAAGAGTTCCCTTTTGAAAAATATTCTCATTTCTCATTGTTTCTGGAATTTGGCTCCACACGCTCTATGTGATTTTACAGGACAACACCTATGGTCTTTTACCAAGGTTTTATGTTTTTATTTAAACAAAAATCACGCAATGCAGTAAGATGTCAAGAAAGTGAACAGTGTGGTAAGATTCAGGCTTTGAGGTTTCTTTTATGATCAAGAAAGATATAAAATTAAGTAAATCACTCAAATTGGAAACCTCAGAACCTAGCTTTGATATATGACTCTTCTCATAATATACAATAACTTTGATTGCAGCATTGTAATTTCATTTATCACTTCCTAGGCAGAAGCTGCCCATTGGCTAGAGAGGAAATCAAACATTTATCCACTGCTACCTTTGTCTGTGGATGGTAAAATGTCCTGCCGTAAAAGATTAGAATAGTGGAGCTAGAGAAGAAGAATGAACTACAGCCATAAAGAATAAAGTTTAAAATGTTTAAGTTGGACTCTGTCATGATTTGACTGCCAACACTTTGCTCAGGCTGTGGTATGTGCCAGCAACCCACCCCAGGTAAGGGCTACAGAGCAAGGTGCAGCTCTTTGCTGGGTGCCTGTGAGCATCCCTCTGCACACTGTTTTCAAAAGGCTGTGAGAACGTGGCAAAGCAGTTTTTGGAAACAGCATGTGCACTTGCATTTTGGATGGGTTTTTTGTCAATGAATAAGTTTTATAAATATTTGATGAATGTATGAAAAAATGTGAAGAACCACAATAATGGTAAGATTGCTTATGGTGCTTTAATGTATTTTGTCTATTTACTTTCCACAGAAAGTTAATAAGTAAAATATTTTTGTGTGCAGATTACCGATATGTGACACACTGGCTAATTGTCTAGATGTGTAGCTCAGACGAGGGACGAGCTGCCTGGCCCTTTCTCTGTCAACTCCCTCACTTCATACAGCTGTTTACAGCCGGTAATTGGCTTGGGAAACAACATATAGTACAGCCACTGTTCATATGTCAATCATGAGTAATTCCTTTCCACAAATAATTCCCAAACTGGCTTATGAAGCTACCAGAATAAAGTTATTTGAATGCTTGTTTAGCCCAAATTGCTTCACCTGCTGGGCTTTGGATGCTGAAGGGAAGAATCCAAGTGACTGTGAGCTGCTGGGGAGTGAGTGGAGAGCAAGTGAGTTGGTAGTGGCATGGGGAGGCCACTTCTGCCAGAGGTCCCGGGCATGTTTATGTCTTCTGGAACTCAGAAATAAGATCTGTGGTAGGCTGATGGTATAGTGTCCCTGGGAGGACAAGACAGGTCCTGATGGCGAGCTGGGACTCCTTTGTAGCTGAATAAGGTGGTGAAGGTACACTTTCAGGAAGATGTTAAGAGGTTTGAGGATATGACAAGGCGTAGGTGAAAGACAGCATCTAGCTGTTTTATGTGCAGTTCATAGACTGAACTGGGGGACTTGATGGGCCTGAACTCTTCTCACGGCCTCCTGAATGTGTTGAGACACCTGGGAGGGGAAGGAGGGTGCTCAGGGTTAGCTTCAGCGCAGATCTACCCTGTGGAGAGGCCAGCTAGCCCTGTCTGGAGCTCTGTGATGCAGCAGTGAGGTCACCTTGCGGTTCTCCTGCTCTGGAAGCATTCATGGGCTTGTGGTCCCCGTCATGCAGAGCAGTGAAGGAGCTGTGCGGCTGCAAAAATTATATGGATGCTTGTGCATGTGCGTGATGGTATTCTAGCTGTAATAGGCTTTAAATACTGTCTGATTCAGATATAATCTAAAACAACATTATGGACTGTGTGTGAACTGCTTGATTTTCCCTTGGGTTTCTTTAAACATGAGGCAATTGCACAGCAATCTAGAGATAACCTAGTGCAGAAAAATAATAGACATGTTTCTGTTGTTCCCTTGTCATTTTTACTTCCTTTCTTTTCTTTGAAAACGCCAGTTATTTCCCTCTAGAGCTATGCAACAACAGGAAACAAGAACCCCCCAGCCAAGCAAAGTCTCTTCTACAGAACTACAGGAGATCACGTCCTGTAGAAAGGTTAACGAGGAACTGAGACTTGTGTGTGTCAGGATAAAGAGAATTGTTCTCTTCTTAGTGCACTAGAAGCATTTGTGAAACCTTTTAGGAAATGGCATAATGTATTTTTAGTGTTAAATGAAGCTAGAAGAAAGTTGCAAAAAGCTGTACCATCAGTCCTGGATTTGATACATCAGACACTCAGCAACTGCAGGTTTCTTGCTTCCTTATTTCATTGAAAATGGATGCAGGGGACTTTAGAAAATATCCTTATTTTCTCATTTCCTCATCAGACTTGCCCTAGAAAATGCACATCAGCCAATGTTTGTGAGCCAAGCTGGTGCTGGACACCAGGCAGAGCGCTCAGCACGGCCCTCCCTTGCCCACCTCAGAGCACTTCTATGGCTCAATGCCCATCGCCACCTCCCTGCCTACCTCTCCTGGCCCACAGCAGCCGCTTCCAGGGCTGCTACTGTGCACACTCAGAGATTATTTTTTTCCCAATCTCTGCATTTTAATTATACCTCCTCCATTTCAAAAGGCTGGATGTTTTGAGATAATGAAATGTTTCCACAGGTCACGCTGCTTTCTCTTCCTCTTGATTCCTCTATTAACAGAAAGCTACTGGTTTCCAGAAGGAAATTGTCTTGATTTCTTTATAGCCTCAATCTGTTCTCGCTGAAGCCACTGGCAAACCTACTGTTTATTTTTCAGGGATACAAACATAAGCCAAATGCCATCAGCAGGGATCAGCACATATATTGAACTGTCAGCAAGGCCTGGGGAGCCCAGTTCAGTCATTCATTAGAGCTACTTTGAAATTCCTTGCTAAAAAGCTTTGGGTTTGGTTTTTGTCAGAAATACTGGGTTGCTGAAATGGACACATTTTGTAGCATTGTATCAATTTCTGTTATCCAGAAGGTTATTTTTGGGTCCCAGGTGAAATTTTATGGGGAAAAAAGGAAACAGAGAGGACCTTTTATCTGTGATACTATACTGTACAAGTGTGGCTACCATGGCTTCTGAGCTAGAATTGCTTGCACTTGTCTGAACACATCTGGGCAGCTGGACTTAGTCTGTGATTTCAGGTGTCTAAACCGAAAGGCACCTGAACGAGGATTGGAAGGGGGTTGGGCTGGATGATCTTTAAAAGTCCCTTCCAACTCAAACCATCTATGACTATGAAATATGTATGTTTGAGATGTGTAATTACAAAGCGTTCCTATTTATATCTGGTTATGAAAAATAATGTTGGAGTGCAGAAGACCATCATCCTGGGGAAAGTAGAAGCATCATTCAAGCCCACTCTTTTTTTAAGGAATTGGATTCCACACCATGATGAAGTGTGACACTCCCTGTCACAGGGCACAATGTTAATTCAATGCCCAGAAAGCAGTTAGAGACATCACAGAAGATACTCTTGTCAAGAACTGTAAGCAAACCCTGCTTTTAGTTCAAGAAATTGGTGGAGACTGGGAGAATATGTTGAAGTAATACCATGCTATCTTTACCTTGTTCTTATACCTTTCTGTAGGCACATGGTCACTGTAAAAGCCAGGATACTGGGATGAGAGAATATTTAGTTCAGTTTGATAAAGCTTGGCTTTTTATGCTATTTTAAAGAAAGTTTACATGAAGGCACCAGAGAAAATAATTCCTGCCCCACGTTCAGCTATGCCTGCTCTCTGCAATTAGTACTGTGTGTCTGTAGCTGCATCGGCTCTTGCAGCTGAGATCTTCCACAAGGCTCTGAAGGCATCAGTGAAAGAAAAATGATAGAGACGTGAGAAGTGCTGAGGCTTGAACAAGACCAAATAACAATTGAAATTCCACTGGTTTTGGCCCATCGCTGATGTCAAACTGAGCTCAGGGGTCTGCATTATTAAAGACACTCAAATACCTAAATCTCTGTGAGTAAAGTGTCTGAATATTTTTATAATCTGGGTCATAACAAAACCAATGAATAGTGTTTGTTTTAAATTAGAGAGGTGATTTTATTGATATTTGGGCCTGATGGGAATATTGGAAAATGATAGTTACTCTCAAAATATTTAAAAGATCGAATGGTTATCTTACATTTGAAACATCAGCTTACCTCACTGTTGTCTTGCATTGTGTTGATGTCACAGGCAGTGCACAAGCATAAAAATGAAGTAATTAGTGAGGAATGCTTCCATGATTCTTGCGTTCCAGAAAAAAGAGCAAGATTTGTGTTGTATTTTGTTTCTGATTACCATTTTCTTTATAAGTAGGACATATTCTAAATATTGTTAACATTAAATGAGCTAGTCTGTCCAACAGTATAAATATGTAGTTCCAGATTTTTTTCTTAAATCCTGAGTCCACATCAGTTGTATCCATGGTGATAGTAAGACTCTTGTTCTCATTCCTTTTTAAGTCAGTGTTGTGATTCTTAGTGATTTTGAAACTGCTTTTCAGTAATTCTAAAAATTAATGGTTAGGTAAATAGTCTCAGGTTGAGCTCAGTCTTCAGCGTGCAGGCACCCATTACTAACAGTCTACACCAGCAAACCCTTTCATTGTGGTTTGGGTTCTCGTGCTGTGTCTGTAAGGATTGGATAATCTATTTGAACAAAATTTGGTGATATTGCACCAAAGCTCACTACATGCTTTATTGTGAAATATAAAGGTCAAGCTCTTTCTTTGTAGAGATTGCTGGCTCGGTATAGCTTTAATAGTAGGAGTGAGCTATAGGAATGAGGGAGTGGGGTGATAAATCAGAGGAACACTTCCTTCAATAGATATCTCTCTTACAGTAATTTGCTCTTGGTAAGATATTTAGAGTTTGTTTATCATTCTGTCTTTTCTCTGGGTGTGCAGCCTGGAAAACTTTGGAGGGAAAAAAATAAAAAGCAAAAAGATGGGGCTACAGGGAGAAGGCAGATTATATAGGTTGGGATCCTCCTGTGTATAATGCAGAAGACTGAGGAACACAGGTGATGGTAGTGCAGGAGGTACAGCAGGGTATGCAGAAGCAACATCATGCAAGTGAGAAATACTTTCCATTTTGACTGTTGCGGAGTGGGGAAACTTTGGCTGACCACCCCACACAAGTGAGAACATGGAGCATTATGCCAATGGGACCAACAGGAGCCTGGGTTTGCCTGGAGTGTTGGACATGCCAGTGGGAATATTGGTGCGTGACAGCTACAGCTCTTCCTTGTGATGTCTAGAAACTTTTCCCAAAGCTTGGACTGAATCAAATTAATACACACCTGATAGGAAACTTGAAAATCTTCCTGGTATTCATCAGGAACTGCAGGTTTCCAGAAACCTTGTATTGCTAAGCTCAGCCTGAACAAAATAAGGAAGTGCTCCAGAGATTTGCTGTGCTGTGCCCTTGAACAAAAGTAAAGCTTAAAAAAGCTTTAGCAAACACTTGTGCTTTTCAAATGCTTATCTGGAGCTCTTCCCCTGCTTTAGCTGTATAGACTGAAGGTGAGGAGGGAGGAGCCTGCACTGTTACTATTCCCCCTGACAAGGGCATGGGGATAAAATGGTTCTTGACTGGAAATGCCCAGTGAAGGGTCTGCACTGACACTACACGCATGGTTTGTCGTTAATATACGTTATCAGTGACTTACAGTTAACCTGAAGTCTTATTTCTGTGATTGTGTGGGCCTTTTAAAATTTCAAGTATATGGCTGAATGTTTTCTATTTCTTCTTCAAGTGAACATGCAAAACTGTTCCTCACACTTGCCACATGTGAGCTCTGCCCTGAGTCAGTGATGACAGAATGTGGTCCATTTTTTAAAAACGGATTTGCAAACTCAAACACATTCACAAATCAAGTTCAGTCAGGAGATTCCTCACATTCCTGCCCTGAACATTCTCCAGACTCTATGAAAAATACAACTGGTCTGCACTCCATATGACCATGGATTTTCAGTTTGCTGATGGGAATGCCAAACAATAATCACTGTCAGCCAGTTTCACAAATGGCTAGAAATCATTCTCAAAGAAAAGAGAGTAAGTGCTATTAAGCTAGAAGGCATCTAATACACCTTATGCCACTTCTGATGTACAATGAGATGCAAAAATATCTCTCTTTTTTACAAACAATTTGACTGATGGAAGAGATGCTTCTAAGATTTGACACTTCAGTTGGTGGTGTTGCAAGATCTTCCGGAGGACATGGTCAGAGTTCAGAATGAACTTGGACAGACAAAGAGGTGAATAGAGAATTTGTCAAACAGAGATGAATATGTGAATAAACAATGTTCAGTGTACCAACTGTGACATTTAGGAGGGGCAATAAGAATGTCAGGTGGGTAGTGTCTGCTAAGCAGCAGTATGGCAGAGGAAGATTTAGAGATGAGAATGGAACAACAGTATGTATTAGTCAGCAACATGGTATTGCAAAAAAATGGTGGAAATGTCACCCTAGGCTGAAGTTGAATTTTAAATAATTTGGTAGTCTTAGAAGTCCTTTACCAGTAGTTCTGCAATAAATGCCTCATTTAGGTCTGATGGCCACTTATTCTTTGCATAGCTGCTCCATTTAGTTTTGCAAAGCTAACTCATTCATTATAGCTAGCTCTGGGTAAAGTAAAGCATTCAACTGGGTAGATTGGCTTATGATAGCTTAAAGACATCTCCAGATTTGTTTTGAGTTAGCTGGTACAGGCCCAGTGTAAAACAGCTCATAAAACCCATGTGTAATGTGGAGTGCCTTGTCTCCTTAAACTCGCTCAGTGAGAGTGAGTTGTTCAGTGGAGAGAGACATGGTGCTGCAGACGACATCCCAGGGAGTCTTCCTAGGACTCTTGTAATCTATGGAGGAGCCCAGGGAAATCCACCCAGGCTAAAGTAATTTTTTGTGGCTGCATCTATCCAAATGACTTGACTGACATAGGTCAGTAATGAACACATGATTTGTATGTTGAGTTAATCTGAATTCTGCACTTTGTTAACAGCAGTGTGGACCAGCCGAGAGTGATCTTGCACATAGACTCTGGTATTCTTTTTTCTTAAGGCACAAGGAATACAGATATCTTCCTTAGTTTCCCAGGGCTTTCGTCCTCTGTACATAACTCTTCAGCTGGTACACGCTTAAACAGAAAAAGCTTCTTCGCTGTGCACTGTGTATCGCACAAATTTGCCAATAGTTTAGCTTTTCATTTTAGCTTCTCAAAGCTTTGTTTAAGCCCTTCCACATTAGCACCACAACCTACTGAAAACAATGAACCCCATGACAGTTATGAATGCACAGATGACTTGACAGCCTTGACACATTTGAGATGTGATGGTGTATCATTTGCCTGAATTGGTGCTAGTGATAGAGCTGTATACCTAGCTGGAGTTATGCTACTTTAAGTGAACAGAAGTGGAAAGGAGAACAAGACAACTGGTGGCATGGTTAGCTAACATGACCTGTGAAGAAGGCCGAAGGAACCAGAGTTGTTCAGTCTAGAGAAGGGAAACAAAAAGGTAAGCAGGAGAAGTTTTAAGATATGAAGACCTTTTTACAAAGGAGGTGGTGATCAGTGGTTGTCTACAACTGCTGAAGAAAGGACAGGACAATAGCAGCTCGGTTTACAGCAAAAGGAAATGTAAGATGGATTTCAGTGGAGGCAGAACAACCTGTATGATTAAAGAATGGCATGAGTTTAACTGGGCAGTTTGGGGTCCATCTCAAAGCTAATCTCTTCCTTTAGGAATTTCACAAACTCCTTTTAGGTATAACTTATTACTATTTAGTCCTGACTCATCAAAGAAGGGCTGGGCTAGATGACATCCTTGAAGCCCATCATGGACTTCAATTTCTATGACTCTTTCACTTCCGTTGCTTGCAGTAATGCTGTATGTCTTCAAACTCCCTGTAGATTCGTGCACACTGAAAAATGCTTCCTTTGCTAATCTGAATGAATCATCAAAATTAAGCAAAGCATGGAGAAGCAGTCTAAGTGTGTGAAACATTCAAAATCTAGTAGCTACTACATCTTGTCTGTCTGTGGACACCCTCTGTGTTGCCGCCTCTGCTCACTGCTTTGCTTGCAGAGATGTTTGTCTTATCTGGAAATATCTCCATGCTTGAAGTTTATAAGCAGAGCAGATGTACAAACCTCCTCATACTATAAACTAATCTATAAGATTGGACTATCTGGTCTCATAAACCAGAATCTATCATCAACAATCTGCTTTTTGAAGTTGCTGCATGGGGTAACTGTAGAACACTATCTCCCTCTGAAGATAAAATCTGAGACTGGACCTGCTCTGCAGCTGTAGCTAAATGTCCGTGGCAATGCTTTTTTCCTTTTTTTCCTCCTCTCTCTCACACAAACACAGACACAGCTAAACAGCACATGACAAAACAAGTGGAAATAATTGGGATAAAACAATCTAATATGAAATTATTATCAACAGTCTCAGCCTCTGCAAAGCTTTAAAAGCATTTCTGACTGACTCAACTGACAAATTCCCATCACTCCAGATCTTGTTCCTGGTGGTTTTACTTTAGTAACTGGAGAGACTATTGTGCTTCTTTTTCCTACAAGTAGTGCACAAATTACATAGACCTACAGCACTTCTGTTCTGAACTGTCGCCTAAAGTCAGAAATAGGACTTAATGTGCAGAGTCCCCAAGGAAAGTCAAATGCAGTGGTGAGTAGCTCTTGAGATGTGTTGAGTTCACGGGCGGTTCCAGCACAGGTATTATGCCTTGGCTGCTGCACCTGATGGCCAGCAAGGGGTTGTGCTGTGTGGTGGCTGTGGGGTGAAACCCAGACCCAGCTGTGGGGGTGAGTGAGCCAAGTTGAGTAGCTGATGCCAACATCCCTGGTCTGTCCTTGAGACCCATCTCACAAGGGAACAGCAACTCCCCCACCAGGAGCTGCTGTCATTTCCTACCACCAAGCTGTTCCCAGGGTTTCTCAAGCTAGGCAAGGTATAAGAAGTGTGTCTTGTGGCTTTTCTTCCTTACAAGAGAAATGTGAGATTTCTCTGACCTTTGGAGAAAATTATTGCTTCTCCACAGAGTGAGCTGATTGGAATATTCTTAGGGTCTGTCTTTGGGACTGATCTTCCCAAGATCAATCAAATCTCTTCTCTGGAATTCAATCCTTCCAGTCCGCAAGATTCCTGGCTAATTAATTTTTAAGCACTTTATTATTACACTCGTCTGAGCTCAATAGCTATGGAAAATTCTCTTGATATTTTGGATAAATTGCAAATACTTTTTCCTTATACTCTGGCATAAGCGTGTATTATCCCTAAAACTGAGATTTCTCATATTTTCCCCAAATGCAAGTTTAATATTTATTGAAAGCTTCTGTTGATTAAATGCTCTGAAGAGTGTATCCAGAAGACTAATCGATATTTTAAATGCACTCAGACATATTAGCTGCTTACTGGTTACACAGAGAGATAATGAACTTGGTATATGAGAAGGTAAAATTAATGAATAATTCATACCCATTAATTTATTCAGTTTTGCCTTTTGAATTGATTTGGCAATTATTCTTGTACTGCACATCATTTACAAATGCCTAGATATAAATATTTACAGTTGCAAATTTGTGGTCAAATCATTTCTATTCTCTGATTGAATGGCTTCTGTAGCACACCAAGCAGTGCAAATTGTGAATTTTACTGTTAAATATATAGCTAGTAGAATGTAGGTGCTTGAATGATCAGACAAAGTGGATACATACTGACTGTAAATATGGTCAAACTAATCTATTTCAAACATGAATAAATATTTTCAGTTTTCTTCATCATTTATTGCAGTAAGAACAAGAGAAAGATCCTGTGTGTCGTGCTGCTACAGACAACAAAGACCAATGTCCTTTGGCACTGATATTTTTATTGTTTATTCAGATTTTCTCTCTTTTCCTTTGTTTGCAAGGTTTTTTTTTTCCCTGCTGATTGTGTGCTGCATTTTTCAAGGATGATTGCAACATTCAGGAAAATGAGAATTTGCTCTAGATGTGGATGACTGGCAAAAAAAGCCCTCTGTTTCCCCTAACCCCATGGAGAAACTGTGTAGTTAGAGGATCCACAAGCAGAATATTACGGATCTGTGAGAGAACTGATGGTCTGGGTGAAAGGGCTAATTCACAGTGGCTTACTTCAGCCACAGGAGACTTGTCTCCTAAACTC
Source organism: Ibycter americanus (assembly GCA_035590275.1). Taxonomy (NCBI): domain Eukaryota; kingdom Metazoa; phylum Chordata; class Aves; order Falconiformes; family Falconidae; genus Ibycter; species Ibycter americanus. The sequence goes on from JAVJGI010000014.1 coordinate 80,727,644, forward strand.
CCCTTGTACTTATTGGAGAGAGACTTCTCTAGAGCGTGATTCAGAACAGGAGCTTAATTTTAAGTGCTCTGAATCACTCTGCTAGTCTGCTTATTTTGAACTATGCAGTTTATCTTCCTTCCATTTCCCACTTGTTGCCCTGATTGATGAATCAGGATTTATGCAGAATGAATGAATTTCACCTTTTATGAATAAAGCATAGCGTTGTAATAATTTAGAGCACTTGATTTGAGACTAAGGAACTAGTGAAAGCATTAAGGTGTATTATGTTATACATTTCTCTCTCTGAAGAGTTAGGAAAACCTTGAAAAATTCCAAGTTTAAGCATTTAAGTTGATTAATACATTGCAATAATTCAAAGTCACTTACTGTGATTTTCAGTTTTCTTGAAGGACTCCAGAAAATTATTTTTCCAAGGTTCCTTCACTTTGAAACGCTTCCACAGAAGCACTTGAGGCTCAAAGTAAAGTTAATCCAGTTAGAGATAGCATATTGAGAAAAGAGCAAAACCCATGAAACTACAAACAATTGGTTCTAAAGGAATAAAGATGAATACATTGGCATCCAAAGCAATCCTAAAGTAAAACTAGGTATTTTGTTGTGAACATGTTTGAGAAATGGGAGTAGATGCTCAGGTGATCTTGAGGCCAGGCCAGTGGTTGCCTTAGCGCTCCTGTGTAATGATGTAAGGGATGCTCAAAGGAAATTTTCACATTGTGTGCAGCTCATGAATGGGCATGAAACTGTGTTCAAACTTTTTGTGGTTATTCCTATCCTGGGATGAGGTGCTGTTGCTCAGAGCAGACCTTCACGATCACAGCAGAACTGCTGAAGCTGCTGCTTTCAGCTCTTCGCCGCTGCTCTTCTCAGGGGAGCAGAGTCACAGGGCTGTGTAAGCACCTCACACCTGAGTAGAGTGCTGGGTCACCCTGCTCAGCTGCAGCTGACACCCAAGAAGGAAACTCCTGATCAGCAGACTCCATGTAGACACAGGGCCTGCTGTAAGTGTTGTCCACAGTCTTGCTTTTCTTGGTGGACCCTCTGTGTCTTTTTCTGTATGGCATTGGGAATGCACAGTGCTGCAGATGGTGTTCCTCTAGTACATCAGTGTCTTGGGACAACCACTGCTAATGCCTCTGAATTGAAATTAGGTGACTAATAAATGCTTCTTCAGGTGTTGCATAGTGCATCTATGTATGGTGGTCCCCAGCAGGACACTCAGGATGGATGTTCTACTCAGCACATCCAGCTTCCAGGGACTGCTCTGCAGGGACCTCCTGCCCCAGGCATCTGCAGGTGGTCTCACTTCCTACACTAGTTGCCTGCTGCCATCTGCCGGTTTTTTTCCGGTGCCTTTGTGACCCTTGTACTTTCTGGGGCCTTAGTACTACCTCCAAGCACTGTCCAGAATGGCTTATCATAAAACCATCACTGTTTTAAATGTGATTTCAATCATGGGCAAGGTTCATATGGGGTTTGCTCCAGTTCAGAAATGCCATAGCAGGGGAGCAATGAGTGAGCTCCCTAGGGCTGTGTCAGGTGCCTGTAGTCTGTGTGTGCTCCCCTTGGTTTGCCAACATGAATTGAGAGGAAGGGAGACTAAAGGGGTGTTGCACTGAGGTGAGAAACCCTGTTGTGGTGGGTACTGTGACAGTATAAAGGATGCTTGAGCTTGGCTTCCTGCTCATGATGTGGTACATTATGGGATAGTGTGCCTGTGAGTAATTCTTCCTCCCCTGGGTGAACAGACAGAAATGATATTTGCTTCTTAGTGTAGTGCTAAAACACTTTTGTAGTCTCTTCACATTTTTATCTGAAAAGTAGGAACAAAATTTTGCTGTCAGTAAAATGAATTGTCAGAACAACTACATGCGCTGAGTTTAACTTCATTTAATATTTAATGACTAGATAGCTTTTCCTGGGATAATGATTTCACAAGAAGAGAAAGATCAGAGCAGACCTCCCGTTATTGTAGCACAGCTACAGCAAGGACTGCAGGAAAGCAGGGTCACTCCAGCAAAATGAGATTCTGCCATCTGTAGTCACTGTGGATAGCACTTCACTCCTTGAGGGTCTGTACTTGGGTCAGGAGGACTGCTGTAGAGGAAAGGACACATTCAGTATGCATTGAGGCATAGAGGTTGACCCTAACTGCAAAATGCTCCCTCCCTTGGAAAGAATAATCTGGAAACAGTTTAAGGCAATACTCTGTATCTCCTGCTTTTTATGAGAGAAGGAGTGGGATATCTCCTCACAGATCTCACATGTCACAAGGCTGTGCTGTCCAGCCCTTTCCACAGTCACATAAATTCCTCACTCAACCATGTCATGGTGATGTTATTTTATGTAAAGAGGACTTTTATACAATAATTTCCACAACAAGTTTGGAACAGCAATCTGCCTACATTTCTGTACGGCAAACATTGTTGGAAGCCCTTGACCATCAAGTAGTATCTGTATGGTTTTGATGTCAATGTCAAAAGTAATGTTTCTACATTCAGCAGGTTAGCAGATGTAGGTGTTGGTGGTCCACACGGCAGAATAGGTGCTGATTTGGTTTTTCACAGTTGTATTGGCTCTGCAGTGCTAACAGTCTTGTTAGTTCTTGTCTTTGGCACCCTCAGATGCATTCCTCTGAATTTTGAGAGTTAGAAGAACCATTAGATACAAGCAAGGAACAAGAAGACCCACAGCATATGTTCAGTCTGCAGGCGAAGAGTACTGCCTGTACTAACCCTAATCCATGTGTATAAAGACGGTCTGGGAAGCTAATTATGACAGGCACTAAAAAAAAAAAAAAAAAAGGAAAAAAAAAGAAAGGACTGTAGGAATTTGCTCCAAATGACAGCAAATGCAGTTGGCAGAATGACTGAAACTCAGTCACTGAAGAATCCCTCCAGGATATGTAGCTTTCCTGACACAAAGTGAGTGGGTTTATCAGGTGGACTCAATGACTTTAGAGTAATTTTCTGCCCATAGCCGGACTAACACCTGTAATTCTTACTCTTTCTTTTTTTTTTTTCTTTTTTTTTTTTCTGCCATTGAGTAGGGACCAGCTCCATAGATCAATTTGTTTATTTGTGTGTGGGATTTTTTGGTGATGGATTAATTGACTGATAGTGTCATTGCCGCCTTGTGAACCTAAGAATAAACACACAGGCTGTTAGCAAAAGCACTGCCTGATGCCTGTCATCTCTACTGAGCAGGTATTGCCCCCTCCTCCCCAAACTCTCAGGGTGGCTTGAGGCTCCTTTCCCTTTAATGCTTTATTTTTCACTGAACTGCACCCTGTGGTTAATTTTCTTTCTTACTTTGCAGCTTCTCCTCACCAGCTGCACCGTTACGAGGGTATATTCCACTTTCAGATCTCACGGTTTGCCAAGCACAAGGCGCGCACAGTGAGAAGCAGTGGCACAGATTTTAGAGGATCTGGCTACTTTCTCTCCTGGCTTGCATTAAGGAGCAAATAACCGAAGATTTGTACCTGTTCATTTGAAATAAATCCCAAAAGATTTGTGAAGACATAGGAAAGATGGTTTTCAGGTATTGCCCTTGCTTGCCTACCAGATGCCAACAGGGGGAGTTTCAGCTCTGTCTCAGATTTATGCTTCTGACAGTATCCTCACCTTTAGTGATATTGATCATGAAGGATAAAAGTTATTTATTTTCCCACATTTCAATAACATTTCTTAACGCCTCTTTCCTTTAAAGAAACACTTCTGTAGCTCTTCTATAGATTGAAAATGAAGGCACAGTTCCTATCTCTTGTTGAAATCCTTTTAAAAAGAGACCAGAGATGGAATGGCTCTACACCTTTATTTCCTAGAGTGAAAGAGAACTAATTTGCCTCTGAGATGAATCAAAACCAGACTTTAGAAAAGTATCTCCATTTCTCCCATCCCCAAGCAAACCCTGATGACTGAGGCCTAGTTGACTTCTCCTGTTCATTTTGTATAAACTAAGATTTGAAAGAGAAGATATTTGAAAACCAAAAATCTGCCTCTGGCCTATCAGTTTAAACCAATTAATTCATAGCCAGATAGAAAAAAAATGTAGAAAAAACATCTGCCTTTGATTTGTTTGTTTATTTGTTTAACGGGGAGGTAAACGGGAAAGAACTTCACTTGTGAGGAGGCAGAACAACATCTTAGGGAAATGAGCCTCAGTCCTTAGAAGGGAGTTGTAGGCCATGCTTGTGTAGAAATGAATGGAGTAAGGCTATTTTACTATTTTGTCTCTTAGAAACAGGACAGAATATGTCTGTGCAGTGCTGAAGTCAGTTCTGCCAGGTCCCAGCAAATTGCAGTTTCTTTTCACAAAATTTCTCATTTACTTCTTAGGTGAAAAATTATTTTTGAAATTGTCTTCAAAAAGCAAGGACTGCACCTTTTCTGTAACATAAGCATAATATTTTTAGTTGCTACTGAAGAAGGTACCTTCTGTATATTGAGCCTCTAGGGTTCACTCAAGTTGCATTTCAAGCATATTTTGCTGCCATTCAGACCAGACTTCAGCTTCTGAATCTTCTTCATTCTGAGGTGTGAAAACATGAACAGATTAAATCCAAAGCTCTTCATGAGAAAACTGAAATGTCCTGAGTCATCCAGTGAGAGTTGACACTAGCTCCTCTTTTCAAAGTCTTATTATCTCTGGCTCTGAGCTTCAAATCTATAGCTACTTTCAACTATGAAGTCTCAGCTGACAGGGTCCAGAGCCATGATCTTGTCAACAGAGGCCAGGGTGGAAGGAATGTCCCTTAGGCAGTCTGTCCTCTTTGGGGGAATCCTGCAAAACTGACTTCTTCCTAGTTTGTGGAAGGAGCATTTTTACAGGATTAAAAATCTTCAGCTTCCACTTGGCATCTGAATTTTGAATTTACAAGCTGTGTCTTTCTCTCCATACCCACACACAGAAGGGTCATGCTCTCTGTAATATGCAAAAACGTCTAAGTCAAGATGTGGGGTGTGTATATATATATGTGATATATATGTGTATATAAAGTGTGATTGCCTGCTTCAGCAATCCAAATTAAAATTCATGTCTATAGCAGTGATGCTCATCATTTCACTCAGTCCAGTTCCACAGTCTGTTGAAAACCTTTTTAATTAGTAGCTATCAGCAATTTGGTGAGTAGGTTGCTGGAGTGGAGAAGGTTAATGCTGTATCTGGGGCGGAAGGGAGTCAACTTACTGCTGTAGGAAGTAGGGCATTTTTCCTGATTTGATGAAATTATGTTGGAGAGAAATCTACTGTGTCTTGATATTGACATAATTGCATTACATATGCTGAAATGGCTCTCTGTGATGGGCTGATCCTGTGCATGTACCAAAGGGCAAGGATGGCCCAATGTGACTTGCCGAGATGCTCTGTCTATTCCCATGCCAGCAGCCCAGCCAGAAGGGGTGAATAGTTCCAGGGGTATTAGGAGGCGTGCCAAGATCAGTCAGGGCTGGCAGGTTTTACTGGGACAGTTGCAATATTGCGGTAATACATCTGCCTGGGCCTGGCTCGTGAATAAGAAATGGTGGGTAAAAGTAATTCCCAAGGATACTGAAGTAGGTCATCTCCATCACTGACTGTGACCCAAATATCTCCCCTGAGAATGAAGACTCGTTTCTCACCCTAGCCAAACAGTGTGAAGACAGGGCTGGAAACCCTTCCATTTCTCCTCTGTATGAACTTCTGGTTAAAGCCCAGACTGGTTGTTCAGACCATGGTAAGAGAGTGAAAGAGAGGAAAGGCATGTGAATGTAAGGAGGGTGTTTAGATCAAGAACTAAGAGAGACTGTGCCATAGGATTAAGGCAGCAGTGCAAGCTTGCACAGGTATTTCCACTTGTGCTGTCTTCACACCTTCTCCGAGGGAAGGCTTTTGTCCCAAACACAAGGACTGTTTGTACGTTGCAGGATACATTGCAGTGCACCACAGCCTTGGCTTCTGGCCACATGTCTGCTTGTGTGGACGTGCCGGTGTGCACCATGCCAGTGTGTACCCTGCTTTCCTTGAGAAGGAAATTTGGGTGCACACAGGCAGGGAAGGAGCTAAGGTGCAGCAGGTATGCTCATCAGCACAGCTCTGGGCCCAGGCCCACAAGGTGCACTGGGGACTTTACCGTCCCATAGGCAGCATGCAGCCAGAGGTCCTGCCAGGGGATCAGGGCTGCGAGTGCATCGGTGTCCGGTGAACATGGCTTTGAGGCAGCACTCTTAGGGTTGCACGAATGAGGCTCCCAAGGCTATAATCTGTAATCGTGGGATCTGGGCTGTGTTTGGGAAGTGTACAAAATATTATGGTTGCAGTAGGGCATGGGATATGTTTTCTGTGCCTTTAACCAAGAAAAAAACCTGGTGGTGTTGCACTAGTAAACACCATACAAAAGCACTGAGGATCATGGTGGTGTTTTAAACAAGATGACCACATCAATGGTAGGCTGCTGCGTGCACTGTATGCACAACTAGCTTTGTACATAACAAAATCAAAAACCTCGTGGAAGAGTAAGTAGGAAAATTTAAATTAACTTATAGTATGGAGGTGGACATTTGAGGTAAGTACATTAAAACCTTTTTACTGGTAAATGAAATATCAATGGAAAATGGCTTATGTCTCTATCTGTGACTTCCAGACAACCTTACATTGACATTAAATACAACAGTGTACTTTTCTGGAGTAAGACCAAGATGCTGTCAGGGATCATATATCTTTTAGTCAAGAGTGGTATAAGATCTCACTGTCTCTAAAGAGAAAAGGGATGTCTATGGAGGAAAGTGGAAATATCTGTAGAAGGTTTGTTCTGAGAGCTGTGTGTTTAAAACACAACATCCCATGAAACATTGCCAGGAATGGGAGATGAATGAGAAGCAATGCTTTAGAACCAAACAAAACAACAGAAGAAGAAACAAGTAAGAGTTGTGTCTACCATGTGCTTAAGAACAATAGTGCTGAGTCAAAACCTGCTGGACTCATTTGGGAATGCTGTGGTTTAGCTAGCCCAACTGAGCTGAACTGGAATGCTCTTTTTGTCTTTCAACAAGCCTGCAAAAGTTGGCAGAGATCTGATCAGCTGTTCAAGCCCTGCTGAACAGACCTCGGAGTTCAGCTCTTGTATCTGGTTAGGGGCCCAACAGAAAAATTAAGGATCAAGCAGGCTGTAGGCTTAGCTGGCCATTGTGTTTGAGAGGTGCGTGGAATAAGATGGTGTTTTCTGCACGAAAGAAAAATGTTTGTTGCCTCAGGAAGATGTGTCCTCATGCATTCTTCCTTTCTGAAGCAGGGGTTTTCTGTGTAAATAGAAATGTGAACAGTAGCTTGGGGAAATATTTCATGCTTGTAATGTTACAAAGACTAGCTTAGCTCTTTGTCTAGGGGCGCATGTCCAAGGTGATTTCGGTCTATCTAAGTTGGAGCTATCAGAGCCTGGTCCTGCACCTTGCTCCCTCTCTCCTTGCCAGCACTGGTATTTGTCTGATCTTGTTATGAGCCAGTTCAGGGAGCTAAACTGATTGAAGACTACTGCTTTTTCCTGCAGAGTTACTTTTTACCTGGTTTAACTCCCTGAACCAGCTCACAGCAGGGTCATAGCAAGGCCTAGTACTGGCATGCAAGAGCTAGCTGGAATTTGTGGCTGGGGTGAGAAGGAAATGGCTGGACTTGAATTAGTTGAGTTCCTGGGGAGCCTCAACCTACAGCAGTTTACCCTTCCTCCTGTTCCATTGCATCCTCTTATAGACCTTCTGTCCCCTCATATATTTTATATCCAAGTTTGTCTGAGTATGGACTCTAACTGAAAGTATTTTGTAGTGCATCTGCATCCTGCTGGAACTGCTTTCTCCTTCACAGTCAGACTTCGCTCAAAAAGGCTGGACTTTGCACCCAGCAGCATAATGTGTCCACCTGGGTTTGTGAAATGCTGTAGGTCCCAGCTTGGAAGGCCTAAATCCCACTGCCCCAACAGCTCCCACTCAGGTCAAGGTAACAAAGACAGAGAGGGAGGTACAAAGACACCCTGCAGTGCAGCTGGGGTGATGCTAAATTAATTTGGGCATATCTTGGGAAGGCAATTGGGTTGGCATCAATGTCTCAACCTCATCCTATGCTGGCTGGTCTCCAGGAGAGAAGGTCTTACCACCCCCAACCCCATGGGCTTTCTTCTATGCCCTCCTCTAGGCTGTTTGTAGCCCTACATACGCTATGTGTTTAGCATTGGTAGAGGCAAGGCTGACAGAGGCATGAAGAGTTTGACTGCATCTACTGAAAGTGCTTGTGGTGAATCTTAATAACATCACTCATCCTCTGGGCATGGGTGTGCTATGCAGTGACTTCCATTTCATGTTAGGAAGATGGCTATATGAAAAAAGCAAATAAGGTCAGTGTGGTAATGATTTGGTCCTGTCTCCTCCTTTAAGAGGTCCAGAAGTATCAATAAAAATGTGCACTTTGGGATTACTAGTAGGAAGCAGTGCTTCAAAGTATGGTCTCAAAGGGTGTCAAACTTGCCTTGCCAAATGATGCTGACTCCTCAGTTCAAAGAAAGTAAAAATATTTTCAAAATTTGGCATGTAACAGTTGTAGTTGCTGCAGAGATATTGAGCAATTGTAGATGAGCGTGGGAAGTGGCCCGTGAAATCTTGAAGGTGGGGAGAAGTCCCAACAAACAATTCCTCTCCTAAGTGTGGGTTCCACATTTTGTGAAGGCCTGAGAGCCTGCCTGTAATTTCATCTTTTCTGACAGTTTGTCTTCTATTTTCACTTGTGGGCCATTGTCATTATTTTAAGCATCCATTTCTTACCTGTTTGCCTTAGCAACTTCTGCTAACTCCAGCACAGTCTCCATGTTTGAGGTACTAACGATTTCAGATGGAGGGACTTGACCTTCCTTCCTTAATGTTTTCTCAGTGTTCCTTTGTTGCTGGGTATGGGATGCAGGAAGTATTTTTTTCCCTCAGAACAAGGCTGTAGTTACCTGAGGGTTGAAAAAATGAACACTGTAATTCAAGGCAATAGCACATAGTGAAGAATGTAAACGGTGCTTTTCACTTAGCCTGGTTTCTTGCAATCCCTTTTTCACCAGGAGCAGACAAATGACTATTCCCATAATTAAAAGGAATACACCTGGAGAATTAGCAGTATAATGAATGCCCCAGAAGTTAAAACTTCAGCTCTTTGATTGTGCATTCAGTCCCCGCAGACCTAAAACGCAGAATCCAAGCTCCAGTTTAGAGCAGTTGCTTTCAGATGTTAGCATGAGCTCTGGTACCAGCACCATTTAAGGAACATACTCTTCTTATACTAACTATCCTTTCTCAGTGCATTCCAGGGACTGAGAATAGGGCAGAAATAAATGCTGAAATGTGATAGCATGCATTTTATGTGGATTACCCATGGTCAGAAGAGGAAGTAATGATCTGATAAGGGTTACAAGTTCTACTATACCTGAAAAAGGGAGAGAATAACTCCCACAATGGAGTTATCTATGGCTGTTCCTGGTCGTATGGGAGATATGTAGCTCTTATGTCCATGGGTGACAGGACATAACCTGGAGTAGCTGTACTCCTTTATGTATGAGTAAACTGGCTGTATTTCTCTCTTATTCAGAAGATACTAATTTTGCTCATTATCTTGGAATATAGCCAGTGCTGAATCTCAGAGAAAAAGGATGAAAACCATGAAGTTTGTTTTTCATCTTATATGGCTTTGGACACCCTTTTACAGGTAAAATGACGCAGCAAAGTGTAAAGTAACAAAGGAACCATAAGCAGTGGCCAGCACGTGGAAAGTCAAAACTATCTACAGCTGAATAACATTCTTACTAGAAATGAAGGGCAAACAGGAGTATAATTTATTATTGCCTCTCTATGTGGCTTCAGAGATCACATATTCCAAAGTAAAAAATGGCATGCATATGTTCCCTAAGATATTCTTCAGAACGGAGGGGCTATATATCAAAACCTTATTTCCAGGTAATGAATTTTAAGTAAGTGCCCAGGGCATCAGGTCACTGATGTTTCCACTTTGCAAACTGGGTGGCCTATGAAAGCCCCTGGAGCCCTTCAAAGGCGCCTTAAAAAAGATCCCTAGCTTTAACTCACCAAACTTTTCAAGAAAAATACCTGAAACAATTAGGAGAATGAAAACCAGGAGGTCAGATTACTTGGCCCATGGCTGAGGATTTACATAAATAGGCCTAACCTTTGACTTGAAAATAAAAGGTAAGTACAGAGCCCTGACAGAACAGCAGGTCATTGGTATTTACTCTGTAAAGTACTGCCTCTGATGCTATGACAAAAATGCCAGGAATTCCACTGATCACTGTGTGCTGATAGGGCTCAAAGGTATGCAGCCAGCTAACAGAAACCCAGCCTACCTGACTGATCGAAACTGCATTACTCCCACGCATTTATAACCTGCAATCTGCAAGCGTGGGAAAGTGTGCAAGGCCTTAGACTAATTCCTGAGGAAAAAAATGGAGAAAGTTGCTGTCTTTAACAGCTTTTTGAATTTTTTTGTGGTTTGGGCAACATATAATAGAATTAATAAAAACTCTCCAAGTGAGCATCTTAAGACGTTTTCTTCACTGTGTGTACTGCCATTCAAGACTCCAGAATTGGTGTTGCATGTGCAGGCTGAGATTGGCACCACATTCAGCATCGTGGGACTTTGTCAAAGATAATCTGTGCTCACAAGCAGTCTTCATGTGTTGGAATGGTAACCAGCTGTAGGAAGCCAGTTGCTGGCTCAATTTTTAGCTGGTGAAACTCTAGACAGTTAACCTATGGGAAAATTATATGCCATGTGTTTGGGCCACATTTTGTCAAGCAACAGCTCTGTGCTCACAGGTCAGAGACGGAAAGGTGAACCAAAAAAATTTCTTTGCATTTTTATGTCTAGCATCATAACAAAGGTGTTTTCGATATTTTTTTCTTTTCCACATGGACAGCAGAGAAAAGAGTACCCCTGTGAAAGTGGAAGCAATCAGTGCAAAGTTTTTATGTTCATGTTTAATGGAGAGAGAGTTGGTTTCCTGTTCCAGTTTGAGACACAAGCACACACCAAGTATCCTGCAGGCTGTTTCAAACTTGTTTCTCTAATTAATCAAAAGTGATCCATTACAGAAAACCTGCAGGAATGTCAGAGATGGATGCTTCTTCTGTACTGTTTTTCACTTGCTTGTTGCAACAGAGGGAGAAGCTGTTAGTGCCTGCCTAGTAAATTATTGAAGGATGGTGTAAGAGAGCCTGCCGCCTTCCTCTTGAAGGGCCAGGAAGCCTGGGGCTAGCCAGCCCCATGCTGCTTTCCCTGTCTGCTAGACTGCTGTGAGATTTTGGAAGGAGGTGGAGGAATACCCCACAGCTGGAGACTCATCTGGGGAGAAGATGGGCTGGCCCCATGCCTTGGGTGCTGCCTGGCCAAGTCCTATGTTTGGGAAGCTGAGCAGGTGGTGATGAAGCAGGATGAGCTAGTGGCCACTGGAGGTTGGTCAAGCAGGGTGTCCTGGTGAGGAGCCAGTTGTTGGTCCCCCTGTGCACGGCAAGCCTGAGCACTGTGCGAGAAGCCCAGCCCAGCACCGCTCTCTGACCAGCATGGCCTTCACAGGGTACCACTGGGCATGTCACCCTTACCCCTCTGGCCAACAGCCACAAACATAAGGTATAACTTTGAAGGGAAATTAGAACCATTTAAAGGACATCCAGTCTCCGGAGGGTGTTCATGGTGACCTAGAGCCCCTTTGGCACTGGTTCTGATGCGTCCCCTTGCCAGGCTTAGCTGCCTCCTCCTATGGACTCCTGGTCTTCCTGAGGTGGTGGACATGTCCCCTCCTGGTGGACGTGTCCCCTCCTCTGAGTCAATTCTGTGATCCCACATGCGAAGCGTAGGCCAGTCTGCTTTTTCTGGGTGCTGTGTTGTGTTGGCACTGTTCACTGACGCGCTGGATGCAGAAGCAATGGGGCAGAGTCCTTACCTATCAAGTCCCTTACTGCACTCTGAACAGCATGCAGAGCTGTGGCTATCTGCCCTGCTCTGTCGGACTGACTGCATCTGGCAGAAATGGATTTGCTATGTGTAGCTACAAGGTTAGCTGTAGTAAGGCTGTCTCAGGGAATTGAGGGCAAGAGTTCATAAAGAAGCCATTTCCAAGAGGTGTGCAGTCCAGGACAGGGAGCTGCCACTGGTGATAACACTACCTTGCAAAATGATGTGAGTGAGTCCCTGATTCAGGGTAAAGGAGTACTTTTGTCTTGCTTGGGGGTGAGGAAAGGAGAGCTGGAGGCCTGGACAACTTCCCATGGCCTTTCTTGCTCATCTCGATCAGCATTTTGCTATTTGCTGTGAACCTTAAGAGCACCTTCAGTCCTGATCTTCACACGAGCCTGCTCTAAAACACCTCTCAAACTTCCTGATTTTTCAATCCTTAACCGTTGTAACTGCTATTTAACCATTTTTTCCCTAATCACCATCCCATGTCTCTGAACACAGCTTTGTCTAGTACTGAGTGCTCTCCCTTACCTGGGTAGCAGTGCCAGAAGCATGCCATCACGGCCTCCGTACTGGGAGCCTGGAAGACCATGCACGTGATCTTGTCCTCAGCTGGCTCTGTGTTCAATGTTTTCCGTGTTTCATTCTGAGGCTGAACAACCTTTATCTTTATTTCCTTCTGCATTGGTATGTATATAGTTTGGGTTGCAAAGTTTGTTTTGCTTTTGACAAGTTTCTCAAGTGTAGTCTGCTTAAGGACTGCCTCCATAACCAAAGAATGATGTGCATCCCATCAGCATGGTGATACAGATCCAGGTCGATTCATACGTGCAAAAAGTAACAACGTCTGCAGCCCGTTTGCCTTCAGAGAAATCATATCTGGGCAGATATTTTCTCTTACTGTATAATTTTGAGACAGTTTCAAAATTGTGCATTTGGGAACTCTGTGCTTTAAAGAAAGTGACCAGACTTTTCCTAAGCTCATATTCTATTTCTTGTTCCTCCATTGTAGCTATAGAAGAAAACAACTTAAGAAGGAGGTGATTTGCTGGGGCCATTTTGGCAAAGGCAACAAATCACCTAGTCTATAGACTCGGGCCAATGCCCCCTCTTCTCCCTGACCATGCTGTTTCCTAGGGGGTTTTAGTGTGCATAATGTAAATGATGTCACCTCCTAACTTGGGCTGTAAAACTGTGGGAGGACAGGGTCAATCCCCGGGGGATGTCCATGGCCAAATTAGTTTTGTCTATATTGTCATCTCACTCCTGATCTTTAGTTTATCATCAACTACTTCTATTTCTCAGGCAGTCTGTTAAGAGCTGCGTCCTTTATGGACTGGCTATCCCTGCACAGTTTGCTCACAGACTGCTCTTCAGTACTCTCAGACTAAAATTTTGGGCAGTGAGATAGATTTTGTGGAATGATGAACTTTGTACCTGTGCCTTGACCAGCAGGGCAGCAGCCTTTGGCTGTACTCTTCTGTTTCTCTCTTTATTAAAATGTCCTGTATGTAAATCCCCTTACCATATGCCATTAAAAATGTGTTCTTGCTTCCTGTGAAATGCCTAAGGGAAGTATTAAATTCAGCCTTACATTATGTCTGATGGCAGAGGGCTTTTATTAATGGCACTTGTGCCTCTTCATTCTTGCAAAAACACAGGAAAATACCTAGTGTGAGAGGGTTTTCAAAACACTACGCTGCCATTTGCTTCCTTCACATAATTATTTGCTTCTCTTTGTACCACTTATAAATGTGGTGTTCACTCTGTCATCCTATAGTGGCTGGGAAGCTCATGCACACAACAGTTTTCTCTGCTGGCTCTGTACCTGATGGAGCAACGCACCTCTCCAGCTCTTCTTTTAGCTGCTGCTTCAGAGGGAGAGCCAAACTTCCACTCCCTGCCAGAGCTAAATTGAATTTCTTTGGGGAAACTCTGTTGGGGCTAGACTCTTTATCTCTCTATTCCCTGTCTGCTGATGCTTCTCTTCCTCCTGGAAAGTCATCTTTAGTCCCTTCAGTCTCTTCCAATGTCGTTTTGTCCCCAGCCAATAAATTCTGTGTCTCTCTTCCCAGATAAAACCAAGAATTTGATACAATTTTAACCCCAAAGAAATAATTTTCTTTCCCAACTCTCTACTGTTTTAACATGTTATTTAATCCTCCATTCACCCACTTCCTGCAGTGCCTAATTGGGTAAAACTGTCCCTGTAAATCCCAGATCAGTCCAGCTTACCTCCTTTTGCCTATAGATTTTCCTTCAGACCTAGCAAGACTGCACCTGAGACCACAGGTTGGGGCACCTACATCCAGCTGGAAGTTAAGGTGCCCCTTTTGCTCCTGTTGGTTGCCTGTTCCTCTCTGGGCACAGTGCTGTCCCCAGCTGTAGCAGAGGACTCCCTTGACTTGTACCGTCTGCCTGGGTTGCTCTTGCACTTGTTCTCCAAACATTTGTAAACTCTCCCCTGGTGGCCTTATGGATCTCAGGCTTGTTAGGTTGCTTCCTACCACACAGAAGAGCTGTTTCAGATGTTCACTGATTGCTGGGAAACATAAACATTCAGAAGCAAAACATTACTCAAAGTCATAAGGAAGGAAGGCTGCATTTGTAAAACCTTGTGTGGAGAAGCCCATTTTCTCTTGTGAAGAGCTCTCAGGCACAATATCAAGCTTGTGTTTTGCTAGAAGAGGCATCAGCTGAAACAGCAGCAGCCAAAAGGCTTTGATTTGTTTCATTTATTTTTAACTTTCCCATTGAAATCCCTGAGAAAAAAAAAAAGAAATCACTTCCTTGGAGGGTTCTTCAGCTCTGAGAAAGATACCTGCTGCAGTCTAGAAACAAGCTTGGTCTGGGAGCAGTCTGGCCAAGCACTGCCCAGGGGGCTGTAGTTTGTTCTTTATTTTATTTATTTATTAATTTTGACCCTGAACACAGCCAGCTCTTTCAAAGGCTGCTGTCGTGGGTTGGGTTTTTTTGGGTGGTTTTTTTTGGTGAAGAGCTGAGCAGGCTCCAGCTCACAGGAGCGGAGCGCAGCAAAAGCCGGGAGAGCCCAAGTGACGGCAGCCAGGGCTGCATCAGCCGGCTGGTCACAAGGATGCCTGTCATGTGCTGCTGCTCAGACAAAGATCCCTTTCTTCCCGTGCCTGGTGGGTTCTCCATCAATGAGAGGACCTTGTCCTACAAACAGAAATCAAGCCTCCGTAATTACAGTGTCACTAATAAAATATGACTTCTTTACCAATTTGTACAAGCACTTTGACCTCTTGCCTTGGTGCAACAGACTTTGAAGAGTTTTCATCTCCAGCTCTTTTTACGGTTTTGATGGAAATATTGTAGGAAAATTTATTTGGGCAGTATTTTTGATCTATCTCAAGCAAGCAGCTAAGCTTGTGCACTTACAGTCAAAACTGTTATGAATTATCTGGAGTGATAGTTAGCTCTACATAAAAATTATTTCAGGTTATGGTTTACTTTTCATTTAAATTTAGAACTACTTTTGCATGAATAATTAGTGTTACATGTTTTCAACAAAGATAAGAACAAAATTTCTGCTCTACACAACTTCCATTCCTAAAAAAATTGAAAATTCTAAGTAAGAAGCCTACAAAAAAATAGACTAGTGCTGAATAGCATGGCTAAGCAGCTGTGTTATTTTTTTCTTCCTCCAATTGAATTATTGCTATAACTGTTCTTTCTAAGTTAAGATCTCACTGGGGGAAGGAAGAAAGTTTCTAGGTTTCACAGCAGGAAAGTCTTTAACAAGAAGTTAGTGTAGGATAATGAAGGGGTCAGGAAAACTGTAAGCACAAAGGGATTGCCCAGAACACTGTGTAGAGATAAGAGTGCAAATAAAGACACTAAAGAGAAGACACATGCAGCAACTATTTGAATTTTAACCTAGCTGTTCAGTGGCAAATACGTACCTTATCCACCAAGGCATATTATCCTGGGCACAGTAATCAGCAGCAGTCATGGTCACCACTCCAAGTTACCAGAGAGAACGAAAAATTCTTGTTTGTACATGTGTTCTTCTTTAAAGGGAAATGTCTTACATGTGACAGGATTTAAAGGCTACAAGATACGTGGGAAGACAATACTGTTTAAAAACAAAGTCTAACTGAAAATCGAGAGAGGCAGGTATTTGTGGGATTCTGGGATTGTACCTCAAGTTTCTAATATTTAACTCCTACAAAAAGGAAGTACATTAGAGAAATTAACTAGGCTAGCAGAGCAGTTAGCTTTGCTGTTGCTTTTCAGTCAATAGGTCACTTCCCTGGGTTAGGTGTTGTGCTCTGCCAAGCAGCAGGATTTTTTAGCTGGTCCTGTATTGATGAGAAAATAATTCTGTTTCCGTGGTGCCACAGGTCATCAATAAAATAAGAAATAATTACATTCTTCACTACTGCAAAATTTCTACCTTTACTATTCTTAGAATATGTGATTATTTTTAAAATAAACTAGATCGTTTTCAAATATAATAAAAACCCACCTCAGCAATGTATTTTTGCAAGGGATTTTATAGAAGTTAGCTTCTGAATTACATGTGAGATGCTGCGTACTAACTGTGCCGCTAGTTAATTCAGAATTAGTAACTAGAGTGTGATTTTGCCCGTTAGCTCCCTTTAGGGTCCGGCTAGGACACTCTGAAGTATTACAGCCATGGAGATTATTTCATCATACAGATGTAGGTACCTCTCTGATCTTTGTGGTTGTCTTTGCATTGATATCCCCAACAGTGAAATAACTTGTCAGCTTTAAACACTGCATGTGATGGACAAAAGTCAGCATTAGTAGCATTGAGTTCCGTGAACACATCTGTATTGTTACCACAAAGTAAATGAATGATTAGCAACAGAAAAATGCTATTTCCTCTGCCAGTTTCTGGAGATTTTGTTGTATTCTTATAGGATAAGAAGATCCTATGTTTTTTATTTCAGAGAGAAAAGAAATGTTTTTATGTGTAAAATGTCCCCACTTCTCAAGAAGTAGGTGTCACAGGCTAAAATACCTAAACACTAAGGAAAATGACAGCTCACCCCTTTCCTTTTACCCTCAGTAGGAATGAAGTTTTGGCTAGCTACTGGTATTTTGCCTGCTCAGTTATTTATTTTCATATTGCTGCAACTTTTTATCCTGATTCCTGCAGAAATGAGGCTTATGCAATCCTGCTGCGTATGCTTGTATCTCCGTCACTTCCACACCCCCAAAATCTTTTGAACCTATTGACAAATTCCAACAAATTGATCTCTCAAAGAAAATCAAATTCCTACAAGCTCTGCAAAAATAACCTGCCAGGTATTGCTCTCACAGATGGGTAGGCTGCAGTGCAAACGGGCACCGTTTCAGACAGCGGAGAACCCACTTACAAGAAAGTGTTTATTTATAAATTCCTGTCCATGGGGAGCATTTCAGGGAAAGTCGTTCCTTCTTTGATCTGAAGTCAATTGAGTCTGAGGCTCAGGTCCTTCAGGAGCTAGGCCTCATAGTACTGATCTCCACAGCACATGAGGATACCATTTTTTAAACCATTAATTTTTCTTTTTTTTTTTTTTTTTCCGTAAAGGACTAACAACTGCCCAATAGTATGTCTCTTAAAACCAAGACTTTACTTTGCCTATCACCCTAGAAGTCAACTCTTGACCTTTATCACTGTCACTTTTACTCATGGATTCTCTGGGTTTAAAGTTACAGAATTGCCAAAATAGATAACAGAGTGCAGAAGGCTGGAAAGTGGCTAGGATGAACCTCCAGGGACAAAGTTTATCTGTTGGAGCATTTCCTGTGTGTACTTTGAAATCTCTCATTTTAACTTGATCAAGGCATGAGCCGACACATTTCAGCTCCCTACTGAACAAATTTATTGCTTATCATTGTTGCCACCTCAGTCTTTACTTTACTTAGTAAGCCAGTACATGTTAAATGAACAACCTGGTTATTACAAATGCTAGGTGCTGGTCTCAAAAATAGGCTACAGTTTGCCTGACATTAAATTACACAGCACATCACAGACCCTCTCTTTCCCCACAGTCCTGATCTAAAAGGAAGCTTAAGCCATGTACAGCCAGTGTGGACAACAGTGGCCTCTCTTTGGGACCACTATATCCATCAGCATCTGTTGTATTTTTTTTAGTATCTTGGGGTTCCTCCTTTCTTTTTCATTAACTCCCGTAGGACATATGTGGACTGAGAAAATAAATGGTGGTGTTTTCAAAATGTGTTAGTTAACTCACATTAACACATTTCAAAGCACAGTTTAGCACATATGGATTAACAGACCATTTTAAACATCATTTCATTTTATCAACAGTAGTAACTAATATTATTTTTAATGTTCTGATAGCTGGGATTTTTTTTTTTTTTAAATGAAAAAAAGTCTTTACTTAATAATAACAGTAGTAAAGACTATTGCATGAAGGGAGCATGGCCAGAGGGCCTGGCTTGTAGAAGATAATGAGGTACAGTGTCCATCTTTCTGGTTTTAAACCAAAACAATTTGACAAGTTCTTTCAAACAATGTCTAAAATATTTTAATCATCTTCCACTTACTTAAAACTACTGGGCCATATTTTCCAGCTTATGTGACCTTCCTTATTCTGAGAGAAATTGAGTCCAAAAGTTTTTATTTTCTTGGTAACTGTTGTTCATCAACAGCATGTTCCCCTGGAATGAGAGCCAGTGTGGTACTTAAGGTGAGACTGCTTCTTTTTCAAGAGGCAGCTGCAAGGGCAGGGATGAGTGCCACACATTTGGTGACATTTGTCCTTAGTTCTTGAATGCTTTTCTTGTGCGACTGCAGAACCCCCGAACTAGGAAATCGCTCCTGTCCCTCCAAAGTGTATGTTTCTGGGTGCATTATGCAATCACTGAAATATCCTGGGTTAGAGAAAATAATCAGTCAATAAAACAGCCCTCCAAACCAGCCTTCCTCCCAGAACAACACTGAAAGGGACCTTTGCTTGACATAGGTAGATGCAAACTATTCTTCAGCACTCCAAACTGTGGTTGCCTTTGTTGACTGGCAACTTCTTTCCTTCTTTCAAGCAAAAATAACTTCTTCAAACATTTTGCAAGCTCAGATATTATCCATAATCAGTTTTTATTCTACTTCTGTGTCATCACTCACCGAAAATGCAAAATGCTTAGGCAATGTAAGTTATGATGGAAATTTTCAAAAAAAGTGCAGCAACAATCTCCCCTTAGAATTAATGGGACATGCGTGACGCCTTCCTGCACAGCTTGGTAAATGTCACTCAGAGACTTCAGAACATCTATGTAAGAAATGACAGGAAAGCCAGCCACATATGGCAGTATCTGCTGACACAGATCAACCTCCACACGCAATTCAAATAATAAATGTATCATGTCTTTTTCCATAATAACCACAGACTAGGGATAGTTGACTTTAGGGTTTTGTGAAGCTTGCATATGATGTTTTGGTTTTGCTGGTGTATAAATCTATTTCAAATCCACAAAATTCCTTCACAATTTGGACTTGCATTGATTATTTTCTTCCTCTGATGTGATTAACTTAAACAAGTTAGAGGACTGACTTTTCCATGTAAATGAAGCCTGTGCCACACGTTGAAAACTTGCCTGAAAGATGAGTTAACATTCTTGTGAATGTCCTGCATTTTTGCATTAGCTGTAATGAATTAGCTGTAATTATTGACATAATCCAAGATTTATTTTGCCACTCTGCTTTGAAATTTGTCAAAGGAAACCTTAGTGTAACCAGTTCTGCCATTTTCAAGAACAAATTTAGACAACAGAACAAGGTGGGAAATGTTCCCATGCTGTTCTGGGACGAAGAAGATCTCTAGAAGTATTCTCCAAATAGGGAAAAGAGCAAGTTTGTTCTGGACTAGGTGGTAGCCTGGTGCTTGTGCTTCACACTGGGACTATTGGAGAAACAGGTTTAAACCCTTAGTTGGCTTGAGCTGGGATTCTCATGTGCCAGGAGGGATTCCCTGGACACCAGACCATCAGCTGCTCTGTGATGGGTCTCCTTAAATATCTCTGGCCATAAAAGTTGCTTGCACTTCTCTAAGAGGTGTTGTCTGTGTGGGTGTGGGTTTGAGCATTCCTCTGCGTTGAGAGATACTCAGATGCATGCTCCGGTTCCAAGTGTTTTTTATTTATAAAAAGTGGAAATTACTCCAGTGGGTGAGCGTGGAGAAGATGCCTTCTCCATTCCATCAAATGATGCTGGTCAGCAGCATACCTAGTCCTGAAACTGAAACCCCTAGTCCAACTCCAGCAGAGTAGATAAGGCTCTTAGAGCAACAGAAACTGTTATTTTTACTGAAAGTTTATTTTTAACAGCTATATTTCCCTAAGAACCTGTGTTTTTAACAAGTCAGGATTTTGTAAAAAAATTATTTTGTAGAAATCTCCGTAGCAGCTCTAGAGAACAGGCGGTAGAAGGACTGGTTCCTTGGGCTGCTGTGTGGACTTGGACCTTCTCACTCAGCCTTCAATAAAGCTTCATCCCTGTGGCTGCTCAGCCTCAGCCCAGCTGCTCTTGGCCCAAATAATCACAGAAAACCACAGCTGATGCTGTCTGGAGCATGCTGCTAACTGCTGCAAATGTGCTTGCAGGTATTCCTGACTGTGCTGAAGCAGTCAGATGGTTCAGGGCCCTGAAAGCATAGGGCTGCATGAAGGGCAGCAGTCCAGAGGTGATATCCTGCGTAGGGAGGCCTTACACAGTTTGTGGGGATTTTTTAAAGCAGAATGGAAACAAAGTGTTTTAAATCCTGCATAAAGCAGTGGACAGAGGCTGCTCAGGAAGTCCTGTCTCAATGGCAATCCGGTTGGATGGCCTGGAAGTAAAGAAACCCTGTGCAACCCTGGCTGCTAAAGGAGTGGGAACCAGCGTTTGGGGGCCTTTCATGCTCCTCAGTCCTCCTCTGCTGGGTGGATGTTACTTATGTTTTTCTAGACAGTTTTGTGGGTGGGTAGAGGCAAAAGAGAAAATAAATGAGAAAAAAACCCCAACCCCTAGCTATTTCTGTGATAAGGCCACCTGCTAGTCTCTTCTCAGGATGGCCTCATTGTGTGTACTGCTCCTCTTTTCCTCTACAGACAGCCAGTGTTTCAGATGTCTGTGATTTTCCAATGATGAGTTATATTAAATTCAGACACCAGTTGTAGTTTTCAAAAATTAATCTTTGCAGAGCATCTATGTCAGGAAAACTGCTGTCCATTAGTAGGAAATTATTCAGAAAAAGGAAGACAATTTCCTTATTTATGTAAGAAACTGCTGTACAATTAAGTACAGATATAGGTCAGTAAAATAAGTTCTTTGATCTATTGCTACAAGGAATCAGTGTAAATACATTTCCTGATAAGAGTTGCTACTGCGTAATTGCATTTTACAAACTGCGTAGTGTGCTATTACTCAGGAAGTGTGTTTACTGATATGCATGTCTCCACTCAGCCTCATGGTTGAAAGGTTTGTTTTTTCTGATATTTATAGTTCTTGCACATTTTTAAATAAGTCAATTAAACTTGGGAAGGGATGGAAGAGGGTACAAATAGGCAAAATTGATTCTAGAGCATACAAACTCACTATTGAAAAAGAGACCAGCTGATTGTTTTAAAACTAATGTAGGTTAGCGGCATTTGAGATTGATTTGCCAAAGAAATATTAAGAGGGATTAATTTATACTGTCAACTCTGACTGTTCTGGGCTTCATCCTTTTGTTAGAATAGATGAGAGTATGACTCCCTCACAGCTGTAAAAAGTCTTGCTCTTCATTAAGTTTTGTCCTATTTTAGGGAGAATAATACTGCAGAAATTGCGCCCTTCCAGAGCTTGCACAGAGCTGCTAACTGAATGCCAGTGGTGCTGAATGCTCACCAGTTGCTCACCTAAGGATAGACTTGTCCTGGGCTTTAGTGGGATTGCTAACAGAGGAAGATGGGATCAACATCGTGTTGTTATAACTCCAGCCATGATTCCCTATTTATTAGGGATGCAGCCATAATAATGAAGGGTACCCAGGTAATTCTTTTTAAGTTTAGGTTTTAATCACTGTGAACCTACCTAAGCAATGCCTGTTGGATAGAAGTTGTTCAGTTAGGCAGGGCTGAGCTTATTAAACATTGTCTCAGCTTGAAAATATGCGTATTAGTGTACAGGTTTAAGCAAAGCCATCTCATCATATTTCAGTCTGGGGGATATGAAAAGACCATTGTCTAGTTAAAAAGAAGAGGGGCAGAAAAGTGATTGCATTTGTGTTTCTTTGTTTTGAAGAGCACATTGCTGAACTATGAGAAGCAGAAAACTGCTGCGGGATGGGAAGTGAGCCCTTGCAGAGCAGAATTGCATCCCTGCACTCCGGTTACAAAGGCTGTGATTCGACTAGTTGTGGGCTGCTAAAAAATCCCACTTTGCCGAGGCATGGTATTTGTAACAGGGTAAACTATCCCTTTTAGGCTGAAGTAGGATGTCCACCATTCTCGTGGTCTGTAGTAGGCAACAGAGGAAAAAACAGTGGGTCATTCCTGAGAGAAAGGATGTGGTTCTGGGTTCGTGGCCAGGGTAGGAGGCAATTCCTGCATCCTGCCTTATCTTTGGGTTCTGGAGCCAAGCATGTTGCTCTGCACATCATGTTTTTGTTAATAAAACAATGATTGGTACAGCTGTCTTCTCTGCAATGATTTCAGAACAAGGCCTTCCTGGGACACCCTAGGGAAAGTTCTTGATTTTTCTTATGGGAGGTATGATATGCAGTCACATGCAGGGCAGCCTGAAATCAATATGAAATTGAAACTGAAACCCTATTTGTCTTTGCCTGGTCGTTTTGGAGCAGCAATGGGAGCCATCATCATGTCCTCCATGCTCAATGCACAGGGAAAAAGGTACTGCAGTGTGGTTGGAGCCCTGCTTCGGGTGTCCACCAGAGGCCCTACTGCTGCCTTAGGGAGCAGTCATGGTGTAAAGGTCCAGTGGGCCTGGGCTGAGTCAGAGCTATGGTGCTCAGCATACAAGTAGCACCATTCCTTTTTAGTAACAGTTGGAGCAAAAGTAGGCTGCAGTTTACATGTGCATCAGCTACAGAGCAGAAAACAAAAAATTATTAGGAATGAGAAGGGCCTCCATCTTGTTCTTCTTGCTTTTACTGGAATGGAGTGGGGTGTTTTAACAGGGTGGTAGAGTGTCCTCTGATGGTGGAAAAATCTGCAGGAGGCAGCATACCCCAGGGGATGGTCATGCTCTGGTCTGGGATTTAGGTGAGCCTTGTACTTTTCCACGGCTTTACTGCTCCTGACCTCTCTCCTCAAGATATCTCCCTTCACTTCTCTGGAAACCAGCACTCTTGTGTGAGTGTAAAATGGGGACAGTAATACTTGCCTTTCTTCCTGACTTGCTTTGGGATCTACCGGTGGAAAGCATTTGGTGGGACAGTCTAAGTTCCTCATGGCAGCTCAGGTTGTGATCAGGTTCTGCAAAGCTAGAAATGGTTGTTGCTGATGTTGTCTTTGGTGTGGTTATAGCTCCTAGAGTGCAGAAAAAGGCCTCTCCTGCTGATGTTTAGAAGTATGTAGAATTGTCACCACCATTGTTGTTAGAAGAACAGTTTTGTTTTTTTTCTGTGCATCTTTCTTTGTTTTTAAAATACCTTAGGATATTGAATAGGAGAAGGGGAAATAAACCTATAAAAGAGTGCACTAAGAATATATTTTAAGCAGATGCCAGGAAACGGCAATGTTCAGGTTGCACACAGAGTCTGAATTTGGCTCCCTTGTGACAGTACAGTCTCTAATTACATGAACAAATACCATTTTTGAAGTCATATGATATAAAAATATGGACTATTTAAAACCTTAGACAAACATGAAAGGCCCTCCAATTATGTTACACTTAAGCTGCTTTATTGTCTTGTGGGTATGATACTCACTTTCTGCAAGAGTTCATTGACAGTACAGGGGGTCTGCAAGTGAGTGCAAATGTTCCTCACTGCAGAATTTCCTGAATGGGGACAGATGTATTAAAATGTTGAAATGCTTTCCTGACTCAGGCCCATGAAAATTGCTAGCAGGGGCCATAGTCAGAGAGCAGAGACCCTTGGCTGGAAGAAGGATGTCCCCTTACCTATTAGAAGAGCAGGGCTTATCTTTTTCAGATTTCTGAAGAGAAATCAGAAGGGAAGTCTGAACAGATTTCTGAAGAGAAATCAGAATAGAAGTCTGAAGGGATTTCTGAAGAGAAATCTGAAAAAGGAGAGTAGTCCGGCCCAGACAGAAAATTGATTTTCTGCGTGAGGCATCTAACCTGAGCTATCCAGTCTTTCCTAGAAGAAAGGCTCCAGATACTGCAAGATAAGGCTATTGACAAGGTACCTGAAAAGCACAAAAAGGAATTAGGTGTATACTTCAGAAAGCTGCATCAGGCTTCTCATCACTCTCCTTCCCAGCAGTATTGCACGGAAGAATTCTTCCTTTTGTATGAGCAGTTTTTCTAGTGGTTAAAGACATTAATGAAGGCTGAGACCCTTAAGTCCTGTTTCTTGCCTGCTCTTAATGGACTGTATGAACTCAATCACATAGTTTTTGTTCCCTGAATTTCACTTTATTTAGCTGTAAGACAGCCTTCTATGTTATATACCTCACACAGCTTTGTGAAGACAGACTTTATGTAAAGCCAACAAGGATTTGCTGGGAAAAAATGTGGTGTAATCATGACATATTATAGTTGTTATCAGTTACCATTAGAAGGATTGTACTTTTGCATGTGAGAAAGGGAAGAAGGAAAGATGCTCATTAGCAGCTTCCTTCCTCAGGCTATGAGCTTCCACGGGCTCCTCTCCGATAAGCGTGTACACAGCTGCAGTCCCACGGCAGCCCAAGCTGATGTAACGGCTGCTGCTGCAGTGCAGTGCCACCGTCTGCTCCTCTCCCACAGTCCCTCTCCATCCCCTGTGTTGGCTTGGATGTTCTCTGCTCCTTCGCATAGCCATTTTGAGGTGTTAACATGGAAGAAAACTCCCATTACTTTTTTTTTGGTGAGGATGTTTTCTGCTGAGGAGTGCTCTGAAGCATGGCAGGACAGTGTGAGGGGGTTCCTGGAGGTGTTGTAGTAGAGAGCCAGGGCTGTGGGGCAGTGGGCAGGGCAGCAGAGGTGGCTGCGGTGGCCAGCAGCCATGCTGACGGAGGTTGCCAAAGTGCCACAGCCTTCCCCTCTCAGCTAGAGTTTTCTGGTGTCACGATAGCTGCTGCTGAGACCGACTGGTTTACCATACAGCCCCACAAACACCAGTGTTGTCCCAGCTGATGGGGAAGTGCAAGAGCGAAGAGGAGTCATGGGGAAAGGAGAGAAGTGAGGATGCTATAAGATAGAACTACAATCAAAAACTAATTCAAAAGAGAGAAAAAGAAATCCTTATGGAGAAAATGTCGGTTTGTGACTCATGGCTCTCAAAAAGTTGACCAGACTGGGATTATTGGGAGAAGTGTAGCTAATAGTCTGGAAATACCACTTCCCCATAGTAGAAAGTGCCTGGTTTGCTCACCTCTTAAACTCTGCAGGGAGTTCTGGTCCCTCCTCCCTGCCTCGGAAGGGACTAAATACTATTGATAAAGGTTCAGAGAAGGGCAGCAAGTATGAGTGAAGGTACAGAACACCTCGCCCTCTCCTGTTGGGAGAGGCTAAATAGAATAATCCCCCTTGAGTCTGGAAAAGAGAGACCTGACAGGGCAGAGAGGGGCTGTTGGTTTGTGGTGCTTCGTGGGATCATGAATGACATGGTCAACGGATAAGAAGGAAGTGAAAAGAAAGACATGTTTGACTAGTTCTTGCTCCAAAAGGTGGTAGACACCCTGAGAAGTTGTAAAGACAGGATGATTTATGTTGAAAGGGACCCCTGGTTGTAATCTGATCCAAGCCTCTCTCTAAGCAGGGCTAGCTTAGATCAGGGCTTTGTCTTGCCTGGTTTTGAATACCTCCAATGATGTAGATCCTACAGCCTCTCTGGGGAACCTGTTCCAGTGTTATCAGACAGAAGATTTGAAGAAAATTAAGAAAGTGTTTCATGCTTTGTGTGATCATTGCATATGTTTCATTGCTTAAGATGCTATGGGGTGGAAAGTCTGAATTGTTTCATAAAATGACCAAATCCTAGAAGAAAAACACTTCCAGAGCTATTAAAACTGCGAGCACAATGTCTGGCTCTAGAATTCTGTAAGCAGCAGGTTGAGGCAAGGTGAGAACATACTATGGGAACATAAAAACCACAGTTTATTTGTCGTCTTCTCTTCTCCCACAATGCACCTCCTATTGATCACTGTCAGAGGTGAAGTACTGGCTTTGATGGGCCTTTGGACCACCCAGCATGATGGTCTTTGGTCTGATCAGTCAGTACCTAAGCCTGGCAACACATCAAGTAGCGTGAAATACATTGGAGCCTTTAATGCTGCCTTCAGTCTCACGGAAGAACTGCTGCCCAGGCAGGTTCGGACCTATTTCCATCAAGCATTAAAAGTTGGTTTCATAACACATATTTTTCTGTCAAACTTTGTGAATAAAACAGTGCAGGAAGATGTCGTGACTAACGCAAAGCTTTTTATTCAGGCAGCAGATGAAGTGGGTTAGTTTTAGAAAGGAGTAGGAGTCAGAAGAACATTCAGCTTAAGCAGACAGACCAACCCTGGTTAAACTGAAGGGAAAAGCAGTGACACTGGGTCTTGCATACCTGATGTGAAAGACTGGGAATACAATACTGGATTTATTATTCGGGTTATACATTATCCCAGAATACTGTGGTTTTATAGTGGTGACATCTGACCACTTGCTATCAAGAGATAACTTGAAAGTGCCGCACGATAGGAAAGCTGTTCCTGTCTTGTTGCAGTTATTTTTATTGACGAGTTTTCAGATGCCGTGAAAGAGTCCACTGGTACACAGCAGCAAAATACCATGTACAACCAGTTTGGGTAAGACTGAAGGTGTGCACAATAAAGCAAATGAATACCCTGCTGCCTCTCTGCACACATAGCTGCTTATTCAGCCTTCAAAAATAAGTAAATAAAATGCACAGCTGTTTGGATTTAGAGATAAGATGATCCCATAGTGCAAGGATCTCTCCCAGTTTTTGGATTTAATGTGCCTCATCTTGTGGGAGAGGTGGATGTGGAGAACACTTCTTTCTGCAGTACGTCATCTGCAGCATAACCCCCTCACACTCACATCAGACCCCTCCTTTCCCACTCAAGAGTTGATAACCTCTTGGTTGCAGAAACATTAATTGATTGCTTGGGGCCGGGGGCGGGGGGGGGAATACATTGAGAAGGAATGCAATGCTTTATTTATAGGTTAGCTGTTGCATTTTTTTCTTGTGAAATGCTTTCACTTCTGGTGGCTGATTATTAAGGAGAGCAATGGTGTGATTGTGGACTCTGGGCAAAGTCTTTCTGGTGTCTTCTGGCTGTCGTTTGTGCTGTTGCCCATGCAGAGCTCAGCTGCAAAGAGAAGCTCTGCACCAGCCAGGATGAAGGCCTGGGCTCAGGATGGCACAGAGCAGGGGCTCTGCAGGGCAGAAGGGCTCAGCAGGCAGGTCCTGGGCAGGGGATGACCCTAGGGACCTGTGATGGGCACAGTGCCTGGATCTGCAGCTCTGACTCAAGAGGCATAGCGTACCCAGGCATGCCATGGCTGGAAGCTAGTGGATGGCCAGGTGGACTGAGCCATCACAGCCACCAGTTATACCAGATCATGCAGTGTCTAAGCCTATTTACAAGCAAAAAGATGCCCTCATTTCCCCTCCCCCTGCACTTGCAGGAAGGGAGGAAGTGTCCAGTGGGGCTCCATCTCAGATGAGTGACTCTGGAACCAGTGCCTAGCCTGGTGATGGCAAAGAAAGAGCAAGCCCACCACCCAAGCTGGCACATCTCAGGGGTTGGGAGACAGTGAATATGCACATTATTTTGTTTTTGCAGCACGTATCTTACCCAAGCCTTTTTTTTTTTGTGATCTTGGTAAGAACAAGAGAAATGGCAAAGCTTTTAGTAAGATCGGTTTCTCTAATGACTCATCAAGTGCTACAAAGTCAAAACAGGTTGCTTGTGCTTGAAAGGTATAAAACAACCATGTCATTTTTATGGTTACTGTACAAAACACTGCATATACACATGCAAGGGAACATTTTAAAACCTCATATAGCTTTTTTTTTTTTTGCAGCTAGAGGCTCCTTTCTCCCTGTTTTTATTCATGTGTCATGCTTTGTATTAAGCATTATTGCTTTAGCAATTAAGCTAATTTCCTTATTGCACTCTGCCAGTCAGAGTGTTGCTTTTTTGTATTCATAAAAGAAAGGAGGAATTAAGTTGAGGTAGTGGTGGCCCAACCAGTTCTGTCTGCAGTCCACCGAAGTTCTCCCATTGGCATTAGCAGGGGAAGCTAGTTCTGTGAGCACTGGGAAATGAGTAACTACATCTTACGTCCAAAAAAGACCTACAAGTCCGTCAACTTTCTGTTACATAAAATTATTTTCAACACCACCACCACACATACATTCCTGTAATGTCTTTCATTCCAGATGATATTTCACCACAATAGTGTTTCAGGAAAATGTGCCTTTTTTGTAGTTACACAAGATTTGACAAGAAAAATATCCCTTTCAGTGAAGTCTGACAGAAAAATGAAATTCCAAGGAAATAAAATATCTCATAATGCAATTAGAGATTTTTACAAAAAACTTTTGAGAGATAAATACCCTCATTTCTCTCATTTCTTCAGAACAAGACAGCCATCTTAGGATTTTCCAGTAGTTTCTCAATCTCTCTCCCCACCCACCCCTTTTTTTTTCTTTCCTTATAGGAACAGGAAGAATCCAGAAGTATTCAGGCCTCTAGAGGATATAAAAGAATAGTAGCATGAGATATTTCCTTGGGTGAAGAATAGTTCTTATACATCACATTCCTTTTGCAAGTTAGGGTATGCCTCTGCTACAGTGCCTGGGTAGGTCCTGGGGTGGTTAATCCATGCCAAGCTCCCACTTCCACAGCAGCACCTCTACTCAGGCCCCCACAGCTGGCGTGGAGCTCGCCTGGGCACGCCGGTGTGAGCTACAGACAGAAGATGCCCTAGACATTGCCAGATGGTTTCTGAAGCTGCCTGAAATGGACTCTGAAGGGAGCTTACTTCATGAAGTAAAACAGCAATGCATACAAGAAATAGCTCACATCCTTTGTCATTGTAGGAAGGTATGTTAGAAAATTCATGTTAGGGCTCAGTAAGGGGTAGCATAAACTTTGTAGCTGAAATGGGTTTTTTCCTCCTTTTCATGCTGGGGAATTGTGCCAACTCTTCACCTGGGGTGGGTGGGGTGGGGTGGGGGTGGGGCTCATTCTTCTTAACATGCTGGTTACAGTATGAGGATTGCTATCTTGAGGATGGGGATGAAGTCCAAGTTCTAACCGCACTCTTCCCTTGCACCACTGGCTTCACAAGGGCACCTCCCCTCCCTGGGCTGTGACCTGGGGAGGAGGTATAAGGACAGGTGGAGGTGCATCACTCCCATATGGATCTGTGGAGAAAGCCAGCTTCTCTGGCTTTTTTTTCTATACTGTTGCTCTGTGACCTGCACACGCTGTTAAGAAAATGGAGGGAAAGAGTTAAATGCGATGGCTTATGGGAGTGCCTTCCCAGCTTGATGCAGGTATTTCCTGCCCACAGCTCAAAAATGGTAATTCAGAACAGGATGCACATTTCTTTCTGCTTTCTGCTCATTAAAAAGTCAGTGATGATAGACACGATCTCCAGAGTGGCTGCTCTGTGCTGTGCCATGGGTCTAACCTGCCTGCAAGTGAGAGGGCTTGGTACTGGTGAGTACCGGGGTACATCTCTGGGTCCCAGCCACACACACTGCAGGGTAGAGAGGATGAGGTCTGGATGGCTTTTTGACCCTCCAGTTCCTACTCCTGTTCACATCCCCACGTGGTCACAGAAGCCTTCAATTCAAGCAGTCTTCAAGTTGTGGGAGAAACATGCTGATCTACATCTCATGCAATGCCACAGGGAGGAGTTGGGCTTGCCGCCCATGGATGACTGACCTGCATCCTTGGGCTGTCCCGAAAACTGCTCTAGGCTCTTGCAAAGATGGCTTGCATGTCCTCCTCCAGGACTACTGAGCTGCTCTACTTCTTCAAGCTTTTTAAATTTGGGTTTCCCCACAGCCAGACCTTTCTCAGGCTGCTTAGCTTTTTTTCCTGGTACACCCACATAATTACTCCAGCACAAAGAGTGGGCTTGTGAAGCAGCAGCATTTTAAAAAACCACAAACTCTGATCTCAAGGCAATCTTTCCCTCCCACTTCCTCCTCCTTCAAGCAGGGGTGTCAGCCGTGCTGTTTCTTTCAAACTTTCTCTGAGTCATCTCATCAGGCAGCTTGTAAATACTTGAATGCATCCATCAATGTCAGGTCAAAGTAAGTAAGTAGCAGTATATGCTGTGCAATGGAGTTTCCCTTGCTCACATTTGTCTCTTTTTTGGAGGGGCAGAGAATTCAGGAGGGACCCTATCTCCCCGTATCATCTACATACATACATAGTTGTCATCAAAGATCTTGTCTCATCATGAGAACAAGACACGAGATGTTAAGATGAGCTTCTTACAGTTGAGGAAACTCATACTCTTCTGAAACTCCCACTACTGCATGAGCCAGAATAGAATGCTTTCATGCAAGATGGTCCATTCATGTCAAGCCTAAAACCTGGGAATTAGAGACTCTGAGAAGCTGCAGTACCAGCAGCCCTTTGAGAATGTACCATTGCTAACCATTTTGGACCAGCTGGCCACAGCCTTATGAACTGTTGGTAGAAAAATATTATCCTTTTTTATTGCAAGGGTGTAATTCGCTGTGTCATCATTGCACACCAAAATCTAAAAAGCAGAATGTGATTCAGAAGGTGTATGGAACACAAACTGCCGCCTCAGAAGGCAAAATCTGCTGAAGATCAGTAATGCTCCCAAGTATGACTGATAAACATGTGAGTTTTGTCTTGAGCTAAATGGCAAAATATGGGCCCTGCACCAAGACTTTGCTCAGCATGGGGCAAAATTCACCAGCTTGTCTGCTAGCAGGCTGGGTTACGGTAATGAAATCACTACAGTGGGAAGAAAGGAAAAGTGTTGCAAAATTTTGGAGTTATTTCCTCTGGATAGCTTGGAAGGAAGGTCTGGTGTCATTGTGCTATTTACCTAATAAGTATGAGATGGTCAATTCAGGTGGACGGGTGTACTTTCAAATATGCATGTGTGCAGACATGCTCCCCACCAACCCTCCACCCCAAATAGGTAGGTTATGTGTGAAAATTACAGTGGGAGCCAGGAACTCAAGCTTAGCGCCCTTATGGAGTAGTCTGGGGGAAACCAG
Organism: Ibycter americanus; assembly: GCA_035590275.1. Lineage (NCBI taxonomy): Eukaryota > Metazoa > Chordata > Aves > Falconiformes > Falconidae > Ibycter > Ibycter americanus. The sequence goes on from JAVJGI010000014.1 coordinate 80,758,990, forward strand.
CTGAGTGAGGAGATCGCTGTTCCGCAAAATGGGAGAGAAGATGTCCTGAAAACACTTTCTTCTTTCTGCTACAGCCCACAGTGAGAGCCTGGCAGAATTGGTGCTGTGAGGGGCATCTCATTTGTATCTGTTATGCTTTCAAAACGTAAGGCATTGGAGTCTCTCTCTGGATTCAGTGGCCTGCCAGAATAAGATACTGGTCAAGGTGAGTGCAAACGGTAGTGCTGATCTGTAAGCAATTTTTCCCTACCATGACGAAGGGACATTTCAAGCATTGCTCTTCCCTATTGTTTGTCAGGGAGTGCAAGTTAAAAATCAGGATAATCGCACGGCAAAAATGCTTCCCATCTCACTCCTTTATTTACTTTTTTTTGTGATTTCCTTCCACTCCCAGGTGTAGGAATGTAGGTTGTTTGAAGAGCTGATCTGCTGGGGTGGGGCATTAAGTTAATTTGAAGCATTGCTGATTATTTAGTCATGTTCTGTGGGAGTATTAGAATCACAGAATTCTTGGATTCCTAGCAAACTGTGCACGTGTACACAATCTCCAGAAAGAGAACAAGTGTTTAAAAACAAGGCTCTATACACAATTTTGAAGTAATTTAAATATAATATATATATATATATAATTCAAGTTAAAAACATCTTGCAGTACTACATTACTGACAGCTTAAAGTCAGACACCAACTGTGATGGCATAGATCTGTAAGCTGCTTTAGGGGAAAATTGCTAACTGGTATAAATCTGATTTTAAAACAAAGATAGCACAGTGGGAAGTTTGAGTTAATTTAGATAGGAACATGTCATTTATAAACAGAAGTCTCTTCCCAGTGGTCGAATTGGTCCACCAACGGTGGTTTAAGAAGGCAGCTCTCTTATTTTTATGTCCATTAGCTTGTGCTGTGGCACATGGGACCTTGCTTTTGTGACTAACCTCTTCAAATTCAGATGCTTTCCTAAGTCTGCTAATGGCTATAGCTGGGTCAGAACCAAGTTTCTCTTCACTCAAAGATTTTGTGATTTAAAAAACAATTTCCCATTTTGGACAAGGATGAACACAAGAGCTTAACCGACTATTTCATCCAATAATTACAGAAGCGTTTTCAGTACAGATTCACTTCATCTCACATTTTTAGCTTCCATGAAAATATAATGTATTTCCATTGTTCATACATGGAGTGCCTGTCATTGCAGTGCTGATGAGACACCAACGGACAAGTTCATGGAGGTTTGTGAAGACTGGTGTTAGCTTTCTGTGCCATCCAGCCCACATACCCCCAGACAGAGATCGCCAAGGGAAGATTCACTTAATTTTTCTCAGAGTAACAGATGTAAATGTTTTTTTTACAAAAGCACGACTACCTGATGAAGTGATGGGTTTATAAATGGGCCTGTTTCTGATCCTACAGACTCAGACTAGAAATCAAAGTCACATGATGTACATTGGAGTGATGTGCAACTGGAACTGGACCCAGCATTCTCAAAACAGGCCCACTAGTGGTTCACAAATACTAGCTTCTGGCTCTTCCGGTATCAGACTTTAAAGGAAGGCAGAAATTGTTTGTGAGGCACAAATATTTGTATGGTAGATATATCTTCACTGTGTGAAAAATGAGTTCAAAGCTGATGCTGGATAACAAATCTGGAATGGACTGATTTATCCAACTTCCATGTATAGTTTTCTGGCTACAGCTCCAGAGCCATAGTCAATGATATTTAGTCATCTAACTACTTCCTTGATAGGCATAATGAAGTAATTAGCTCTCTAAGCGCTATCAGATATACTTACCTCTATGTGCCCACAAAACTGCTCCTTTGAAAGTCTAAATACAAACCTGAAAGTGACTTCAGGCCTTAATGCTATGTTCACAATCAAAGTCAGGCAAAGACAGTTGCTGTATCAAAACTTCCCCTGACTTCCATTGTCAAAGGCAAATTGGCTTGCAGCTCTTAATGATCGTTACCCAATTCCTAGTCATTCACAGTGGCTGAGACACAGCTCTCCCACAAAGCCACGCAAGCATCATTCACTCTTACATACTATGTTGGCTTCAACACCGAGGTACATCTCATGCCCTGACTTATCTTTGTACATGTTGTCTATGAATAATTCAGGACATCTCCAGACAAGTTTACTGTTTCATTCCAAGTGAATAAGCACCAGTAAGAAATCTGATGTGAAAGTGTAGCAACAGATTGCATAGCTAGTATAAAACAAGAAAGGTTTCCATGGACACCCCTTTGCTCTGAGAAGTGGTTTTAGGAGAGAAATATAATATTAGTGTAGCAGGTTAAGGACATAAGAGAAGACAGATTGTTCCAGAAAGTAGCATTCATCAATCGTGTTCGACTAGTCGTTCAGGCAGGGGTGTTTAATGAGTGTCGGAGGCAGTTGGCAGTATAAAAGATGCACAGTATGCCAATCCCTGCAGTGCTGGGCTGGTCCGAGCTTTGCTGACGTACTGTGCCAATTAATCGCTATCGCTGCGATGACTCATAAAACTCCTCCTGTGACATGCACTGCACTCTTGACATTGCAGGTGTGCCAGCTGCTCAGAGCTCAGGTGCCAAGTCACACTGTGCAGGACATGGGCACACACAGATAGACCTATACACACAGAAATCCTTTGGGAGTGTAGGCGCTTCGTTATAATTTTACATTGTTATGTATTGATAGTTTGCTGATTTTTTTTTTTTTTTTTTTTTTTTTAAGCCAGAAATTGTACCAACCAGTTCAGAGGCATTTGTTAGAAACAAGCAGAATTTTTGTGACTATGCATTTGGCAAGGGTAACACTTAGCAGATTTCAAGGACATTTTGACAGGAAACTTTAAGATATGTTGTCAGTGCTATAACGAGAAAGAATGTCCTCCTATTAACATGTATCTAGATTTTCTCCTTGATTGTTTGGTTAATGATCCCAGCCTTGTTAGCTGCTATCAGGGAAGATCCAGCAGCTAGAGATCTGAGATGAAGATGATGAAGAATCATGGATTTCTAAATTAAAGAAGTTCAAAGGTAGAAACAGCTAATAAGGAAATGGAGAGAAAAATCTTTGTGATCACTATCCAAACTCCAGGGGAAAATAAAGAAATCTGCTGTAGATAGGAGGTACCCTCCATTCAGCCCTTCAGGTCAAAGGGTTTTCTCAAGTTTCATTCTTTCAAGAGACAAAATAAAATTAGCATGGGTTTAGGAATATGGGGGGAAGCTCTAAATGTGGAATGGAGATGGGAAGATTTGGAAAGGTTGTGGTATTTGGGTCCTCATTGGCCTTAAACAGCAGGAAGAAGGATGCAGTCCTCTGGACAGCATGACTTTACCCTGTCAAAACTTGTCATACTTAAATTACGTGACTATTCCTGTTACGCTTGTCCCTTGTACTATCTGAGTAGCCAAAAGCTGGGCTGGCTTTATAAGTGGGTTTGTGAATTTGCTGGGGTTCAGGGTTTGAACTTTTCAGATCTTCTACTCTCATGTTTTTCAGCACAACTTGTTTCTTCTTTCTACTGTTTCCTTCAAGTTCTCTGAGCAAGGATTGTCTCCTACTATATTAATATATCCTCCCTTCCATGATGAGTCCTGCTCTGGGGCAGGGGTGTGTCTCTTGCACACAGCATATCTTTTTATTTTTACAACCAGCTTCTAAAGGTCTTGATTGCCTTTTATCTCTTATTTAGGTAAAGAATCTACAGCAAAGAAGCCTATAAGTCTTCCCAGTTATCTGCCAAACTAATTGAAAAAAGACTCATTAATTTCTTTTGGGCAATTATTATGTAGTGAATAATGCAGTAACTCACTACAAGCTCCTGTATAACGTTTTCTCACTTTATGGATTGTTTCCTAGCATGCCTGCAGCAGAGCTGTTTATGTTGTTTTCACTTTGTAATTTTGTGCATGAATAACTACAATAAACATAATTAAAACCAAATTTCCCTATCTCTCTTCCTATTTTTCTTCTTGTGACTCTTCCCTTCTCTTAATCTTCTTCATTCTCCTGTTTCTTTTCTCTCAAATTTCTTTTTATTTCTTTACTTCTCCTGCTTTGTCTTCTGCTTCCTCTCCCTTCCCAGTTCTTTTCTGCCTTTTTTGTATTCCACATGTTTTCGGAGACCTCAGAGAGCCTACACTTAGCATAAGCTGGTGATTCCAGAGATGACAAGTCTGTGGGCAGAAGCCAATAAGATTTGAAGCTGAAACACAATCATAAAAAAGATCTACAAACTCTTGCAAAACTGGCTTGTATAGACTCATACCTGTGAATGACATATGAGCAGACTGTCTACATTGCTTGTATTTTCCATTTAAGGTGATCAAATGTCATCTTTCCACCATTCATCCACCTGTCTTATTTTGTATTGATCAGTACTTTCCTTTTTAAGGAGATAGTCATTATGATATGGAAAGCAGAGCTGGAATTTATCCCCAAAATATTCTTTCTGCAGCTGGGTTTGTGAATGCAGCCCTCTGGTAGGGGTCAGGACTTTAGGGCTCTCTGGGTTTTGCTGCTGGTTGGCCATGGGTCGATCAGGTCACCTTTGGTCTTCTGCTTTCCCATTTGCAAGACAAAGATATTGACTTCTTTGTACATTACTTGAAGATCTACAGATGGCAAAGGTCTTTATTGTAAAAATGCTTTCTTCTTTTATTTACACTAAGAAATCACTAAACAATTCTTGGTGGCTGTTCAGTCCTTGCATGTAGAGCAGATGAAGGCTGACCACTGTGGTGAGAGAGGTGAAGAGTTTTCCATAAGATTTAGCATTCACCTGAACAATGTGTAGAAGCTGATGAGCATTATCTGGTGGGGTTTTTTTAATTACTTCTTCCTTTGCAACTCAGGAAACACCATCATATCTCATTATGCCGTTTCGGTTTACTAAGTGGGAATAATTGGCTGTGGAAATGACACTGCCTTAGATAGGCACTGTCCATGATGTTATGGTGGAAAGCGTATCCCTTTGTTAGAAAGAGATGACATCCTGACTGTGCTGAACACCAATATCAGTTTGCATTTTGCTATCTTTCTAAAGTGTCCCTGTAGCACTACCTTAGAAATTTTGTTTGGCCACTGGTGAAGATTGTAGGATTTGGCTTTTAATGAAGGTGATAGAAATTTCACCTTGCCCTCTTTCACAAACGTCATATTTGTGGTTTCAGGAGAATGCTCTTGCTCAGCACAGGTTTTATCCTCATGAATCCTGTTCTGACAGACATAATGAAACATGGACTAATGTTGTCATGCTACGGTGCTCTCTCATGCACCTTTGGTCACTTTGCATTAAAAAAAAATTATGCCAAGGTGTAGAATGGGATCATATTTTGTTCTCACAACTGCATAGCTTCCAAATAGCTTTTAACGTTATTTACCAATGAAAGAAAGAAAGGTTAGTGCCTCCCTGTGCCTGCCCTGATGCTTGCTACTATTACAAAACATCCTAGATGAAAAAAGAAATCTAACATCCAAAAATTCTCAACAGCCATTTAGACACCTGTTACCTACAGAAGGGAAAGTGTTAGCCTGTCGTAAGGTAAGAAGAAGAAAAGGCAGCTGTTCTTAGGCTGCCTGCGGCAGGCAACTGGGAGCAGCATGGACAGAAGCAGTCATATGCAAAAGCTTCCATTCCTGGTGCACAGCAATCCCTGACATTGATCATCAGCTTTTCCTTCTTTGAAAAGGCAAGCAGACCAAAGGGTATGACATCTGTGATAGAGGAAGGTGATATTTTATGATCAATTGGTAGAGTAGGCCACAGAGGAAGCTTGTTCTTTCACCCATGTATGCAGGTAGTGCTGCAGAGACCTTTGTAATTGTACACATACCTGAGCGGTCCCATTTGGAGAAAGGGACATGGTTTTCCAGCAGGCTGTGTGTGATCATGTGTAGATGAGGACAGTCAAAGCAATACGCTACCCAGTGCAACATATCTCTTCTTCTTTATCGTGGTCTCTAGTGGAATACAACCTTGGAACTTTCTGAGTCCAGTTGTCCACTTAAATACCATTTTCCTGGATATTTTCCCAAATGGTTAATTTGGTCAAGAAGACTGTCAGCCGCTCTTCTCCTCATGGATACATTCAGTTTTATGTACCAAATCATCACTAGGTACAGCTTAGCTTGATTGCCTCTCAGAGGGGAATGACAAAGATGAATTAACAACTGGGGTGCTCAGACACAGCTATGAAGAGGACTTGGAAAGTACCTAGACAGCTGGGACAATTAAATCCTATGTTTGCCAGCAGATGAAATGGGCCCACTTACAAGAATTACCACCAAAAGATACCTTGCTTTTTCAAGTCCAGAATATCTGCACTTGTAAATTGCGTGGGACAGGTGGCTCAGTGTAAATACAGATGCCACTATTTTTTTAATGCTATAGGCATTTAGAGACTCTCGTAGCACCAAATACAGAAGCAATCTTCACCTGACAAAATTTTCTACCCACTTAGTTGGAAGGATCCTCGTTCACTAGAAGGGAAGAGACAGGGCTCGATCCAGACTTTGTGGGAATCGGCAGACAGACTTCCCCTTGTCTTTGCTGGCTCAGGCCTCTGGAGACCACATACATGTGAGCTTCAACGTGGATGTTTCTCATATATCTCCAACGCAAACCGGGGGTGCCGGCAGCGAGGCAGCCTACAGGGGTGACCGGGGTTTGATCTCATGCCGCACCAAGGGCAAGGCAGCTCTTCTGTTTCCATTTTAATTGTGTCACTGTTGAGCCAGGCCTCGCGTCTGCTTCCTCCCTCACCCCACAAAGGGAAAATGTGTGCCAAAACGCTTCCTGTTTTTCACTGCCAGCTGAGTCGTGCGCTCGGGGTGAAGCTCATTAAGGCAGTGTGTGGCATTGAAAACACGCAGCCTCCAATAGTGGAAACGATCGTGTTTCAGCATCCTATTCCTGAGTGGACTCAAGTGGAAATCAGGCTGCAGTGCACAATCAGTCCAGAAACAAAAACTGAAAGAGGAAAGGCAGCCACTTTTAGTGATCTAAACAAACTAGGAAAAGTGAGCATGTATTCCACACAGGCAGCATAATTGTTCTTTGCTTTGAACGAAGCGGGAAAAAGAGCACGATAGGAACACCTGATAGTACAAAATTGCTTATAGTCATAGGGTTTTGTCTTCATCCCCATAGGATGGAGGGCTCGTCTGTTTTTGCAACCCTTTTCTGCCTGCTAGTGCCAACATGCATTATAAAAACAATATCCTGTTAATTAACTTTCCAAGAAAGAAACCATGGCTTGACAAAAAGACATATCTATGTCCTTACCACACTTTTCTGTACTTTATCTCCCTCAGCTGTGATGTTTCTCCTTCCCTCTTCCTCAGCTACCTCTTCCTAAGCCCTTTCAGTCTGAATTGTTTGCATGATTACTGGCCATTTTGTTCTAAAAGGGCTTATTTTTCTCCCAGAGCAGGTTGCAGGGCTGTTATGTCTAACTCCAATCTCACATGTGGAATACAAGGCAAAGAAAAGTAGTCTAGTGCTTCAGTCTCTCATCCTTCTTGGTGGCTAAAACAAGATTTCATAATAATGTTTATGTTTAGAACTTCTGCAGTAATAAGCAGATCAGTATCAGTGTGTATGTAGTAAGTTTAAAGAGCTGTTAATAGACACTTGGATGGCTCAGGAATTTCAAACCTTCATTACTATGTCATCAGTTCAAAGTCAACTCAGTTTACCAGGGATCCCTGATAGCATCAGTCTGTCCTTCTCAGATGAAACAGGTATGCTTGTTCAAACTTGGAATTGCAATTCCACAGAAAATCCAGATTTTGCAAATTTTTCATGCCACTCACTTTCACACACAAAACAGCATTTTTGAAAAAATGGGCTTTGGTCCATTTTTTAAGTTTTCAATGCTCATTTTAAAATTTCATTTGGTCTGCAAAACATTCAAAAGTGGCCAAGATAAAAAAGATGGCAAAAAGCAAAATGATGTAACAGTAAAAATATCAAAAAATAGCAGTTTTCTTGAAGAAATACATTCTGAAAATGTATTTTACGGTTATGGTCAAGAAAGAACTTAACCTATTGAAATGCATCGTTTTGGTTATTCTTCCAAAGTGAAATCATGATGAAAAGTCCTATTTTTAAAATCTTTTTTTTAATAGGAAAATATGTCTGTCAAAGCTCCCCAGTAAAACAGGTCAAAACTCCAATGCATCAGCCAGTATGAAATGCGCAGGCAATTTGCATCCAGCCAGTTGCTCCCCAGCAAACCCCTTCCAGAAGAGAGGGTTTGAACAGCCTCAGTGGAGCAGCTGCCTTCCTGGGTGCAGCCGTGGACTCATGTCACCACTGAAACGATGTAGCAAGGCCAGGACTGGGGCAGCCTTATGACAGAAGTTATTTAGTTCCTTTCTTGCTCAGTCTAATTTTTAGCTGCACACAAACTTTGGTATAGATGTCCTACTCTATTAACAGAACCCCTTCTATGAGCACTGCAGTGTTTTAAAGGCAACATCTAAAAATGCCTATCTATGGGATAGTTTGAAAAATAATAATTGTGGAGACAATTTTGTTTGTTGTGTTTTGAATGTGCTTCTGGTTTTGTTTGTACACAAATTCTTTAGGATGCAGGGAAGGGGAAGAACTAGTTACTTGGAGTATTCCATTTCGGATGACCTGATAGTTTGCTGGTGGTCTTGTGGTCTTTTTCCACAGCGACCGGTTGTGATCTTGCAAAAAAGACTATAACAAACAAACAAACAAGGAAGGAAGGAGAAAAGAAGAAGAAAGATACAAAAGATACAACACAGTATTTCTTTAACAGTGTAAATACAACATGGTAACTGCCTGTTACAGACTGCTTCCCCGCCTCCAAATGCTCCATGATGAGACAGAGGGTCTTTAAAAATGCATAGTTGTAGGGTTTAGATATTTCCTGACAACTCACACCAAGCAAGGCCAGAGAGCTGAAATATAACTTCATGGTTCTCTTCCCATTTCCACCATCATTGGGAGAAGCCAAAAGTTATCTACAAGTGATTGGTCTCTGCCTTCCAAAGCCAAAAGGGGTTGCCAGAGATGCTGGTTCTTCGCTTGTCTGTGAAAAGTCACTGCATTTATCTGTGTTGCTCTCCTGAGGGAGGATTTTCTTAATGAATTGGATTCTGGTGGTGAGAATGGATAAGATAAGGGTGAGGTAAGTCCAGTTTTTAGCTGGTGAAATGCTCGGGACAGTAGTTCTATTCACTCCTATGTTAAAAAAGGAGAAAAATTCGTTGTCTTTTTGATTCTGCCAATGTCAGTTGGAACGTAGGTGTTAATCTAATGTAAATAATAATAAAGGAGGCAATTTTCTTAAACCACAGAACCTGAATATGGGAAATTTCCGCATTCATTCCTGAAAAAATCTCTTTGGCTTTACGGCTTTTTTTATTGAAGATTTCCTAAGCTGTCACTCTTTCCTATAGTGCCATCATTTTCAGCTCTTTGTCTATGAATGCTTCATGGTGCAGAAAGTATTTCTAGTGTTCAGAAAAAGGTGAATAAGTAAAGAAAGTTCATATATGCTCTAAAGTGACCTATATACTTGAATAGTTGTAGAAAATTGAAAAGGGCTAGACATCCATAAAGCAAAAATTGCGCTTGCAGTCACTGAGAAGTAGAGGAATCTTGGACATGGGTATTTGGGAATATGTTCAGTCTAAAAGACTTCCCCATAAGCCACTTTACAAATAAGTTGAGATGATATAGGATTGTTTCGTGATACACTATAAAACATGCAATGAAACTGATAAACTAGTATTTACTTCAAACAGAGTATCTAGGAAAGCCAGACAAGTTTGGGATTTCATGCATACAACATGTAGGTCCTGCTTCCTTGAGATGAGAAGTTTTTACTTACATGCTATTTGAGTAAGCGTGGACAGACTTTTTTCTTTAGAAAAACTCATAGTTAAAGAAAACCAATGAACCAAATCACTTGTTAATGTTCTTTCAAAAGAATAATGTACTGTGGAAGTGCTCCGTTCCAACCACCAGATTGTAGCTTCCTATTTTTTCCTTTATCTTTTTCTGAGCTACAATAATGACATGTTTCTCCTGGTACGGTAACTGAGATCAGACTTAGCCACATGCTCTGAATGCTGTGGAAATCTGATGGGTTTTGGTCATCTTTTGACATTCTTCCATATCCTGTGGCTGGAATCAGGCCTCGTCTCTTCCCTGGTAATGCACCTGGTAGGAATAGGCACCAGCTGACTTGCGTGCTTCTGTATGCCAACTGCCTTTTATTTGGGGAGCTTCATCCCATTAGTGAAAGAGACCTTTTGGCTATTACAATTGTTATAGTTATTATTTTTATTGTTGTTGTTGCTGTTAGTATTAGTATTATTATCGTTTAGAAACAGGAAAACTCTCCACATGTTTTCTGCGAGGCTGAAATTTCACTGTGTCAAAGTACTGACATTTTATTATATGAGGGCCTGAATCAAAACATCCTTGTACTGATGGTTATGTAGTTTATACCCACACGCATGCACATGCGTGCACACATGCACACACAGATATCTGATCATATTCACATTCAAGGTGAATCACGATATATGTAAGTAGAAATTACTCCCTTTCCCAGTGGTTTTAACCAAGGGACACAAGCGAAAAAAATCATTCTTTCTTTGACTACATCACATCAGTGGTAAATGTAGATGTATATGCTTCGTGTTAAGCTACTACATCTTCAATGATGTAATGCATCTGACTGAAGGGAATAATTTAAAGAATGTCTACTTGTCTTCTTTGGAAAAGCCAGCAGTCAGCTGTTGTTCCTGAACTCTGAGTTCACTCACAGCAGGAGGCAGCTCCCAAGTGAGATTGTGATGAGGTGGGAGATAATTCCCCATCGCTAATTTCTAATTTATACTAAACACAGAGAGATAGAGCGAGGGGGCATGTTAACTTCCACAGTGCAGAATGTTGCCTTTCCAGGTCAGTGTAGCAGTATATTGGGGTGTAGCTTTCATGCAAAATCCCAGCTTTAGCTTAAAATTAACTTAACTTTTTGGGTCAAGGCTATCAGATTTTCAGACTGGCATCTACACAAGTAGCCCGATGGCTAGAGACACTAAGAGACAGAGGTGTGGGAGTCAGTGGGAGCTACATGCATGGAACATCTTTGGAAATCAAATTACTTGTGCCTCTCTATCCTACAAAAACATGTACACATGCTTAACAGATGAGCAGCCTTGTTGATGTCAGCAGGGAAGCCTCCATGCATACAATGAAATACATAAATCTTTGCAGGACTGAGACAGTTATTTTGTGATTTGCACATTTTGATCTTAACTTGAAACCAGTGAGGCTTGAGAATATTGTCTTTGCTTCTTGTAAGAGATGAGGCAAAAAAACCTTATTGAAGTTACTGTTTATACTGGATAAATGTCTGAGTAATCTCAGGACAAGGTAAAACAGTTAAAGCACACATCATCTTAAAGCAACCAAATATCGTTTCCAAACTATGAATCATAATTGTCAAGTTCAGCACCTTAGAACTTACAAAGTGGCTGCAACTTCATCTGAAACCAGCTGAAGCTGGAGATGGTGGCACCTTGGAAAATCCTTCTGTGACAAGGAAATGACATTTTCTAGACTACAGCATCATTTCACTGCATTGCTATTTGCAGATGCCCATAGCTGAGGCAGTCTGAGTCAGTGAGACACAGAAGTGTAATGGGAAAGTTTGTCTTTTCAAAGGAACTGAGTAGTGATTGCAAATCATTGTGACTGTGCCAGTATATCTAAATTTCTCACAACTTCATGAGTGCAAAAAGGAAGATCACAGCAAGGTCTGAACTGGAAACCAGTTATGATGTCACTTGACACGTGCATTTAGAGAAAATGGCACTATGTCATCAGTTCAAAGTCAACTCAATTTACCAGGGATCCCTGATAGCATCAGTCTGTCCTCAGATGAAACAGGTACGCTTGTTCAAACTTGGAATTGCAATTCCACAGAAAATCCAGATTTTGCAAATTTTTCATGCCACTCACTTTCACACA
>JAVJGI010000014.1:80771100-80798787 GCA_035590275.1 Ibycter americanus
GGCCAGGACTGGGGCAGCCTTATGACAGAAGTTATTTAGTTCCTTTCTTGCTCAGTCTAATTTTTAGCTGCACACAACCAAGAAATTCATCAAGCTATGTTTCTAATATAAATATACGTATAATATTTATAATATAATAATGTGATATAAAGATTAAAAAAAATAAATATATGTACTCCAGTTTGTTTTGGTGGCTGTAGTACCATGTGCTTGAGAATCTCAGCTGTGAGCATCAGGATTTTCCTGCAATGTACTCTTGTGGAAAGAAAGTTTTCATGAGCTTTTGGTATGAACAAGCTGTTCCTTTATTCGCTGCTATGAAGACAGAGAGCATGAGGAAAGAATACACTCTATGTTAAAATTGTTTGTCCTCACAAAGTGATAGGTTGGCTTTGGTGGCCAAAGGAATGGTTTGTTCAAAGACAATCCAAGGAAAGATGGAATGAAATTCTGAGTTCCCTGTAGCCAAGTCTCTTTGATTTCAAGGACATCCTTAAGCGGTAATTACAGAAAAGAGCTTGCGGTGGTTGTTTCAATACCTGTGCAACAGAAAGTATATATCACAACATGTTTTATGAAATGCTCCCTGGGTAATATTTGGAAATTCACTTTGCAATATGAAGGTAAAAGTTCCCCTCCTGTTTGGAGGGTTTCATGAAGAAAAAAAATGGATCTCCCACTGACAATTTCAAAGACCAGTTTAAACAATATCCCACTTTTGTTTGTTTGTAGTAAGGCTCTTGTCTAAACTTGAAGATTCAGGGTTGTTTTGCCCTGGAGTAGTTTTCTTGGCACTGTTCATAATCTTTAAAATTCCAAGCTAGATTTTGGAGGAGAGTCAATGTATTACTTCATAAGAAAGCTATTATTCCATGTGAATAATTAGCACTCCATCCTGCAGGATGGTGAATGAGAGGCTTAGCGCTGAACTGCTGCTAGGAATGCTGACTGTGGTTTTCATGATTTGCAGTCTGAAGTGGAATAAGCTATGGGCTTGGGCTGCCTAAAACATTGTAGCCAGGTATATGGGCTGCTCGCTGAATGAGTGCTCTTTGGGAGAAAGCCAGTGGAAGCCTTTTGGCATATGGATGTCTGTCCCCTCCAGCGCCAGGTACATCTGCAGGAAGAGCAGCTGGCAAAAGCGAAAATGGCTGCGGTGTGATTCTTTGCTGTGTGGAGGATTACAGCCTGTAATGTGACTAGACTGCAGGCACTTGCCCGATGTCCTCCTGTCCATCGCAGCGCAACTGCAATTTTTATCCATTCCCAAAGAGGTGGGATCCTAAAATGGCAAAAGGCTGATGGAGAAGAGTGGGACAAGGCAGATTTTGTTTACAAGCCATGCTTTTCAGGTTGTCAACCCACAGATCTCTATGCTGTGAGATAATTTCTGGCCTGTTATCCTGACTAAAACCTTATTTCATCTGTTTTCTGAATTAATCTGTCATAATGATGTAGGAATATCAGTTGGTTGTTGTAATCTATGTAATACAGCCTAGATATCTTTATAGATGATTAGTTCTACCACAAACCATTTACCGCAACACTCATTTAACTCGTACATGAGATACTGATAGTGTTAGACTCTTTTAGAGAGCATAAGGGGCTTTTGTATATGGAATCTGGTACGGAAACCTAAAATATTGAAAAAGGTAGTGTGTTGTTGGTTATGGAAGTGCAACTTGGAGAAAAATTAAGCCATATTTGGCACTGCATCTCTGACATCAAGAAAATGTGGTTATTTCTAATTATGGGCTATGAAAACAGTTTAAATTTCAGGACTTTTCAGAGTGCTCCTAGGAGTCTGAAATATCTCAGGAATGACATTTCCACACAAACAGTGGAACTCATTTATGAGAGTCTGAGGTTCAGACCACAGGTATTTGCACATGACCTCAAAAATCAGCAAGTTATACTTGTGAGAGGACAGGTAAAATGAAAACTTCATTCTTGACCTCAGCTATTTTTACCCAACAACAAATGTTTTCACAACTCTTGTCTAATTAGTCTTTCTAATGTTTTTTTTGCTCTGACTTGAGTATTCTGGTGAAAGTCTAGAGCCTCAATAGCTACTAACTCTTCTGGAGAACAAAGAATAGGAATACTTACTGAACGCTAAACCTTTGTATGAACACTGTGGCCATATCACGTTTCTTCCTGAAGAGGCATGTTTTGAGAGAGAGAGAGAGAAAAAAAAAAAGAATAAGAGAGACATTTCATTGAAGAATTTCCAAAATAAATAATCCTCCCTTCATGCCACTGGAATCGAACAGTAGGCATATATTTTTAATGCTAGAAAGGACTATTTCTGATCATCTCACCTGACAAAAGTCATAGATTTTTATCAACTGGGTTCCTCGTTGAGCCTCTAACTGTTAGTAGGGTACACAGGTTCAATTTCAAGGCTTCACCTAAGGAGGAATCCAGCTCACCTTTGAGCAAGTGATTTGCTTGGAGATCCTGACTATTAGGAATGCATGCCCTTGCTCCTGAATGTAGTTAGCATAGTTGCCAGATGTTGGATCTTGCTCTACCCTTTTCCATTAGTTTAAAATGCCCTCTGCTATCAGAGGTATTTACAGACCATGTTCAGATCACTTTTTACCTTTCTGGGGATAAACTAAACAGACTGAAGTCCAAGACTCATAAAGTGCCCCCTTACAAAAAGCTTTAACTTTAGATTGCTGCTCCCTCTGAAAGGTGACTGTAAAAACAGTACTGTGGAGTTTCACGTTTATGGCTTTAATGGTTTCTATATAAAGAGCTTTGGTTTACCAGTTCAAAAGCAATGTGACTGGCTGCCAGACCTTTCAGTTTTATCATAGTCTCCAAGGGAAGTTGAGATTTTTGCATCCTGTCTGTCATCACAAGCAGTAAACGCAGATTAAATCAGAGCAGAGTTTGAAGACTGGTGTTGAGGTCCATGGTGTATCTCCCTCTCCCCTTAGAGGAAAGGGATCACATGCCTAGTGAGATCAAGCCATCTCATGTCATGCGATGTGACTCGGAGGTTGCTCAGTCCCCCCCTCCCCTGGGTCCCTCCTTGCCCCTCACCAGCAGAAGCCGTGCCCACTCCAGCATCTTCTCTGGGTCATGCTGAGCCCTCAGCTACCCCACGTGATGGTGGTGCCATCAATACCCTTCATTGGGTCGGCAGCAAACGTCATCCCATGAAGCCGGGCGGGTGGCCTTGTTAATGAGTCACAAGACAGAGCAGAGGTCTGAGCTCACTCCTTTAGCCACACTAGCTCTCCCTTGCAAATACCAAGCAAAGCCATATACTGCTCTCAAAAAAAAAAAAAAAAAAAAAATTAAAAAAAATCTAATGTCCCTTCATGCAAAAAGAGGCAGTTTTGTTCAATATGAGGACTTCACTTTTACACAGTCATTTTTTCACAGCAGTACTGCTCTTTGAGGCAAAATAAACCTTTTTTTTTTCCTTTTGTTGCAGTTGGTGGGTGTAAGTAGAAAGAAAATTCTATCCATTAAAGATAGGAGTTACTGAAATAGTGGACTAGATTGGTGACTATAGGGAGGAAAGCCTAAATACAGAAGGAGGGAAAGAAAAAGGGAAGAAGAAAGGAAGGAAAGCAGCAAAGGTTTGAGGAAAGAGTACACAGTGTTTCTTTTTCTCTCTGTTATTCTTTCTTCCCACCAATCCTTCGAATTCAAATCTTTCCTTTGGTTGTGGGCAACAATCCAGCAACTATATGAAGCAAGTAATTAATGCTATGTATGGAAATAGTGTTATTAACTTAAGTGACCACAGTCAAGATCAGATTTCTGTTCCTTTTTTCTATAATGTACATGTAGAATTATGTTTCCCATGATGGAATATTTCTTTTGCAATTTGTTAATTGCCTTTTTTATTATGAAGAGAATTTGTACTCAGAGAGCTACAAAAGGGCATAGGGCTCCAACAGCACTTAGAAACACGGTCAGGTTTGCAACAGGAAATAAAGAGATGAATTAAATGATTCCCAAATGCTTTCTGAGCCTGGAACACAAGCTATGGATGTGTCTTTTAACAAGTTAGCTTCTCCCTAAACACATCCATGCTGTCAAATAGGTAAACCTCGGACTGTGCCCAGAGCTGAGGAAATCCAGGCTCTCGTGCGTTAAGAGATGCGTGTGCCAGACTCAGAGGTGCAACAACAAACACCTCCAGTTGTCTTTTAACAGGTTGGGGGGCTGGATGCTAGGTCTGGGGAAGCTCTGCGTAATTCCTGAATTTGCCCCAGTTGCAAGTTATAACAGGTGCAACATCACTGCTGCTGGTCTCTAAAAATCTAACTAAAGGCAATAATGCTATTAACCTTCTTCCTAAAATGCTGGGAATTCAGACTGCAATGTTCTAGGCTGGACTTCATCACCATCTTTCCTCTGTCTGGTGTTTTTCCCATATGGAAAAGAGATTTCCAAATACATTTCACCAGCTGTGTCCTTTCCGTTAC
Source organism: Ibycter americanus (assembly GCA_035590275.1). Taxonomy (NCBI): domain Eukaryota; kingdom Metazoa; phylum Chordata; class Aves; order Falconiformes; family Falconidae; genus Ibycter; species Ibycter americanus. Next base: position 80,775,555 of record JAVJGI010000014.1, read on the forward strand.
CATTAATGATATTTAATCCCTGAAGATATGTGTCTGCTTAAATATTTATTATAAATAAGCCCGCATTATAGAGTTATAGTCCATTTTAAAATGCAGATCATCTCTAGAAAAGACATTTAGTACAGATCTTATGCAATATTTATCAATTAAAACTAGTTTCAGGGATTCATAGTTGCATAATGATTTATAAATAAAAAGAATACTGGAGGATATGTTTCATTTAAACTATTTTATTTTTTTAAAATTCCATCATATCTAATATTTTGGTAGTTAAACTGAAATCCTGCTACATAATTTACATCTGAGAACATAAGCTAACATCTAATTCAATTTCATCCCTTTTAGGATAGACATAAACTGTTTTCTGCAGATTCATAGGAACATTGTATTTGTGGGATTTGTTATAATTAACCTGGCAGGGCATAAGAAATGCAGGTAAGGTAGTCATTAGCCATCCTCCACCTGCCTGAATTCTTCTTGGAAAGAGATCAAGAATGATATGGATTCCTTAAGAAGACCAAGGAGACAGGTCTTCAGTATTATATCTCACAGGGGCCTCTCCCTGCTCTAGCCAGTGCAATGTCACCATCAACATTTACGTACACGATTTTCTGAAGGCCATGGATATTTGTTGCAAGTGTTTTCCAGACCTGGCCCTACCAAGACTGTGAGATGTAATGCAGTTCTGGTGTCAGGCTGCAAAAGAAAACAGCAGTTCTTTTTCTTCTGCTGATGTCTGAAGGGTTTGGTTGATACAGCCAGTCTAAACTGAAAGAAAGCCTTCATAGGACTTACTGGATTTACCTTCCTGTACATATTAATTGGAAAGTTACTATTTAATAGTTTTTATTGTGTCAGTTAACTCTTTTGGTTTTTTCTTCCTTCCCCAGAAAGAAAACATTAGGAAGTTGATACTGATATATCGCATTCACAGAATATTTGAACCTTCCTGAACCTTCAGAGGATCACAGTGTCTTAAATGCATTTGCAGATTCAGAATTATGTCCTGGTATTGTTGCATAGTTCAGTTTGCCCCATTGTCCTGTATCCCTCCGTTGCTTCTTATCTCAGTCTTACACTGAAAAACCCTTCAGGCACAGAGCAATTTTTGCCTCTGACATTGTGCCTGTGGCAGGGTAGTCTTGCTCCATGAAGCCTCGGTGGCACAAATAATCATAGCAAAAGGCCATTGTGATCATCTCTCTAGGCTTCCTCTAGTAACAGGTCTCAAGACTCTGAACTGTTTCTTGTTTTAATTACCATGTATCTTTGGGGGAAAAAATTATACAATTGTGATTTAAGTATTCCCAGTGACGGATAATCCACCACAATCCTCTGCAACTGATACATGTTAATTATCAGCACTTCTATCAACCATTATCAGTTACTTTAAAACAACTACAACAAAAGCTACCTGTATGTTTACTCAGAATTGCAGGTGTAAAACGTCTCTTCTGTTTAGTAATCTGCAAGGATGAAGGTATCTTCATGCTCTGCCCCTCCATCTCAAAGGATATCATATTTCTCCTTATTTAACCCCAGATGCATTGAAGGGTCTTTGGGGAGATTACTTCTCTAAGCAGATAACAAACAATAGGACTGAACAAATAACTCACATTGAAATATGTAACACTGTGGATTTCACTTTTTCCTGCTGCAAAATGTCCATGAGCAGCTCATACATTATTTAACCTGGCTTTTCAGAATTACTCCATGGAACCGTACATTTCTCTGTGTGTGTGTGTAAGAGAAAGAGAGAGATTGTTATTCCTTCCCAACCAATTGCTTGGAAAGTTCCCTGTAAACATTTGGGTCTTGAGAAATATTGACTGTGATGGATTGTATCAGTATCTCAGTATTATTTCTGGACTTGACAGGTACTATCAGCAGGTGGAATGTATTTGGACTTCAGCTCTGCCATGCAGACACACAGCTAGAAAATTCAACAAACTGAAACAAACCAAACCACATTTCCCCTTCCTGGGCCAGTCAGGCTCAGGAACATCACCATTACAAATCTTGTGTTTACTGGTGAAACCTGTGGACAAACCATGAAATGGATGCACCTTACTGGAGCCACACTGGCCTTGGGCACCTGCAGCATGTCTCTGTGTGTCCCACCAGAGGTCTGAGAGTACCCTGCCAACAACGGCCTTAGTAAGGAAAAGCGGGTGACGGGTCCGTGTTTCACCTCTCTTAACTTCCTTGCACACCCAGTGGCTTCACAGCCTTCAGCCACTGGTAAAACCTCAGGTGGGCAGCACAGGACAGCCCCCGCTGTGTGTATCTGGATCCACCCACTGCCTCCAGCCAGCGGGGAAGGGAGTGCTCCTCAGGAACAAGAATGTGGACTGGGCGCCTGCCAGGCACAGCAGCATCTCAGATTTGAAGGCATTAAATAAAAATAGCTTTTTACTAACAATCCTCTGTGAAATTAGAACCTACTTTTTCTGATGGATTGTTTGTTTGGTTTTAAGTACCTGAGACTGAAACGCAGCTAACAGCCATTCTTGGTATGGCTTGTATTATGAAACAAGAAATTATTTTAATTGCTCTAGCAATTCCCTTCCCATTGCTGTAAACAAAATGATTTCCTTCAGCAGCAGTCTGACTCACGTCGTACTCAACAAAAGAGCTGCTGGCTCTGATCAGGGCTGGTGTGAAGGCTGCGTGGGGGCTGCAGCCTCTCCCCTCACATGGACCACAGAGCGCAGGCTGGGTCTGCAGCCAGCCAGGGGATGCTGCTGGGGCAGGGACTGACCTCTCAGACCTTTGCTTTACCCCATCTTCATGTAGCTCAGTTTATACAGACTCTGCTTCTCTCCCTCGCAACAGCAGTCATTTTCAAGCCATTTCAGTGTTTCGTGTTTGAAAAAAATTTTAGCATAGGGAAAGGCAAGAGCACTGTGCTGGAAAAGCTCTGCGAGCTCTGCTCTCTCTGTATTGTTTCTAGATTGAAGTACCTTTGTGAGGTTTGGTGTTCTTCTCCTTGAGCAAGTTCATCTTCTGTAATGGAATGAAAGTCAAGATGGAAAAGCAGATTGAGTCCAAAGTAGTAGAAAAGGGATATACTTCCATGGGAAAATCCTGTGAATTTTCTCTTCAGATGTGCTGATCTATAGATCGATGCACTCAAAGCAAGACACAACTATTAGAAAAATGCAGCTCTGGCACTGCAGAACCTCCTCCACTGGTGTCAGCTTTGAGCTTACAGCTTCAAAATTATTGATTTAAACATTTTACTATTGATTGCACAATTAAAGCATGAGTGGGGGAAGGAACTTGCAGCCAGTTATAGTATTCAGTTTCACTTTATATGACTCAGAGGCACATTCTTTATTTGTGTGTTGCTGCTGGATGAGATTGAAATGTGTCTGTAGACATGATTTTGGCCCTTGGCAAGTAAAATGCCTTGGATGAATATCCAGCCTTAAGCCAGTAGCACTGTTATATGAAGACTACACTTACGCTTTCATCTTACAGCTGTTTATTCATAATGCTGTAGTTAGCTAAATGCCTGTAACTTTCTCCGTAAGCCTAAGAAGTCTGTATTATTAATAAACAAGTCCTTTGTTGAGCCTTTCAGAACTCCTCTATATATTCAATGTTCGGGTGAAAAAGTGAGACATGAAGACAGATTTCCCCAGACATTTCAGGGTGCAGAAATGACGCCATGACTTTTTTTCTTAAATTCATAATAAATTTCTGTAGGCTACACTCTGACCGATATATAGCTTAAATGGTGTAAAACCAAACTGATATTATTTAAAAGACACAGTTGGGTTTCTGTGTACCTGGATAAGTATCTACTTTCCCTTCATGTGTCTCTCATGGTGTTAGTGGAACTGTGGAAGTGTAGGGATGCCCTAGTCAGAATTTGCTCTTAGACCTAAGAAGTCCTTTGATAGCAATACATATGCATTTTAAATAAGTAAATAAGACATGCCTTCGAACTGATTTATGTAGTAGATGATATAGCAAAACAAAGCAAGGTACTTCTTAAAAGTGCGTAGTGAGTATCTTTGAGTCTGATGGCAACAAAAGAAAAGTCTTCTTGATACAAGGGAAAGAGATACAGAGACCATTTGGGAAAGAATGGAGTGCAGAATCAATGACATTTTCTATTAAAAAAAGATATGAGAGTGAATTATAACTTTTTTTTTTGTGTCAAATTTTATCATCAATGCCATATAAGCTGGAACTGCATGAACTAAGAATTCTTTCAAAGACACTTCAGGTAACTGATAGTGTTTACCTAGGCATAATCACAGCAGCATTTTCAGTCGGGATATGACACTGGTTTACTGTGGTGAGTGACTGCACTTATTCCACCTGAGATAAAGCAGAAGAGATGATATTTATAACAACTCCTTCCATTAAACCCGTAGCTTGTACTCTGTACTGCAGATGAGCATCTAGCAGTCTACATAGTTCAGATTACTAACTGTTCAGACACCAGTCTGGGCTTTGTGCCATAATCAATAATCATTCATCCTTCATTTTTATTGCTACCTAAGCATAATTACTAAATAGATATGGTGAAAGATGTATACCAGTATCACCACTAAAACATCTTTGTTCAACATCCTGCCCATGACACAGCAGCACTCTCTTTTTGTTATCCTTTGAAAATGCTTTTGAAAAAATTTGCTGTATTGATGAACTGGATTTGCCCTTAAGAGCTTGCAAACTGTTTTGGGAAACCTCATACAGCTAGTTTACAGAACATTTTTTCACTTAATTATTTTCTAATTGCATATAAATCACAGCCAAAGACTTAATCTGTAGGTTTGAACACATACAGCCTCTGGAAGATGTGATCTGAACTCAAGATTGAATTGGATTGCAAATTTTGCAAAGGTTTCTTATTTTCATATCATAAAACTCTGAAGCCAAACATGCTGGCTTTGGGAACACTCCAAATTCTATGGGACAAACCCAACACTAATAAACCCCCAGAATTTACAATCTATTACAAAGAGAGCAGAAGAGCCTCTTGGTATTGGTATTGTTGGTATCAGGGTTAATTATTCAATAATTAATTGCATTTGGTTCAAATTATTAGGTTTTACTTTCTGTTCTTCTTTTGTTTGCATACCTGTGCCAGCTCAGGTTATATAACTGGTCATACAGATTGCATAGGATTACATTTCTTCATTCAGATTGCCTGATGCTTTTAAAACAAGAAAATTATAAGCAAAACACTTCTGGCTTTGAATTTTCTGATATACATCCTTTGAACTAAAATTTGTAATACTTTAGGGGTTCTGTTACTACTTAAAAAACACTTTGCACTTTTGAATAGTTGGAGCAGCAAATAGCACAATCCTGTCATTAACCTTAATCTAAATTAAATGGAAATATTTTTTCCAAATATACCAATCTTTCATGAAAAACCAAATGGCATTTTGATAGTGTTGCTAATTTCTAGTTAGTGACCAATAATTGGAAACCATAATTATTCAAGGCTTTTTTCTATATTCATTATGTTTATTTTGAGTTCACTGCTTAAGAGTTGTGCAGGAATATTTTGTTGACATTGAGGTGAGTAGTCTTTTACCCCTCAAATTCTGTTCAGGTTTCTGAAGACCATTTGCTCTTCCAAGGTAGAATCCATGTAGAAGCATGGACACAACTGCATCTGAATAAGGTTGAGGGCAAAACTTGACCCCAAATTTTGATTTTGCTCAAAACCAAAACCCAGATGAGAACACTAGATTTTCTAGGTCTCTGCCAAAAATAAGCCGTATTGAGAAATCTAAGTTTCTCAGGTGTGTTTGGGAAGTTCAAAACAAAGTCAAAGAAGATAATGTAGTTTTCATGTCTGTAGGTTTAAACCCAGGCAATTTAAAGGAATGTTGATTAAGCTGATCATCTTCTAAGGAAATATGCTCAGCAGCTTCTCCAAAATGAAGATTCAGCTGGCTTCTCAGATTTCCTAGTAGATACCTATCTACAGACCAAGAAATAAAGTTCTTTTCTCAGCCTGCAATTTAGGCAAATAGGACATTTTGGCAGTAAGGAAGGGTTGAAAGGCTTGTGCTTTGGTTGAACTGGAGATGGTCACCTTGGGTCTGTTCACAACAGGCCTGGGTTACAGCACGTCCCATGTTATGAAAAACTATAATCACATCTGGTTGCATTGCAGGCGTCCAAAGTATCAAGGAGTTTATGTCACTAAACCTCATGCCATAACTACTTCCTGGTAGAATTTGGCATTTTAAAATCTTGCACGTTAAATGTAATAGGTAAACTGAAATAATTAAAACGTGCTAGGGAAATCAGGATTCAAAATAACTCAGTTCATTAGGATTAGCTCTGCCTGGCACTGTACAGATTGGGCAACATGGATTACTATTCCGTATTTATTTTCTGAATACTGTCCGAATATTATCTGAATTTCCACAGCAAACTCCTGAGTTAGGAATAATATTCTCTAGTTTTGATCAAATTAAAATCACATATAAACACCTCATATTTTGACTGGGTGTATTAAACAGTTTTCAGATAATCATGCACATCAGAGCACTTACAGATCATCTCAGATGTGATGGGAAAAACACCAGCTCTTGGGTAACCGAAACCTGTCCCAGTCAGGTATCTCTTCCTTCCAGGCTCACTGTATCATGTTTCTACATAAAGAACAACATCCTTCCTGGAATGTTCCCCCTTAGGGGAAACAGCAAGGAAAAAAACCAGGGATCTTGCCTGTGAGACAGTGGTATGTCTTTGATTCATTGATCCTAAGGACAGTTCTGAGACATCCTCAAGAATTCAGTGGCTTTGGAATCTGAGTTCCAGCTTGCCAGTGGTTCTGCTACCCCAAAACCATGGAAAGCTGAAGAGGTTTTTCCTATCCGCGCACCCCCCCCCCCCCCCCCCCTTTTTTTTTAATTTTATTTTATTTTATTTTATTTTCTGGCAATGAAAATGCTGGTTTAATGTTTTTCATTTGGTTGGGAAGAACAAGAATTAGTCCTCCTCTTGATAGTCTTATGTTCACCTACACTATGTTAGCATGAAGTCAGTAAATGATGTTGGTATTAAAAAACTGAATTCTTTTCCTTTCCTGTGTTTGGATCATCTGTGGATTATATCCCTGCAGCTGCACTGAGCCCCCAAAAGTCCATAAAGCTGCACTTAGTGTTTCCACATGTAGTCTGATTGCAGGGTCACATTAAATGCAAATATACTGAAAGGGAGGCTTCAAGAGCATGTCCTGTCACTCTTCCCTGTAAGTTTAGAAGATAACCATAATCTTCTCCTGTTATTCTAGCTGTACTGACATAACTTAAGATTTATTTTAATCTGAGTATGAAGTCTATCCTAAAAACTTCATTTATTTTATGTTATAAAACAAGTAATATTTTAGTCTGGAATGTCCTTAAGCATGTTGAAACTGTAAAATCCTATTCAAGCTGTCTCTTTACTTCAGTCCATTCAAAAACCAATGTCTAAGACTTCCAAATGCTGACAGAAGTGCTTGTTAACTACATAGAAAACATCCAAACAGTTCATGGAATTTTTGCCTTGGGGAAGCATTTGTTTTTCTTGTTTCATCAATTAAACACTGCTTTTCCTAAAAGAAGGATGTATTGTAACATCAGACATGATAATAACCAGAAACACCAATGGGCTGTTGCAAAAACTCTGGATTGATGTCCATGTTCCAGTCATGCATTTGGAGAGTTCAGGCATTCAGGGGAGGGGAAACGCAAACTGAGGAGTCTTCTGCATAATTTTCCTTGAGATTATTCATACTGAAGAGCTCCAGGCAGATAAAAACCAGCTTTCTTATGAAGATGATGGTGCTCTAATGGCAAGGAGCAAAAGAAAAATAAGCTACGTGACTATTTTTTCAATGTAAGCAAAGGGAATTTTAAATAGAAATCCTGTAAAGAAGTTATCATGGTGCCATCAAAAGCATTAGGAAAGCTTTTCTGCTGAAAAGGAATAGATGTAACGAGCATACAAAGTCTTGAGTTGGATGAACACTTAGAAAGTGCTGATTCAACACAAATTGATAGATTCGACAGAATACAATGATTTCACCAACATCTTCACAAAAAATTTTGCTTTATTTCAACACAATTAAGGTGCGTGATGTTCACTTTGTTTTATCTTTATGCTTACATTTTAGATATATTTTTTTTACATTAGAATAGAAAGGTCAAAATGATATGAAGCTGTGGCAAAGTGTTTTTGTAAGTCTGAAGTGAACCACTGATTTTAAATTATTTCAATGTCACAAAAAATCAAGGATTACAGATTTTGAAGCCTTGGACTTTCCCATGAAGTGGGTCTCCAGTGGCAAATCATCTCCATGCTGGAAAGCTTTTAAACACACGCTTAATTCTTTGTCTGGTAGAAGGAGAGTTTGAGCATGTATTTAAGTGCTGTGGTTATCTGAAGGGTCAAACAGGTATATAAAAGGAGTTGTGAAGGAAGCTCGGCTCCTCAGAAAAGTGGGATAGATCCATATCAAGCTGCTATGGGCACCTGCCATGCAGCTACCTGGGGTTCCTGTGTGGCTACTGGGCAAGGAGAGTCCTGTTCACCTGGCTGAAACACCTGTGATAAAATGGGATGAATTGTGCCCAGGAGATTCCCAATCGTTTTCTAAATTTCACACAAAAAAGTCCATCCAGGAGGGAAATCTAGCAAGTAGTACATAATCTGTTTACAAAAACCGGTCTTACAAAATTTTACAGACGTATAATTTCAGACGGCATGTTTCCACTGGTACCATTTACAGATACTGCCTTCACAGTCATAAAGACATGAAATCAATCCAGCTCTTGCTCTTTTCAAGAGGTCTGGTTGTAGAATTGCATTTAAGAAGATCTGTCCTGTTCCTCTGTCTTTATGTGAATGGCTTTTTAGTGTGTCACCAATGATTTAAAATAAAATATAAGGTATATTCGTCAAAGTTTCAATATAACTACCAGCAAGTTTCCTCTTTAGGTTTTGTACCTACATTCTCGTCCTGAATCGATTATGTTAAGGATGGCACTGGTGTTGGAGATGGCTAGAAGAACAGCTGTATCTATGCTCCCTCCCGCTCTCCCTTGGGCTGGTGAGTGCATGTAGGAGCCCTCGACTGCAGTCGCTAGCAGGCTTGTGGCATACCATAAGTAGGACATGTTAATTGTGACTCTCTCATTGACTGTGACTCTCTCACAAGGTCCTTATTAGGTTAAACCAGCAGATTTTACTCTCCTTTCTCCAGGTTGCTGTGGGAGTGTAACTGATGCACCTCATTAGAGTTTGAGATTGTGTGAGTAATCCTATTGCCTCTATCATTCTGTGTAAAGTGTGTATAATCACTGTTTCCTCATGATGGTATGAGTAATCTCATTTTATGACAGGCTTTTTCCATATTCCCCATTTTTTGCTCTTTGACTTTTGATTCTACTTCTGTAAATTTGGATTGATTCAGGTGAGGGAGGAGGCTGGGAGGTGGGAAGAAGGAGGGATGCAAAGGGAGAACAAAGCACTTTTCGTACCCTCACCTGTAACCCTTACAGTTGAGTTTGACTGGGGGCTAGAGATCAGACGATAAGCTGGAGGAAATCACACAGACAAAATTCACGTGGCTCAGGCAGCGTTGCTGCCGAGAGCAATGCCTCAGTGATGCTGCAATGGCAGCGTTCAGGTTTGTCTTCTGCTGGGGGCCTGGGCTGCACGTGCCCCAGAGAAGCCTGGGCAAGAGAGTTTGCACCCTTTTTCATGGGCAAGTCTCTGCTTTGGAGATGAAGAGGGTGCATGGAGCTTGTGCATGGGCTTTGCAGACCATGCCCTCTGGCAGGATGGGTGCAAGGGGTGGGAAGGGAGAGCCCCACATCTGGCAGTCACTCCTTCTCCCACAGGTAAGTGAGAAACTGCCCTCCACCTGCTGCTCCCTAGGGTAGGGTGGGGTGGGGTGGGGGAGGTGACCTGAACCACCATCGTGCAGCTCAATCCTCCCTTTCGTGCTTCATGTCAGAGCCAGGGAGAAGGCAGGGTGGCAGGGACGTTTCTCAGAGCTCCTGAATGTGCCTGCAGCACCCTGTGCAGCGCTGCCCGGCTTGCAGGGTGCGACTGCCAAGGGCGGGCCCTGCAGCTGTTGCAATGGAGGTGTCTTGTCCTGTTCCCAGCGGTGGAAGCAGTAGCTTGGTGAAGGTATCGCCATCCTAGGGGCCTTATCCATGTTCGCTCCACCAGTGCTGCTCCCGCTGGTGGAGCCGAACCATTGAGATGGGAAAGCTGGAGCCAAGAAATCAAATTTAGGCAACACTTAGAGTTTGTTTACAAACGAGTTTGCTACCTAGATGAATCATAGTGTAATAAGTTACCTTCTTAAAAGGGTATACCAATCCAGCTACCAGCTGAGCATTGTTGCTGTGTCCTGGCTAATTGGGGTTTAACTGATGATTGTCTTTCTGAGTCCTTTCCTTGTCCTTAGCTGCTGGGCAAAGCTACTCTGTTCAGTCCTGCATCTTCTATCATTCACCGTACAGATGCTGGTTTTCTTTTGAAGTTCTTTTGTGAATTCTGTGAGGAAGGATCTGAAAACCAAAAACTTGGACTGGTTTTGGGCACAAGGGTAGTATTGCTCTTTACTCACATCTACCAGTTACCCAAAAGCATGGAATATATAACTCAGCTTCATTATTTCAGATGATACATTTGTTTTCCTCTTGCTGCATATGCCCTGTTCTTGCTGCTACTCAGTATTCAATAATGCCAGCCCATCCAGCACATTGTAGTGCTTTTCTCCGTGTGCTCCTGTGTTCAGCTCCCCCAGTCAGAGAATCAGTCATACTGAGTTCTAGTCACGTGTATTTTGCAGTATCCCTCTGCCATCATTTCCACCAGAACTGTGTCTGTCTCTGCTGCAACGTTTTGCCATAGGAGATAGGCAGTGTTGTTCAGATCATTTCCCAAATGCTCAATAAGACTTTCTGTTTCTGCAATTTAAGGTTTGTTATATTTCCTGGGGATGAGACAGTTCACGGTTTCTCAGGAGTGCAGGAGAAGCAGACATACGCAGCTCTAAGGGAGAAAGGAGGTTAAACATCAGCCGCCGGATTGATGGATTACTTTGCTTTACTTTCTTTATTATATATGGACATAAAACAAAATCTTATATCTCACACTTTGACATTTTTGGCAAACATAAAATACAGAACAACAGAAAAACATCAGGAGCACATACCAGTAGTCAGTCCCACAAAATCAACCTTTTTTCACCTTGCTGCCACAAAACCCTAATCCCTATATTGTTAAAATATTTGTCTCTCTTCTTTCTTCCATACAAGCTGAGCCCGCTTGATAGATAGTCCGTTTCTTTTTAGCTTCTGCTGTCTTCATGGCAACTTTTTTATTTGCAGGATGAGAGGGGAGGAAGTCCACTGGTGACTTTCCTGTTGCTACTCATTTAATGTAAAATTTCCTTGGATGCTGTAGCGATGGGTGTCTGGGCATCTTTTCTTCTGTAGTATCCAGCATGGCAGGATCTTGGTCCTTGTTACTGATACAGTAGATACTCATCATTAGCAACACATCAGTTGATGTTAAATGATTGTTGTTGCCACTGGCTGGATAACAGAATAAATGGCAGGGAAAGCATACCCTGGGCAAATATTGATTGCTGTTTCAAGATATTGCCAGAAATGAGAACCACTGTAACTACACTAAAACACTACAGTACAAGTTGGTGAGACACCATGTTCTGAACTGTTTTCAGCTTTGTTGAGAACATTATTGATCATCTATATCCAAGGGGACTTCTTTCCTAAGTATTCTCATTACAGCTTCTGGCTCACATACAAGCACACTAAACCAACTGTACTTTGTCTGGGGAACTAAGTGGTCTCTGGTCTGCCTTGCCCTTGAGTTGAAACTGCCTTCTAAGAGATTTCGTCGGTCCTGATGTCATCAGCAGAGAACAGAGCTGTGTTGGAACATGAGGGGAATATTAGATCATGGAAATTAACGAAGGGGAAGGACTTAATCTAATTCTTTCATTCTCAGGCTGTTTTTTTTTAAAGTCATAACAAATTAGGAGGACTATCTAGTGCAGGTAAAAAAAACCCCACCTTACTCAAAACAAAACCCTCAGAAAAAAACAATAGTTGCAGGCTCATGATGTCTTTGTCTTATGTTCTGATGTGTCCTTACTAATGTGATTTTAATGTACACCATGTATTTTTCAGAATATGCTCTCCACTGTCTTGCATGGAGCTGTGGGTTACTGATGCCACTGGAATGTGGTAGAGAACAGTTTTAAAAATTCCTGTTAAAAAGGATTGTTCTGGATGTGGTCATAGGCTGATGAGATGATCCAAAAGTGGTGCTGATAATCTGTGATTTCACTATTTCAGGAACATATATCCTAGGAGCAGGGCTGATTGAAGCAGCTGTCAAAAAATAGACCTGCTAATTGTTAATGAGATGACATAAGGCATTCATTGCAAACTGAGGCTTGTGAACACATTGGTCATGTAACCGTTCTCATACACCAACACTGGCTGCAGCACTAGAAGATCCCTGAGTCTGAGGACTGGTTGGGGCAGTTTCCCAGCTGCCCTCAGATAGATGGAGGAATGGATGGATGCCAGAATTCTCTGTGTTTTCTCTACAGTTTTTATGTGACCCAGCAGAGCACTACTGAAACAGCAGGTCCTGTACCACTCCTGTAGTAAAAGCTAATGGCTTTTTTGCTGAAATTTTTAGGTTTTCTGTGTGCAGTTGTAAGCATCCCATTTATCTAACAGCTGTGCTATTGTTCTTTATGACCACTGACTTGAATGAGTTACCAGGAGCTGTTTTCAGAGGGGGCTCTTTGCCACCTGTGGCTGTTTTTATCTATGCTCTTGTGTCCCTCAAAAAGACCTGGGCTTTAAAAAGGTGTGACTCAGCAGTTGTGTCATGTCATTTATTTTTATTTCTTGCTGAGAGCCTTGGGCATTACCTGAACACAGTTATGAAACAGGGCCCTATTGTGACTAGCCCTGTACACAAATCAGCTGAAGGGTAGTCCTGTTACAAACTGAGCAGTACAATGAGAAATACCGGCTAGAGACAACGAAACAAGTGCAGAAACAGGAGATAATATTGTAGTGATCAGTACTTGGTTTAGTCTGCAACTGCCACAGCTGAAAACACAGGATTTCTAATTTGAAAAAAAACTCATTAAAAAAACCCACACACATCAACTTCACACCATATTTATGAGTCAAACAGAAACAAAAGTTTTGATGTTGTGAACCAATTGAAAAAATGACTGCAGAATGATTGAAATAGGGTACTAGCAAACCTGGACTTGCATGTCATGATCCTTGCTGCTGAAGACAGGACTGTTTCTGTGGCTGGTGATTGTGAGTCCTGTCCTGTCCTTCCCTGGCAGCACACTTCTGCAGGGTACTTCATGGTGGGACTAAGAGTGTGCCCAGCCTCTCAGACCAGCTGCCTCAGACAACTTGTCCACTGCTCTGGAGAGGACTCCCAGAATCCAGCCCTGCTCCCATGGGAAAGCACATGGCCACCCAAAGAGATACCATTAAAATAAAGGTTTCAGAAATTTCCAAGCCCTCTGCTGCAGAGCTTGAGCTCAGTTAGATCAAGAGCTTCAGGGCCTTCAGTTCAGTTCCATAGATGACTGTCTCCAAGCAGCATGTCTTGAAAGTTCTAGAAACATGCCTTGGATCCTGTGTGTGCAGGAATCCCCGGAGATGTGCCAAGAGTCCAGGCAGAGCCCATATGAACTGTGTCTTTAGTCTCCCAGTGTTGACTGAGAAGACGCTATCTGCGGGTTCGGTTCATCTCTCACTGTTGACCAAGTTTTCCTCTAGGAAAACTCAAATGATATGCAGTGGGTTGATCCTGTCTGGATGCCAGGTGCCCACCAAAGCTGCTCTATCACTCCCCTCCTCAGCTGGACAGGGGAAAGAAAGTGTAACAAAAGGCTCAGCTGTGGGTCAAGATAGGGACAGGGAGATCACTCAGCAGTTATTGTCACAGGCAAAACAGACTTGACTTGGGGAAATTAGCTGAATTTGTTACCAAAGAAATCAGAGTAGGATAATCAGAAATAAAAACTAAATCTTAAAACACCTTCTCCCCACCTCTCCCTTCTTCCTGAGCTTAACTTTACTCCTGAGTTCCCTACCTCCTCCTCCTCCTCCTGAGTGGCACAGGGGGATGGGGAATGGGGGTTGTGATCAGTTCACCACACGTTGTCTCTGCTGCTCCTTCTTCCTCGGCAGGAGGACTCCTCACACTCTTCCTCTGCTCCAGTGTGGGGTCCCTCCCGTGGGAGACAGTTCTCCATGAACTTCTTCAATGTGAGTCCTTCCCACTGGCTGCAGTTCTGCACAAACTGCTCCAGCATGGGTCCCTTCCTTGGGGTGCAGTCCTTCAGGAGCAGACTGCTCCAGCGTGCGTCCCCTGTGGGGTCACGAGTCCTGCCAGCAAATCTGCTCCAGCCTGAGCTTCCCAGGGGTCACATCCTCTTTTGGGCACCCACCTGCTCCGCCATGGGGTCCTCCATGGGCTGCAGGTGGATATCTGCTCCACTGTGGACCTCCACATGCTGCAGGGGGACAGCCTACCTCACCATGATCTTCTCCATGGGCTGCTGGGCAATCTCGGCTCCAGCACCAGGAGCACCTCCTCCCCCTCCTTCTTCACTGACCTTGGTGTCTGCAGAGCTGTTTCTCTCACACATTCTCATTCCTGTCTCCAGCTGCAGTTGCTGTTGTGCAGTTTTTCCCCCTTCTTAAATATGTTATCGCACAGGTGCTACCACCATCACTGATGGGCTCAGCTTTGATCAGCAGCAGGTCTGTCTTGGAGCTGACTGGCACTGGCTCCATTGGACATGGGGGAAGCTTCCAGCAGCTTCTCACAGACGCCACCCCTGTAGCCCCCATGCTACCGAGATCTTGCTATACAAACCCAACACGTGATCTCTAATTGTAACGTGTAAGTGTCTAACCCCTGCCAGGTGTCTGATAGACCTTGTGGGCTGCAAAATGCATTTGATTTTAGGGAAGCTTTGAAAGGGCAGCAGTGATCCTGCTTTGTATATTTTCATGAGAGCTCCATTAACACTTAAGGGCTATCTTTGATGAGAGGCATGGTCGGTGAGGGAAAATTACACTGTTGGGTCGAGAAGATTGGGTTGGTGTGAGCGTCAGCAGCTGGGTGCCACTGAGATGGTGAGAACCCTTTTCAAGGTCCTGCCATTCACCTAACGATCTATGACCTCCTCACATATTGTGGAATTTATTAATTCTTTTTGTTTCAGCTTGAAAGGAAATAATTAAGGGTCTGACTATTAATGTCAGCTGGTTTCCATTAACTACCATGGTCTTTGAGTCCACTCATATTTGAAATGTTTGGTTATCTCTCTGCAAGAAGGTGGTAGATATCCAGGAGTGATGTATTGTCCCTCTTGTCACTAGTTTCCTTCACCAAACTCCAGCAAGGTAAAAGGTTTTAATGCCGAAGTCAGCACTGAGGAAAAAAAAATCATTAAAAAAATATCCATTTCTGCCCTGTCGCAGAAAGCTATACCTGATGTAAGGGTACTGATTTTCTCTAATTTTATTTTTTGTAGCTATCAGTACTTACACTGTGAGATCACTGGAAATTGAGGAGATGTAGGATTTGGAAAACAAAGTGTATGGATTTTTGAATTTTCAGATTGAGATATATAGGAACATACTCAGCAAATAAATACCACATGGAACAGAAAATATATAGGTGGAAGATGGTATTTCACTGGGAATGAGAAATTTTGTATCCTTTCTTAGAGTCAAGGAAAAGAAAAGGAGTGGAGATAGTAGAAAAAACGAAGTAAAATAACAACTCCCCTCCTCTCCTGAATCTCCCCTTTCTCAAATCCTTGTTGAAAAGGTTGGGTGTGAACAGGAAGGGTGTGATTAAGCAAAACAGGCATGGAAGTGGCATTTAGATGAAACAGGTCACAATAAGAAATTAACAAATCAAGGTAGAATTAACGAACAAAAGGTGGTCTAAAAGCCCGCAGGGCCTTACCTACTGCAGGGCCACTGCAGTAATCTACATACCGAAAACCTTTGAGTGAAAAGAGTTGCTCATAGCAGGTGGAGTTGAGCCATGGGGAGGAGAGGAACCTCTTCTCCACCTGCTTGCTTCTCCTGGTTCACTTTCCTGATGGGTTGCTGAGCTGAGCTACCTTTCTTAAGGGCCACACAAGGCTCAAGAGCCAAAGCAAGAAAAGCTGCAGCTATCACGGTTAGGAAAGAGAAGTGGGAGTGCCTTTTTCAAGCTGTAAGGCTAATTGTATCATTAAATGGATGCTGGGCAACAGCTTGGATTTTGAATGCATTTAATCCACACTGTACAATCTGAGTAGAGCTCAGAAAGAGGATGAGACATGGAATGGACATTACAAAAATAACTGGGTGGACAGAATAGAAGAAACAAAAGAGCACAAGAGAATGGCCTTATTGGTTACACAATGTGTTTTGAACATAAGAACATCCATGAGCTCATGAAAACCTCCTAACAAAGTTTGCTTTCTGTAGAAGTGAATTGGGCACATTTCCTGCCAGTAATATCTGGGTTGGGGGTTCTGTGTGAAAGAGAATTATAGGAGCTGCTAATGTCAGTGGCACCTGAAACTGGGTAAAGCATGGCATACTGCCATCAGCCATTCCTGAGAAACAGAAATAATGTGTTATGGGGGTTTGGTTAGTAGGCAAAAGGAGGTGCTCTAGTATGTAATTTTTACATCTCTGTATAGTATAACACCCTTTCACACTGACTCAAGAACACACAGAACTTCCCAGTAAACAATTTTTTCCCTGTGATTATGGCTTTCTCCCTCACAGTCCTCCCACCTGCCTTCAGGTGTTCAAGGGACCAGACCCTGCTGCTGCTGCTGCTGCATAAAGCTGTTCAGCTGGTCTGTGATGCCATGCCAAGGGACCACAACTGAGTATCAGTCCCACCATCTGTTTTTTCTTGATTAACAACCTGTCCAAATTCTTCTTCCTATAGTCCCTTACATAGTTCCTGGGAAGCTAAGAGTCCTGCCTTTGTGTGCAAGCTAGGCAAGCAGAAACATGGCCAGGACTGCCCTATTCCAGTGGCTGGTAGGTGGCTACCACAGTGGTAGGTTCCACTGGAAACAAATCATGCCGCTTTGTAATAACAATGCTTTTAAACGGAGCATTAGAAGGTGACAAACCAACTTTGCAAGTCCTTTAGAAAACAAGAAGCTCCTTTTTGCATTTTCCCCAGTCCTATATAAAATGCCAAACACATTTCTTGTTCCTCTAGTGTTGGGATCTGCACAGCCTGGAAGCAAGGCTAGATGTAGATGGGACAGCTTTGCTGCCACGTGCCTGCAGCCCTGTGGTTTGGTCAGGGGCACACACAGCTGCTCAGGGACATCTGGCCCTGTGGTCTCCTTCCCCAGCTCCAGCCCCTGCATTGGTTTGTGCCACTTCTGATACTCTTCTTTTGCTATTCACGGCACAACCGAATGAGCAGGGCCTGATTAGCCAAAGCATCACACTTTTCCAATTCTTGACTGTGTTCTTCAGAAGACTGAGTTTAACCTGGTGCTCACAAGTGTACATGTTGTCTGCTTATTTTCTGGAGCTGTGTTTTGGTTTGTTCCCTCTGCGTTCCAGCTGCAAAAGCTGTAGAAACACAATTTTCCTCCTCATCAGGATGAGTTCACATGTTTGTTCAGGAATTGATTCAGTGATATGTAGGAGTTAATTTCCCAAAGTCCCATATCAGGTCTATGTACCTGCACACCAGTTCCTCATGAGCAATTTGAAGTGACACAGAACCACTCTATGGTACATTCAGCTGGGGATGTTGCAAAATGAACACATAATTTAGCAGCTTTTCCTGAAGTGCCACAGCTCTTCTTTCAAAATCAGAATACTAGTTGTGCTATCACTCAACGAAGTGTGAGCTGGTGCCTGCCCTGCTGAGGACAGCAGCTTAGTGGTTTCCAGGCCAAGTGAAGGTTGCAGCCCAGAGACAGCCCCTGCTGATCCACGTAGAAGCTCCAAGCAGAACACTACTGCTTATTTCTCAAGTAGTGAGCTGGACCAAGCATGCAACAAATTTTGTATGGTCAGCGGTGCGATCTCAGAGTGAGTATTTAACCTGGGGTAAAAAGAACACAGAAGATAATGTGTGTGTGTGTGTTGGGAGGGAAAGTACTTTTTACTCCAAGAAATACAGTGTTTGAACTGATTCACATGGTTTTCTAGAGCTAGAGGAGGAATGTTCATTGTTTGAGTTAAGGAAATTCCGTAATTTTGGGGTGCCATTCTGAAAATAAAAAATGGTGTGATTAGTACAGGGATTCTTTAACTGCTTACCCATGACACTTAAGCATACTTTTTTCCCTGCTTAGCCATGAGTAGACTTTCATGCCGAATGGCTGCTTTTGGGAGCCTGACAATGCCAAGGGTCTAGGCTGGCTATCCTCTTCTCTCCAGTTCATACATCTGGACTAGTCCAGTCAAGGAGTATGCTGTGAAAACAGTAACATTTTAAAATTAGACTCATCACTAAGAGCATATAATTCATCTTATGATGAAAAATGGTTTCAGATAATTTAGTAAGTGGCATCTGTGTCGTTGCCAGGTGCAAGTGGCTCTCATCCGTCTCCCAGTTGGGGACTTTCCTTTCAAATGATACTGTCATTGAAATGGTTGAGACTCAACTCCAGATATCTTAACTTTCTGTGTTCTGCTTATTTTAATGCTGGCTGGTTTTCCTGAATTCCCTACTCTCCTTATTAATTATACATTGAAAAGATAACAAAATATTATGAAGCACTGCCACGTCTGTGGAATCCAACATATTGAATTTTTTGCCTGGAGTGTCAAGCAAGATTAATTATTCTGATAACAGCAGGATTAATCCATTCATCACATACAGTAAAAAGACACTGTTAAACATTCAGACCAAGTTATTCTTGGTCTTGAGAGGCACAAATGGCAGAACCAGCGTCTAGAGGACATTTGTGCCTTTAGAAAGCCCCACTCCCCTGTTACCTTCTTTTTCTTGCACCAAATTCTTGCTGCAGGGCTGGCTGTTACCATGGGGGCAGGAGGCAGCCCTGTGGAGGGTTGTGTAGGTATGAAGGTTTGGCAGAGCCCTTGAATTTTAGGTAGACAGTATAATTATTCTGTCATTCAACACACCAAAAAAAAAAAAAAAAGAAAAAAGAAAAAGAAAAAAAGAAGAAAGGAAGCAATTTTGTTTTTCTCTGATGGCCTTAGTTCCTGCTTTCCTACAGTGAGATTGTCAAGAACAGTTGCACGGCTTTTGAAAGCTAATTTGAGGTCAGACAGTGAGTCAAAATCAATTCTTGATTTTTGTCAACTGTGAGCTGCAGCAGAAGGGTCTGATTTGGGAAGAGGGTGAGCAGCCATACTGGTGTGCTGCCCTTGCTGGTGATTCCAGCTGTCAGCATCTTCTGGACCAGCCTCCAAGTTTCTGCACTTCCTCTGAACTGATAAAATTCAGGGGTGGGATTCTGGGTGCATCTTTTCCACTTAAACCCCCTTGTGTTCCAAAATTTCTTTTATTTTGGTGTAGGGAAAGGAAAAGAAAGTTAGATCTCTGGAATGTGCCCTCATTAAAAGGAGGTTGGTAACTGGCTGGCTGCGTGGCCGGAGCCTGTCTCAGCTCATGCATTTGTAAGCAAAACACCTCAACTTTCCAGAAACCTCTAAATGGATTGCTTTCAGTCAGAGCAGTACAGAGACATTATAAAACCTGCAATTACTTTTACTGTCGGGCCATAAAATATAGATCTGTTAAAGTCTGGGTGCAGAACACATGGGCATCCTACAGTTCCGACCAGCGCAGATGAGAGTCTATTATGGATGATGAAAACAAGGTACTAGAAAATCCATTAGAGCTATTTGTTCCCACTTGCAATGATAGTCCCTGTAACCACATTAAATCAAAGCATCTCTGGGACTTCATTACGAATTTCTTATATCAATACCATATGCTGATATAAATAATACTGAAACAAAATCAGGGAGAAGAAATTACATTGCATTGTATGATTTAGGGATTTGCTATCAATTATTTAACATTTATATCAGAGAAGCACTTAATGTTTTCCATTGGAGTAGGACCCTGTAGTGCTAGGGACCATGTACATATTGAGCAAATGAAAATCACTGGCCCAGAGTGCTTCGACCATCTAAATTGGGTTAAGGACATATGAGTGTAAAATGATAGAGTAAAAATGATTAAACTCCTCTCTAGATACTGCCGCTCTGGGATTGAAACTATACTCATATCCAGTAAGAGAACGGTAAGAAGCATTTGCTTTTGAACTCTAGGAAACAGCTAAAAAGAGACCAACAGAAACCTGCGGTCACTGTGCATAACACACCTCTTTCCCTATGCTCTTCAAAGCCCCCTCCTTTTCTCATATGCCATCTACAGACAGAACAAGACTGGCTGGTGTCTTTTCTGGAAATAATGAGGCTGGTCAAGACTAGTTTGCAAAGAGAAGCAAGAACAGCGTGTTTTCATGGTACTAAATGAGACAAGATTGTCATCGTGCTTTAGACAAGAGTCTGGAAGGAAAATTAGCCTTGTTCTTCCTGATCCATCAGGAGGTTTGTGTTTGAGTTTGCAGGCTCCATAAGCTCAAAACATAAAAAGGAGATATGAATCAAACATGCCAGTAAAGTTCAGTGAAAGTAATATGAACCCAAAACAATGATTCCTCCCCTCCACCCCGCCAGCTCTGTTTGCAGTATGTAATTACCATGAGCTGGTTGGCAGTCCTGCAATAACTAGGCACAACAGTATGAGTTAGGAATGTATCATCAATCTTAGCTTACAATTTCTTTGCTTTTGTTGGTTTATGCTAACCTTATCATACTTAAATATTGGTATGCATCTTTGTGGAAAATGTTGAAAATGAAAAAGCCTACCTCAAAATAAACTGTAGCGGATCCCTCAATTCCTAGCATAAATACATAATTTGCATTTTAGACATCTAAAACTCATACAACCCTGGATTGTAAGAACTATGACTTCTTGACCCGGATGAGCAGATATATCTGTGATGTAAGTCATTGGTTCCAAAACAATTTTGAACAATAAATCTGAAACCCAAACTTGTAAAATGCTACATTTGCAGGGACTGCCTGTGTGGGTGCAGTTCAGATAATGAGGGCAGAGACTCTAAGTACCTGAAGGATGTGAAAATCCAGTTTTCACTCAAGGTGGCTTTGCAAATCTCAGCCTGCTTGTTCAACATACCTCCATGCATTTGTCCCTGTGAAACAGATGTGTCAGGGAAACATGTTCCTGTCCTGAAGGATGATACTGCTGTAATGAAGACAGATTTTCAGTTTTCTTTTGGGATGCATGTAGGGGAGAACAAAGTGATGCTCTGGTCTTCTGTGGACCTCAAGTGGTGGAGCACTCTTTGTCTCCCCCTGGGGTGAAAGCCCTGGAGCCTTTCCCCAGGTTCTGGGCAGCTGGAGTTGATGCCATCCCAGTATGTCTGCCTGGGCAGAGGCAAAGTCTCAGCACAAGCAGCAATGCTTGTTCCTGACGCAGGTCCACAGCCATGTGGGTTGGTTAGCCCCAAGACAGGCTGCAGCAACTGATCCTCGACCTTTCTTTGGGGCTGAGAGTCTGGATTTGTTGAATCATCTTCATTCTTTAAAGGAAGGAGTGGACATGAGTACCTTAACCAAACAGAGCCTTTGGGGCAGTTGCTAGTCTTATTTTCATCCTTAATCTGTCTAATCCTGGAGAGGGGCTAAATACAGTCTGTCCACATTACCAGCATATATGTGGAAAGAGGGAGGCCCTACAAGCGGGTATTAGAGCATTATGTCAGTACTGCCCCTTTTTCTCTTCCACTTCACTGTGGATTGCTACCAGAAACGTGTATTTATCAATTATTTACAGATTAAATCAAAACACAGACTCCTTGCTCCCACCAACCTGTGACTGGGCTCTTCGAACCACTTGTCTGACTGCCATACAGCAGAGCCAAAACGCTGGAAGCTTCCTGGCCTCACACTGTTGGCATGATACAACCAATGTCCATGTCTCTAGCATCCGTGAGAAGAAAACTTTTGAGATTTAGCTGAAACCCCTGAGAAAATCCTTGTGCATGGCTTCTGAGGACATCAAAGTTACAGCTTTTACATGTATAAGTGTGTTTGTGTACATATGTATGTATATATAAATATTAGAAAAAGGTTAAAAGTCCCATTCAAATTCCATTGCTGGCAAGTGGAGTATTTACACTGGGTTTAATAGGAGAGTAGAATCAAGTCCCAGCTCAGGAAAGTGCTTCAGTCTGAGCTTTGAGGAGGTGACTTGTCGCAGAGACTTCAATTAGGCATGTCAGCAAAAGTTTTGCTGACTAAGGACTTCCATAGCTCAGCTGGTGTGGAGGGCAGCATCCAAGCTGGATGCTATAGGATGTTGACCTCTCTCGAGAGCCCCGTGCAGCAGCCAACCATCTGCAAAACATGCGGAGTAATCATAATAATTCCCTTGGCAGCCTCTTTCGGAGAGGAAAGGGAAAAGAAAGAGTAGAAAAAAAGTAGGAAATTCATTTTAGTTAGCATTGAAATACTCCTGTGATTATTGCCTTCACATTTTTTAGTTTGGGGCTATATATTAGAACATTTCTACTCTCAACACCAAATGTCGTAACAAGGTCCTTGGGGCTAATGAGTGGTGAGAGGGGAAAAAGAAAACTCGTGATACTAGTTCTGTATTCTCCCCCATCGACAAAGGTAAATCTTGATCCTTAAGAGGAAGCGTGTTTTGGGGGTAGTTAGCATTATTTACCAGTTGCCACAAATAGCTTTTGTATCTTGTTGTAGGGGTGGCCAACCTGCCTGACCCCACGGGCAATACACCAAAATCTTCACACGCCTGGCAGCCTGCTGTCCCGGGATTCATATGAACCCCTTAACTGGGGAAGGCACAAACAGCAGGGTTGTGCCTGCCTTCTTTCCAGTTAGCTTTTTTGGGGGAAAGAGGAAGGGAAAGAGGACTGTGGGGATTTACTTTTCTTCCCGAAGCCCCGGTACAGGCGGCACACGGTATCGCTGTCCGACCCGCTGCGCCCGCCCCCCCCGGGCCGAGGCTGCGAAGCGGAGCTGAAAGCCAGGGCAGGGCTCGGCAGGGTGGGCGCGGAGGGGGGCGGGCGGGCGGCCCGGGG
>JAVJGI010000014.1:80800039-80829810 GCA_035590275.1 Ibycter americanus
GCCCCCTGTGTGTGCGGGGCTGTGCCTGCCCCCTGCGTGTGCGGGGCTGTGCCTGCCCCCTGTGTGTGCGGGGCTGTGCCTGCGCTGCTTGTGCGGGGCTGTGCCTGCCCACCCCCCAGCCAGGCCCTGCCGGGGCTCTGCTCTCACCAAGGTGGGTCCTGCATCCCAGGTGGGGACATGGGGACTGTGGTGGGCATTTAAGGCAATGGCATAGCTACCATGGCAGCTACAGGTCTGGTTTTCGGCGTGCTGGGCTACCTGGGGTTTCCCAGAGCAGCACGGTAAGGATACAGCGCTGCAAGCAAGGATCACCAGAGAGGTATAATTTGGCTGGAAAATCCTAAACTCCTTTCTAAAGGAGCTCAGCTAAGGGATTTCTGTGCAGTGAAAAGCATTGCTCTGCTTTTATTCTAAACACAGTTCGGAGTGCTCCTTTATTTTTCAGAATTGACTCATAAAGACTACAGGAGGGCACCAATTAGTGAAATAAACCTTTAATCCTCAGTGCAGTGGCTGCTATAGGACTGCTGTTTAACAGCCTTCTTACTAATCAATTCTCTTCAGCCAGCTAAATGCCATAGATGCTATGTAAATAAATGCAAGTTTGAAAGTGTTCTTCACTGAGCGGTAAAGCTATATTCCTTCTACTCCACCATAAAATCAGCATGCATGTTAACAGATATCTACTCCACCTTGTACAAATGACTTTTCTTGTTCATTTGATTGCTGCAGCTTGGGAAAAACAGAGGCAGGGAACAGCGATAAACTGCTTAGGCAACATTTTAAAATGTTCTTCTTGGGCAACATTTTAAAAATCTGATACCTCAGTGGCAACCAAGGCACAGAGCAAAGATGCATATTTTAGAGTCAAAACAACGTCCACAGTTTATGTTGCTATTTTACTTCTGTTGCAGATTTTAAGCCAGACTGCCATCCTTCAGCTTTCTGGGTAAAAGGGCTGCTCCTCATAGCTTTCTTCATAAGTAACATTTATCCAGACAAGATTTTTTTTCCTTACAAGTTGATATATTAGTGAAATACATATGTGTAGTTTGAAATGAGGCCGTGTGCAGGATCCTGTCAAACACAAATGAAACCTATCTTCATCAAGGATGATGGCAAAATCCATACTATCTTTAATGAAACTAGAATTTCACCCTTAGTGTTTGGCATGTCAGTGAGCAACACCTTTTAACTAACAAAACTTTTTTCCTAAGCAGGGCCAAAGAAAGGTGGACAACAGAGTGTATTTGTCATTTCTTTTCTGTGCTGTCCTGAGGCAAAAGCAGTGATGCTCACAAAGGGGTAATCAAACACTTAATAGTTCCAGTACCACATCCCAGTATCCTTTAACACAGAGATCAGTGTATTATCACCAGGGGAAAATGAAGACATGAGGAGATGAAATTACTTGCCCTGAATTATCCAGCAGAGCTTTAAATAAAGCACAGGTCTTGTGTACTCATGGTATTGAGCAGAGCAGACAGTTAAAACAAAGTAAATAAGATGATGCTGTGTCCTGCAAGTTTCACTGAGTTGCTCACGTAACAGTCTCAGTTCGTCTTCACACTGATGTTGGATAATAAATTTGAATAAATAAAATATTTTGTTTGAGTGTCTAGCATTTAAGAATTTTCAAAAGCTCCAAAGTTCCATTATCTTGCCTGTGCGGGGAAATGTATCCTTTCCTTTTTTTTTTGTTTGGTTTGGTTTGGTTGGTTTTTTCAGTGTGGGTTTTGTTTATAATTCTTACAATATGTGTTACATATCATGGGCGATTTCAAACAGTCGTGCTTCTTACAGATAAATGATCTTAATTACACAAATTCCTTCTGTATAATGGGAACATATTAATCTAGCAATGTCTTATACATTAATAATAACTAATTTCCACATCTATTATTTATCAATATTTTATCATGTAGCACAGGTGACGAGCTTTTCACTGACTAAAACAGTGAGTCAGCTGAGTTAAACTATACTGACAGATGAGATAGGACTGCTGAAACCTAAGAATTTCAAAAAGCAGAAACAAACACATCACAATTTTCACTCTTTGAATGTCACCAGTTTAGGAGCCACTGCTCAATTCCTCCTGTGCATACATGTACATAAAATTTACAGCATTTTATTAAGTATAGAGAATTGAACCTATTGATATACTGCACGTTAGGCAATCCTGAAATCTTTATTTTAATTAATAGGCAGTTAAATTATTTCAGAATATGTTTATAACAGGCAAGATTGCTTAAAGAGGAATCTTTCTGAATTCAGTAACAGAAAAAGGTGGTAGCTGACCCTGTAAATTCAGCCCGTTGCAAACTAGAGCACAGAAGACTGGTTATGCGAATGGAAGAGAACTCAGTGAGTCTTGGTGAAAATTCCATGATAGCAAAATACAGCAATTTCTCTGGAGAATATTTAAGAAGAGGTTATCTTTTAAAGTTTATTTCAATTTTATTTTTAATATGAGAGACTCAAAAATTTGATTTTTCATTTTCTTAACTTATCAAGACCCTACCTATTCAGAACAACATTGGAGGCATTCTCTGTACCTTGCATTGGACTGAAAATGTACCTGTTTAGTATAAAATAGCTTTAAAATATGTAGCATATTTTCCTGCCAGAGATCTGTGTCTGCTGTTACTAGGGCTAGTGGTTTGTCATAATAAATCATACAAGTTGTCATGGGGAAAGTGCAAGGCAAGCATCATGACTGTGTAGTAAAAAGCATGGATCATATTATTTAAATACTGATACTTATTTTTAAATACACATATTGAAAAGTGAAGAACAATTTTGTTAACTATTTATCTTTTAATTCAGTGGCAGCAACAGTGCAGAACCATTATTGCTCCCTTTTTGTTTCTGCTGTCCCGCCTGCGCAGAGGGAATTGCGCGTGTAGTGTGGTGGGGCTGGGGGTTTCTGCCTGTGGTCCACAGACTCCTGAGCTCACAGGTGACTTCTGCGGGAGCTGCCAGGGTGCGAGCTAGCCAGGCAAGCTCCTGGTCAGTGGGGTAAAGCTCATCCCACCGGCCTTCAGCCCTCCAATGGAAACTGTAGGGATCTCTGATGAGACAATCTGAAAATCATCGCTATTGCAGATTTTCATAAAGGCCATCTTGTCCCTAGAGGAAGTAATGACTCTGGGCTCCCTTGATGATCACAGCTGAGATAAGGGCATCCTCAGTCACTCGCCCAGACAGGTCCATTTCCTTCCACTGATTAGAGGATCAACCCTGGTGGATGAACCTCCAGGACCTGAAATTCATCTCCATGAATTTTGCCCCCTGTTCAGCCCCTCTCCATCCAAAGGCGGTTGCCTCCATCACAGGTGTCACAGAACTGGAGGGGGTGCCTTCACATTAAAAGCAGCTCTGTCAAACCAGCACCCACCTTCTACTGAAAAGGAAGGTCCTGCTCCCTCTCCCCTGCCCCCTTTTCTCCAGCTGCAGGTACCCTCCTCCCTTCTCATATTGGCTTTGGCAATCATGTGGCCTTAGGGTGAGTCAGCTCAGTTGACAGGTTGAGATATCTAGCAGCAAACTGTTCTTTTATTTGCATATTTATTTATACATGGTGTTAGATTTCCACTGGGTCAATTCTCTGAATTGATTTGCCCCAGGGCTATCTGACTGCTAGAGCCATCCCAAGGGGAATGGGGCAGGGGCGTGTGGCTGGGGGAGGAGAGAGGATGAGGAGCAGGATCTCCTCCCTCTTGCTTGGCAGGAGTCAGCAAGATGTGAAACCATAACCAGAAGACGAAGCTCTGGCATCTTGATGCCCTTCCTGCCTGTTCCCTTGATGCAGTCCTGTCCTGTCCTTGCACCAGCTTCGGGAGCTGCAGGAGCTGACTTTGCAGAAAGCTCAGTGCTTTCTTGCAGTCTTTGTTTTCAGCTGCATTGGCAGGAATGCCTTACCCTACTTGCTACATAGGCAGGCAATGGCCCACCCACCCTGGTGGAAGGGAGCAGGCAGGGCAGGAGCAGGGGACCACAGCAGATAGACATGACGCAGATGGGCTTCAGCTGCTTTGGAAGTGCCTCTGAGATATCCAGAGGAAATCGTGAGATCTAGCTGTGAAATCGCATCTGTGAGAGCCCCCCTGGAAGTGTTCATGGCATCTCTCTTCCCACATCATTCCACATCCACAACATTCTCCTCTTAAGAAACAAATGTCTCCTTATGACAAGAGCTGTGGATTGATTTTAAAACACATGAAGCCAGCTGAAAACAAAATGTATGTGACAGCTATCACAAAACTGCAGCGTTAACAGTAATGGCAGCCTAGACGTCGAAACAGTGCTGAAAAAGTCAGGTGCACTGCGGTGGCAGTCATCGAACCCTGACATGATGGGAGATATCTTTTCTGTATGTACATACACACAGGCATCCCAGGAGCGAGAACTGTCTTTCTGCATCTGGTTTATAAAAACTTACTTCTTATGCTACACATACCAATTCAGTCTTGTTTTCTTCTGTGTGATGAACAAATGTGAGCATTTGGGTTTAGTAAGCCACAGCTGTGAGATACCTCTGACAGGGAATCTGCAAAACCAAATCCCCTAGTCTGATGAATATTCTCAAAACTAAGCAAATTCAGGCTTCTGTACACTGGATATCACACAGGCTTTCAAAAGATGCAAGGGACTGGCAAAACAGAACAGTAATTAAAAAACCCCACCCACTATAAAAGCAACGATGACAGTAACTAAGAGTACTTAAAAAAACAGAGAGTAACTATGCCTTCTTGAGATACAAAGGATTAGCTGTTACAGGCCTGATTTATCACTGTATTATACCGATTTTATGCTGGTGTAAAAACAGGATGATAGAGCTGTGCTGAATATCACGAAGTATGTATCCCTTCAGTTCTGTTGCACACTCTCACAGGCATAAAACCAGCTAATAACTGAGCAAATCAAAGACAAACCTACTAAAAGTGAAACGGTAGAAATATCAGGTGCGGGGAAAGACAATCATTATATTTCTTGATCAATGCAGTTTTACTGCAATGATCCGGCCTGAGGGGCAACAGAAATTTATTGAAAAGCTAATTTTCAATAAGATAAAGGCCTCTTGCAAAGCAGCGTTAGAATGACTTTAATAAGTAATTAAGCAGCTGAAAGTTTCTTAAATACTCTAGACTTAAATATAAACCTTACATATTTGACCATCTCCGTCTTAGCACATTTAGTGCTTGCTGCTCTTCAAACCCTCTGCTGTTATTATTGAGCTTGCTGCACAGTACTTTATTGGTTTAGGAGACCCTTTGACTCACAGTGACTTACTCACAGAATGATATTCTATTCAAGAGAGACAAGCATGTGACCCTCTCTATAACAGCAGCACATTCTGAGTAGATATTATGCCACATGTTGCAAAATTTATATTCTTCACAAGGCATATGTTTCATGTCATAAGAATTCATATTTCTTCTTTAAAATTACACACAAGGCTTTCTCAGGTGCAAAAGGCATTAGGAAGTGCACTTGTAAACACTCTGAGGTTCTGGAAATGCCAAGGAACCTCATTTCCAAGCGTGTTTTTTTGAACAGAAATATCAATATGCAGAGTGATTGCTAGGCTAGAACAATGCAGGAAAAGCACTTGTGGAAAGGGGGCCAGTATGACTGGAATTAGCGTATTGTGAGAAAAGTACACCTTGCATGGTAGCAGGACATTCAAATAATACAGTAAGAAATGGCTCTGGTTTATTACATCTATGATCAGTTACTTTTAGCTATTTGAAATATTGCAAATGTATTCCTTATATGACTGTTTCAAAGAAATATTTGGCTTGCATTCAGTCAGTAATAATCAGTGGCAACATTACTTTTACAGTAAATGTACATGAAGTTTATAAGCAACTGCACAGTGGGACATAAAGATATCTATTTGGCATTTCCAAGTTTTATGAGTTTTCTCCAGAAGAAACTTCTGAGAAGCCTATTTACCCATGTAGATATCTATATACACTCACTTACTGTAAGTGAAAACAGATTTGTGTCATCTGTCATGTTTATTTTGATCGACTATAGATTGTTTGCCCTTTGATTGCTGCTAATGTTCTGTGGAGCCATTTGTTTTCCTGCAGAGTTAATGGTATTAAAGGAGAAGGTATTGCCTTCTTTTTAGGATTAATTCATTTTACAAGTGTTTTTGTTTAAAAGGGGAAAAACCCCCAAACAAACAGATTGCCCATGCTCTTCACCTGTCCACTTTAGAAGTGTGCGTGAATATAGACACCTGGGTCATGGACTTTATCACAGATTAAGAAAGAATATTTTTGTGAGGAGCCCTCTGTTAAATTATTGGCAAGAAATTACTTGTCCCACAGGACACACAGGCCTTGCATTTCTACTGGCAAAAACTGGAGGGAACGTGGTCTAAATTTATCTACTATTTATCCTGAAAAGTCTTAATAAAGGCTTAATTGTGAAGGGGTTTCCAAGTAATCAGTTGTGGCTGGTGAACATATCCCAGTCCAGGGAAAATAACTGTTCTGCTGCATATTTCAGAATCTTTGGGATTAGGAATGTGGCCAGTGGAATTTATGAAAAGAAGTGTAAATAAATATATCAGGTTGTGATCATTGGAAGATCGCAACTCATAATTACTCTTTCTCCTCCTTTTGCCTTATTCTCCCCCATTGTGCAGCCCCAACTGTCTTCCTTTTGCAAAACCGGGTTGGATGGGAGCCGGTGCAGAGACCCAGGGGCTGGCTGCTGACTCTCCCACAGTCAGGATGGGCTGGTCCCACCCAATGCACTCAGAAGGCTCCAGCCTTCCAGCATTCCAACATCCTTCTCAGAGGGAAGCAAAAGAATGAAGGCTCAGGGTTTTGTTCTCAGTGTTAACCAAAGAGGGATGCTCTACCTGCTGTGGGCAAGGGCTTTGTCACCCTGCAGCCCAGCAGTTCTGGCAATGATCTTCCTTCCTTTGCTTTCTGTGGAGGACTTTGTTGACAATAGACTTTCGCCCACCCGAAAAATGGAAGCAGCTTTGCCTTTCGTCTCTCCCACTGGAGTTTTTCAATGGCATGCTGCAGCAGCATGAGAGAGCTTGAAGTGTCCACTGTTCTCACACCGCAGAGGCACAAAAAGGTACATGGGCTTGAAGAACCTTTCAAAAGACTCTTGAACCTGAACTTGGTTGCCTCTGTGCCTGTTTTGAATGAAATAAAAGAGACTATTGGTCCTAACAAAACCCATATTGCAGCAAAGGGAATTTAAATTCTGAGCATATTTTGCTTCAAGACTATGCAGACTTTTCAGCTTGGTCACTGGTCTGTCTTTTTATCCCAGCGCTGTTGTAGGAAACTAAATTAGGACTAACAAGGAACAAAATGGCTTCTGTTCCTAAGTAGATGCATTCATAGGGCATTCATTACTAACATTTTTTCTTTTGTTTCAGACTGTAATTATCTTATTTTACACCTTTATGGTCATTGCTTGTTTTCATGGGCAGATTTTGTGCAGTCCTTCATACCATGTTAAAAAAGAATCTGAAATTACTAGCACCATAATTAGGACTGAATCTAGGAACAGCTCTTCATAACTGCGGATATGGTGAGTAATTGTAATTTAGGTTGGCTTTTTATGCCACCATGAGTTTTCTGAAAATCAAACAAACAAAAACTGGTTGACAACCCCGTATACTTTCTTTTTGCCAAACCTGACCCTTCCCCTCCTGGTTTCTGTGAGCTGTGGCCACACTATGGGAAAGCTGTGGACTGAGCATATCTGTCTATCAGGTGTTGCTGCACCTCTCCAGAGTGTGACATGAGCATGAACTACAGTGGAGCTCATCCACCTTACCCCCTCCTCCCGCTGTGCCACACCCTCAAGCAGCATCCTGACACAAGAGGAAAACTGCACGTATATGGACATGCAGCAGTGCCTCTCCTTCAAGCGGGGCTGAGCTCTTTGCTTTTATTCCTCTTTGCCTCAGAGGAGAGAAACTGGCAAAGCAAATGAATGCAGCTTTAGAAATAACTGTTTTAAAGCAAGACTGAAAGGTGCAAACAAGCTGGGCTGACTTCCACAGAAGAGAAAGGGAAGCGAGCCCTGGCCACATTCTCCTCCTGCATTCTGCCTTCTCCTGTCCTGCCAAAGTGACACTGACTATTCCTGCCTCCCGCCAGGCGCTGCCAGCCTGGCTGCCTGCAGACCCCTGGTTCGAGGCGGAGAGGAGCCCTGTGCTCCTGCTCGGCAGCTTGCAAGGATGCAATAACTGAGCTGGCAAAGTCATAGGACCCAGTGGATGGGAACCCACAATGTTAAGTGTGCTGCGGAGCTATGAGAAGCCAACACAGAGATGTTTGGCCTCAAACCCTACTCCTAAGCATGTCTGCTGGGCAAGGGTCTATCGCAACCTCTCTCAATTCAAGATATTGCAAAAGTACTTTACACAATTAAAAAATACAACAGCTTTTTTCAAAAATAAGTGTTTATATCTGAGGGGGTTACAAGCTTGCCTTTTTAGAGGTACTTGTATAAAAACACAGACGTTTCATGCTTCAATCACTTGTCATGAACTTTGAGGTCTGGTGCTGCACTCAGGCAGATCTTGAGGCTTAGAGGCTTGGGACCATCTGGTAGACCATCCATATGTTGTCACTCTGTCCTTTCAGTGATGACTCAGACATTAAAAAAATTCCCACTTTTATGATTTGTCTTTTAATTTTTTTACATCAATATTAACATACAAATAAAACCCAGAAAGTTATTATGTATATGAACATATCATTAATACCAGTGTTGAATGACTAAGTAAGATAAGAGTGCTTTTTCTCCTCCTCTGCATTTCTATGGAATAAGAAACTGGTAATATGCCTGAAAGCTCTCTTCTAAAATGTTGCTTCACAATCACTGACTAGAAAGATCAGAACATTTCCTGAAATGTTGTGGTTTGTGTAAGGTCACAGAAAAGATCAAATGGAAAAATTGCACCATATACCAGTTGACATATGTGAGTCTTTCGATCACTAAATTTTCTATTTTGTCATTTTGAATATTTCCTGGCAAAAGGACATAATGAAGATACCTCTGCTTATTTTATTATGCATATATCTATATTTATACACATGCCCATATATATGGTAAGCCCAAAGATTTTGGTTGTTTCAAATGCAACTGCAGAAGTGAAGTTACTTCAGAGAATTAACAGCAATAAAATGTTGTCATTTTTCTTTGCAAGACAAGAAAGCATGAATAAAGATTAGATTTAGGAAAAAAAAAAATCACCTGGAAAACCATACCACTACAGTAAGCAGTAACTATTCTTTATCACAGCACGGTTGGATGGTCACCTACAGCCATGGCAGTGTGGCAGGTGCCCTTGAATACTACTGAGGTCTGCATGCTAATGGCTCTATATTTTTCTCAAAATTGTTAACTGAAATATATAGAAAGGTAAATTAAATAACATAAAGGGAATATCAAAGTATCAGTACCAATAGTGCATTGGAAACCTTAGAGCTACAATGTGTTGTCTGGCTTATAGTGTATCTGAAGTTCATCTGAAAGTTGGAAGGGGCCACAGGAAGTCATCTAATACATCCAAGAGATAACAATGTAAATCAGGTTTTGTGGCAATTAAGGTATGTGTGGTGAAAACAGAGGCAGATGCATGTTTAGATTAGTGAGTTATGCCAGGTATGATTGGTGCTGAAACTTCAAGAATTGATTGCCAAATTTGTTGTTATTCCCATTCTGGGCAAAGATTTGGGAATATGAGAAGAGTCATTAACATCACTTCTCTCAACACATACCAGTGTAATGATTAGCAAAAACATCTGAAAACATGCTTTGCAGCCCTCTGTAGAATGGGCTGCTGACATGATCCAGTAATTCTGTCTTACATTTTGGTGTGTTCTGTCTTTTGCCTCCTAGCCTCCTAGCATGGTATTTTCCCATCTTTTTTGCCTTAACCCTTGATGCTGGAAACTAAAATGAAATCTATGACAGAGCCTTCAGTTCTCTGGGTCAGTAGCAACATTCACTTGCTGAGGGTTAACCACACATCAAAGAGGCATTTTGAATGGTCCTTTTAACCCTGCAACACTCTGGCATGTAACAGAGAAAACTGTATTGGCAAGGATCAATGTTACTCACAATGTTATCTTTCCTGCTTTGTTTATGGCAAGAACCTATGCTTATAATTTATCATAGTTCACTTCTGAAGTCTGGTGTTGTCATGTAAAGCCAAACAGAGCAGATGTTGTTATGATGATGATGATGAACTTTGTTATTGATGTTGTTATAAATTAAAGCCTGTTTAGGAGAGCAGTTACATGCATGCTTTAGTCCCATGGAACTGAAAGGACTGCTGAGCTACTACCCATGCTTGTTTAAATGCTGTTCTAAGTAGGGATGAACCTGAACATATGTTTAAGTGCTTCACTGAACTGGAGCCTACTAAAGGTATGGAAAGTCTCATTTTCTTCATGGGATGAACCTTTGTTCATTCCTGCTAGACCATGCACGCATAAATCATGCTGAACAGCCAAAGAAGTATCTCCCTGCATCAATTCCTGGATTGCTTAAACTTAACACCTAATTACAGAGCTGGTGAACCTAGATACACTGAAGGCGGTTTGAAAGGCTGCCTGAAACATCATGGGTTGAGATGCCTTTGTCGGGAGCATTGTGCTGTGATGTGTAACGTGGGTAGATTCCTGTGGGATGTTGACAGTTTGTGGGAAATGTATGTAGGAGGAACCGGGTTACAAAGACCAGGGGTTTTAAATTTTTTTTCTTTGTCTCTCTCATTGTACTGTTTGTGGGCTTGGGGATTTTTGGGGCTGTTTTGTTTTTTTCTTTTTTTAAGGAAGAGCTTCTGGTTTTGGAAAATTCTGGCCAATACATGCAGCATGTCCTGAGTCACTCACTCCTGGAGGTTCAATACTACACCGGTCCTAACCTCCCAAAAGGATGCTGATAGATGCTACTGAAAGCCCTATTGTTCCTTTTTCGCTCATGGCATTTATATGGAGTGATAATCACTTGATAAGCCATGGATTTATGTAATAAATTAATTAGCTCTGCAGCGTTTCCTCCACTCCCTGCCTGCCAGTCTGTCTCTACTGGGACTTGTTCAGTTTTTTTCCGAACAGTCACAAATAGCAATCAGTATTATTATTTTCTTTTAAATCATTTGTCAGGAAAATGTTTTTTCCTCTTCACACCAGAGTGGATTTTTTCCTGTGTGTTATGCTGGCCTGAGGCACAGGGCAGGCACAATTCAAGTCTGTGTCAGCAGCGGGTTCTCCGCATGCAAACATGCAGAGTTTAAAGTTCACTGGCTTACAGCAATGCAAGGATAGGGCCAGAAGCTTTGCCACTGGAAAAGGGTGAATCTTACCTTCATGAACAACTTGTGACACTTGCATCTAATATCAACAGGGCATGAGATATCATATCCGAAGTAATAATGCCATTAGTTGTAGAAAAACTCTTTTCATTACATTCTTCGTACCGTACTTCCTTTTTCCTCTCTTGACTGTATGCTGGAATTAGTATATGATATCAGACCAGGATCTGTTTAAACTAAAGATGGTGTATACAACTTCTTGAAAAATATTTCTTGAACTTAATTAATTTGCATATTCTAATTTTCTGTGTAAGCATTCAGTCCATTTTAATCCTGCTAGAACAAAGAGTCCTGGAGAATAATTTTGTATTTGTGTTACGTGCAAAAATGCAGTCTTTTATCGCTCCTTATGGATTTCACTTTTTGAATGAGAGAAATGTTGAATAGCAGCACAGGATATTTCATTTGTATTAGAGTCATCATACTTCAACCTTTAATATATTCTTTCTTATGTTGTCTTTAAATTAAATGGACCTAATCCTTTTTATCTTTTCATATAGAAAATTCTTCATTCCTCTACTTATTTTAATTATTTTTTATCTGAATCCCCCCTGTTACTGTATTATCTCTTACAAAAGCACTGACCAAAACTGAGCGCAGCATCCCAGTTGGCAACATGTTATTCACTTACCTATCACATTATACTATTTATAATGTATTTTCCACCCGGTGTCTTACGCCTCACAATGCATCATTTGCCTTTTTTTTTTCCCCCCAGATGACATCTCTACAGAAGCTTTCCTGCAGAGCTGTCATCAGAAGTGATCCAACCCTTTTTCAGAGTGTCACAAAGTGACTTTCCAATCACTCCTACAGTGGTTGTTGCTTTTCATTGATCAGTATGGTCTGGGCTGCCATGCACCTGGCCTTGTTAGGGTCCTCACCATGTTTTTCCTCAATTTTTGGCCAATACTTTATGTACATATGTGTGTGCGTGCGTGCGCGTGTTCTGCAGATGCTCCCATGTAAGAGCCCTTTCTTGGGTTCATTCCCATCAACAGCCCTGCTGGAAGATATGAGACAGCCCACCTCAGTTTCTGCCAGGCCATCTAGGTTGTTTGTTCTTACTCTTCATTTCACGCCTCTATACTGTGCTCCAGTTGTTAGCGCAGAGCTGTTACCGGAGCTCATGCAGGCACATCTGAGCTGCCTTTGAACTTGTTCACTCAGGTGAAGCTGGCAGCAGTAGGTAGTGTGGGAGGCTGTGAGCCCTCCTGGCTTGCACAGCCTGCTTTAGGTAGCTGTGATGATCTCTGTGCTGATACACCTACCTCCTGCGGTACGGGAACTGTGCTAGCAAAAAATGACTTGCGTAAAGCTCCTCAACTTTCAGCTGTGCCTCTGATGGCAAATTGTTCATGGCATTCATATCTCATCCATAAGGAGGATTTCTCCAGCATCACAGTCTGCCATGTGTGTTAAAGAGCCTTTCTGGAAAAAACACCTTATCAAAGGCTTTTGGATAGTTCTAGTGCGTTATACACACTGAGGTAACTCCACCCATTCCAGCTTTTTATAGGCTTCCGTCTAACAAAACTCGTATCAGTTGCTTAGTGTTAAGCTATTGCCAGTGGGATTTTTCCTATGCTCAGATGCAAAGGCATGCTCCTGTGCTGTACTCAGCAATGGCTGAAGAAATAGGCCATTTTATGGGGTATAGGTCTTTACACTTTAATATCGAAAAAGCTTCTTTCTGTAGCATGCAGAGCAGGTAAAGGTTCTGTGGTCCTCTGCTATGAAGCCTACTTACTGTTAGCTGGAAATGTTGGCTGCACTATATTAAATCAGGCCAAAAGAGCATTCAGATGAAGCAATAATTTGAGCAATATTAAGAGGAAAGGAGAGAACACATGGGCAATTAGTCACCAGAGGTACGCACGTATGCATAAAGTAAATCCCCAACCCGTTATAGTAATGCACTCAGTTACTGGAAATGCAATATGAGCTTACTTTCATGAGCAAGGATGAAAGAACTTGTTTAACCTTTGTACAGCATTTTCCACCCACACAGAAAAGTGACATCAGATGCTTCATATAGGTAAAAAACAAGTCAGCATTTGGGAGACTCCTGAACAAGAAACAGAGATACCTCCTCAACACAAGAGTTTGTTCACTTGCTACATGCTTGCAGGGGGTAACTTGAAACTTCTCATTACTTGTTTCTGGATCTTAATGGCTCTGACTCAGAAAGAGAGCCTTTCAGCCCTGTGCATCAAGCACTGGGCATGAAGCACTTGCTAGAGGGTATTTTCTGTCTGTGACTGTGTATGCATTGTAAAGTAAAGCTTTTGCATCTAAATTGGGGGATATTTTACTTTCCAATATGCTGCTGATAGAATCATTGGCACTGAAGAGGGTTTTTCATGAGGTCAGTCATTAGCTGGTCTTTAAGCAAGAGCATAAAGCCCTGGAATAGGAGTTTAAAGGAGCATCACCGAGACAGCTAAGTAAGACCCAGGCTGGAAGTGTCTACCTCTGTGCGACACCTGGATGGATTTCAGTCCACTGCAGGGTCACCTAAAGAGTACTGCAGGATTTCTGAAGTTCAAGGTTTCTAATCTTTGTGGAGCATCTCTGTGCTAATATTTTGGGTTACTTTCAAAACAGGCTGGGGCTTAGTTCCTGCATGTGACAGCATACAACAAGAAAGAATTTGGTTTTAATTGATGTTTTTGACCTATGTGAACACACTTATTCCTCTTTCCTCCCTCCTGCCTCACCCCCCACCCCCCACCCTCCCCCCCGCAGTGTTTGAGAAACAAACTCTGAAGTCCTGGGAGAAGCAGCATGTGTTTGTGAAGGGAGAAGGTGGGGGTGGTGGAGGTGGTGGAAGTTTAGTTTGTCAACACGACAGCCAGGAAGCAAGTTATTTATAATGATTGTGGTGGAGAGGGGGCCAGCCCACATGTTTTTTAAAAAGAGTTTAACTAATCGCATGATACAGCTAATTCTGTTATTTGTAAATACGTTTCACTTGCAGCCTGGATGGACAGAGGCAGAGCGAAAAGAGGATCACGGCAGAGGGCATGGCTGGTCTGGTTCAGTGCACCTGCACCTGGGTGCTGCCCCCACACCACTGCCCAGCTGTCTCTGGACTTGAGCCATGCAGCTGAAGAGGACTTTGCTGCCCCTAGAGAAGGGATGAATGGAGGCACACAGGAGCTGACGCTTTCTCAGAATTCAAAAATCCTTTATTTAAAACACGGCGCTGACAATGCACAGCCTAAATTTTGAACGAGTTCTTAAACCACAGAATATCTCCTTTTCAGCTGGGTTTCATGACTCCATCGAAGAGAAAGTTAACTGTGAGAGGCGTATGATCATGAGGCTATACTTGGCTGGACTGACATCAAAAAGCGGCTTTTGGACACACAAAGATTTTAAAAATCACTGCTTCAATACAGTCACATTTAGATTTTGTTTTTCTTCAGTCTAGAGCATATAGTAAGCTATTCTTGTGGATTGAATGACACTCTAAGTCCCATGATGTATGCATGACATGGACTTGACACTGCTGCTACATTCCTTCAGTTCAACAGCCGTGTGAAGGCTGTATCATCCTGAGCTTAAAAAGGTCAAAAAAATGGCTTTATCTCAAGAGAGATAGCCTGCAATTTAATGCTTGGCCATGCAAACTCAGATCACATGCCTGTGTATTTATATGTATATATACATATATATATGCATACACATGAACAGATATATATACACAACAGTATTGCATTATTCAATACAGATATATTTAATTCCGTTTTCTTATAGTGAAA
Organism: Ibycter americanus; assembly: GCA_035590275.1. NCBI lineage: Eukaryota > Metazoa > Chordata > Aves > Falconiformes > Falconidae > Ibycter > Ibycter americanus. Next base: position 80,815,184 of record JAVJGI010000014.1, read on the forward strand.
AAAAAGAACAACAAACCACAAATAAGTTCGTCTCCTTTTTTTTTCCTTAAAAAGCAACAAAAGGCTGAAGCATCTGACATAGCATATTAAATTTTGGGGAACATGCAAGTATTTGTACCTCATTTTTTATACTTGGAAAAGTAGATAGAACATACATTTTAAATTAAAAAATATAGATTAAAATCCATACTGAGGTTTAGCTTGCTAAAGAAAAGGGAAGAAGAGAGAAGCTGCAAGAGATATTGCTGAAGCAATATCCCTGAGTTACATCCATTTACAGGTTCGAAAACTAAAAATTCTTAAGGGCGTGCCTTGCCCCTCTTACTCTGGCTGTCCTCCTGCCAGGGTCCCGCAGAGCTCTGCCAGCGCAGCAGGTGGAGGTCCAGCTGGGGACGCACTATGCACCCCAGCGCAGAAGCTTCACAGGTAGCACAGAGTGAAATTTCTGGGTGAAATTCTGACCCTGTTGAGGTTAGCAGGTGTTTTGTGACTGACCGCAATGCAGCCAGAATTTAATCCTCTTTCTCCAAAAGAAAAGCTAGGAACCAACATTAACACCCAGGTACAGAACTGCAGGAGTTTTTTATTTTTTAGTACCAGGGACCTGCTTTTGGCTTGGAAGATCACAGGATGAATCAGGAAAGGAAATGATGGAACAAAAATCAGTCGCTATTTCACTGATTTCCTGGTGTTCCAGAGAGGGAGGAAATTAAGATCAGTGGTAATTTATACGTACCTTGCTGGCAAGATTTACCAGAGCTTTCACACATCTGAGACTAAAAGAATGTATTTGACAGTTTTTGCTCTCATTAAAACAAAACAAAACGGAAGACATCCAAGAGCAAACATGGAAAGCTACATTTTGAAAGCAAAAAGTTTTAAAAGGAATAAATATTTGGATAAGATCTTTTAGAAGACAAACCCTTTGGTACCCTAAAATGCAGGACACCCTGTGCTCTTCCAATTCTGCATACAATGATGGAAATTGCTGCACGCTCAGCACCATTGTGAAGGGTCTTTGTTCATAGTCAGCAGAACATGACACTGGCAAGGCGCTAAAAGGAGCACGCACTTAAAAGTTACAATTTGTAACCGGTCTGTGAAGTCTTGCAAATAGAGAAAGATTAAACGGGATTCCCATTAGATTAATACATATATGAAAAACAGTTATTCTAGCAAGCAACTCTGTTCTGCTTCTCAGGCCAATTAGACAGAACAGAACACTATTTAAGGATGCATAGGGAGAGAAATTACATTTCCATTTTAGCAATAATAACGGACTGCACAAATTTCCATTTCAGCTTTCAGTTTATTTTTTTTAGTGTAATATTTATATTTCTGGATGGAGACAATGCATCAGCAAAAGCCATCCTGGCCCTACAGGTTATAAAGACTGGCTTTAGTAAATTGCAAAGGTGTCCGAGCCCATACAGCCCCATGTGGGGCTGTGACATAGTGCAGCTCTTCCCAGTGAATCATAAATACTGTTTTCCCCAGGAAGTACAGGAGGCTTCTTGACCTTAATACTCTCCTACATTTATATCAGGCTAATCTCTATGCTATGTCCTTGTGTTACCTAAAATAAGTGTCAGCAAGCAACATCTTCTGGGTCTCCCAACTATGGGTTTTGGCTGATATTTTTCCCAGGAATAAATTCAGGTAGGCAAATCCCAGCACTCCCCTTCAGTTCAATTGTAATAATACAATTTTATACTCCTAATACTAGATTGTAATTTCTTGGGATCTTACCTGTATTTTGGACCATGATCAACAAATGATAAATTGATATAATCTGCAGATAGTATCAGTCTAATGTTATAATAGCAGTGGCTAATTATTTAAATGGATGGCAAACAATTTTATAGGACTTTTTTTCCACAAATTTATTTTAAAATTATACATAATTATCCTAAACGGGGAAAAGTGTTAAAACTGGCAAGCAAACAAATGGAGACAAATGTCTCAAAACCATGATCTCTTTTCTAGGAGAGGAAATGCTATAGTAAGACTGGCAGTGGATGAAACTTTTTAAGACTTATAGAACTTACTTGTACCAAAAGCCTATAATAACTTCAATGGCATTAGTCAATCCATTTACAGCTAGTATGTTCTTTCTAGACTGAGTATGGATCCAAACCAGAAATCTGTGTTTCCTGAGTTTCAGAAATGTTTGGTCTCAAAATTCTAGTTCTCTATGCATTTTATGGACTTCGAGTAGAACTGGATCAAAAAATTCCAGCACAAGCAGTTTCAGCATCAGTGTTCCATACCTGAAGCTGCATGCTAGCATTGATCAGGCTGTGTTGCAAGTATTGTGAAACTGGAATATTTGTTTTGAAAAGGCACAGATCCTGAAGTTGAAAATTCTCAGTTGTTTTTTTTTTTTTTTTTCTCGTTAATTTATTTCTAGCACTAAAGCACTAGCTTTTTTTTTGTTTTCTGTACAAAAGGTGAGCTTGACTTACTAATGGAAAATGATGATTAGCCTCAAATTCATATTTTCTCATTTATATATTTGTAGAGCAGAGGTGGCATTTAATCAGGAAAGGAATCAGCCAGAGTTTTTCATTGTCAACCTACCAAACCATGGTGCTGCCCTGCAGAAATCTCTCATGTCTCCCATGCACCAGGCAGCAGCAAATGAGTCCATTAGGTAGTTCTTCCTGCTCAGATGACCAGCTGGGTAACAGTTAATCCTGACATTTTAAACAGAACCAACAATTCAACTATAATTTCTACAGCTGTGAGAGAGTTCATTACGCCAAGGGACTGCATCTACAAAGTGCAATCGAAGTGACTCTGGGGAGAATTTGAATAAAAAGGAGCTAAGCTATGTGGAGGGACAACATGGAAGATCAAACAGAATTGGGAGCACGAAGGCTGCCTTTGTGTAAATATGAATGTATGAAAAGAGATTGTGGATTGAACAGAATTTCACCACAGAAGTGGACTCCCCACGCACAGGCACTGTGGGCTAAGCTTCCCTGTCATCAGACTTGAATTTTGCCAAAGCGCGGCACAGTGTGAGGAGGTTTCAGGCAGAGCTGTGGTACAGAGAAGCAACTCAGAAGGCCAAATAAACGAAGAGAGTATTAGACACCTAGAAAGAGCACACATAATATTTTATTTTTTTTTTTTTTTCCATTTAATGGATCCTAGAAGACAAACTCTGTTCAAGGCAATCTGTCAAAGCAGATTTCAACCACGCTGTGCTGGCATCCTCAGAAAGTCCTTCCCTACCGGGTGAGCACCCAGTAATGGGCTGCAGGACACAGGCTAAAAACCATAATTCAAAGCTGTATGGCAATGTATATTAGGCTATTGGGTGAGCTGCACAGTACCCTGGTGTTGCGTGACCTAGCCTAACGAGAGACGTATGCAGACAGAACTTGCAGGTAGAGTCCTTAGAAGAGCACATTAAACCACATCAAGGCCTCTGTGAGCTACTTCTAAAATGTTAAACAAGCAGCTTCCTTAAAGAGCGGTGGCAATAATAAGAGAGACAGAGATAGAGAACGTAACTGGCTGAAAATAATTTTACTGCCAGAATGCTCTTTTGAACTGCTTACTATAGCTTCACAGCAAGTTATTTGCAATTTCAGGCTGTATTTAGCGAAGTTGCATTTGAAACAAAAAAAGAAGAGCAGATATAATCCCGTATGTCTACTAAGTAAATAGTACTAGCTGTCAAGAGGAAAATATGACTGGGCCAGTAGTGTTACCACCTTTTGATCTTTTGGAAAAACTTAGAATGGATGAAATTAGAGGGAGGGTGTGAAAAGTGTCTGATGGTGTGTTACTGAATGGGGGAGTGAGTGGGTTGTGGTAGTCGTCGTTTTTAAATTGTATTAATAAAATAGTTGCAAAGCATGACTCATGTGGTGGCGATCTCCTTCCTGAGCTAAAAGGAAGAAGGAGAGCCGGTCCCACCCGCAGCCCACCAGCTCCCATCACAGCTGTTGGGGCCAGTGGGATACAGTGTTGCGGGCCCAGGTGAGATGCTGAAGGTGACACTCTTGGCGGCATCACAGCAGCCTGGCTTCAAAACAGGCAGGAAGATGCAGCATCTCAGTGTGCCAGGGCTGTGCGTGCAACAGGTGTCTCCTAAAATGCATGGATCTCCTCAAGCTGAAACGGACCCCTGGCTGATGGCAGGGATGTGCTGCTGGTGCGAGGCCCTTCACCACACCGTTAGCCCAGCCATCATTTCACCCCTGTGGCTCTGGGTTTTCTCTCCCAAAGCAGGAAGATTAGATGGCCATGGTGGCCTGAGAAATAATCTCCCCATTTTGGCTCAGCCAGGACTATGCTTTAGGCACAGTAGCATTGTTTGAAAAACCCTGCAACATGTTGGCCATGGCTGCTGTTAAGAGCAGCTAGAGAATTATGAGACAGGCTTTCACATATGGCTTTTTTTCATTGCTCCCTATGCAACCCAGTGCCTTCAGAGAGTAGCTGTGCTGTTTGTTTATTATTATTATTAGCTTTTATTAGATTCAATGCAACCTACCTCAGAGTGCTCCCTGTTTTTCGATTTCTGGTTTGACATCATTATTTGTACTGAGGAAAAGTTCAATATATTGTAGAAATTATTATAAAGTAAAATATTATAGGATCAATTATTAAAAATTCTTATATAATATTTCAATAAATAATAACGAATAGTTGAAAAATATTACATGTGAATACTTTTGCAGCTGGCTGGGGGGATTGCAAGAAATTTTAGCAGCTATGAAATGTTTACATTTGTGGTGTATATATAGGAAAACTGAGGATTTTTTTTTATATAAAGCAATACCTTGATTCACACACTGTTTTGAGGTGAGGAGCTGCAGCAATTCTAGCAATTAGTTATGATTTTTGTTTGCTGTGCAAATAAATAGCTAATGTTGACATATCAATCATCATCATTAGCCTTCAGCCCAAACACCCTACCGAGACCAATTGGATCAGCTTATGACCACGCAGAGAACCCTCGCTTCAGGCTGTCTGAAGAGTTAGGCATAATTTCCCTGTGCCAGGCTCCTGGTCAACTACAGTCTGGAAGGCTGCTTCCACCACCACAAAAGGCAGAGTGAAACAGGATGGAAATGATGGTTTAGTTCCCAAGATGGTCCCACTTTTTCCCACTGCAAACCAATTCCAAAAGTTTCAGGTACTGAGAGCCATGATAACTGGTTGGATTCACTGTACTTCCTCAGAGACCCATGTCCCCCTGTTGTCAACTTCTTCCCCACTCTCACTAGAAACTTTGTCCTCTGTGCCTCTCCTGTACCCTCTGTTCCCATACCTTTGCTTCCACATCTTGTTGTACAGCTGCAGCACCAGAGCCCTATCCTGCTTCAGAGCCCCATGTGGGAACCATCTCCTGCCTCTGATACAGAACCTGGGGCACCTGCTGAGTGAAGCAAGGCTGCAACAGACACACAGCCAGGAACATGTGTCCCCTGCAGGGTGCTTACCTAGGTCCTGCAGTGTAGAGGGTTAATTAACATTGATTATATACAGTTGTAGGCTTGCTTCTGAGGCGGTGGGTTGGGTGATGTGGGTAACGTACAGCTGTGGCTTCTTTGGGCTAAGTAGCTAAATAGCACTGAGGAGCCTGGATAGAGGAAGGAGGGCTGGTAGAAGAGGGGCACTGGGTGAATGAGAGGCAGCAGATGAAGAAGAGCTCAGGGATGTAGGAGAGATGAGGAGAGGCCCTGGGAAAAGCTGAGAGAAGAAGAGGGCCTGGATGAGCAGAGGCTGGCTGTAGGAGAAGTCAGGAACCTGGACGCAGCAGAGGCAAGAAGCAGGGTGGACTGGCCTGAAGAGGATGAAGAAACAGCACAGACAGTAGATGAACTTTTGGAACCTTGTGTGGTTGCAGCCTTGTTGCAGCTTGACAGTTTTGTAGTGCTGCAACACTGCATGACAGCCTGTGGCTTACAATGTGGCACAAAGCCATCACCTCTCCCCTGCTCTGTGCCATGGTGTGATGCATGTCCATGATCATGGTCCCTAGCCAAGAAAAGCCACAGTGGTAAGGATGGTACTGAAGGTGGGGGAAGAATAGTCAACTGAGCAGGGGGAAGGTGGCACATCCAAAGCAGAGCTGGCAGCTTTGTAAAGAGGCATAGTAAGCATCAATAATGTAAATGTCCAGACAGATTACCCAATACATCTCAAAGGTTTCATCAGGAAAAGGCAAGAAACACTGGTTTAAAGAATGGAGAACTTAGAGCAGTTTTGTTCTGTATGGTGAGCTTATTCAGTCAAGAAAGCAGATGCAAAATTGCAGATTTTTATAAGGTACCTCATGTTTATGTATCATATCTGAAGCTACTACTTGGCTCACACACAGCCCGAGCGCTCTTCCCAGCTCTTGAAGATGCTGTCCAGATGAGAGCCAGATGGGGACCAATGCACTGAAACCTGCCCCAACCTGCAGACAGACCTGTGCAGCAGGGCTCAGTGTGGCTGAAAACCATCTTCATTCAGGATGCCTGCCACTTTTCCTCTTCTACTTTCTCTGTGGCTTTTTTTCCTGGTTCCCCTCCTGCGGGGATGGGAGGACCATAGGCTGACTAACATTGTGTATGTTTTAATAGTGCCAGACTGGGCCATTTGGGAGATTTTACCACATTACTATTGCAGCCAGCCATCTATTATGTGAGGTGAGTAATACAGATCGTCTATAACTGGGTGAAGAGATGGCCAGTGGCTCTGCATGAACCACTTGGATTCTAGCTAGCCTCCTTGGCTCCAACTCAAAGTTAACTACAGATGAACAGTGTGGGTGTCTCTGCACTGTGCTTCCAACACGTGCATGACCCCAGTGTGCTACTCGTCCCAGCCCCTGATCCTAGAGAATGGAGAATTGATTGTAGCGCAGAATCACACTACAAGAGTTGCATTGGCAGAACTGTCAGTGTGGAGTATCAAATACAAAGTGACAATAAACTTCCCCGCCCCTCCCCCCAAGTATTTTTCTCATTTTACTGTCCAGCAAAACTGATGCAAAGACAGTTCAGGTGACTTACACAAAGCCACTTATCAGGCAAGTATCAGTCAAAATATATACAAAGTTGTCTGAATCCCTTTATAAGCAGCTTTTGCCTCGTATTTTGGCCTGACTTGGCATCATCTCACATCCCAAGGACTTTTGAGTATATACTGTTTTGAACAATGCATGAGAATGGCTGCATAACATTTGCCAGACCCGTGAAAACTTAATGCAGAAATCTAGTAGTGATTCTGATGTGTGTTTATGTACACATCAGATCAAACCTCACTTTAGTATACAGTCACATTACAGTAAGTCAGATTTATCCCCATCGTAACTCTGTTGGTTTTAATGAAGTGGCACCAGAAACTAGGTTTGTCTATGAAATGTTAAAGTAAATTTCAGAAACATGTTTTTCAGCCCGTGTGCAACTATTTTCCACAGTGGAAAGAGTACATTATTTGGCCATTGAAGGAATAGAAACACCAACAGTTTGAGTGTAATATTGAAGAAAATAAGGTTTTTCTTCATCTGTTCTCTTCGTGTGTTGAAGGAAAGTGAACTGGTTGTGTTTAAAAATGTGTCCAAGAACATCTGAAGAGTAATTAAGTAACATATAAAATGACTCAAGAAAAAAAAGCAGGACGTTTTCAGCATTGCTGGAAAACACGCTTTTAGACCAGAATTCACTCTAAATCCAGCTGGGTTTTTTTTTTTTGTTTCATTTGTTGGCTGTTTTTTTTTTAAAATGCAACTCAGGTTTATCAGAACATGGCAGAAAAAAATCCTGTCCACAGCATTTTTTTCTGTGAGGGATGTCACAATGGCAGAAATTTCACAAGAACAACTGGCAGCATCAGATTTCCAAATTTCAGTTGGTTTGGGGCCAAAAGAGTCATTGATTTTTCACTTTCTGATGGAGCTTGTAAATAATCATAGTGTCTTTTTTCTGCAATAATAAAACTAGTCTGATGCTAATTAGATACAACAAAACTAGTTCTGATCAATTTTTAATGTCTTTGTCTTATCATTTAATATAGTCATGTCTATATTTTGCACATTCAGTCATATTTGAACTCAGATAAGATAGCTTCAGTGAAATATTAAATAAATGACAAAGTTGTACGGAGAATTTTTTGTGTTTTGGACAGTAAAAACAAAGAAAACTGGTAAATGACTATTCAGTTCCTCTATTTAAATACCTATAGAAAATAAGGTAAATAAAAATATATTTGACAGTGAATATGTCCAGTGGAAATATCTCCTTGTGTTTTACTTTATAGTAGCTAAACATTAAGTCAACCTTTAACTTGAATTTAATGTATCAAAGCAATATCAATCAAGGCACAAGGCATTTCCTGGGAATTAATGACTGACTGGGAGAGCTGATGGGCCAATGTGAAGCTGAGGGCCATTAACCTCAGCTAGTCATTAATTTCCATGAAAATTCCCTGTGCTGAAGTTGTTAGTGCTTTTTATAATCTTCTTATATAGTAACTCTATGTATATAAACATCTTCCCTCCTGCCCAAGCAATTTTTAAAAAGATACCATAGGAAGGAGACATTTAGGTAATCATGGTGTTTCCCCTGGTTTTCCTGTTAAATTAAAAAAGGAATAGCAAAATTAAAAAAAAAAGAAACAAACCCAAACCATTTTGGAAGCAAAATATGAATTCCTTAAATGAACAATGTAAGGATTGTCTGAGAACTCCAGTACAGCTGTGCACAGGGAGTGAGGCAGACCGTCAGCTTCTGTGGTCAGTGGTACACAGATGGCTGTGATGAAGCTGCCAGCAGCCTCCTCATTTCTTTCAGAGGTTCCACAAAGTCAAGTCTCTGATGTTCCCTGCCCTGACACTGCTCACCCCTGTTTATTGCTGATACCTCACTTTTGTGCTCTTTCCCAAGATTAGAACATACCAAGACCCCTCGAAATTAATGTTAACACTTGGAACAGAAAATGTTCATGCAAAATCACCATTTGCCAAGAGCCAGCAGGTAGAGGGAGGTGATCCTTTCCCTCTACTCAGCCCTAGTGAGGCCACACCTGGAGTGCTGGGTCCAGTTCTGGGCTCTCCAGTACCAGAGAGACATGGACAGACCGGAAAGAGTCCGTCAAAGGGCCACAAAGTTGTTTAAGGGACCAGAACATCACTCCTATGAGCAAAGACGGAGAGAGCTAGGACTGCTCAGCCTGGACATGAGAAGGCTCAGGGGCATCTCAGAAATGCGTGCAAATAGCTGAAGAGAAGAGAAGCATCTTTTAGGTGGTGCCCAGTGACAGGACCAGAGGCAGTGGGCACAAACTGAAACACAAAGAAGCTCCATCTGAACACCAGCAAACATTTTTTCACTTTGAGGGTGACTGAGCCCTGGCACAGGTTGCCCAGAGAGGCTGTAGAGTGTCCATCCTTGGAGATATTCAAAAGCTGCCTGGAGATGGACCTGGGGCAATGGGCTGTAGGTGGCCCTGCTTGAGCAGGACCTCCAGAGGTCACTTCTAACCTCAACCATTCTGTGATTCTGGGAAAATCAAGAGGTTTGAACACGGAAATGTTTATTTCTCTGGGGTCCTCAGGAAATCCTTATGAGTAAATGCCCAATTTCCAACACATCCTAGTCACACAAATGACCTGAACAGTGACAGACTCATGGAATAGTTCCTAAGCTATCCCATTGAGTTTAAAACCAAAAAGGAAGAGTTGTGATCCTCTATTCTGACACATAATATTATGCTCCTATACACATGGTTTGACAGGTCATCTTTGTGCATTATTAGTTCTTATTAATAAAGTTCATTGCGGTAATATCTCAGGGCCATTGGGGAATGGCATCCTATTGTGTTGAGGGAATAGAACAGACCATTAGACATTCCTATGACATTCACAATCTTACTTTTCCTACACTAGTTGAAACAATAATTAGATGATCCATAGCAACTCTAAGGAACAGAAATGGTGATAGCATTCTTTGTCCAGCTTTCATTTTTTGCCCTTGATGGTATTGATTTAACCTTTATGAAAATTAATCTCAGCAGAGGAACAGAGCCTGAAGATTTTACTTTTGACTTGCAATTTCCAAGAGCAATTGCAAGCTGTTGCTCTTCCTGGTTGTTTTTTTAGGGTGTGTGTGTGTGTGTGTGTGTATGTTGATTTTCTCATTTGATAAAGTGGTTACCAGCTAGTGCCTTGTAACTTGGCCAACTTGTTTTTAGGAGTCATTCGTTCATCTCATAAGTGGCAATAAAATGTTCCATCTCCTACTGTAGCTTGTTTAAAATCAGTCATTGCTAACAACAAATGAAGACTCAGCATGTGGAAGTGTTGGAAAAGGATGTTGAATCACGTGTAGGGAATTTTATTCATCTTGATATTTTTGTGTGCCTGTGAAGTAATTGGGGTATATAAATCCATGATTAAGTGTAGGTGGTAAAATAATGTCATCCCTGTATCAGACCCAGGGATGAAATTACTCACTTCACATGAGGAGTACCATCTATATTAACATATTTAAGATACAACTCTTCAGCATAGAGAAGTAAAGAAAAAAATCCATGATTAGGAAAGGGCCACTCTTAAATCTGAAGCCCAGAGTCTGTTTAGGTAGCATTAATACATGTTTGCCCACAGCTGATTTTCATCATGGATGCAGCCCTCACGAGCAAGCAAGGAAATGGAATGCAACCCTAGTTTGACCTGATCAGAAGCAAAATAGGAGATACTACCTCTCTCTTTGCCCTGTTCTGACTGTGAATAGGAAAAAGGAAGCCTAAAGAGGATCCTAAACCAAAAGCACCAATACAGACATTCAGCAAACTCTGGGGAAGTTGTGACCCAAGTCACAATCTGAACTTTGTGGCTGATGCTTCCTTCTTGAATGGGCTAAATTAAAATCTAAAACCCAGCAAATGAGGTTGAATTGACAGAGAGGAAAAGATAAGACAGATATATACTGTGTTGCCTCAAACAGTGGCAAATTATCCAGTGTGAAACTATAAAAAGCTGTATCAGTGCCTTTTCTTTTTGGCAAAACACCATATATTTGATAAAACTGTTTCCACTAACCGAAACAATTGCCAGTGAGGAGGCTATATTTTATCATTTGAGATGCCACCCCAGCTGTAAGAGTTCTATTAGATTGTCTTGGCTCAGTGTTTGATATTTATTCTTATCATTTAGGAGCATCAGATACTCATGTCTTGAAAGATATCTATTGAATGGTGATAAGTGTTTGGTACTCACACAAGTGATATCATTGCACTGGCGTTAATTCAGTTTCACAACCTGTGAGTTCAGAGCATTATCACAGAAGGAGCTGGGAGCTTATATCAAACTGATCCATAATTAAGTTTGGCACTTGCTTGTATAAAATGTGGGATTTCTCTAGTGCTTTCCCCCCAAGATGTTCTACAGTTCTTCTTTAGGCAGTTAATCATGTGATTATCCTATTCATTGCTACTATAAAATACTCACTTTATAAATGTATATATTGCATGGAGAGTTAGAGGCAGAGTCATCAGAAATAAATTTTAAGAAAGTACACTAAAGACTTGAAAAAAGATCCAAACCACTGGAAGACAAGCAGTCCACAAACTGCAGTGTTACGAGATGTAATGACTGCAGAAAGCAGAAAGAGGGGCCCTGTAACTTCTCTTCTGTCTGGCTATGGAGTTGCTATAGAAGTGTAACCAGGCAGAAAGAGTTGTTTACAGAGATTTGCAGTGACTCATTAGTGTGGCAGCTATTTGGTTAACCAATTAAGACATTATATTGATTTGCACAGCAGTTTTTAGAAATACATGTCAGTTTTATTGCTGCTGCTTTTAATAAGCAATGGTGTCTCTAGCTAGGTCTAGTGCAGGAAAATGGTTGCATTAGAAAACAGATTAATAAATGCAGAGATAAATATGACTTCAGCTGTTGATGTGGACAAAAATGGATACATTTCCAAGGGAGTTATGTTGTCATGGCCATCTAATTCGTAAATCCATAGTTAGCTATGATCAGTTGCAAAATTGATTGAAAAACCTAATGATTTCCCAGTTTTCTGGAACTGAGCTCTTCTATTTCACACAAAAAACACATTTTTTTGAAAGCCTGTATTGGAATCTACATGTAAACTCTATTGCTTTTTGGCTTCCTCTTAGAGGTGGTTCCAGCAAAACCCACTTATTTTTCTGTGGAAAAAAGTGACTTGGGATCTACTGAAATCCACTGGGAGAAGAGCGTGGTAAGGGCTTGAGCAGACCTACGGTGAAGACTATTCTAAGAAATAATATTGATTCTACTACATATGTTTAATTTACAAGCTGCACTGATTATGAACCTGTTACACAGACTGCAAAGGAAAGCCTTTAAAGGACAGCAGATGAAATACAAGAATTTGACTAAATGCTTGTGTTTCCATGGAATTGCCACTCTAGCCTTACTTTGCTCAAGATGGATGGTTGCTAGCATGATCATATTCATCATGAAGAGACCAGAAATAGTCAGTAATGAAGAAACTGATATGAAGGAAAATCTCTGTTTTTCTTGACTTGATAATTGGAGAGTTTGTATCTCTGCAACAATGAGTTTGGAAAGATTGTACAAACATCAAATCAAAACAGCTAATTTCACTAAAGCCTAGTCTCTTACAATGTTGTGTAGGATTTTTTAACATTTCATGACTGAATATAACGCTCAGATATTCTTTTCCAAAGAAGGAGAAAAAGGCTTTTGAGGGTCCTATTAATAGAAGGATGATAATTTAACCTGAGAGGAAAGATGTAACGTGAGGATATTGGTTGTTGTTATAGGCAACTGTTACTCACTCCCCGTGATTTCAGATAAAGCAGATTCTTTGAGGGAGAACTCATTCTAAGGGAGCTGCTCAACTGCTGCCCTCTGGGTTTTCCAGCCCTGGCTGGAGACACTGCCTTTGTAGCATCATTTGCTTAGACATAGCATGCAGGATTATAACATCTTCTTACCCTTGCAGAGGTTTGGCCACACTTCTCCCACTACCACCCTGAACTGTCCCTTCCCACTGCTAGCTCATCTCCCTTGCTCTTCTGAATCCTGCGACAGGGAACATAATCTTGTCTCCAATTCTGCAGTTCTCGGGGGTGAATTTCAGTGCTTACTGACAAATGAATGTCTCTAAGCAGATGTTAATACTATATTAATAGTTTTATCTAGAACAGCATTTTTAACCTTGGTTGCCGCAGCTCTACCCATTTTCCCTTTGTCTCTGATGTCCAGGGAATGTGCAGGGCACGCTGCAGAGCCTTCACCATGGTCCAAGCACCCTCATTGCACTGTGTTGGTTTTCACTGTACATAACAAATTGAAGCAAGAGGAGTGCCTGAAGTTAGGATAACTTTCCGGCTGCTTGCAATACATTTTGCAATGCATAGTTCATAAGGCCTATTTAACACAGACTTCTCATTAGCATAATATTTTTGCATGTTAAATGTTTTATATGACATTTTTTGCAGCTACTATGGGCAATAAATAAAATGGCTCTCCCGTAAGAAAGTATTTTCTTGGTAAATGTACTTATGAAAGTGTTTTAACTCCTTACTACTGCTCAGAACCATCATGTGCTACCCTAACTGCGTCTTTGATTGTGCGTGTTCATCTGTGAACATCAAACAGCCCCCACTGCTATTCTTCCTCAACCAGCTGTTGGCTTTATTATGCCAAATTCTGGTTTCCATAGCATAGACTGAAGTAATTTTTTTGATTATAAATGGATCAAAATTTGCTTCGTCACCTCAAACCTCACTGAGTCTTCAAAGGGATTTTGCATGTAGAGAAAAACCATACTTTTCCCAGAAGTAGTTTCTAGAAGCTACCTTGACACAAAGTGAAAGAGCTGTGCCAACCATTCAGCCTTGTTTAGCCAATAAACAGAAGTGTGGTCCAGGCTGGACAGCAGAAAAAGCAGCCTTTAAGGTGATGGCCCGCACAGCCCATGTTCTCAGAGGTATAAGCACACTTGGGTAGCAACTGAAAAAAGAAGCTGGTCTAGAAAAATGCTACCATAGAAAATCTTTTACCTGATCTGGTCTCAGATGGATGAGGTAGAACATGGTGTGGTAGATTAGACGCACAGACACAAGATGATGTTTAATAAGTTCTGGTGGAAGGAAAGTGAGAGATGATTTACCACCACATAAAGCAAATGGATGGTGTGTTGAGGTATATCAGTAGGAGTACTGAGTCACAGCTCATCATCTGGAAAACTGGAAATTTTCAGTACTACAGCAACCCAGCAGTTGCTGTATATATTCTGGGAGCAAGGGGAAAGTGACAAGTAATGCTTTTTGGAGCGTATTATAAAAGAAGTGGGTTTTATCTTCTGGGTGTTTCCATCCTATAAGTTTTCCTGTCAGATTTGGGAGAACAATATTTCACTTGGCTTTTGGTTTGTCTCTGAATCATTGCAACAATGGAATTTATTCTTCCAAACCTGAATTGCTGGAAAAAAAAAAAAAAAAAAGCTGATCTGTCTGGGAGGTGGGTGGGAAAGAGGCTGGGGATGAGGGTGGGGGTGGGGGTGGGAGAGAAGAGAGTCTGTGCGTGACTCATCCAATTTTCTGCATCTCACAAACTCAATGCAAATATGATAGCATGTGATTAATACTAATTGTGAAGT
>JAVJGI010000014.1:80838888-80877240 GCA_035590275.1 Ibycter americanus
CCCCCCCCCAAAAAAAAAGGTGAAAATCGGGCAAATTAAACATTAAATGTACAGTAAAACAAGCTAAAGCCTGACGTGATTTATAAGGTAGAGAAACTTATAAGTACTCTTTCAAAAACATCAGAAATGAGAAGGCCATTGGGCCAATAGATAACTAAGATCTAAAAGAGCTCAAAGAAGATTGCACTGTAGCTGGAAGGCTATGAGATACTCACGTTCACTGTGCAGGCGCTTGGATTTCCAAACAAAAATCTATTCTCTGTGGGGAGAGAAGCACAAGGTCCTATTGAGGCACCTGTTCCAAATCAAAGCGATGATGGGACAATTTTTTCTTTAAAGAACAAAATTATAAACATGAGTTACAGCAAATTCTGGATGCACCCAAGTCCTCTAGAAGATCTCTCACTGTAAAATTCCTGAACAGGTAATGGTGTTTAACAGCACAGTACTGCTGTGGTAGCAGTGAAGTTGTAGGTGCCAAAGGTGATGCCAGTTTTTAAAAAGGCTTCCAGAAAGCCTGTAGGAAAGAACAAGTGAAGTATAACTGGCATTCATACCAGCCAATTTGCTGGTAAATATCGTGAAGAAAACTAAGGGATTCATGGACAAACTCGGTGCCAGGAAAGAGTCAGAACAGCCTCACAGGTCTGGTAGAGTTCTTTGAAAACACTGTTGAGATTGTGAGTAAGTGTGATCTGGCTGATGCAGTACACTTGGGTTTCAGAAAGTCTTTTGAGATCTACTCACCAAAGGTGCTGAGCAAAATGAAACTGCTCTGACATAAGAGGAAAGGTCTCTCCTAGACTGATAGTTGGTTAAAAGATGGGGTAGGAATAAATGACCTGTTTTCACAGGGGGCGGACATCACTGGTGGAGTTGTGCATGGATATGTGCTAGGTTTAACACTAGTCAGTGTATGTATTGGTGGTCTGGAAGAGTGAGTGCAGAGTGATTCTATGTTAAGGTAGCAAAAATGAAAGCTAGTTATGAAGAGCCAAAGAGGGATCTTGTGATGTTTAGTAACCGGGGATGAAGCTTGCTGCTGATGCTATGAAGTAATGCATGTAGGGGAGAACAATCCTGCTATTACTGAGACTGTTAACTATTAGTACCAAAGGAAGTGGTGTTGTAGACAGCTGACCATAGTAAATTCAAGCATTGGTTAAGTGTTTAGGACTGGTCAGAAAAAAAATAAAAATAGGGAAGGCCAACAGAACAGAAGTCTTCTGCGCCAGTGTATAAACTTCTGGTGCTTTTATCTTGATCTCTGGGTGCAGTTCTGATCCCCATATATAAAGGAGGAGTGAAGGGGGGAAAAAAGCAGAGATAATAGAACTGGAAATGGGTGGCAATGATGATAAAGAGCAATTAAATAAATTGAGAATCTTCAGCCTGGTAAAGAAATAGCTAAAGATGAAAATGATAACAATCTGTATAAGAGTGTAATGGAAAAAATGAACAGGGAGTGCTCATTAACTGTCTCTTGTAGTACAAGACCCAGAGGGGATCAAGTAAAATTACCAAGTGACAGATTCAGAAGTAAGAGGTTGTATTTTTTTCATAGTGCGTAGTGTATCTGTGAGCTGCTGTACGTACTAAAAGTTTATGTAGGTGTGGGCTTTCAGTGCAAAAACATCACCTCTTGCTTAGAAGAACATAAAGCCCAGTCGCTGAAGGCTGGGGAGGGATCCTGAGATGCCTCCTTGCAAGCTTTCCTTGTTCTGGTGTTCCTTCCCAGACCTGCTCTCAGCTTATGCTGAAGGCGCAATATGGGGATAGATGTATCTTTGGTTATTAGTATGTAAAATGAAGACAAATTGCAGTACCCTAAAGAAAATGCTGACCATATGCCACTCCAGATGCATAACCGAATTATTGGTGAAGAAAATGTGTTGAGGAGGATGAATTGTTTTCTTGGGCCTAATAACTTCCCGAAGAAAAAAAAAAGTTAGTTTTCTTTGAAGACTGTACGTCCTCATTATACCATGTTGATACATGAAGTTTACATACAAGGGAGTTGAGGTTGGTTGTTCTAAGGTGTCAGCAGTCAGCTTTAATTCTGTGCTTGCTCAAAGTAAGTTGGGCATTTGTTACTCCATGCAGTTTATCTTCAGATGGACTGAATTAAAAACCTAAAAGCAAAAATAAACTGGAAAAGCTGGGGACAGGCTTACCTATATAATAAAATGAAAAATACAGTTTTTGAGTCATGAACATGGAAGGTGGAATCTCTTTTCCTATAAATATGGTGAGATTACATGTAGGTTCTTTCCTTATCCAAACATAGAAGGACCAAAGCTATATTAGACTTGGACTGAATAAGGACTTGGAGAAAAGCATAACTTGACTGTTAGGCATGAAAATGGCATTTAAATATTAAAAGGATGTGGAGGTTATGAAACAAGAATTATGTAGTCATCCAACCCAGCAACAAATGAAGTAAGAGTCTCCCAGTGGTGGTAAGGCTTATGAGCTTGTGTGAATACAACCAGCTATGAGGTACAGGATCAGTGCAAACACAGTGCTACACCCTATAAGGAGTTACAGGAATGGGTGTTGGGGTACATACAAAGGTTAACTCTAACCTAGGAAAATTAGTCGTCTTGGGTTCTTGTGGAACCCTGGTTCTGAAATAAAAAGATAAATCATACAGAAAGCGATCATACAATGTTTTTTAAATTACAAAAGTTAGGCAATAGAGCCAGTTTGAAAGAAAGAGTTAATTATGTATCCCACCAACACCCCCAACACAACCCTCTTTCTCAAGAATGGAGGGGGGAGAAGAATTGGTCCTCTCATTAGCTCAGCTATTTTAATGATCTCCTTGATTGCTCTTTAGAGTTTTCCTATGTGTTCATCAATTTCAAAACATTCTTTTAAAAGCAATTTTTTTCTTTCTAATTTCCTATAATGTGGTATTATACCAAAGGAAAAAAAAAAGTGTAGGAAAATTCTTGTTCTCTTTATTTGGTAATTAATGTAGTTAGGTAATGAAGCTGAACCACTGGCAGTCTGACATTAAAGGAAATTTTGGTCAGCACAGATGACAGTAAGTTTTGTGTTTTGTTTTTTTTTTTTTTCTAAAATTAATTTGGTTCCAGACACCATTGAACAGAACTTTGCTAGTAATTTACTCAGAGGGTTAGACTTTCATATCTATTTAAACCCATACTTTAAACCATAACACCTGGTCTTAAATAGGTAAGAGAATTCACCAGCCATAGCACACTTCTCAAGCAGTATTCATTCCAGTGTTATCTCAGGAAGTGGGCACTGCTGTGTGTATATATATATATATTAATTTTTTAACTGAGTGAAATCAGTTCTTTGTAAAGTATTTCAGTTATACTTTTCTAATGCAAAATCCTCAGAGAGAGAAGACAGGTTCTATATTTCAGTATTACAAAACTTCTGCATATGTACCTTTTTTTTTTCCTTTTTAATATCAACTAGACTTGTATTTCTCTTTGTTTTGGGGAGAGTGGCTCTGTAGTTATTCTCTAATGTTTTACAAATAGTTGATTGTACTTGTTAGTTTTTATCTGGATGGTTCTTAGTGTTCCTGATAATTGAGGTGGTTATGTGCTCTATAATAAAAATAATAATAATTCTGAAGTCAAAATGAAAGTCACATGCTGTCCTTGACTCAGATTTCAGTTGTATGAAGTCTGTATTCCTCTCAAAGTTATAAATTCTTATGAATACCTTTGATAAAATGGAAGGCAGAGCCCAAAACAAAACAAAAACCTGGTTATCAGGTCTCTGCTGAGCTCAGTGGCCGGGGACAGATATAATTCTGACATCATCTCCTACAGCCTTGCATCCTGCTGGCTCCTGAGAATGCAAAGAAATTGGAAGTCCTCTAATTTCAGAGACTGAGACTGTTGCCAATTGCTTTTTCTCCTTTTAGATATACCACCTTTTCTATTTTTGTTTCTCTGTTTTTTCTTTGCTTCTCTGCAGTTTTACCTTTAATCATCATCCAATTAAATGTTATCGTTTTGGTGGGTATTGGTGGTGGGTTTTTTTTCCAGTTTTTTCTAATTTTGACCTATCTCAGTGTTTCCTGAAACTTGTAAACATTGTCTCCCTTGTTCCTTTACTCCATGCACAAACAATTTCTAATTGGAATGAATATTTAACAGCATATTAAAGATACAGACATAACAGTGCTATCTCCATTGACCCAGATCTGATCAGTTTATGAAGTTTAAAGAAGTTCAGTCAAAACAAGCTGGGCTACCGTAAGTGGTAGTGTTCTGCATCAGTTTTCTGATGGCAAATGGCTTGTGAGGGTTATTCAGTTTAACACATTTTACCTCACCAGATGAACATGCAAATGATCGATTACAGAGACCAAGTGAGTACTGGCAACTTCTTAAACCATGTTATCTGAAATGCTTGATGATGTGGGCATTTGCATATTAAATTAGGGATCTGTAAAGGTGTAAGCTTTTGTCAGGTATGGTGAAGATGTTTTTGAGCAGGAGGGTTCTGTGTAATGGCTTGTGATTTCTAAGGCTGTAGCCGAAGTAGCTCATAAACTCTGTACACTTGGTTTAATGTAAATTGTTCCTGCAAACACAGTTGTTGGAAAATACTAAAGACCAGAGAACTCAAGAATTTTCTGATTTCTCCACATTAGTGCCAGCCATGGCTCCACTCGCTCTGCTTGCTGTGGTCCACTTCTTTGCTGTACAGTTTCTGCAGCAAGCGAAGGGCAAGGCTGCTAGCCCACAGAGCTGCTGTCCTGGGGGTTAGGTTAGCGCCTTTAGAGATGGGAGACCGGACTGTGGTTCTGCTGTAGTCACAAGGCTCCTGTCAGGGAAGCACCTCAGCTACTTGCCCATCTTTCCCTTCAGACCATTTGGAAAGACTCCCGCTCACCTGCTGAAAGAATATTTTGATAGGCACTTTATATATATAAATATATATATATCAAGAATGGGCAAATTGGGACCTTGGGAGATGATTCTGAGTTCTGGATGGCAGATGGAAGCAAGGCACTGGCCTGCAGCACAAGGTCCAGGCGAAGGCAGGATTTAAGATCCGTGTCTGTGCTTGGTTAGGCCTGGGTTGTTTGCAGCTTTGGCCAGGCACTCTGGTTTATCCTGAGACTTAGCTCTTCCCACTGCCTCCATAAGGAGCCCATCTATCTGCCGCAGGCCTCTGACTTCACTTTGGGTGCTACTCTGCTCTCAGCTAGGACCAGTGTGCGTGGCTTGTATTGGAGCCTTGTATTTCATCTAGCGTTTGGATGGGTGTCAGCAACATGGAATTTCAAGGAGCTGCAGCATCCCGAGATGGTAGCTGTTTTGGGGCAATACGTTTCCTCATCCTTTTTCACCAGCCTTATGTTTCTCGACCTTTAACTCCCAAAGACTGCCAGTAAGTCACATCTCTATGCTGTGTCCAGCTAAAACTTGAGATCTGCTCTACCCTTGTCCAAATGATCTTGTGTAAATCCTTGTTCGTTGATGCTTCCGTTGCAGCAGTCACTTTTTGTTCTACTTCATCATTACAGATTATGACTTGTAGATGGCAACTGAGAATGGGAAGACAGAACAGAACTATAACTTCCCCTTCTGCTTGAACCTGGTCTATATGTGAATGTTACAAAAAGAAAAATGACTGGTTAGATGTAATTTTGTGAATTAAAAAAAATGAATAAATATTGGGCAGTTGAGGGGAGAAGATCTGGTAAAATCAGAGATGTATTTCACAGTTCTGCCAAATGTCACTTTTAGACTCCGAACACACAAAAGCTGGCCCGTTCCAGCATAGTCATTGAGATTTCACATGAAGTGGGACATTGTGACTAAGGTGGATGGAGATAAGTATGTAAATAAGACTCTTCAGGGCTTGAAGTCTTGGTGATTTCTGTGAAGAGTTCTGTGGTATTTGCTCTGTGTATTCCTGCTCCTGCCCCCCCCTCTTAAAATTGTTAAATCTGGACCAGTTTCTTTTGGATGGAATTACACAGCTCTATTATTGAGAGAATCTTCTATTTAAAATAGTAACTTTCAAGTTTGAGCTTCAGTATTGTCCTACAGAACCAAAAAATAATTGCAAGAATTATTATATTGATGAATATGAGCTTGCAGTGTGCCAACATGGCCAAGAAGGCCAATAGCATCCTGGCTTGTATCAGAAATAGTGCAGCCAGAAGGACTAGGGGAGTGTCCAAACTAGCTTTGCTTTAACTAGCTAGCACAAGTAATAAAAGTAGTGGAGGTGTATGAACCACAGTGACAACTGTCAGTCTCAACGCACACAAGGCCTCATCACAGGCTTTATATAGCCTGTGCTGAAGCTGATTAAGTCATCATGCTCTCTACAAGTACCAGGAAGGAGGTTGTAGGCAGCTGCACATGGTCTCTTCTCCCAAGTAACAAATGACAGGACAAGAAGGAATGGCCTCAAGTTGCACCAGGGGAGGTTTAGATTGGATATTAGGAAGAATTTCTTCACCAAAAGGGTTGTCAAGTGTTGGAACAGGCTGCCCAGGGAAGTGATTGAGTCACCATCCCTGGAGGTATTTAAAAGTCACGTAGATGTGGCGCTTAGGGACATGGCTTAGTGGTGGACTTGGCAGTGCTATGTTAACAGTTGGACTTGATGATCTTAAAGGTCTTTTGTGAATCTTTTCTTTCACAAAGTCAGTGAAAAGAAACACTTTTTAAAAAAAAAAACAATTTAAACCATTTTCTTTTGTTTTTTTAAGTTCATAGACAGACCTAGAAAATTTCAACATGAAAAAGGATTGCTTTGCATTTGCAGGGCTGGGGCATGGAGGAGAGTGGTAGTAGTGCTCAGTAGTGCTCGTAATGAGTTTTGAAACCTTCAGAAGGTAGCAGTCATTCAAAGAAGTCTGCTGTAGGTCCTTTGATTCAGCAAAACTTAGGAAGCTCCTAAGAATTTGAAGCCAGATGGACTACTTGCTGAAATACTTTGCTGAGCTGTTCATAAGCTGTGAATGGTTCAATAATCACTTTGAGTTTTACTTCATTTTAATGACTCAAGTTAGAAGAAAGGTTTGTCCCACAGAAACTTCCTTTTGTTTTACTTCTCATTAAGTAATGTCTTCGAACATAGCGAAGAGCTGATCAAACCTGTGGATGGTATACAGCTGTGAAGCTGGAAAGTTCTTAGGTAGTTAGAATTAAATCAGACTTGGCTGTGAGGCTTTTGGGGAGTGGTATGGTGTAAAAAAAAAAAAGAAGTTTTAGAAAGAAAAACATGTAGCCATTCTCAAAAGCACAAACATGAAGTAATTTGGTGAGCAGTGACACTCAGGCAAGAATTTTGAAGCTAGCAGTAAAGGTTAATTAAGTTGTTCAGTGGGAGAAAGGAATGTGTGCCTACAACTCGCGTCCATCAGGTTCTTTACATTTAATGCAGTCAGAGGTTGTGACAAAAATTTTTCAAAAGGTCTAGGGAGTAAAAAACAAAAGGAAAAAGTAGCCCAGGCCAAAGACATAATGGCTCAGTAAATAAACAGATATTATTATAAAGGTCCATATAGCAATCATTTTATCAAATGAGTCATTACACGATTCCCATTTTTCATCTGAATTTTGACTGCTACCTAATTACTGAGGATTTTTTTCCTATTTTTCTTCAGTGGTCGTGCTCTGTCAAAATATATCCATCTAATTGTCTGCATTTGAACTGGGAAATATTTTATTCAAAAAATGCTATGGGTCTTCAACTTTCAAATGGTATTTTATCAGTTCTGACATACTTCTATATAAAAAGTTTTGACTCTTAGGCCAAATATTTCTGAAATAGCACAGGACTTTCCTTGAGTGACAGTTGCATGTTTTCTTGGTTATGTGATGAAAGAAATGCTGCTGTCTTGTTATTAAATTTCATAATGTTTTTGTTGCCTGCTCTAGTTGTCTCAGATGTTCTTTTACCTTTTCATCCAGCTTATATTACTCATAAGACCCTTAAAGAGAAGCTTCTCTTCTCTTATTTTACAGGCTAGTTACACAGTTACCATTTAGTTACCTGGGTTTTCCACCAACTCTCCAGTGGCCTGCATGACACTTGAAAATGTTTTTTCTCTTCCAAGGCAGTCACTTTACTGTGATTTTGTTGTTGTTGTTGTGTTTTTTTGTTTTACACTGAATGTTAATCTCTCTCAAGCTGGTTTTACTGAAATGTTCATTATTATCATCCTTTTCCTCCCCCTCTGATAAATCCATTTTATGTTCCCGCTTTGTCAGGCAAGACTTTTCCCCCTTCTTTTAGGCAGCCTTAATTTCTGCTGGAGTATTAGCTGAAGGGCATTAGCTTTGATGACTTTGGGGCATTCACAAAGGTGGTCTTTAGTCTAGTGGGAATACTGCCTGTTTCCTCCCTGGCTAATGGAGAATGATTGGGGTTTCTAGGGCAATTCTGAGTTTCCAAGTTAGGCTTTTTTTCTAAATTGCCCTGCAGAGAAAGCCACGGCTTTTGCAGATGGTGCCAGTTGAAGTATCCCTTCTGCTGTTTCTGCAGTCCTGTAAGTGAAGGGCAGGGGCTCCTTTCTGACTCCTGTAGCTGCAGCAAGGATGGATTTGATAGCCACTGGTGAAGAGATAGGTCTGCCTGTCAATGGTAGCTGGATGTATCAGGAGAGGAGAAATAAGATGAATAATTGAGAACTACATCTTTTTGTTAGGTTACAGGGCCTGGGTGTTTGTCAGCTTACAGTGTACGCTGGATATAAAAACATACCCTACAAGTGTTTCAGTGCTGGAGTTGTGTTTCCATTTTTAGTGACTGTTGGAAGTCAGAGATCCAAACTGTTTAGCTGGGATTTTCTGAGGGTGCTTCTCATATAATTGGGTAGCAGATACCTGGTGGCTGGTGTCATTGGCTTCATATTGTAGTTATTAATTTTCATCATAAAAAACCTGTCTAATTTTGCCATGTAGAAAACTGTATTTCTGTCTTACCTGAATTGAACAGACTTTTTGAAGCTGGTGTGTGGGTAAAATATTATGTGGTGCTAATAAAAATTTGTCACTAATTAATTAAATTTAACTCAAGAAATTTAGTTCTTGTAGTATGTCCCCATCTTTGTTCTTGTTCTGGAAAAAGTTGAGACTTCTATGGAAACAAAGCTACCTTTGAGACCCCAGAGGCCTTGTTCATTACTCCTTTATGTGTGGTGGCATAAGGTCTGCTTCTAGGCTATTAGATCAATAATTATTATTTGCTACTAAGGATATACTTGATGCTTCACAATGCACAGATTTTGGGATGTTTAGAAGAAAATGGTGTCTCTGCTCTAAAATAACTTTTTTTGTAGAATACAAAAGAATCTAGACAACAGATGAAGCCTTTGCTGTGTGCTCTTTTACTTTCTCTTAATTCATTATTTTCTCTTTCTCTTTATATCAGCTATTAGTCTATCTAATCTCATTCAGAAAGTTTACCTCAAATGTGTGTACTTGTGTATTTTAAAGCTGAACTCCAAGCTCACATCTGTAATGTTTCTGTTATTTGTATCTCATGTAATTCATGTAGAAAGGCATTGTTTAAATCTTAACAATAGGTTAACTTAATTGCATTTCTCAGTTTTTTATGTAAGTGGGTTTAATATTTATACTTCTTGACCTTGCTATTCTTTTGCAGATTCCCCTCAGCCCCACATTTCTACGTGTATTTCCATTTTCTTTTTTATGTTTTCATTTTCTGTGTTAGTTTTTATATACATACTGGGATGGGATTGAGGGCAGTGGAAGTATGCAGAGATGTGCAGAGAACCATGACCTTGTGAGGCATAGAATTAAATTGTTCATTTGATGTCAATAATTTGCTTAATACTATACCTAAAATCTGAGTTTAGAGTAAGAACATGGGGAATTCCTTTAAAAAGTGAAACAAAAGCAGGAAAGAATGTTAACAGACAGTGATTAATTACTTTATTGCAGAAGGGGAGCTTTTTGTATCTCTTCTTGGTTTGAAATGAGTTGCCATCTGTTGAGAAGGTAGAGACTGGCAGAAGACTTTCCTGTCTTACTAAGTTGTGAGATCAGGAAATAACTAAATTTACCATGGGGAGTTTACCTAACTAACCACAACCTTTTACTAAGATGTTCACTTTGTCCTCACATACAAATTTTGAAATAAAAATGCTAGTACTCATGTGTCACTGATGGGAAGTAAAAGGCAATATTTTGGTCATAGTTGGTAGGAGGCGAGACTGACATTCACATGAATTTTCCCCAATTACAGAACGAGCAGAAAATATTTCATAGAAATTAAATTATTTCTTAAAATTTATGTCATACTAACCTGGCATTTGGAAGTGCTTGTGCTTTCCCACTTTTAATGTTTGGTCTTTAAAAGTAGTTTCCTTTAAATATAAAGAAAATACATTATTTGTTTAAAATGTTATTTTCTTTACATTTCAGTCTTCAGCTTTAGCACAACCCTCAGAATCTTGTTTTCAAGGCCAGAAAGATCCTCACGCTATCTTTTAAAACCTCCTGCATGCCAAAGGACACAGCGGTGTGCTCAGCAGTGATTTGGCTGTGTTCAATATCTTGCAAAAACTTAAAGGGATGACAGAGAATACATTGCTTGGACTGGTACTCTGTTCAAACAAATTATCCTCGCTGATAATTTATACAGACTTAAATCCTGAAGTCTCACTTGAAGACACTTTGTTTTTATCCCTTAAATCATTTGGGGCTGTTTCTTCTCCACATTTTTTAGCAGCTTCTGCATACAGTTCTGATGTCTTATGTATTCTAGTATTGATCTCACCATACATAGAAAAACCAAGATCAGCAAGCTTATTTCTGTTAGGTGTCTAGGGATTGCCCTAATTCTTTTTTGCCATAACACTGCCTGCAAGGTGCACGTTAAGTGATTCCTTCAGTGATCTAACACCTCCATGAAAGTAGTTGCAGTCCAGGTTACGGTCCCTGGTTTAAGACATGTACCAACTTTCTGTGTTCTTAGAGGAGTATGACCTTGCGTTTGGATTACAGTTTGCCTTTGCTGTATGTTATTTGTGTATGCAGCTGGGAATCTGGGGACCTACCTTCAAGCCTGGTTGGAGATGTCTGCTTATATAGGGTATCTGAGTCTTATAGCGCTCCTTTACACCTGATTGTACTGTGTGAACCCTGGGAGTAAAGAAACGGTGCTAAACTGTGTTATCTTTAACTCCTTGTATTTTGTAATTATTTAAAAATGAGTTGTCTAAATGTATGCTTACTCACATTTAACATTATGCTTTGCAATTAAGTCAAACTGTAGTTTCCTCTTATGTAGGGAAAAACTAGAAAAATTTGACTTTTTTTCCCCTGCAGACTGTAGGAGCTCTTAGGAACTCCCCTGTTCCCAGCTTGCCCCTTTGCAATATGTTTCAGTCTTTCTGCTAAGTTAGACTATTATTTTTTTTTTTCCCCTAAGCTAGAGGACACGCTTACGGGCTACTGTCGCTTTCTCCTGTGACCTTGATCACCTGCAGTCACGTATGTGGGGGACCTTTGTTTGAGGGTACAGGTACTAGCCTGGCTGCCTGGCTGGTTGACTGCAAAAGCAGGTTTATCTGGAGACTGAAGGGATGAGAGCTGCAGTGCTTGGTGTTCAGGCCTCATTTTGCCTGATGGCTTGCAGTCATCTGTCTCCTGACTGTGGAAGAAGCAGAGTGAAAACGTCTGTTTGGCATTTCATGCCTTCTGTTCCTATCTGATACGTAAGCTATGTTTTGGGAAGCTGACTTACGAAGTAACTCCACAGTGTCCGGCACCTTGTACTAAACCAAAGTTATGCTCTGTATTTATAGAACCGCTTTCTGGAGCCTTTCAAAACCTGCTCAGAGCTGCTTACAAGTCAAATAACTCTGTTCTAAAGTTCTGGTTTATTGAAATTACTTTGGAAATGTAGTTGCATCTTAAATTAAAGCAGACATTCATCTCTTCCACAGGTCCTTCGCGTCCTGGTTGATCTTGGCAGATCTTTCTGAAACCCATGTCTGGTTGTTTGTAACTAAACACAGGCAGACTAAACCAGGGCTTCCAAAACTCCTTCTCTTGTATAAGTAGTCTAGTACATCCCTCTGACTCTGTGTTCCAGATAATGGCAATGGTAGGTAAATAGGTACCAGAGACTCTTAACGGTGCAGTGTCCTAGAAGTCCTAGCAGAGCTGCCTGACAGATCTGGGAGGAGATGCAAACAGCATTTCTTCCCTTATGATGTGATATGAAATGTTAGCTTTTGCACGAATAAAGTTGGAACTATTGATCTGTTTTGGGCAATTGACAAATCAGGATCATCACAGAGCTGTTCAGCTTCCTCCATATGTGCGCTTTCTGTCCATTTAAAACCCCTTCTTTTCAGCCTCTTACATGTTGCAATAATGGTTGGCTTTGGCAGCCACTATGTGTTCCTGGTGTGTGGTGATTCCCCATAACAAGCTATGCTCCCAGAAAAACAACTATAGAGCTTCAGCCTAAAGACTTTTTTCATACAAAAACGTATTCTGTATTCCTATCCAATATAAACTAGACTAGGGCTGTGCAGCTGCTGAAGTCTGTATGTGGCTTGACAGGACTGTTTATGTAATCCTCTTTCCCAAAGGCTACTTCAATGCAGACTGTGGATTTGGAGATAGCAGCCTGTTACTGCCACTGTTTTCCCTGCAGCCCCTCTGTTGTCACTCTGTGTATTACTCCTCAGGAAACACTGTGCTTGCGAATGGGTTGTCACCACCAGCATAATTCAGTTTGTGTGTGTCCCTTCCTTATGTATGCGTGAGTTGTTGCTGGGGGTGACTGAGGCCGATTCTTAGCGATGTGAACTATCTAAGCAGTAATTGCCCATTCCTGGTAGTTGTCTTCCCATCCCAGAGGGCAGGTAAGGATACAGACTGTTGTGTAAGGTATGTTCAGGAAGTCAGATGTTTCGGGGGAGCATACAGGATTTGCACAAGCAGTGTTGTCCTCATGTGAATTTGTGCTGCTAAGATGTACAGAGCCCCTGTGTGCAAATGAAGGGTGACGCTGTTGGGGTCTCATGAAGACTTACACGGGGCTGGGTCAGGAGGCATAGCATCATGGTGCTTGGCAGTGCCATGCTGTCACATCTCTTTGACTGTGGAGCAGGGTTTTGAGAGGCTGGGAGCGTTGTCTGTGCTCCTCAGCTAGTCCAGTCTGTTAGGTGACCATGAACAGCTGTCCTTGAGGAAGTGCTGGAAACTGGAGAATCAAGTTATAGTAGAATACTGGGACTCCCTTATCTGTCCCCCTGGGATGCGAAGTTGCTTACCCTAGCAAACCGGTTTTTGGATGGGTGGGGGAATTCAGAACCCCCACCACGCTGAATTTTTGCTTTGTTTTTGCCCTTTGGGAAAGGGGCCAGAGTTGCAATGCAAGAAACTGATCTTGTCATTGGGAGCTGGGAAGGGACAAAGACAATTGCACAGCAGGGGTCTGTTGTGCAGGGCATGTTCAGGCGAGATGGCCCAGAGACACTAAGCAAGGCACAAGGTCTCACTAACTGGTATGGCTTGGCACTGCAGCAGTACTGCCATGGTGTAGTGGGTCTTCCTCTTTTATGTATAGTTTATTGGTGTGCATGCAGAAGGCTGGGTCACATGCAAATGAAAAGGAGCAGTTACCTTTCTCAGCAACTGCAGGATGTGTAGGTTGCCCAGCTATAGATAAACTTAATTTCTAGGTGAGAGGGCAGTGGAAAAGGATGATAACAAAGAATGGAGCAAGCATACACAATCAACTCCTGCAGTGTTAAATCAACTTGAGAATAGAAAATAGACACTTTATGTTACTTTAAGTTTTTGAGACTTAAGTGTGCAGCATACTGTAACTTGAAACTAAAAATGAAGTGGGGATGTGAAAGCTCAGACATGGTTGTGACTGAGGTGAGGTCCATCTATAGACTTTTAAGGCCTCTCAAAGCAGAAGACCAGTTGCAGAGAGTTGAATCAGTTGTTTCAGGTAAAATTCTCTAGAGTATATTTAAAAATTGTGAACATGTTAATATTTTTCTGGAAAAACAGAGTTATTTCAGAGCTAAGTGTTTAAATTCACAGAAGGGGGGAAAATCACACTATTGTATACATCATAAAAAGTCGGGGAACAATGTAGATCTGAACTGCTATTCCCAATAGGATTTTTCTTTTTTTGTGTTCCCTAGTACATGCTAAAAATATTTTCAATATCTTAACATCTGCATTGTTATGAAAAATGACGTGTCTTTGTTTTGTTTTCAGCTGTGTCATTCTTGCATTACATTTTGTTCCATTTGCTTTCTTCAGTTGGGATGTGAAGTCATTTTCTTTTGTCAGTTGTAGGCCTAATTGCCCTGACTCTAGAACTGCACTGTGCACCACTTGGAAGAAGTTATTTCTTTTGTTCTGCCTCAAAAAATCCCAATCTGTATGTTGGGGGATATAGAGTTATTTGATGGTGAAAGTGTCTTCTGGTTGGCAGAGAGGGACAGAAAACAGGGTAAAAATAAAGGGAGCTAAGCCTCTTTAAAGGTAGAAAACAGGAGGCTGAAGAAAGACTGAGTATGCAAGTGTATTTTGCATACTACTGTGTATTAGCACATCTGATCTCAAAGACACCAGCGTGTCCCATTGCTTTGAACTGGAGAATGGGATGCATGGATAAAGTAGACACTCTCATGCTTGTCCATGCCCCTGGCAGACTCCTAAGCATCCTGCAGCAGAGGAAGATTAGTGAGTGAAGGGTGGCTGCAGTTCTGATTCACATGTCAAGTAAAAGCAGCAAACCAGACAAGAAATAGGGCCAGACCTGCTGTGCCACGCTTTGGAGCTAGCATGCTGTGGTGGGGTCAGGCTGGGTGTCCTTGCTTTCTTCTGGCCTTCATGTGGTTCTCATACTTGTTTGCCTTTAATGGAGTTGGACTCAATGATCCTTATGGGTCCCTTCCATGAGATACTCTGTGAACGCAAGAAAGGGAAACATTAAGACAGACTGGTAGTGAGGACAAGATGGCAGTAGGTGAGGGGGGACAACCAGGGGGAGGTCATTAGCTGTTGAATACTTTTGCTTTCCAGTGCACTGCATGGAACACAGGATCCTGGGTTCTTCTTTCTCTCCTAGTCTGGGACACGGCAAAAGATGATACCCACACACTGGTTTTGGTTTCTTGATTGACTCAAGCAACAGAGCTGAATTTTAATGCTCTTACTCTGTCTCTCAGGTGTGCAATTGTCACTAGGTTGCCACAAAAAAGCAGTTTGACTGCCTAGTTTGATTATTTTTTTCCCTCTGAAGTTGAAGAACTTTGCATGTACACAATGCACTTTAAAAGACACGTTAAGGGGGCAAAGCCAGGCTGCCAGCACTGGGAAATGCTGAAATTGAGGTTGCATGTGTTACTTTAATTCTGCTTCCTTGGATATATGTGTTGGTAGAAAATCTTCTAATAAATGGTAAGTATTGGGTTTTTTTTGGTGGGGTTTTGTTGATGTTTTTTAGGTTTTTGGTTGGTCGTCCACCCACCCCCCGCCGCCGCCCCAAGAAACACTCCTGTGGTGAAAAGATGGTGTTTCGGGGATGAATCAGGGTTGTGTAGTGCATGAGATGATCACATATATTCCTGAGATGCTTTGCTTGCACAAAGTTGTAGCAGACATTGGGCTGCCCTAGGCAACCTTCTCTTCCCAAGAGGTTCTTGCCAGCTTCCTCTGTCTGCAACTCCCCTCTTCTGGGCAACAGCACTCATGGCAACAACAGCCTCCAGGACTTAACGTATGTTTAGTGCCCTCCCTTAGAAAATCCCTAGAGGTGTAGGCAATTCCCTTTTTTGTACCCCTGCAGTGAGCCAGCAGTGTGGTAGCAGTTCCTGGCTTCATACAAGCTTCCCATGGACTTCAAAGGACGTGCTGGGCTGTGCGGGTAGCCTTCATTTACCGTTTTGAAGTAGCCAGCATCCCACTAATGGTGCGTGTGCTGTAGTTTGGGAACATGTCATCTCTAAATTTGTTCTTGTCACAAAAGTGGGAAGGTGTGAATGACAAGGCATTGGACAAGGACAGAAGAGAGTCTCATGGCTAAGACATCAGATGGTATGAGAGAGAGCTGAATTCTGGTACTGCTGCCTGTACCACAGAGTTCCTGCAAGTATCTGTAAATTTCTGGCCAACTGCTCAAATGCTGGTGTGTGTCTTGTTTTGTGGATTTCCAAATCAACTCCAGGAGCCACATGGTCATTCAAAGCCAGTTTTAGATGGTTTGCTGTGAGGAATTCAATAAAAGGGACAACTACTATTAAGGAGTAATAGGGGGTGAGACTTAATGATTGAATAGAGTATATGAGACTGGAAGAATCAGACAGCCTGAGGTCTGGAATGGTCTAGTGTTTGAATTTGTGATTTCTGGTCAAATACAACTTATTGGAATTCCCGCCCCCTCCACCAATTTTTATATTCCCCAGAGAGCAATGTGCTTAAATAAGGTGATTGAAACAAAAAAGGCAATAAATGTGTCAGTTAATCTATAGCTCTCTTCTATATTAAGTTAGTTTTAAATAGCATTAAAGGCTCAGTTTAGCGAAGCACTTAGTAAGGCATCTAACTGCATATTTGAATTGAGGCCAGGATTGATAAACTTGGATACTGTGTGATAATACGTTCTAATAGGAACACTGCATCCACAATGGTTAATGCGTATGTCCCAAACAGGTCTGTATCTTCCTTCTGTTGATACTTGGGGTTGGAAGTTTCAAAGCTGGTTTATTTGGGGGTTTGATTCACACATTTCCAGTAAGAATGGGATACAAAGAAATATTTTTTTTTAAGGAATGCATTTATAAGCAAAGAATATTCTCTGATTTCCCCAAATATCTGCTGTCTGCACAGAGCTTACTCTCATTTTGATTCCTTTAGCACATCTTTATTTTTTTTCCAGTGGTTTTTGGATCATTTGCTGTCCCTGTATGAGATCCAGTTACAGCAGATTTTCTGAAAGAGGGTTCTGGAACTGGAAAGGAAAACTGCAAAGAAAAAAACATCCTTTAAGTAGACTAGCATTAAAACAACCATCATTCTTAATTTATGGGGAAGCATTTAAATTGTGTCTGAAAGCTCACTGTAATGAGGCTTTTAGAATTAAAAGAAAGACTATTTGCTGGTTTTAAAAGACACAAAAAGGTTAAAGATAAGACTTCCACAGCTTCCAAAAGGTAGACCTCTGGGCAGTTATCCTCTTAAAAGTAGGGATAAATGTTAAAGATCTCTAAAACACACGAAAGGGAAACTTCGTGCAAGGAGTAGTGTATTTAAGGACCTATCTATAGAAGACACACAAGATGTACCTAAAATATTAACAAAGTTTTTGAAGTCTTGCTAAACTCATGTCAACCTGAACTATCATAAAGAGAAACAAAATTAAAAGATATGTTGTTTTCACCTGAATTTTCAGTGGAAAAGTACTGACTTTTCGTTTTTTGGGTTTGATTGTTTTTTTGTGGTTTTTTTAATTCCTGAAAGTTTTCAAAGTTATTTCTTGTGGCTGGGGGAAGAGCACCTTGGCCAAATGTTATTATTTTGAAGTATCATAAATCCTTCATAAGTGTACAGGAAATAATATGTTTTAAAAGTGTATTTTCCTTAGCCTTGTGGATTGAGTTATAATTTCAAAACTTACAATCTCAGCGGCTCCATTCCCTTTAAGTCTCTCTGTAGATCAAATGAGAGTCAACAAAATGCCACACTCCTCTAAATGAGGATGGTGACTTCTAGAAAATAGTGTCTTTAGGGTGTGAGAAAACTTAACCAAAATGTGTACATTAAATACAAAATAGCTTTTATAGCAAGGAAGAGTATATTTGAATATTTTAGAGTAAAATGTAATTGCATTTGTTATTAATAGACCAATGAAGTCAATACATTCAGAAAATCCTTGATGGGAGAGAGTAGTGTTTCCCACTGTATCCTCATAAACAAAACACGTAGTGTTTGGGTTTTGTGATGCATTTGATCAACACGTTAAAATGATTTGAATTTGAATTTAATAGATCTATTACCTTTTTCATTTATAGAAAAAGAAAATGAAGTTGTCTCCTTTTTAGCTCGTAATTTGTGATCCTCAGCTGAAGGATTCTGTCTGGAAATCCTACCACGAATTGAGCATAACAGCTGATAAAGTACAAAGCAGTATTTTGTTTTACAGTGATAAGGCACTTTTCTACTCTGCTGGTTATAACAGTCTTAA
The DNA here is from genome assembly GCA_035590275.1 of Ibycter americanus. Lineage (NCBI taxonomy): Eukaryota > Metazoa > Chordata > Aves > Falconiformes > Falconidae > Ibycter > Ibycter americanus. The sequence continues at coordinate 80,857,102 of JAVJGI010000014.1, forward strand.
TTTTGATGCTCTCTAGGGACAAAATTACCATTTCTTTTCTGTATTTCTGCTAATCTTTTAGTGATCATAGCTAAATCATAGGAAACACTAATTTCAGGTTTTCACCTTTTTCATTAAAAAGAAAGCCTAAGTAAGTTTCATGAAGATTACTCATAAATACATGCCTTTGCTAGGCAAAGTACCAAAATAACAAAGCATAACTTTCTTTTGTCCTTTTTTGTGTAGATGTTATCATAAAAGTAACTTTTATTTTCTTTCCGTTTCCAAATCTAGACTCTGGTTTATTTTCTATATGCATAAAGACCTAACTCCTTTTTTTGAAAACAAACCAGCAACAATGATGTAAAGATTTTTTTCATCGGGAATGTGATCCTATATTCCTTTATTGGCCCGTCTAGTGTGTAGCCCCAACTGGCTCATTGTTGCAGAGAAATTGCATGTGTATAAATTAGAATATGCTTTAACCCAACAACATTTAAAACAGTAGGGATGTAGTCTTCTCTTTCCATCCTGGAATAATTGTTCTATAAAAATTATTTTTAACTATTGTTTTCTTTTGTAGCATTTCAGACTCAAAAAAAAGCTAGGAGGCTGATACTGGCTTAGAGAGTAAATTTTTTTTTTTTTGCTAGTTTTCACAAATGTGTTAGGCCATTTGAATATTTGTTTGATATATATCCCATATGCTTTTTATGTATGTGTGAATGTATATATATTTTAAAAAAATATATGGGATATGTATGTATATATAAAAATATATGGGAGGGTGTATACATATATACACACACATATATATATATATGATATCTATAAAACTTCCTCTGTCTCCATCATTGTGACTGAGACAAAATGTCTTGTCTTCAATGGAAATGCCTCTCTCAGTAGGTGATTTGTAAATGTAGTTGTCCTGTGTATCTAACTACCCTTCTGGAACTACCCCTACAGAGAACATACTAAGGGAGTATTGATGGGTGATTCATATGATCAAATAAAGAGCAGGGATAAAATTTTGACACAGAAGTCAATGGCAAAAGCCCTATTGACTCCAGTGGGATGAGAATGTGTGGGGAGAGGATGCACAGTAATAAGCTAGCACATGAAATCACCATTGCCCCCAAACAGACTTTGTGCTGCTCCACCACAATTCACTGACTGTACCTTACTATTCAGCTTATGAAAACTAACTTAATAGTAAAATTCAGATAAATCTCCAAATATACTAGTGCTTTTGTTGTGATTATTATGCAACAAATTAAATACTATTAAAAAGTGTTCAACAAAATCAACCTTAGTTTTCAGTGGTTTTTTTAGGACCTTGTTCTGTCACATGCTTTTACTTTTTTTGGAAAAAAGGTATTTCTCATCAGTTGTAGGTTCTACAGTAAAGTAGTGATCAAGAAGAGCATTGATAGTCAACTCAGACTTAATGGCACTACATGACGAAGAGTAGTGAAATAATACAAGGAATCTGGGGCCATTTGACGTGGACTTGCTATACTTCTGACGCACATCCTTCTGCAAATAACTACACATGTAAGTCACGCTAGTATGGCTGCTTAAGTGTGTAACATTAAGAAGTTATGCACATGACTAAGATCAGCCCTCTGTAGCATAGTTGTCCAATCCCTTGGTGCGTACTGTGACTTCTGTGGCCTGTGTGAGTGCTTAGATGTCAAAATTAAAGCATATGTCTCAGGCCTTTGCAGAATTGGTGCTGCATCTGTTGAGTCCAACTGGTCAAGCATAGATGGTATAATTCTGGCATTCCTCTATGCCAGAATCTGGCGATTTCACTTAAAAATGGGGTAGGTTTGAAGCATGAACCTAATGTTTTGTTGTGAATTCAGTGAGTAATAACAAGATGTTACAAACCTGCTTATTTCTTGTTATCTAAGGAAAGATTGATGTGTTGCTCTGTAGAAAATGATAAAACTAGAAGTTAGCATCTAGAATATCACCATCTAGTCTTTGTGGTATTAGAATATCATACACAGTAGTGTTACAATTTTAATACTCAATTTATTCAGAACATATGTATTAATCTTGTTTTGAAAATGTAAAGCTGCATACTTGGTAGTTTACAGATACGCTAATTTTGCTAAGAGTTGCCAAGAAGTAGTTGACAGTGTGGACCAAAGATTGCTGTGGTTACTATGTGCAAAAGCCTGGAACAAGCCAGCGGGAAATAATACCAGGGTGGGAAAGTATTGCTATGGTTACAGAGTATTTTCTTTGAAGGAGAGGTGGATAATGCAACAAGAATTGCTGAAACTTAGGTAATGTTGTATTATACAAAAAGTAAAAAGACTGAAAGATAAAAACTGTCTTGTGCTCTTAATGGCATTTTGGTAGTTTCCAGCAAAGAGGAATTTAATTAAAGTAGGAGTAATTTGAGAAAGCTTGTTAGAAAAATATACTTAGCTTTTATTTTTTAAAAGTGGAATGCCAGCACAATATCTTGCATATTTTGGCTCTGTCTCATTGTTTTTTAAAACAAAAAGATTTTTTTTTGTCAAGTGGATTAGGAATGCATTGAAAAAGAATAAAAGTGTAATTATACCCAAATAATTTAATTCATGTAAACTTTTAAGTCAGCTTTTCATTACATTAAAACCTGTAAAATAGCTGCATTTTGCAAAAATACACATAATACAGAATGATTATAAAACACAGTAAAAATTGAAATAAATAATAAAAGACTTCTTTAAGTGGTGGTGTAAATCTCAGTTGTAAAATTCAGAAACATCCTTTTTCATTTATAGACACCCTCTAGGATTTAGTTGTAATCACTTCTGTTTTGATCCTGCAAATCAAGAAATAGGAGTCCACTGTACAGCTCAGAGTTTCCATTTTGATATTTGGGAAGATCCTCTCCTCTCCCCCACCATGCTTATCAAGAGGTACAGCATGAAGCATCTAGACAACATGGGCTGGACCATGCCCAGATCACCCTGACCCACCAGCCATTCAGAAACCCTCTGCAGGGAAAGGTGGGACTGGGGACCAAGCAGACCAGTGGGAGGGACAGAACAGATCTGTACTCTAGGACCAGGAAAAGCGAAATTGTAAGAAGTGGCTTTTTCTTTTCCGTGTAGCTATGGTACTACATTTATCCATCACTCTTTAATAGCCATGCCTCTGAATGCTGCGTTGTTCAGCTGTGCTTGAAGGCCCATCCCTGCCGTTCACTTGAGTCTGGTTGCAGGAACCAGATGTAAAAGACAAAACTCCTGAGCTGCATAACTGTACTGAAGGTCTACACCTGACCCTGGCTAATGTGCCAGCTTCATTCCTTGTCTGTGCTGGAGGGTGTGGAGCAGAATTGGTTGTGCTGGGATATAAAGGATGGAAAGAGGCATAAGATGGACAGTATCTCTGCTCACAGGAGTCTGCTCTCCTTTAGAACCTGACTGTACCATACCACATAAATTGTCCATGTCACATGTCTGCCCTGGGCACATTTTGTTGAAGGTGAGGAGTAGGAGGACGATTTAAATTGTTAGCTGAAATATGTTCAGCTATTTGTGACTGTTTTCTGTAGTTTTAGTGCTGTTTTGCCTGTACTATGAGATAGGGATTTGACATTTGGAGGTGAGGCAATGTCCTTCTACTTTGCTCTTGGCAAGTATACTTAAACGTGGAAACAGCTTGCTGTACCTAGTAGTGCAGACCCTGGCTATTACAACTGAGGTTGACGACCCTCTTTACGATAATCTTATAGTTTTGCCAGAAAAATCCTGACTTTTATGCAGTGGGGGCATAAGATGAACTGTGAAGTACAGAGTGGGGAAAGAATGCTCCTAATGGGGACAAAGTGTACTGGGGCTGGACTTCATCTGTGTAAGAACACTGAGGCAAAGACCATGAGTAGAGGAATCCAGGACAAAGACCTGAGATGGGGAAGAAGCAAGGGAAATGAACTGGGGAGATGAGGGGTGGCCACTTGGGCAGGAAAATAGGGAGTCTTCGCAAGAAGTACCAAGAGGGAGATGTGAACTGGGATTTGGAAACCTCATGGACTAGAGACTGGGATGAAATGAGGAACTGGGGACAGTGGGAGAGCACAATAGTGATCAGGCCCAGTGTTCGAAAGCTTAAGAGTGAATGGAGAACAGCACTTGTAAGGGAGGGGAAAAAAAAAAAAAAAAAGTGTAAAAGCAGAAGACATCTAGGCTGAGGAAATGGGTTAGAAGTTGCATGCAACTCAAGTACACTGCTCCCTGCTGTGAAGACCCAAAGATTTCTGCGTATGGCCTACCATATCTTCCTAGATGTCTTTTGTAGCTGACCCACTGTTAAAACGATGACTTACGTGGAAGAGAGCATCCTACTTCTGTGGTTACTCCCTCTGTTAATACAAACCATAGAGGTTGTAGTGTGGATCCAACTGTACCACACTGTGGTCAGGCCACTTTCCTATGAATATTTGTTCTACTCTTTTTTTTTTTTTTTTTTCCCCTAGGGCTTTAAAAATACACTGAATAAAAATACATTGACTAATAAGGTAGTGAAATAATAAAGATAGATACTAAAAAATTATCCAAAGTCAGAATTAATTTTAGCAATGCTGTCTTGTATCACTGTAATTCTGATTATATAGCCATGACAGAAGATCTAATTACATGTTCCCGTAATATTTGTTCCACAGGCCTTCCTTCCTCCACTCGTTACTTCAGGTGGATTTGCATGGGGATGCATCAAATTTGACAGCTATAGACTGAAAGATGTGTTGTGAATGAGAGAAGTTTGCAAAGAAAGAATGATTTAAGGGAAGGACTATTGAGTGCTGCCCAGGGACACTGTTCCTGCCTCTGTCATAGAGGTCTGCAAAGATGTCCTCTGTTGAGTCCCTTACCATTGTTGAAAAGCTGGTTTCCCTACTCATTTATGGCATTTTCAGAGCATCTGACTGTGATTGTTGGCAGTGTTGAGCAGTCTTTTCCTTCAGTGAGGTCAGTGATAGCTGTATTTTCAAGATCTCTTGACTTGCACACACAACGTTGTGTGGCTAGACACAACTTGTTCAGAGGTGATTGCCCCTAGCGAAGACCCATTGGAGGGTTTTGCTGTGGGGATGGCTGAGGTGGTTTTGAGTCAGCTGCTGAACCATTGCAGTTTACAGCTCAGCCTGTTAAGGTCACCTGGCACCATTTCTCATTTTCTTTGCTATAGCTTGAATTGGATGACCACAGTCATCCAAGCCTTACTGTCTTTACACCTCAATTCCCCAGGTGCGAAATGAAGATAATTCTTGTTCCTTTTTTAATAGGGAGATCGTGCTTATAAATATTATGGAAATTGCTTTTACAATATACATATGGTGGTGATAAGCCCGTGAAGAAATCTACTGTCTCAAAGCTGGAGTTAAATATGATACAGCAGGGAAGTGTATGGCCATGTGGTGAATGGCAGAGTAAATTGAAATATCATTTTGCTCATTGAACAAACAGATAATGATCTTGTGCACTGAATGGGGTGGACCTGTACAAGCAAAACCCCCAAACCCTAGGTTTTGAACAATAACTGAAGACTGTTATCATGTTGTGTGCTCATGTGAAGGAAGATGGCCTTAAGGTTGCACAAGGGTCCTTCAGTCTGGCCCCACCTGCCTTTCGAGTGCTCAGCTTCACGCTGTTTAAGATAGCTATATGTGCACTGTACGTTTTTAGAAGTACTGGTATTTTACAGACCTGTATGCCTTTTTACTTTGTTAATGATTCCATAAAAACAGTAAGTAACTGGGAATACCAATTCAGCGATAACGTTTACCTAACATAATTGGTTAAAAAGAGTTCTAAAAAGCTGGTTATGTGGCAAGTCCACATGTACCTCCATCTGGCCAACAACCTGAAAAACAGATTTAGAAAGTAATTGAGATAATCTTTCTAAAAATCGTGGGCTTGATCCCATTGTTTAGGTGCAATGGACATTATATTTAAAGACTAGCATAAGCAAATTTTATGTTCCATAGTACTTGAAAACTCCTCTTGTGTCTCTCTGTCCTGCTCTACCTCTACGTCCTTGCTTGAAAGCTAGCTTTCAGTTTGCCAAGGCTCCTCCTTTCTTTTGTTTTCCCATGATTCTCGAATTAAACAGGACTTGATTTAACTAGTGACATGCTATTGAAAAAGTTAGGCTTCTAGCCATGAAAACTGTGAACAAGCTATTTGAATTTTAATTAATGGCTTACATTTGTAGTGGATAAGTTTTTAAAATAAGCTGTTGAAACTTTTTAGAGGGGAAAAAATTAATGACAGTTTCTTGAAGACCAGAGTACTTCAACTGGTTTATTTTTTGTTTTTTTAAGACAACTTTCTTGATATTATGTAACATGCTTTAATTTTTTGATACAGTGCCAGTAAAAGCAAGTGTAGTTCTTGTGCAGAATGTCACTGCTTAGTAATTATAGCATTGAATAGCTGTAAGACAGCTTGGTCTAACAAGTCCAGACACTAGGGTGCTTGATTACTGGTCATCAGTATATGTTTATGCTGTTAACCTGAATAATCCTGGTGACGTAACACTGAACAATAGGGAGCCCCTGATATCCACCTTCTCTTCTACTGGGAATTACTGCAGGACTTTTCATTTGAGTATAATCATTCACAGAATCACAGAATGGCCAGGGTTGGAAGGGACCTCTGGACATCATCTAGTCCAGCCCCCTGCTAAAGCAGGTTCATGTACAGCAGGTTGCACAGGATGGTGTCCAAATGGGTTTTGAGTACTTCCAGAGGAGGAGACTCCACAACCTCTGTGGGCAGCCTGTTCCAGTGCTCTGCCACTCTCAGAGTTAAAGAAGTTTTTCCTCATATTCAGATGGAAGCTCCTGTGTTCCAGTTCATGCTTGTTGCCCCTTGTCCTGTTGCTGGGCCCCACTGAAGAGTCTGGTCCCGTCCTCTTGACACTCATCCTTAAGATGTTTGTAGACATTGATAAGATCCCCTCTCTGTCTTCTCTTCTCCAGGCTGAACAGGCCCAGCTCTCTCAGCCTTTCCTCATAAGGAAGATGCTCCTGTCCCCTCATCATCTTTGCAGCCCTCTGCTGGATCCTCCCCAGTAGTTCCCTGTCTCTCTTGAACTGGGGAGCCCAGAACCAGACACAGCACTCCAGATGCAGCCTCACCAGGGTAGAGTAGAGGGGGAGGATAACCTCCCTTGACCTGCTGGCCATGCTCCTAATGCACCCCAGGATCCCTTTGGCCTTCTTGGCCCCAAGGACACACTGCTGGCTCATGGGCAACTTGCTGTCCCCCAGAACTCCCACGTCCTTCTCTGCAGAGCTGCCTTCCAGCAGGTCAACCCCCAGCCTGTACTGGTGCACGGGGTTGTTCCTCCCCTGGTGCAGGACCCTACACTTGTCTTTGTTGAACTTCATTAGGTTCCTCTCCGCCCAACTCTCCAGCCTGTCCAGGTCTAACTGAATGGCAGCGCAGCCTCCTGGTGTATCAGCCACTCCTCCCAGTTCTGTATCATCAGCAAACTTGCTGAGGGTACACTTTGCCCCTTCATCCAGGTCGTTGATGAATAAGTTGGACAGAACTGGACCCAGTACTGACCCAGGGGAACACCGCTAGCTACAGGCCTCCATCTAGACTCTGCACCGCTGATCACTGAATCCTCTGAGCTCTGCCATTCAGCCAGTTCTCCATCCACCTCACTGCCCACCCATCTAACCCACACTTCCTGAGCCTGTGTATGAGGGTGTTATGGGAGACAGTATCAAAAGCCTTGCTGAGGTCAAGGTAGACAACATTCACTGCTCTCCCCTCATCTATCCAGCCAGTCATTCGCTCATAGAAGGCTATCAGATTGTTCAAGCATGTTTTTACCTTGGTGAGTCCACGTTGACTTCTCCTGATAACCTTTTTTGCTCCACATGACATCCAGGATGAGCTGTTCCATCACCTTTCCAGGGATGGAGGTGAGGCTGACCAGCCTGTAGTTTCCTGGGTCCTCCTTGCCCTTTTTGAAGACTGGAGTGACATTGGCTTTCCTATATTCCTCACACACTATTCCTGTTCTCTGTGACCTTTCAAAGATGATGGAGAGTGGCTTGGCAATAACATCGGCCAGCTCCTTCAGCACTCGGGGGTACATCCTATCGATGCCCATGGATTTGTGGGTGTCAGGTTCACTTAAGTGATCTCTAACACGATCCTCCTTAACCAATAATCATTGCTTGAGATTTCATAACAAGATACTAGGATGCTGAAAAATACTGAGCAGGTATTCCTACAGACAAATGCAAGACAAATATTCAGACAAATATTCTTCCTGGTTTTGTATACATGGAACAAATACTCACTTGCATAGGAACAGTCCAGGTATGAGAGAGTTGTTTTTGTCCTTTTTGTGTGCTCATGTACAGCAGAATGAGATTCTTCACAAGCATGTCATATAATAGCCATTAAGCCCCAAAAGGAGGCTTTAAGGATACCACAATCACAAAACTAGTATTGTATATCAAACAGAAGATTACGACACCAAAAGCCTGAAACTACAGCATGTTACGATAACACTGCAAAAGAAATGAGAGTAATCATTGGTACTGTGTGTCTGATTGGCCTTTCTGAGGAAGCAGAATACATGCCAATATACTTGCACTGCTGCTAGTCCCTGAGGAGTCAGTTCAGAGCTACAATACCCCTGTGCCTCTCTGAGCCAAGTGATTGAGTTCATCTTTTCCTTAGATGTGTGATCTGGAGACGCTTTTTATTGTTTTAAGAAGTGTGTTGATAGTAAAGAAGAAATATTTGAAGATACTTTTCCCTTTTTCTTCTTCTTTTTTTTTTTTTTTTTAAGTTAGAAAGATCATGGGTCTGTAAATATTTCAGAGTATAAAACAGGAATTGTAAATTTGGAGGGCACTGGAAAAGATGCGAAGAAAATGCAAGCAGTGAAATTATTTTTGTGTGACAGATTCTATGAAATTTCATTGGTGGTATGAGGCACAGGTGTGGGACCCTGTTGTGTTTGCCAGTATCTGAAGGGTTCTCAGTGAACTTTGTGCTATAGGAAAAGACACAAGGTCTCAGCATTTGTTTCCCTTTTTATGTAGTGGTAAGATGGCCTAGATGTTCCTCTCTTCCCTGTTGAATTATAAGTAGTTTCTAGTTTATCGCTGAACATAATTGCTCTTGCTCTGGGACAGACAAAATGTACATTTGTGTGAATAAAGAGATTTTGTTGTCTTTTATACAGGGAAGGATTACTGCAGAAAGGAGGAAAGGAGGAAGTCAGTTGCAAATTGGAGCACAAAGCTTCAGTCAACTGACTCTTCTCTGTCACTCTCGACTTCTGTCTACTCTGAACTGTTTTGTTGTTGATTAACAGCACATAGGACTGAGTGTCACTTTACACACACACCTCACCCAATTTAACTATGTGCTTCAGAAAGAGTCACGTTGTCATTTGGGTTGCTTAGAGTGGGGTTTGGTTGCCGACACATCGTTGTCTAGTGCTCTTTGAGGTGCTGCATCATGGGACGTGCAGGTCTGGTGCAGGTCTTAAGCCCTTTGGAGTTTAGAGGACTGGCTGCAGGAGGTTGGGGGAGACATGGCACCAGAGACCTGGATTGGAGGAACTGAATTAAAGCCATAAAATCTGAAGAGAACTTGTTGGTACTGTTTTTGTTATCAGTGAAATTGCTTGTTTTGTAACTAGCTAGCCCATTCGGCAGTAGATTGCCTGATAATGAGACCCAAAAGAAAACATTTTCTACTCTCCTCAGCTTCCTATGACAGTTTGACACTTCAGAGACTGCAGTGAGATGCTACTAGTTCATCAAACTCAGAGAGTGCTCTTGCTGCTTCTGTTCTGTTTGAAAGCACCATGAGAACATTCTACAAGTACCTGAACAACTTTATTACTTTTAATTATGTAAATGTTTTATGTATTTTTTCCCCCCTCTAAGTTCTCTATTCTAAGACTGATCTCCCAAAATGCTGAAAAACTGTTGAAGTCCGACAGAGAAAATGTCAAGGTAACAGAATTGAACTGTCACTAAAATATTACCTCTTCTACTCCAGGGAATAACTCTGGTATTTGAGAGAGAGGAGAGAGTAGTGAGCCTGAGGGATTCCTTGTCAAGGAGGGAAGGAAGGTAAAACCTCCTTCGTAAAGGTAACAACAAGCCTGTAGTTGAAAGTAAGAAACAATGGTGTTAATGAAAGCAGTATGCACCTTAATAGAAGTATGCACCTTTTCATAATTTCTTGAAAGACCTATATATACATCTGAAGGACCTACATGGACAAATGCAAAGCCCTGCACCTGGGGAGGAACAAACTCAGGCACCAGTACATGCTGGGGGCTGCTTTGCAAAGAAAGCAGCTTTGCAGAAAAGTCCTGGAGTTCTGGTGGACACCGGGCTGAACATGAGCCAGCAATGTGCCCTTGCCTTGAAAAAAGCTAATGGTATCCTGGGCTACATGAGGAGGATTACTGCCAGCAAGTCAAAGGAGGTGATCCTTTCCCTCTATTCAGCCCTCGTGAGGCCACACCTGGAGTGCTGGGATCTAGTTCTGGGCTCCCCAGTACAAGAGAGACATACTGGAGAGAGTCTGTTGAAGGACCACCAAGATGATGAAGGAACTGGAGCATTGGGGTGCTGGTTGACAGCCGGCTGAATATGAGCCAGCAGTGTGCCCAGGAGGCCAAGAAGGCCAATAGCATCCTGGCTTGTACCAGAAACAGCGTGGCCAGCAGGACAAGGGAGGTCATCGTCCCCCTGTACTCGGCACTGGTGAGGCCACACCTCGAATACTGTGTTTGTTTTTGGCCCCCTCACTTCAAGAGGGACATTGTGGTGCTGGAGCTTGTCCAGAGAAGGGCAGTGAAGCTGGTGAAGTGTCTGGAGCACAAGGCTGATGAGGGGCAGCTGAGGGAACTGGAGCTGTTTAGTCTGGAGAAGAGGAGGCTCAGGGGGAACCTTCTTGCTCTCTACAACTACCTGAAAGGAGGCTGGAGGCAGGTGGGGGTCGGTCTCTTCTCCCAAGTAACAAGTTACAGGACAAGAGAAAATGGCCTCCAGTTGTGTCAGAGGAAGTTTAGATTGGGTATTAGGAAAAATTTCTTCACTGCAAAGGTGGTCAAGCATCGGAACAGGTTGCCCAGGGAGGTGGTATAATCATCATCCCTGGAAGTGTTTAAAAAATGCATAGATGTGCTGCTTAGGGACATGGTTTAGTGATGGACTTGGCAGACCTGGGATAATGGTTGGACATGATGATCTTGAAGGTCTTTTCCAACCCAAATGATTCTATGATTCTGTTTCTTCTGAGGAAAGGCTGAGAGACCTGGGACTCTTCAGCCTGGAGAAGAGAAGGCTCAGGGGGGATCTCATCAATGTGTTCAAATACCCAAAGGGATGTTGCAAAGAGGACAGAGCCAGGCTCTTTTCAGTGGTGACCAGTGACAGGACCCAGAGGCAGTGGGCACAAACCAAAACACAAGAGGCTCCATCTCAACATTAGGAATCACCTTTTCACTGTGAGGGTGACTGAGCCCTGGCACAGGTTTCCCAGAAAGGTTGTAGAGTCTCCATCCTTCGAGGTATTCAAAAGCTGCCTGGACCCGATCCTGGGCAGTGTGGTCTAGGTGGTCCTGCTTGAGCAGAGGGATTGGACCAGATGACATCCAGAGGTCCCATCCAACTTCAACCATTCCCTGATCTTGTAGTTGTGGTGACACACCTTCTCTACCACTGTTCTTTACCAATAAAGAAAGTGGAAGCTACCATTCTGCTGCCTTTCACTACTGTTGTGTCTGTTTCTGTTTATTTAGCCCTCAAAATTTCTTCTAAAAGTTATTTTTAATATATAACATTAATTTATGTTAATGTCTACAAGTTACTATTTCTTTTAAAAGCCGTAGTTAATAGTTCTACTGTTCCTCTGTAGTAGTAAAATGTCTGTGAGTAGTTGCTATATTTGTGCTGCATTTTACAGTCTCCATGATCCTGATACTTGCTGATAAAAGCAAACAACAGCTAGTATGGCAGAATACCACTGCTTTGTGGAACAGGTCTGCTCAATTTATAGCCTATTAGAAAACAGCTACCATTGGAGGCAGAATGAATATCAAAACTCTCTAAACATACCTAAGCTCCTAGATATGAATTTGTATACATTGTCTGACCAGACTTTTAGCATACTGTGATAAGATGGATTATTCTTGGACAGTTGGGACAGTTCTCCAATTTCTTTAAATTTTTCTTTTGCACTTGATTGTTACCTTACCATTACTTTGATGTGTATTTATATATAATTCCATTCGTTCTTGCTTAAGGCCATAATGTTTTGAGTTTTGAGACAGTGATGCATACTGAACAATGCACCAATCTGATTTTTATTACTGTATTAAAGTCTCCTTTGGTACAATGCTACTCTTCTCTTCCCACCCAGCTTTCCTTGCTTGTCTAAGTAGCAAAATGCTGATTTAGTTCCTTGCACTTGGAAGTTTTGTCCTGCTTATGGACATTAACAGATTTCTTTTTTTTTTTTTTTTTCAACCTACCTCCAGGTAGAAGTAGTAATAATCTTTCTCTTGTGACATGGTTGTCTCTGAAATAATTTGTTTATGCTATTTGTTCTCCAGACACTTGTGTTTAGGTAGTGACTCGGTAGTCTGGATGCTCTGGTGAAGGTTGCTAGTTTGGTCGACGTACTCATGCTGCTTTACATCAACAGAGAATTTCTCCTGTAATGTTGATTGAAGATAAATACTTTGAAGAGGATAAATTTGAAGTGTTCGTAGCATTTCTTATTTCTTTAACTGCTTTTTTGGGTGCAATTTTTAAAAAGTGAACTCTCATGGAATCTTTCGAAGTTTTATAAATATTTTGTGGTTTTTCCTCCTCTTTCTTCCTGCCACAAATTAGCAAACCATTAATGGTCATTTGTGCTGAAATATTCTATTATTTACAGTTAACCTGCTTGCTGTGAGCTGGGATATATTAATTATCTCCAACAACCAAGTGTGGGGTTTTTTTTATATTTGTTTTGTAGTTCAATTCTCCTCACAATTCCTTAAGGACTGCAAACTAAAAATATGGTTAACTGTACGGATTGTTCTAATTGCTAAAGAGCGTTTCCTTATTCCTGTAAGGACTTGCTGCAGGAGCAGCTCTGAGTTGACTGAAGAGCAAATTTTTGGCAGAATGAAAGTCATCCATCTAATACCAGACCAGGAGAGCATCTTTCTCAAATAGATGCTATTGGAATAAAAAAATGTTCTTTTGAGAATTAGAAATTTGAAAGTCACAATCAGAAAAGCAGCTACCAAGGCTCTGCAAACAAGCCGACTGGTTTAAAAATAAAAAGCCCAGGAACGTTAGTAAGTTGACCACTAACAGTGTCTCATCTTGCAAAATTACACCTAATGTTGTCATTCCATCCATAATGTTCTACTCTGGGGACATGTTTTTGTATCTCAGTATTAATAGGCTTGCTACCACATAATCAGTGAACATGTTGCAGTGAGGGCCTTGGAATAAGAACTGCATCTGAGTGCATCCCAATAGTGCAAGACAGTAGGACACCTAAAAGAGACCCTCATATGTAAAGATATTTAGGATGGCTTTTGCTCAGCATTATAGAATGCTGTCCCTTTGGCAGAATGACTTAGAGATACAGTTTCTTGAATTTCACTGTTTTAAGAACTAGATGTTGGTTCAAACAAAATCTGAGAAGTTTATCGATGTTAGTGTACCAGTTTTTAATGTCTTGAAAACTTTGAAAATGTATATTATAAATAAATCGCTTTCCAGGCACAGTGCATACTTTTCCTGCAGCAGGGAAACATCGACAGATGTACTTTGCTATTCGAAGACAGATTCCTTGAAAAACGTTATCCAGAACCTAAGTTTGTAAATTATTCTGGTGAAAGTTGAATTAGTGGATCCCATGGTTTCCCTATCCCTGCAGAAAATATCTGTGCACCACAGTTTATTTTGTTAGGTTGAAACTTAACAGGACTATTGAACCTTGTGATGCTTGTTAGTATAAAGCAAGGAAGTTAGTCCTTTTGTTGGGCACAGGACTGGTAACCAGGGGATGAAGCTCTGTTCTTGCCTCAGTCTCCAAGCCTTTCTGTATGACCTGGAGAAAAATCATTCAGTCTTCTTGAGGCCTTACCTTCTGCACCTATAAACAGGAGAAAAGTTCTGCAAGTACTTGCTAATGAGGCCTTTTAATTTCTGAGCATTTTCATGATGTTTTGGGATCCTGAAAAGGAAGGTACTGGATAAAGGCAAAGGACAGATTGCTATGTTCAGCCTTTCCAAGATTTGAAAGTGCAATTTGGAAAACTTACTGAACTTCAAAATTCTGTTTCCTTAATATATCCATCATGAAGCATAAACACCTCTCTCTCTCTCTCCCTCTCTCTCTCTCTCTCTCTCTCTCTGGCTTACTTTTCAGCTTTCATTTCTTACTCCTTGGGAAAATCTCCTAGAACTGGTCTATGTGTTTCTGCTAATTACTACCCTATGCCATTTTCGAAAAATGAAGAATAATTAAGTAGTTAGAGGAACTGGGAAGTAAAAGGGGTAGCTTTTGGACAATTCATGAAATAGTCGGTGCCTTTTAATGGTAGGGTACTTCCTCTGCTCATGAATTATTCATTTTAATGCTTTTGTTATAATGGCGACAGTGTTCAGTCTCTGAGGCAGTTCTGGATAGCCTTCCTCTGCTGAAATACCGCACAGCAGCAGCTACCGTTTGTTTTAGAAACTAGTGCATCTAAGTCAATAACATAGTGAGTAAATGTATTTTCATGATCAAGAAAATGAGAAAAGGGGAAGAATAACAATATTATAACTAAGAAGGTCTGTTTTGCTGAAGGGTTCAGTTTGTTTACTTTTCTGGGAACTATTTAGGGAAACGATTTAAAATAAATATTTTTACAGATTATTGTGTTTAGTATTAGATGCAAATTATATCTATAATGAAAACAGACATCAGTGTCTCTGCTCTGTATAACACTGCGCAATAAAAGGCAGTGTAAAAACACTCACTGTACATAAACACATCAAGTTTTTCTTAAAACTAATGTTTAAAGGTCTCTTGAAACAGTTTCTTAAGATGAAACATAACATAACCACATAACCCACACAGAAAATGTATCTGAGTCATGTGCCTACAGAAATAAAAGTTTCTTTGTGGTATCTAGTATCAGTCTTTCATTAAAGCATGGACTTTCCTAAAGAGAAATTCCAGTACAGACTGTTAAGGGTTCTCCCCCCTCTTCCCCCTCCGCCTCCCCACGCTTTCCTGATGCTGACTTAAGCCCCTGAGTCTTGCAGGGTGCATTAGGGACGGTCCCCGCACAGAGCGGGGAATTCAGGGCTGGGGACTCCATGGTACTGGTCTCAGTGGACAGAAGCATGTGCTCCGGTACAGCGTGTTCGCGCTCTGATGTGATTTTAAAAAGCGGTGTTTTCTCCTAAGCCATATATGTACTCCTAAAATGCCTTCAAGCAATAGATAAGTGTGTGTGTGGGACGGAAGCAGTGAGCAGATAGATGAGCGATTAGGTCATTTGGATTAGGATGGAGGTTTTTTTGTGCTGAACTCTCTTCTCATTCCTTGCTGATCAGATTCTCTGCATACACAGAGGGTTGAAACTGTGTAAGTAGAGAAAAGAAAACTCCATAGATGGCTATAGCTGCAGAACTATAAGGAGCGTTGAAGAAGAGAAAAGTTTGAACTGAAAGTATATGTGGTTTCAGGGAATCTGAATCATGCAGTATTACTTTCACTTTTTCTAGGCTTGTATTTCCTACGAACAAACCATCGGGGAGATAGAAGTTCTGATTTAGATAATGTCTTGCAGTCTTTGGAATAACACATTCTGTTGGAGGGGGAGTCCTTTTGGCAAAGGTCGTGCTCCATGAGCGGAGAGCTTTCCCCACTGCCCACATTCACATTGTTTCTGCTGGGGAATGTCAACTTTGGGCCTTTCCCTTGTGAATTTTTCATATATTTAGGTGGCTACCCCATATAAAATGGAAGCACCGATAGGAACCCCTCCTTTCCTTTTTCCTGTAGCTCTGCTCAGACCATTCTCTGTTAGCATGGTAGTGGTACAAAGTGTGTGGTCTTTCAGCTCTGACTAATGCATTTTGTGCTGTGTGACTGAAAATGCCTCGTAGTCTGCCAGAGCTGACTGAGGGTTGTGGAATGTGGTGCCTTTTCTCTGTTTCTCTCTGATTTATTTTTTATTTTTTTTCAGTAGAAGTGTGTAGGCAGCTTGTTGAGAAACCTCAAGATGCAGGGGAAATGCTTGTACGTTGTGGAATGCAGCTTCCCCTGGGAGACCCCGGCCGGGCGGGCAGTGAATGAGCAAAGTGGAAGAATGAGAAAGAGAGGAGGTTGGAGGCAGGGACAGATAGGAAAGAGTGAGAGAGGAGGAAGGAAGGAGGTGGAAACGGAGGGGCCCGTTTCCCTTTTTCTGAAGCAATGACAGCTGGTTCTGTCCTGCCTCACATGACAAAGTGCTGTGGAGAGGAGTATTTAAGCTGGAAGCCAGTGAGCAAGGGTGGTCAGCTGATTTTATTTTAATTTTTTTCCAGGCTTTAGTCAGGTGATCACTGATGACTAGTCAGCCCACCAAGAAGGGACTTCAGCACACAGGTAAGAGAGCAGCTGTATACTCTTTACATGCAACTGGGCAGTCTCAAGCGGGGAGATAAACAGCCTTAACATTGTTTGAATAGTTTTTAAAAAATATTCTTGACTCGGTTGGGTGTGTAACACAGTGATTGTCTCTTTCAATGCTGCTGCTGCTTTTGCTGTTCAGTCTTGTTCTCGCATTTTGTTTTTTTTTTTTTTAAAAAATCTGTCTTTAATTAGGAGCTTTATTAGAAAAAAAAGACCAATTGTGTGTTGCTAAATATAGTCCTGGGTATTGCATGAATATTGCATTCTGTTACTTCTTGAATAAAATAACTTTCCATAATGCGAGTGTGTCAAACTCATATTTAGAGGGGAATTCCCAAATACTTAAACTATGAGTCATAAAAAGTTAAAGGACCAGTACAACAGTTCAGCATAAAAACTGTTCAGGCTTGGGTAGCTGCTCTTGTGTGTGTTGGTAGTTAAATATGTCTTAAAAAAATCCCAGAGGTGTGCAAAAGCTGAAGCAGTTACAACTCTCCTGACCATAACCCAAAACATACGTAGCAGAGGCTAAACAGATGACTGGAGAGGCGGATTGTTTGAGCGCTCTCGTTTTCATGCATCTTTTCTTTCATTATTTGTATCTAAGAATCTGGTGAAAGAGTCTTCTCACGTGCTGAGGGTTCTTCAAAGGGCTCTGACTCCCTAATTCCTTTTATATGATGTCTTGGAAAGAAAACAAAACAGAAACCCAGTAATAAGTACACTTCCTTTAAGTGAAAAATTACAAAATAAAAATACCTCTTGAGTGTGACAGATAAAAGTGGTTTTCAGCTGATTGTATGCCTGGCTAGTGCTCCACACTCTTTCCTCTTTAAATATAACCATGTTATGTGTTCTTCCTTACCATTGCTTCTTTTTACTAAAAGATCTCATATACTCTCTGAAGTTTTGAATTACTCATATTAAAAGATGTGTTCAAGAGTTTTTAAGATGAAAAAGTCAGACAAGTGTTTCCAGCTCCCACCTGTAGCTCTGAAAAACTCCTTGTGGTCTAGGGTTGAAGGCAATTTCATTTTGAAAAGCTGTCATACAAATTTCTGTATTTTACTGGTAACCTTATTCCTGTCTACTATTTTGCAGTATTTAAATAAAATCTATTTGAGACATACTTTTTGCTATCACTATATGCAGTGTTTCATAAGATGCTGATGCTGTACACAAGAGAGAAAGATGCATGACTTTCCTATTTTAATTTTGTGATGTTTCTCTTTTCTCATTGTTAAAAGTATTTCTACCCATGACAAGCTGGCTGTGGGATGTTGAAGTTGTCTGACAACAGCAGCTGATGCTTGGATGCTCAGACATACTGAGGTTTAATCTGCGGGGAGGAGACCCTGAGATGGGGTAGTGGGATAGGTGGAGAACTGTTTCTGTTGACTTTGGTGGACCTTTATCACATGGAACCCTGAGGAAACACCCAGCTTCAAGTGACAGACTAGGAGGGTAATTGCAAAAAGCATGGGAAGCATCAAAGAGGTTGATAGTGGTAACAGTGTACTTACAGGAAGGGATAAGAGCTGTGAAGTTGGCTTTCATATTAGATCACGGTGCAGAGAGTGTTCTTAGGTTTCAAATACTCTTTGGCAATAGTTCTCTACCAAAGGATTTCAAGACATATTTTTCCCTTTTTATGGGATGGGAGAAGGAGAGGTTTCATGAGGTGAGGAAAGATTAGTGAAGTGAAACAGTGTCAGGCAATAACGAGTGGTTAGCAGCGATTGCTCTGAAGAGACTTGTCTACTTGCCATGAGGGCCAACGAGGAGGCGTGTGCTCTTCAGAATACCCCTTCTCAATGAGAATTGGGAGTTGCGTAGGCTTTGGGCTCTGGCAAAATTAGGTATCAAGTCTGAAAGTACCCCAAGTTACTGTAAGCTGTTCCACATTGGCTTCATCTTAAGCAAAGTGATCTTTTATGAATGGATGCAAACCTTCTTAGGTTTCATACAGTTGTCCTTAGGGGAATTCCTGGCAGGTGGGCTTGTCTGGGCTGCACGCTGCAGAAATGCTGTCAGTGCACACGCATAAACAAGACAGTTCATACATATGGGTGCTGCTGTGGTGTGAGAGGATTGGACATGTAAAACTGGAATGGGTAAATATGAAAATATTTCAGAGTACTGATTTCTTTTCCTCATTTTTTTTCTTCTAGTGTTTTTTTTCTTCTGTTGTTGTATGTTTGCTTTTGCTTCTTTTTAAAAAAAATCTATGAGGTTTCTTTGATTTATTGATTGTCTATGAGCACTAGCATCTTTAAACTCCTCGCAAGGTAGCCTGTCTAGTTCAAATGTGTCTCAAAGATAGGAAATATTTTAATTTCAGGTATATTTCTGCCTTTTCATTTATGTTTTTAATATGTTTGCATCTGAAGAGAGGGGTTTGTTTAAAATATTTCAAGTGCAGTTCCTAGATTTCCACTTACTGATGTGAGAATAATCTCTTTCAAATAACTTCTGACTTGTAATCACTTTAGGTCATGTTTATTTAACCCTGGCATTGCCTAATGATCATGACTGCCTTGAAGCTAAGTAGGAAAAAATAAATAACTTGCCTGCAAATGAGGAACCGATTCTGTGTATATGGTGTTATAAAGGATAACGTGCAGTATTTAATTTTCCTTGGAGTAGTGGAAGAAGAATTAAGAGTTCAACAGCTGTACTGAGTAAACTTGCAAGACCACGAGCTCTTAACACCTTTAAATAGAGAGATGCTTACTTCATAAATAGAATCAGTTTAAGCATGTCAAGAAAAATCCCAAGAAAGAATAGCTGAATCACATTATTTTAATGAAATATTTATTATGATGAGGTGTTTTACTATACATCTTCTCATAGTCTGTTTTTATTAACTTTGGAGAGCAAAACCCACAGATTGTTTTGTTTTGTTTTGTTTTTCATTGCCAGATAAAGAGCAGACCCTGCAGTTACTCATGTTAGTAAGATCTCTATACATGTATTTCAGGGCTTAATCTGACACCAAAACAGTCATTACTGAAGTGTTACAGCCCACTTCTATTTCTGTTGGACAGTGTTCTAGTTGTTTAAAACCAAAACTCTTCTCTCCCTTCTTTCCTAGTTATGAGCAGACTTACGAGCGCAGACATCAATCTGGAGTAGGATTTTCCACATCTGAGGAACTGAGAAGCTTAGACGTTTTTGTTATTATTCACATGAATCTCTTAGGGCTTCAGTTGCACACTAAAACTCAAATAACCTCATGAAATTTTACTATTGCCAGGCAAAATCCTTCTTGTGCCTTTAAGATCCTCTTAGACGTATTATTTGGTAGTTTATTGCGCTGTTTTAATTTTAAAATAGTCCGATGGCTTACTGCTTTAAGTCGTTGTTATTACTGCAAACCGAGCAGTGCAATTACGGGCTTTCCCTAATGGCCCTGAGGCTGCCGCAGCGCTGGCCCTACCGCGGGGCTTGCAGCCGAGCCGGGGGCTCGCCACCC
>JAVJGI010000014.1:80880129-80894411 GCA_035590275.1 Ibycter americanus
GTCAGGCAGCGCGGGGTGCGGGGTGCGGGGGCTGCGGCGGGGGGCGGGGATGGCAGCGGTTCATCTGCTTCTCCTCTGACACCTTTTAAAGACACAGCCCGCGGCGCTCCTCGGGGGTCCGTGCCAAGCGCTGCTAGACTCATCTCGCAGTCAAGCTCGGAATTTATAGCTTGCCTCGCTGTAAAAATAGGAATAATTCTGGGCAAAATCTAAAGGTTCTCCGCATTAACCCGCCATCCCCCGGCTCCCATGCAGGAGCAAAGCGTTTCTTTGGTCAGATGCTTTTGATTCCCCGTTAACTTCATGCAAATTTATGTAAAAGCACTGTTCTGGGAGCAGAGCCTTGCAAGTAACATCTTGGGGTAAGAATTGTTCTCTTTAGCCTCGGCCAAGGTGGAGAAAGATGTGTGTCTGTCCCTTCTGATTCTCTTCACTCTCCTCTCTTGCTGCAGCTCTCACTGTGTTCTGGATTCAGGATTTTTGCAAGCCTTTGGCTGAAAAGTGGTGAACAGCTTGTTGTTACTGGTGCCTGTTTCCCCCTGAAGCACACAGCATTTTTTTAATTTAAAGGAATAACAAGAATTTCCCTCGAAGTAGTAGAAAATATTTGCCTAAAGTTCTCCTTTCACCTGTAAAAGTGCAAAATAATATTAATTGCCTGCTCTTCACTCTCTTTGTTCTGTAAAGAAGCTTAAAGTTGTTATAGATGAAATACCTGTCCATTTCTTCAGTATTAGTACCGCTTGGGTTTGAGAAAATACAGGCATAGAGTGGGTTACAATACTCGGATTATTTGTTTTCCTGTTTTATTAGGCTTATTCTTCAAATAATAATGTCCAGCTAGTCAGCTACTGTGTGGACAGGCTGAATAGATTCCAACTTTATAAGTATTAATGCACATTATGACCAGCCTTGAGTAATATGGATGACAGTATAACATTCAATCAGAGAGGATGCCTGAACCATTCCAGTACAACTCTGCTATGTACTTTTGGGGAGGACATATGTATTTCTCAAAAGTAGGAAAGAATCTGGTAAATGCAAAAAGGCTCTGGGGAAATGCAGCCTTGTTTTCCAAGGAAAACAACAGGCCACGTCTTGAGGTAGATTCTCCTTTGAATTAGGCACCTCGATATATGTGATACCATACCTTCATTTTGAGATTTGCTGTCTTCTGCTTCTGAAAGATCTTACCCTGAGTCTTCAGCCATTTTGTAACCATTACCTTATTCAAAAATTGAACCCTGCTATGGATCTTAAACCAGGAAAAAGAAAAAAAAAAAAAGAAAAAAGTGAAGCAGCTATGGATTGATACTTACAAAACTGAATTGAGGCAGCAGCAATCCTCTAATCTTGTTGATTTAGTATGAACGATACTTGTCATATGTCCCTATAAGTATGAGCTGACATTTGTTTATTCCTTGCTAATTTAAGCACAAGCATTGTCTCGTTAAATTGTTTAATCCTTATTGGAAAAATATAGGCACTTTATCAACCAAAGATGAGAATGATAATTCATCTGCTCTTTATTTGTTAATATAATTATTTAACATATACATCTGACATTTGGAAACTTCAACTGAAATTAGCATCTCTTAAATGCGTTTGTCCCTGAGATTTAAATGGGTTCCAGTATATTTGTTTCATGTAGTGGAGGAGGAGGGGAAGTAACATTTGAAAGTTATCATGCTTGCCTGGAAGTATACAAATGCTACCATATGTCCGGAGGTTTTGGATCATTTATTAAGATGAGAAAATAACTTAATCATTCATACTTTTAATAAAACTAAAAAAAAAAATTATATCTAAAAATGAAGTAGTACGGCTCTGAGAACTGTATTGTGCAGTCCATTCAGTGTCTGAGAAGTAAGAGTGATTGGTGTTGGCTCTAGGCACGATATTGTGAAATAGCAATACATCAGGTATTTTTAAGCTACCGTGTGAACAGGAGTACTTTAATGTACTAGCACCACTTGTCTTTTAGACTTGACTGAGGAGACATTTTAAAATAGATTTGGTATAGTATATTTTTAATCTAACCTGCTTCCGAAAACATTTATTTGTGGAGGCGTGTAAGTGGCTAGCTGTCCTGGACTTAAATGCAGGACAGTCAGAGCTTGCAGGAAATCAAAAGATTCTTGGGCGTGGGGTATATCTACTTTTGCCAAACTTAACTGCATCTGTGCGATGGTACGTCCATCTTACAGGAGGACTGCTGTGGGGCAGGAAGGTGGAAGCAGAGCTCTTGGTCTACCTAAATGTGCAACCTTTCTTTACGAGTGGGTTTGGAATCTGTAGCCAGCATGCCCTTCATGGCCACCGGTGTGGGTGAGCACCAAGTGATGATACTGCATGTGCAGTGACACCTGGAATTGGCTTTGGGAAGGATTTAACTGAAGGATTTCCCTTGTGAAAGAGAGTGATTTTGGTGCTGGAGGCAGGGGGCATAATAATAATAACAGAACTGATGGTGTTCCTAACATGAAGAAGGGAAGATACACTGGTCATTTTTTTGCCTGCTTTTGAAGGGTTTAGTAACTGTTTGCACGCATTTTCCCAGTGGAGGTCTGTGAATGAGATCTTTAGGCAGTTGAGCAAACAAGGAGCTTAAAGAGCTTTGATGAGAAGTTACCAAGGAAGCGCTTTTGGGACTACAGGCCAGACAAACCCTTCAAAGTTTATACAGAGTTCCCAGTGGCTTGTCAGTTTAATTGCAGTAGCGGTTGTGGCATGGCTCCCTTTAAAAAGGGTGTGGGTGTGTAAGAGAAAGGAAACATTAGGGGTATGGAAGCAGGGAAGTCATCCTCGCAAACCTGTTAGTTACTCCTGGAGCTTTCTTTTTTTTGTCTTTAGTTGCTGCTCTGCTGTTCATGCTCTCTCCTACATGCACACACATCCCGTGCTGGTCCTTCCTCTCCAGCTACAGGGTGATAGGATTTCCATAGGCGTGTTTCATAATTGTCCCTGTGTGTGGGTGGGTGATAATCAGACAAGGGATGTTATCTTCTAGTGCCATATTTGCCAAGGCTCTCCCTGAGAAAACCAGTAAGCAAGGACCCAGTCGACCCAACCTCTTATACACTGGTGATAGCAAAGCGGGTAGTGTGAGAATAAGGCAATCTCTGCTCTTTCTCCAAGCCCTTCCTAGCCATATCTTCAGAAGATTTTCCTTAGAATAAGGTATCTGGGTTAGAGCAGAAGATTTAGTATTGCTGGAGTGCTCTTTGTTTGGAACTGAATATTTCTGTTGAGCTTTTCCACGTGTGTGGAGTAGCTCTTCAAGATCTCATTTGTGGACATTTTTTGCTAGGGAAGAAGTTCTACCAGAGCAGATTTTCAGCCATAGTCACGTGTCATACCAGTCAAGGTATAAAATGGGGAGATGCACCCAGAGCTGGCTGTTCAGGCAGATAACAGTAGGCCAGTATTGTCCCTGGTTAAGTGCCTGATTGCTGGGCAGGTCTGGGTCACCTGGCAACCCTGGTTTTGATTCTTGGTTGGCACCATCTGCAGAGGTGTCTGGTCTGCTTGTGGAAGCTATGAACCATGGACTGGGACGCTAAGCGTCTCAGCTCTGTGCTGGAGGAGGCTGGCTGTGGTTTGGATTAGGCTGTACATCTCTCTCTCTTAGGTGAAATCTGTTAGGGACTTCTCCAAGCCAGGCTCCCCGCATTTTGTTGGGCACCTTCTTTCAGGGATGAGTGTGCTGGCTTTTTGAAATACTTATGTGACACATAGGCATTTGAAAGAGTGGTACTATTATGTGTTGACAGTTTTGGTCAACATTTTTCAGGGACGGTCTGTGATGTGCAGCTGTCCAGACTGCCTCTGGTGTGCCCTGTGGGGAGGAACCAGTTGGATCCTCGACTTTCCATCTGCCTTCCAGTTGGGGTACTCTCAGAATGTCTCTGATTGTGTATGGTCAAGGAATTTGGCCTCAACAGAGTCGCTGGGAGCACGTTAACAGGGTAGTGAAAATGCAGTCCTGCTTAGCAGGACGTGACTGCTGTTAGCTCACTGGTCATAGCGAACACCACTCTGCCACCCTGCAGTTACTCTTTAGTGCAGTCTGCCTGCAGTCTGAAATACACTGTTGGATGGGTGAACTGATTAATTACTTTGGAGGAGCTGTAACACTGCCTCCTAACCCTGCAAATTCTGCATGCAGGAAGGGGATCCCTTTCTGAATTCCCTGTCAGCTGAGCCCCATATACATGGTGAGAGCGCTGGTCCCTGAGCCTTCAATACGCCTTCATTATCAAATGGGCTCCAGGACTACTTGCTGCAGTAAGTCAAAGGATGGATGAAGAGGAGGACAGAAAACCTGCTGTTCTTTTTGGTGTGACATAAAGCTCTTTCTTACCAGCTTTTGGCAAGTGAGAACACCATGTGGATCTGGAAATGAAATAAAATTAATTTGAATTGTATTAAATTAAAACAACATGTTTGTCAATAATAATATTTTGATCTAGCATCCAATATTGAGCCAAACTGGAAGTTTATCTTTTAGGAAGAAGTCTTATCTCAGCATTTCTCCCTTTCCTATTACTCTTTTTTTTCAGTGGGAAAATTTTCTGAATTCTAGTTTTTTTGAGAAGTATAGAATACATTTCTTACCCATGCACTCCACACAAAAGTACTAGTATGTTGTCAAAGTTGTATGAAGATTGTTCATCCCAATGAAGTAACTATGAGATACCATACATTTCACATGACTTCAGATATGGAGGAATTCAATGGTGGCCAAGCAATACAGCATTTCTCAACCTTTGGGGCAAGGGAATTTTTAAAGGTGGTTTCTATTTTTCCTCAGTAATAGAGCTTCACTTGTTTGAACTGTAATAGTTGGGATGGAAAAGGACAACTGGCTACATCCCATTTTTCAACTTAGGGAACTTATATGGAATTACTGCTTGTAAATTTTAAGTGATGTTTAGATTGTTAAAGAACAAAGTGATTAAATTACATTATTTGGATCCTCTGAAGTTTTTCTAAAGATCTGAGTATTGTTTGGTTTCAGTACACTTGCTTTAGTGTGTTTGTTAGGACTCTTTATAAACAAAATACAAACATTATCTTTATTACTCACGGTGCTGTTGCATACTTGCGGTTTAGGTTTTGCCAACTATTCGCAATGTATAGCCACAGACTCTGTCTGGGTGGCGTAAACAAAAACAAAGTCTTTCTGTTCCTATCAGGACTTGTTTTTTTCAATTAGGTGCATTAGTGTATCATTAGGTAGAGAGGTAAGAGTACGCCTCTGTGTGTGACTCTCCTCTAGTCTGAAGTGGCAAAAAACCACATCAGAATAGATTTATATGCATCTTATTAGCCATAAGCACCCACAGCATGATTAATGCTCTACAAGAGAGACAGACAACACCATCTCAGCCCCAAGAAGCTTACAGTCTAACGCTGATAAGACTTGCCTTGTAATTGAGGAGGTGTGAAATTAATTTTGTGTTTATTAGTATTGTGATCCTCCTCTGGATGTAATTCTGGGGTGCAGAAGTCATTGTACACATATGAATTAGCCTGCAGTGGCTTCACTAATCCATGCAAATCAAATGCCTCCTGTTAGCTGTGTATAAGGTGCAAGATCAGAATTGTCTTTCTTCTGTATTAAGACCTCTCCTGGAACATGCCTTAAAACAAGTTTCAAATAACAGGTTTCAGGAATCAAAAGCTGATTTAAATGCTCACCTGTGCATCCATTCCAAACTCACCAAAAAGCATAGTCCTGGACTGCCTTTTCAAGTAAACAGGGCAGCGAAAAGAAAAAAAAAAAATTGCACTGGAGGGCAGGAAATAGTGTTTACCCAAGGCTGTACTGTGCCTATGAGTTTTGTAGGGGAAAAGCTCTATATTTTATTAATAGTTTAGTGGTGTATAATGTTCTTGACTACAACTGCAGTTTCCTCAGTCATCCACACACCCTCCCAACCTTCCTGTAGTTTTCCTTATAGAATTGGAGAAACAAAATATACAATCATGGAGAAATATTTGAACTTTGTTCTTGATCATGTTCCCATCCCATGCTTCAAATTGTATTTGCAAGTGTTGGCATTTTCAAATGGAATTTCCCATCAGTTTTTCTTGAACTGTTTCAGCAATTCTAGAAATGTACAGGATGTGTGACTTTTTGAAAGCAAAACAGAATTTCAGTTTTCAGTAGGTACTTTCAGAAATATCTCAAGCCATTGAAGTAAATAAGTATTAGTAATGTATGTACTAAACAATAAAGCCATTGAGTTTACAGGATGTTTTCTACCAAAATCTGTGGTGTTTAGATAAATCCTTAATGACATTGCCAAGTGCATAAGTATATTTTTTTCTGTACTTGGATAAAAATTACTCTCTGCCCTTGATCTGTTTTTGTAGCCAAAGCAGCTAAATAGCAGGCTCCCTTTTGAATTTGACACTGAGACAATTGAGAAAAGCTGGTAGGAAAGACACTTTCTAGAAACTAGTATAAAGCCTCATAGCGAAAATATACAAAATTATATTATATATAATAATAATATAATTCAAATCATGATTAGTATCTGGGACTGGGGTGTGAGAGCTTTCTGCTTAGCAGCTGGGAATGTTACTGTTCTGAGCTATATTGATACAGAATGATTTTTTGCCAAAGAAAAATGTTCTTTTCCTTTCTGAAGCTATCTAACACCTTCAAGAAAGGGCAGCTATTTGCTATGGAAAGCTGGGAATTAACTTTACCAAGCGGCATATATTGTCTGGAGGACAGTTAGCAGTCCTGCTAATCTCTGCCGTTGTATGCCAAAATAAGGAGGAGGAGCATTTGAGGAGTTTGGATTAGTAGTTAGGAAATAATTTAACCAGAAATGTAAAAAAAAAAAAAACCCAAAACCAAACCCAAAACCCCAAAAAGCACCACTTGTGGTAATCTGTACTGTTGTGTTATAAATAAAGATGACCACAGATACGGTAAAGATACTGGTTTATCCTTCAATGAGAGATATTCAGCATCTTCTCTGGCCGACTTGTGGCAACTTGTATTTCTACTTGGAGCTTATTCTTCATTGCAAGTAAAAGCTATAATTAGGGAACATTAGTGATTTTTGTCCTGAGAAAAGTGAGGGAGAATTGATCTTTCTTGAGACTGTGAATATAAAGAAAAGATTTCTTATATGCTTATAATACCACCACACCTGTAAGCAGTCTCAAAATACCGGTGGCTACAGAGTGTCACTGATCTCTGCAGCAGAATTTCTATTGCTAGGTTTTGAGGGATTTTGAAGGTTTGTTGGAGATTTTCTACTGCTGTGTTTTACAGAGTGATTCAGGTGAATGCTGTGATCTAATAATTCTTCAGTCCCAGGTGATTTATCGCAAAGCGGTCCCGAGTTATTTTGTTCCCCCTTGCTTATGTCCCACGTGTGAGGTAAGACTGTGAGGCACTTTAAGGCTGTGATAATTTGCATGAGACATGTTCAAATATGCCTCTCACCAAGCACTGATAAGTTGGCTGGGCTTTCGTACTACCTGGCAACTGACAGAGGCTTGGATGAAACTGGGTACGGAGTAATACTGAAAAAAGGGAGGGACAACTTCCACAAGGTAGCAAGGAAGTTGTCTGGCCAGCAAACTTAATATTTGAGATGGTCAAAGGGGACGTTCCAGCAGGAGAGTTGAGGGGACTCTCACAAGCCGTTGACCATGAAACTTTTTGACCACCTGTGGGCAGATCATCTGTCCACCAGGTCTCTATAGCACCCATTTAGTTTTGGTTTTTAAGTGATAGATTAACTGTTCTTGAAGACCACTAGGAGATGTCAACAGGAATGAAGATGGCTTGCATGTTGGCTTGAACATCAATGGGGTGGCATCAGCTGGCAGTGGGCAGGAGCTCCAGCCACTGCTTCTGCTGGAGTGTGTGACCTTTGGCTGGTGTAAGAGCAGGGTGAGGGTAAGACCTGGCTTCAGAGCGGGTGTTGGCTTCCTGTTCACAGGCCAGTTTGAATGGGGATTGTAAAACACACACATGCACATGTTATTCCTCTCGAGGCTTGGCTCACGTTACCCAAGAGATCTTCCATTTTCTTCCTTCCCCCACATACGCCACTGGAAAGTTGCAGCAGCTGCAGATGTCTTCTGCAGAAGTTTTCTGTCTATTTGGGAATCATGGCTCGTGGTTCAGCTCACTTCCCGAACATGCTGTATACCAGCCCTTTCTACAGAGATTTTTGCTGGGCACGTGCAAGAGAATTACTGTGGGAAAGATCTGGAGTTGTTTAGGGGGAGGAATTGATTCCAAATGAGGTCTTGCTGTAGCTTCATTGTATTATTCAGACAATGAATTAAGCACCGTTGTCTCCATACTAGGAACTTGAAGGCAAAGACTCACTACCTTTTCAGTTATCAAAATCAGTGGTTTCTTACTTAGTACAAAAATACATATGTCCTTGGCTATCTATCTAGCTAATAATTAATAAGACGTGGTTTTCTTTCCAAGTATCTATGTTGCCCTCTTTAGGAAGAGGTTTTATGTTCTGAGCCTCTTACGGGTTTCCCAGTATCACATACTTAAATGGCTATTCCAAAGGGCTAAAAATCCAGTGCCTAACACACACTTCCGCACAACTTTCTCTCACCCTTACAGGAAAAGACAAAGGGATATCCAGTGTTTTTCTGTTTGCATTTTTCATTAAATAAGTTGTCTATTAGAATGCCTAACAAAGTGTCTGTGCTAAAGTGGTAAAGCGTGTACTCCATGGACTTTCATCCTCAGGCTAGCCCTGACTGATGAGATTACATGTGATTTAATATCTACTTTTCATTATTAGCAGCAGTTCCTTTGCCACTGGAGCAAAAGGGCATCTGACAGATTAAGCAAGATTTTGTTGAAAGATGCTAATCTTTTCCTGTTACAGTAGGAAAAAATTAACAGGAAGAAGAAAGTAATTGAAAGGTTTTAATTCCTGAGAATTTTTAAAATGGATTATATTGATTAACAAAATTGCTGCATCTTACAGCAGAAACTTTTTAGAAGAAGGCAGTAATTGTAATTAATTTTTAGTCTGTGCCACATATTTGATGATAGCTCTGATTCATGCTATTATATTCTCTCTTCCTTCACCCACAGCAAAACAAATTTAATTTGATTCATACCCTTAAGAAAAAAAAAAGGAAGAAAAAACCCATGCAAAATTACTCACATGGTTATGATTCAGCTCTTGGCATAAAACCCTGTCCTCCTCCATCCTCCCCTTCTCCCACCCAAACCACCCCCACCCTCACCCACTGTATATTTATGTCACTGTAGTCTGAAAAAGTTGAGTAGCTCTTTAAAAACAGAGCAAATGAAATCCTTCTTCAAGCTGCTTACTTATGTTGATACGAGTCTAATAAGACTTCCTTTTCACAAGTGGTATGGAGGCAGCAGCAGCACTCTTTTTCATGTTACTTTAACAGACAGCAGTACTGTATTGGGCTTGAAACGTGATTGCTTTTAGCAGTTTAGCAAAGCTACAGCAAGCGATGCTAAAATTGCTCAAGTTCTTGTATTTGTAAGTCTGTCTTTCCAAAAAAAAGATTTTTGAGGAAACCATATATGGAGATTCTTGTTGAAATGGAGTACCAGAAGAGCTTACCTTAGTATTATTTTTGTCTTTTTCTTAATTAGTGTTAGTGATCTCATTTTTAGACCATAACAAGCTTTTCCCCAAGAAGCGATAAAAGCTGCACTGCTTTCATTTCACAAGCGTATAGCAGTGTGTCCTGTTTTCTACAGTTTGTGTCAGATGCCTCTTTGTATGAGCAGTGGCAATCTCCTGTCTTCACCTGCTGCTGGAAGTACAAATGTTACGGTTCTACTTGCCATTGTATCTGACAAGCCGTGGTTCCTAAGAGCCAAAGGCTCAAGTTCTGTGATCAGACACTAGAAGCATTCAGAGGAGATGTTTTATACATGAAAAAGAGATGTTTACGGAGATCTGGTATGTAGAAGTGATGCAGTCCAGCAATCCCAGTGGAAATTAGGAGCTCAGTGCCTCTGAAAGCTGGCACATGCATTTATGTGTATGATACTGAGCACAGAGGACTTCATGCACACGGATGCTAAGAATCAGTCACATAGGTACCACAAGTTGCATAAGTTGGTGGAAAAGTGTATTTTTAGCCAAGTATGCTAACGCAGCCCTTCCACTCTTACTAAAAGAGACAAATAGGTGATACTTTAGGGCAGATATCAAAGGGGATTTAGAAAAAAAAGGGGGGGGGGGGGATGTTCTTGGAGCCTAGATCACTTGTTTACTCAGAAAATATTAACTTACTAACTTTCTAGTTGAATGATGTATGTTTCATTAGCTCTGTGCTTACAATCTTTTTCACTAAAGGCATAAGACATCCCAAGGAAAAGGGATCTACAGCAGAGAAAAGAGAAAATTCATTTCTTCCTCCCTAACATCCCCTGCTTCTGTATAGGTACTATAAGGAAACTATGGATATATACACACATGTCCATGGTCTGTGACTGTGCACCTAGTTCACACGTCCCAGTGATGTTGGGTGCTTCCCTGTGGGCTGGGTTCTTCCCCTCTGGCAGAGGAGGGCCTTCGGTGTAATTAGCATTAAGGGTGGTGTCAGTTTACTGTGGAGCTCACTCCCTTCCTCAGGGAAGCACGAAGGATGGAGCATCTGCTCTTTTCCTCAGTCCTGAGGTGAATGGCATGTTTCTGAGCCCTGGTCACAAAGTACTGTTAGGAATAAACTTGACCTGGAGAGGGAACACTGGTCTGCCTGTGTGGTCTCTTTGTGGCCTTTTCCTCTCCCTCTCTTGCATCATTGGTTTATGCAAGATGGCAACTATCTAGCTTGGGCTGTCTACCTCCCTGGGGAACAGGAGTTCCTAAGGTGTGGTAGGTGGTGGCCTTTGGCAGCACTGTGGGGTGCTGAAACCCCAACTGGATCAAGCCCTCTTGCCTGTGTCATCAGCTGGATGGCCCCTGTGTCCAAGACCAATGACAACCATCTTAAAGGAATCGGGCAATTTACCCCTTGCATTTGGACCAAGACACAAAGGTGAGAAAGTCAAAAGGGAAAAGTAGGGAAACTTCCCTATTGGGAGAGGAGAACTGCTGAGTACAGCAGGAAACAGGCTCTGATGGAACAATAAAGAAAAATAGGTCTCCTGAGGAAATGGTCAACAGAGAAAAATGTAGGAGAATAGCTGGACGCCTTTGTCTGTGAGGTGCACAGAGTAGGGTGAAGAGAAGCCTTCCCTCTCACATTCCTTATTCTCTCCCTTCCTGCTATAATTGGGTTTCTGTGTTAAAATGAAGTACCCCTCTCCCAGAAAGTACAACAGACAGAATCCAGCTGAACTTCAGTCATGTTTGCATAGCCAAGTTGCTGAAATTAGACCATCGCTGCCAGCATTCAGTGATGCACCTTTCTGTGTTCCTTTTCTGCAACAGGAAAAAAGTCTGAGCCTCTGACCCAAATCCCTCTAACAAAAGCCATGAAATATACTGACT
Organism: Ibycter americanus; assembly: GCA_035590275.1. Taxonomy (NCBI): domain Eukaryota; kingdom Metazoa; phylum Chordata; class Aves; order Falconiformes; family Falconidae; genus Ibycter; species Ibycter americanus. The sequence continues at coordinate 80,891,628 of JAVJGI010000014.1, forward strand.
CTACCAGAGAAGTCTTTCTCAATGAGGTCAACAATGAAAGAACGTCTTATCCCATTAGTCACCTGGTATCATTTTTTAATGTTATGTTTTAGCCACATAGAAGGTGACTGCAGATCATCCAGCTCGGCACAAGGTTGGAATGAGATGTGCAGCACACTCCCAGAGATGCAGCATGGGACAAGGAGCCAAGAGCTCCTTAGGTGCTGCTCAGTTCCTGATGGAAACTTCTGTGATGTTGGTCAAGACATTTTAAGTATTCCTGGCCTCTCTTTTTCTCATTTTCTAATGGAGACTAAAGTCTACCATTTCACAGGGATATTATGAGGATTTTACCTTAAAATGTACTTCTGAAGTATTTATAATGGTTAATCAGCTTTTCCATTATGGAGTACTTACGTTATTTGGCTGGCTTCAGCCACACGAATTCACACAAATGCTATACATAGAATACTTTGGTGGAATATTTTGTGTTTGGCTCATCTGAGTCACGGTTTCCATTCAAAAAGAACAGTGAAGTAATTTGATTGTTTTAATCTAAATTATTTTCATGAAGAACCTCATAATAAATGCTTGGGAAGAGCTCAGAGTTGCAGCGTGATAAAATCATTAGGCTTAAATATCTCATCAGAGTCAAAGGCAGATACAACTGCTGTCTACCAGCAAGCTGCAGAATGGAAGAATGGAGGCATTTGTGGTATAGCACAGGAAAAGGAAAAGCACTGTTTTAGCAAAGAGAGGTCAATGCTGATGATTTGATGTTGTGCCAACAGCTGGCCCTGAATAAGTTTAAGATGGAAATTTTGAAAAAAAGGGTCAAACTATCAGAAGCGACTTCTGGAACAACCTTCTAATGGCAGGAGCTGAGGAGAAGCTGCAGCTTTTTGCAAGATGGAGATACAGATACGTGCAAAAAGTCATCAGAGAGGTGTTGGCTGGTTTGCTTTCCAGTCCCTAATTTCTTCAGCTGTGCCTGTTGTCCTAGGTCTCTTCTTCAATTCTGTTATCTATCATTAAACTTCCAGTAAGAGTGGGCCGTTCGTCTCCCATTTTTTATGTTAATAGAAAACCCATGACCGTTTTGAGAGAGATTTATTCACTGTCCCTCAAGAAGATGGAACAGGTAGCTCTCCGTAAGCTAATCTATCAGTTACTTAGTATCACTTACTGGCTTAATGCTCATGACAGGATACAGACTAAAATTTTGAAGTATTCTGATATCTTTGTTCTAATCAAATCACTTTAATCAAAGATAAAAAATACCACCTAAAGGTTAAAATGTAGGATCGTTTTCTTAAAAAATATTGGAATAGATGAAAGAATGATTACCAAGTCTTATATGCACAGAGTGTGATATGTGAGTGTGAAATTTGTATTAGGTCATCTGCCTTTAATTAAACATAACATTTTTTTGTTATCCTCATGCTATTCTAGGATAGGATGTTTTTGTCATTTTATGGTTTCATTGGGCTAGGGAATGTTCCAAACAATTTGAAAATGTGGTTAGATTAGTTTTCCCTTGGGTTTGACCTCAGTAAACTTATCTTGCGGTAAAACTAGACTTCTTTGTCTTTATTGCCTTTATTACCTCAAGACAGTTGTTGTGTGTTTAATGAATATAATGTGAACAGGGGGAGGAGGGGATCGGGTGTTTTCTCTTCTGCAGGACTTTTTTCCCCTACCCCCGAGAGCAGCTTTGAGTCATCTCCAAGAGGTCCGACTCCCCATAGCTAAAGAGGGCTGTTGTTCTGTGGAACAGGAGTGTGGGGGAGAGGTAATTTGAGTCATCTCGACTGGTTTGTCCTGGCATACGTTTCCTGCCCATAAATTGGGATTGGCAGGGCTTGCCAGTGGCAGGCGGCCTCGCCGCTGTGCCGGTCGTACCCCGGATGGCGCTGGCTGCGCCCGCGCGGTGTTGGTGGCCGCACGTGTTTCGTTAGGGTGGGGAAGCAGAGGTGAAGCGCGGCTCAGGCAGGCGCTGGGGGGTGTTGGCCTGTGTCCCTTGAGGGGTTTGTGGGCAGGTGAGGCTTTCAGCATTGCTTTTCAGTGAGAGCCTGTTCCTTACGTGCTGTTCATCTCTTCCCGCAGCAATTCCTCAAAATGAGAACGTGGAGCATGTGCTAGCATAGGTGCGTTTTTCGTGCGGGAGCCTTTTCTGGCACGAAGAGCCGGTAATTTCTGGTTTTTCAACGCCTTGCAATAATTCCCTTTCTCATTGACTCGCGTGATCTGCTGCACACAAAAGTTTTTTCAGAGCGGTGCCGGCACGCCGGTCACCGCCAGCCTTAGCTCTGCGAGCCTTTCCCACCGTACGCTTGAAAATATTCGTGTATGTTTAACAAACAGGGCTTCTTTCCGCGGTGAGGCGGAAGGTGCCGGTTTTCCCTTTTCCCCTCGCCGTCCAGCGCCTCGGCGGGGGGAAGAGAGGGAGGCGATGGCCGTGTAAACCCAACCTCGGGGGCGAGGATTAGCGTAATGTGCGCCAGACATTCCTCCCGCGGAGCTGCTGGCCGGCGCTGAATGCGGCCGTGTCTGTGTGAGGCGAGGGAGTTTCCTGCTTTAAATCACCAGCAGGCTCCGGCTGGGCGTTCCCGCTCCCGCTCGCTGCCCTTTTTTCCTTCCCCCTCAATGAGTGTCCTTTGTGTAACCCCGCTAATTCAGAAAATTCTCCGCGGTAATTGGAACTGCCCCGTCACGTGGCTGCCGCCCGCCGATTGGCCGCCCTTAATTGGCGGGTCGCTATAAGAGCGGCGTGCGGCGGCGGCGGGCGCGCAGCGTCGCTCGGCT
>JAVJGI010000014.1:80894511-80923404 GCA_035590275.1 Ibycter americanus
CCTGCCCGTCGGGGCGCCTTTCCCCCGACCGCCATGAGAGGGGGCTGCGGCTCTTCTCGGGGCTCGGTCTTCCCGCCGCTGCCTCCGTCCCGCAGCCCGGGGTGACCGGGCGTCCGCGGCGGAGGCTGACGCCTTGGTACAGGGTGAGAGGCGGTAGCATTAGCGTGACACTTCATTAGGTGGCATTTGGCTAACTGGGGGACGTGGGCAGCGATCACAGAGGAAACAGCAGTAGGTTTCCCCTTCCCCGTCGCTAGCGGGGGAATTGCCGCTCCCTCCTTGCGGGGCTGGTGCCGGGGCAGAGCCGGACGCGGGGCGCGCAGTGGCGGGGGCCCCTCGACCGCCTCGGCTCCCGCACGGCCGGAGCAGGAATCGTGCCTCCTCCCGCCCTCGCCCCGGAGTAACCCCTCGGCCACCTCCGGGATGGAGAAACTCCTCAGGGACAAGGCGTTGAGCATTTTTTTTCTTCAGAGGAGGCCAAACTAGCGGTAGGAAGGAACCTCTGTCTGCCAGGCAGCCGCTGCCAGGGGCGAGGGAGGCGGTGAGCGGGGCCCGCCTGGGGCGGCGGGCTGCGCGGCGTTCCCTTAGCTATTGTTTTTCGTACGTGGAAACTGAAGTGGCTTAAAATCACTAGCTAGGCGAAATCGCTTGCTTTCTGCATGTTAAAACTAGATGTAGCTTCCGCATGCCTGTTACTTAATGTCCTCTAAGAATTTAGGAGAAAAAAAAAAGTAATATAGTTCAGAGACATTATTCTCTTCAAGGTATAGAAATCTAGTGAGAGAGTTGTATATATCGTTATTCAGAATATTGGTTTTCACTAGACTCCTGAATACAGCGTTGGTCCTAGAAACTTTAAGGAAACCAGGTTATCGTGTGGATGTTTCTTTCCATTCCACTTAAATATGGCATATCAGCTGGCACAGTGAAAACTGCCTGCGAGTCAGATGGGAGACAGTAGTGCCTGCAATAGATTGCTGACCTTCTCTATTCATCAATAAAGAGTGGCTATATTATGTGGAAACTAACTCTGTTTCAAATCTGCTGTTAACTTTGAGCTTTATCTTTACTTTCTTTTTGAACTGCAACTTCTTCAAAATGCATTTAGAAAGCACTTTGGTTACAGGTTAAAAGGTGTCATCCAGAGCATGTGCTTCTCGGTTGGTCCTGGTGCATAAACACTGGTGGTCTTATTTTTAAATCTCTTGCTCTTATCTGTCTCAGTTCCCCATATGAAGATTTTTGTGAAAAGGAGAAAAAAAAGCTAGCTAATGTTGAGATTACATTTCTGCTAGGAAGCTTGTCTTAATTGTTCAAAGGCCTTTCTCTCTTTCCTAATACAATTTTCGGAAGCTCTTTGAACAATGCTGTACATAAAAATAGAGCTCAAGGTTGTTGTGTAGCTAAATTTATTGCAAAAATGAGTAGGAAATGTCTAATAAGAGAAGCAATAAAAAGAATAGATTTTGAGATAAGCATGTCTTCTAGAGGTGCTATGCCTTTGCAGATTGGGGAGAGCGTAACCCAACTTCTGATGTCGGAGTCTCCTTGGCTCAGGTGTGGCTGGATGCCACCTGAGGAAAAAAACTGTGTTAAGGCTTGAGCAAACAGCTCCGAGGTTCTGCGTTTGTGGTGGGGTTGGGGAGCAGCTCCCTGCAGCTGGGTACGTTTTTACTTATAGATTTACCAATTAAAATTCCAGAGGAAGAATTCATAAGGTTAGCATTCTTTCTAGAGGTCCCCCTGCTCCCTTCCCCCCACTCTCCTCAAAATAAAAAACACATACTACTCTGCTTAAACAGTCAAAGCTTGAAAAAAAAAAAGTAACTGTAGTCGATGTGTTGTCTATTAATAAAATGATTGGCCACCTCCCACTGGGTTTCACTCACCTGTTTTGAAATGCTTGTATGAGGTGAAGGCTGACTGATTTAAGTGTAAACTGAAATTTCAGGAATTAAATAAACATGTTCCAGTCTAATTCTGTTTAGATCATGTCTGTTACTTGTATTTTGGTTTGTGTCATACTGTTGACTGTTCCAGTTTATTCATTGAAAAAACCCTTACGTTTTGTAGTATATGATCTCATTCAAAACCACATTTTATGCTTATTCTGTTAGTATGTTTTTGCTGTCTGATTTTTTTTGAGCATATGTAATGAAAATATTTGTTCTAAAAAGAAAACACTTGGAAGTACAAAATGCTGGGAGGGGAAAAAATCAGAAATTAAAACTGCCACAATTAAACTTTGCTATGTATCATAATGACTGTATTTTATTAGTTATTGCAAGTGGTGGTGCTTGACCGATGTAGAGAAGGGCAGACATGAGAAATGTATAAAACTAGCACTTTTTTTCTATGGTGACAGTTGTAGTCTGTGTCGCCTGGCACCTTAGATGCTGAACGGGTTACGTGGCTGGTTCACTTCTGTCCCTGGTTTATTCAGTTGTTTGGTAGCGCTTCAGCAGTGGATGGATTCTGTAAAATATTTTGGTTGTGTGGAGATGCTTGCCTGTGGTATAAAACAGCACTGCGTGGTGTGACCCAGAATTGTCAGTAACAGCAAATTCTGGACTCCTTATTAACTTTGGTATTCTAAGACAATGTGCTGGTGCATGTCATGCCTCTCTCCTGTTTCACACATACACACACACACCTCCCGGATACAGATTTCTTTTTCTGACCAAATGGGTTTTCACGTGAGGGAGATAAGAAATAATAGCTACAATGACCTGTGGAAACTTCCAATGTATGTGGTGTGCCCCCACCTCTGTAGCCTCTTGAACTGGTTAGATTACATAGGTAATTTCAATGCCTGAATAGATTATTTTTTTTTCCTCTCCTAAAATGTGGCAGTGGGGGATTGCTTGTGCTGGTACTATGGTTCACCGCCTCTTAGAACATTACTCTTTCCCCCACTCAGGAATTGTTTTTTGTGTTAGTTGTTGTACCTCTAGATAGCCTTAGCTTAGGGAAAGCTTTCAATAGGCAAGGATACTTGCTTCCAATATCTGAAGATGTTACATTTATTATATAGTAAAGGGAAGGAGGAGTTCCCTTTTAGTTTACTGATCTTGACTGCAGTTCTTTGAGCAGTAAGGTATTCTCCCCCCCCCTTTATGTTCTAGCTGTGCTGAGGTTTGAAAACTGGATTCTTTATGTGGAAGCCATTCTATAACAAAGCAGAGACATTTTGTTCATCCATCTAACTTTAGCACAGATCGTTCTTCTGTACCTGTTGGAAATGCAGTGTAATGTGACTGCAGTAGTTTGCTTGGGGGATGATCAGGTTGTTATGCCTGATTTGATTTGTTCTTACAAATTACTTCTCGCAGCAAGAGCTGAAAAGTTGAACTGATGTTTCTTCTTTCCTTGGGATTTGTGAGAAAGGGGAAACACCTTTCAAAATACATGCGTGTGAGACAGAGCACTTACAGGCTTGTGATAGGCTGTTAATACTGCTTTAAATGTCTTACTGAAAATCCTCAGCACCAAAAAAGTTAAGCCTCAGCTGCTGGGTGGGCAGGCTGAGGTGGTGTGTATATCTAAATAATCCAGTCTCCTACGCACATGATAAACGTAGTGATAGTGGCATCAGTTCACAATGCCAAATCATCATCAATTCATTTCTGTGATGGTTGTGTATTTCTCATAAAGGCTGATGAGCAGTAAAGATTTAAGTGATTTACTGGTACAAATAGCAGTATCTTAGAATTTTAGCAGTCACAGGACAGAAAATCTGCTTTTATGGCTCGGATGGGTGAAGCAAGCTTTAAGAATGAATTGACTCAAGAAACCTTGAGGAGTTACTGCATGGCTTTGAAGTTGATGATGGTGTGATGACCTACAAATAGAAGGTGTGAAAATGAAAACTATATGGTGCATAAGAGGTTCTCTGGACCATCATCCTGCCCAAAGGGTTAGGCTAACTGTTTTTAAGCAAATCCTGATGGCTGTATTTCTGACCTCTTCTTGAAGATAACTGGCATGGGCATACTGTACAATCCCTGCAGAAAGGCTTGCCTAACAGTAAAGATGCTGCCTAACCTGACTACTCCTAGTGATAAATTTGAGCTGCAGGTATTTACCCAAGAACAGTTAAGACCTTTTCAAGCTGATATGCTTGTGCGCTGTTAAATCCCCTCCCTGTTTCAAAGAATCAAATCATCTTGTTCCTTAAATAGAGATTGGGAAAGGCGGGACTGGGTATGGCTCACAGGAGCGCACTGTCTGTAATCTTCTAGAAATTATTCTGTTTAATGAGTCTGATTTCTTTTTAAAGGTGAAAATTTTAATCTTTGACTACAGTATATGGCAGCGGGATAACAAGCATCTAAGTTCAGGGAAGAAGCTGTAGCTGTTTTCTCAGAGTATATTGCATTGGCACAGCTCATGCTATGTGTTGTAAGATGGGGTATTGAACCAGGGAAACTGATGATCTGACAGAATTACTGCCCAGAAACACTGAGCAGGCAGTATGTTTCTCAAATGGAAATACTCGCCTACTTTGTGTACCCTTGCTCAGATTCTTCCCTACTCCTGAAATGTGCTTTATTTGTCTGTTAGAGCACACGATGGTTGATCTGTTCTAATGTGCACTCAGAAGCCATGCTTTTACCCTAGTGTCATGTGCATATAACTTAAAATATTTGGCTTTGCCCTGATATCCAGCCATGCCAAACTCTTGCTAGTGCGTGCATCCATGTTGATAATTTATGGCTATCTCCAAAGATCTCTGTAGGTGAGGGAGAAAAGAAAAATCCCTCTGTTTTGAATATGTGAATGCTTATTTGTGTTACAGCGATACACGCTTGCTTTTAGCACTAGACAGTGATGCTACTCTCCCGGTGAATCTGCAAATTTGGAGTTATTCTCTACGTAGTAAGAAGTTAAAGTGAACAGCTTGAAAAAAGCTATGTTGGCCTTCTAACGGCCATTCTAAAGTCTGTTTTTACAATAACTATGCCTAATACAATGTGAGTATCTTTCTGCAGACTTTTGGGGTCCTTCTTGCACATTGGCTTGTGCTATTGAGAAGTTATGCTCTGTAGTTATTATGTGATGAGATTTATCTGTTTCATAATCATCTTGAACCAGATGTTTCACTTTTCTTCATGGTCAAAATACCTACTATAAATAGGTGCATGGTGCTGTACAGTTTTGTAACTGTCTTGGTCATGGTGAAACTGCATGTTTATAAATCAGTGCTCATTTTTAAGAGCAACATCTGGTCTAAATTTTGTGGCCAGCTGTTCACACCTAAAGGAAAACATCACAGGTCTGCATGACTTGTGAATAATTATTTGTATTTTACTCATATTTGACTGTCCTTGCCTAACAAGTGTGTGGTTGGGCAATAAACATTAGATGGTTTCTACTAGCAAATGTTGTCTGTACCTTCACTGAAAATACTTGGAGTAGTTGTGTTTGAGGGGCCTGTGTTTCTTTGTTGTCTTAATTTGTATTGAGGGGGCAGGCATTAAACGAAATCTGAATAATGCCATTGAAAATATTTAAAAGAATAGACTTAATTTTGGAATGTTTGTACACAATCTCACTTCAAATTCCAGGCTTAGTTAAAAGGTATGACATTGCGATAAGGAAAGGTCAGCATTTGGAAGTGTGCTTTACAGAGCGGGATTTGAATGCTTTGAATGGGAGGTGATCATGTGACTATGAACATGTGATAATATTCCTGGTTTTGTATAAAACCAGGAGATATTTGCCAATATCCACCTACAAGCACTAAGGGGAGGCTTGTGTACTAGTAAGCTGGCAAAAAAGAAGTGAAAAATTCAGGAATATGATGAGATGGGATGGTTGGTCATCCTGATTGTTTCAGAAGGCACGTAGAGAAATTAGAATTGAGAATTTGGTGGTTTTTGAGCTGTTTTCCTTAAATTAGTTAGCATACAGGAGGATTAAGCTTTCAGGTAAATCCTGTGAGTTGGAAAAGTTCTAACCGAATTCACTAGTTGGTAAGATGACAGCCTTTGCATGGGGGAGATAGTCATGCAGCATCAACAAATATTTAACTCTTCAAACCTATGGCCTTAGTTAAGCTTATGAATGAATTTGAGAGGTGTAATATGTTAATACTCATCGTTAATGCCTATGTTTGTAGTACTACTAATCACTTACCAGTGCATAATTCTTTCTAAATCAGTTGAGTGTCTCTTCAAAAGCTTTGGGGTATCTCTTCAGGTGCTTGATAAAGCACTGACCTCTCTTAAGTAAATGAGAGTAACTGTTCTGATGGATACTGTTTGTGCTTTGAGTATGTGTGCTAGTAGCAATCAGTTTGCACTGTGGTTACTAATGAGCCTCAAAAATGAAGTGTGCACTTGACATAGTCCCCAGCAAATGAAAAGAAATACTGAGATTATTGTCAATAATTGGTGCTTCCAATTTACCTCTAACAGCAGCAAAACCAGCCTTCAAGATGCCAGCTCCCTAAATGTGCAGGTGTTTTATCATACAAAATGACATGTGGGCAAAGTGCCTGATGCTCCTGGTGGGGTTTGGTGGGTGGCAGCTGAAGCAGGCATGCTGCAGCACGGCACGGGCTGCTGCAGCTGAGCTGGAGCCTTTCTGGGAGAGCTCTGCCCCTCCTCTGAAATTCCTCAGGGAAGGAAGGAGTAGATGGAGGCCTCCCTCCCCACAAGCAGCTGTGGAACGAGGATGAAATCCAATGTTTATTCTTTCTTCCGGAAACTATAGGAAATGTAGCACTCATGTAAGTTGCATAATAGTATTTGCAGTTGTGATAGGGAGAGCCTGAGTGGGATGCAGAGAGAGTGAGGTGTTGGAAACTCTGATGCTCTTGGAGAAGGGAAAAACTGCAGTATGGGCTGTGAAAGTATTAAACTGCTTTATCGGGGAACTGCCCTGATCCATCCTTAGGGGAATTTTTCCTCTGGTTTCAGAGCACCTTTAAAAGGTTTCTGAGGTTCAGTTAGTAGGTGCCAGCTAAACTGTGCTGCAGTGCAGCCTCCTTAACACTTGGGAGTAACTGTTGGTGCAAGTAGGCAAGAGGATGTGCCTTGTGGCTGGGGTGAGGAACTGGAAGTCAAGTGACTGGTTTGTTTCCATGCTGCCACTGGTTTGTTGCCTAGCATGGGCAAACTTTTGGTGGAAGTTGTCTGTGATTTGTTTGCCCTTTTTCTTTTAAGGGAGTTGTTGATTTGCATGCTACTAGTTGTCCTGTCTCCTCCACTGCTGTCAGGTCCAGGAGCCTAGCTCTGCTTTGTGATGCTTGGATGTCCGAGAGGTTGAAATGACTGCTGATACTCAGGCTCTCCATCTTAGCATACAGGACATAAAAATGCTGCACTTGATCTAACAGGTGCAGTGTGAGCTTGACTCTTAATAGCAATGCTGCTTTAGCTGGGTGATCACCTGCCTCTCTGGAACTGCTTAGAAACTGTTAGCTGAGGAATATCAAACAGGTCTCACTACAACCTTCTGTAATACAGCAGCTGGAGAAGGCAGAAATCTCACTTCATATTCAGAAAACTGAAGTGCTTTCTCAAACTGGTTTATGGCTGTAGGAAGAATGAACTTCTGGGACTTTGAAATTTGCATGCAGTCTTAGTGAAAGTGCAGTTAGGATGATGCTCCAAGCTGCAACTGCCTTGCTGGTTTTGTTCAGCCATTTTTGGCAGGCACAACAATGGGGAGGAATGGTTAACTTCTGAATGTGAAAGGTAATGTCTTGTGTTCTAGTGGTTAAGTTGGTAATAGCCGCAAGGTTACTGTAGGAGATACCTTTATGTAATAAAACCTGAAATGTACTACTTGTTTCTTATGCCAAAAAAACCCCTTATGACTGTTATCCTACCTAGATATCTTTTTCTTGGCAATTCTGTATTTTGGTAGCACTGTTACATAGCAAAAATTGATCTGAAAGATGTGGATCATATAGTAGAAAATGAGTACAGAAGGTGGTGTTAATTTGAATAAGAAATCTCTAATTGCCTCTTAACTGAAGTACTGTGGTGTGTCTTGCTCTCCTGTTAGGCACAGAACACATCTGCTAAGTTATCTGATCTGGTAGGGAGCGGGGGAAAAGCTGATTTGACAGTCTGAGTGCTGTATTTTCCCCGGAGTTTCTGCCTGAAGAGGTGCGTGTTGTAGCCAGAATGACCCTTGATAATGTGTAGCTTCAGGGACTGACTGGTTTGGTTTGAGCACTTTCAATACACTTTTGCTGCCTGATAAACTGGCCTACTGAAACTTTCTGACTTCTTGGCTGAGGTTAAGAGCATGTAATTCTGTGGTGGAGGAGCAGTATGCGATTCAATACCACATAAGTACACATCAATTAAAAGGTGCCTAGATATGGGCAGAGAAGCTTAGTCAAATATTGCTTTGGGGTGGGGTGGGGAGACATGACAATACTTCTATGCTGCAGATAAAGCTGCTTCTTTGTGACAGTCTGGAGAGCCAAAAGCATTGGGAAGGCTGTTCCTGGGATGTCAGATTAACTTCGGAAGCCCAGTAAGATATGAGTAGCGAAGGTTCTAATGGATATTCTGAGCAGTGGTGTTCTGTAGTCAGATCAAAGGGATTTTCTTCCTGGAATCCAGCATTTACCTTCCCTTGTTTGCAGAGTTGCTTCTTCAGCATGTTAAGCTTGTAAGTGCAATTTTAATGGAATTTAGGAGATAGTGTTATGCTTTTGGGATGTGCTGGTAACCAAAAAATTGTTAAAAACTTGCTTAGCGGACACCTTGATTTAAAAACAACACACCCACTTCATTGTGATGCTATTCAGGGAAATGATTCAGTGCAGTTTCGGTGGGTTTAAACAATGGCTTAGTGGCACACCTATTTTGTAGAAAGCTGACTTCTAAATGGGATGCCTGTTTTCAGCAAGTCTATACATAGCTAACAGCCACAAGGTGATACTTGGTAGTATACATGTCCTGTACAGAGCCTCCTTCACTGCATACTGTTTTCCCATGCACTGAAGATTGCCAAATAAATTGGAAATACTGGAATGATTTGTTGGATCCTTCAAATTTTACTTTCAGAACTGTTTTATCATGCAGTAAAACATAACTACGATTGAGTTGATTCACATGCAGTATGTACAGTCAAGTCCATTTGAAATGGTATACTTGTTTAGTTTTTTCTATTCTACACATATATTGTAATGCTTGCTAGGTCATGTATTTTTATTTCTTTGTTCATGGCCGGTTTGAGTTGCAAATAGTAAAATGCTCTGTGAAAAGCTCATGATCTTGAGCTTAGCTCACAGTCTTCAGTTCTGTGCATGAATTTGTGTTCTGAAATAGTAGAGCTGACACTGACGGTGAGTGGCAAGCTGTAGTCATAAAGATGCATTGTGCACACACCTTCATGCAAGGCGCTGGCATGTCAATACAAAATCCCTAACTGAAGCCTCTCAAATACAGTGTGAATTTTGACTGCTTTACCCCTGGCTGTGTGCATCTCGGGCACACATCAGAGAGTGACTGTGCTAGTGGATGGTATTGTACGAATGAGTCAGTTCCTGTTCCTTTGGCTGAAGCTTCGTTAGGAGTTCTCAAAAAAGTATTTCAGAATGTGGATGTGGTCAACATAGTCATTTTCCAGGCATCTTAAAGGAAACCCACATCAACTGTGAAAGTGAACTTTGAACTCCTCTGTCCTGCCACTAACAGAACTTGAGCAGTACTGCATGGGAATGCTTGTTTGCTTCAGTCTACATCTTCCCTTGCAATTTACACTTTTTGCTCTTGAGACTAAGTGCCCAGTTACTTTCAGGAGAATTTCCACTGATGTGTTTGTGTATGACTGATACACGACTCCACTGGTGGTATGTCGGCTAGGTGTGTAGTTAGAAACAGTTTCTGACGAATTCCAGGCCATGCTTAGCTGTTCAGCACACTAAAGTAATGCTGAAAGCAGTTAAACCCACTAGAACCTGTAGTATCAATTCCCAGTTGTTATGGCAAGATGTGGTACAAAATGCTTCACTTGTACTGCACCTCTTAGGATTTAATATATAGCTTTAGCTGAGTAAGTTCTCTTGAAGGCATCAACTATTAAAAGGGATCTCTTTTTTTGAGATGTCACATGGATAAATTTAACTGAAAATGTTTGTCTTGTACTCTGAATCTTTGTCTATTTAGAATGGCTTATTTTTAAACAACCTTACCATGGTCTTCCTGACTTATGTAGTGGATTTTTTGTATGTATACTACTTGTGATTATGTACAGATTACGCAAGCTATGAATGTACCAGTATCTAGGCTCTGAATGGCGTTACCTCCAAAATTACTGTTTTAATACACTTCCTCTAGTTTATTGATATATGCAACTCTGCCATCTAATTGTTATCTTGTGCTGATGTTTGTATTTGTATAGTGCACTGGATTTCCCCGTCGGTTACCCAGTGATGCTGCATGAGGCATTCTGCCAGCAAAAGGGAGATGTTTCCCCCGGGAGCCTTTAGAAGGCTACTACAGTGGGATGGTGAAGCAAGTCTCCAAATGGCAACATGCACTTCATTTAGAGCAAGGGGCTACTATACAGATGATGGGAAAATGTTTTGAATGTGTGTAGGAAAAATATAACTCCCAGATCTCTTGCCTCTTATCTGGAAACCTGTGCATTATATACAGTGTTAACTGCTGTATAGGCCGAAAACAGTGGGAAAGCTGTGTTATATCCATAACTCTCCAAGTTGTAAATGAGTGAATCTGCTTTATTAGGAAGGCATTCAGCCTTCCTTACAGTTTTTGACAGGAAAAGGAATTGTTTTGTGCCTTCACATGTTCACAGCAGTGGTTGTGAATCTCTTATGGGCAGAGAAATAAAAAGAAGTAAGACTTAGTCTGAAGCTGATCATGCCACTAGCATAGAATGAAAAGTCAGTATTTGTGCCTGTCATCCTTGCTGCCTCTCAGAAGTGTTCATGTGTGTCTTTGGGCTTCCCACTCACCTCTAGGAAAGAGTGAGGGTAAATGATACTGGCTATTTGATAGTGGTTCCTGTATTACTGCTGTGCATTACAAAATATCAGGCATATCAAATATACCAAATGGTTTATCAGGACAAATCTACCTGGTCTTTTTAAAATATCCTTTAATAATAGTTAGAATTTTAAACTGCTATTATACTACAAAGACGTCCTTCCTTTTTCTTCTCTTCATCTGATATTAAGAATGGAAGTATATAGTGTGAGATCTGAATGTAAAATGGCCATGTTTAAGTTTTCTTAATGTCATTTGACCTGTAATAGGAATCTAGTTCTAAAGGCTCTGCTTCAAAGATTAAATTTAATTGCACTAATAGATCTGACACATTCCTGACTGTTGTGCAGTTTATTTTGCGGTGAATGTAACTTTCCTTTTTCAGGTAACCTTGCTTTTAGATAGACTACTTACTGTGAATGAAGATAGAACTCTGCCACTTGTTTTCTGTGATTATTACAAAGATTGCTACTGATTTTTTTTTAAACAAACAAAATGTGTACTGACATACTTATGTCAGTATGTCTTGCAGCTGTAGAGAGATGGAGATGCCCTCACTTGTTCTGAAGTGCAGTCTTCATTTACAATACTGATGTAAATGCATGTGTGAAATGTTTGGCATGTGTCCTCTGCTTGTAATTCATACTTGCTTTTAAGTTGGCTTTGAGTTTTGTGCTTTCTAAATGTTTATAGTGTTCAGTAAGCTTTTGGTTTGGCTGGTCATTCTCACTGTCCTGCCTGGATTTTTGATCTTTAAAACTACTTTTAGACTACACTTTGCCACCACTTCGTCATGCTGTATCTTTGGTAATGCCAAAACCCCTTTTGGGCAGAAAGTTGAGTTGGAGTAGGCCTGATTCAAAAAGGCTTTCTTGGTTCCTCTAGCAGACTGTGGATAACGCAGTACTTGAATAGGACATCTTAAATGCAAGCAGCATTACCCATTTCTACTTCTATTAGGCAGCTGAATTTAATTGTGACTAATGAGTGAGCATTGCAACAAATCAGACTGGATTAAATAAGTCAGGTATAGTCTATGTTTCTATAACATAGCCTTTAGTCACGATCTGTTTTGAGTTGTTTAAGTATGTGTTAGGAACCGGGAATCATGGCTTCTCAGCAGTTTTCCACTTGGTGACTGAAATCCTTTTTGTGTGTGTTATGGGCATTTCATGCACCCTTGAAGTAGTGCTTATTTGGACCAGGTTGGGAGTCCTCATGAGAAGCTCCAGGTAAGATCTGCTGTTGTAATGCAGTATACATAGCTCTCCAAGAAGAGCTTCTCAAATTGTAGAATGAGTTTATTCATTGTCCACCAGTACACACTGTAGTAGTGGAGTATAAATCTCAGTTTTGGTAGTAGATGTTGCTTACTATGCAGCTTAAAACTGAGACCGCCTTGTGATTGGTATAGTCTCCTGGTCAGTCATAACCTGAACCTATTGGCAATCTGTACAAAACTAAGTATTACTGATATTTCTTACTATTCAGGATTTCCCTTCAAGAGTCCTTTTTCAAACCCACTGATATGCTAGTCCTTATTCTTTTCTCAGTATTGTGAATTCCTGTCACTGTAGTCTCTGCCTGCCCTGAATAAATCTGCCGCCTTGAAAGATCACCTTAGTGAAGGACAGTATTGCTTCCCATTTGTCTGTGGTGGATATATTTTTGAATCTTGGAATATTTCTGAGCTATCTCATCTGGCTGAATTGAATACTCACGTGAGCCACTCCTTGGTTCTTTCCAGTTACATTTTGCACAACAGCAGTCCTTGGCTAACTTTTGACTTTTTCTTGAAGATGGTCTGAAACCAGTTCATGTTATGGAAAAACTAGAAAATGAGCGGGTAAAACAGCCTGGGGATTGCATCTACTGTGGGGAGAAGATGCTTCTCCAGCTGGTGCTGCTTCTATTCTGTTTCATGGTAGTTACCACTTGCACAAAATATTTCCACAACTTCAGTCTGCTTTTCCAGGTTTGTATTTTCCTTTTCGAAAGGAACAAAGTAGAATTTAAATCCTCATCCTACAATGTGGTTGCATACTTTTTGATCTATTAAGTTTGTGGCTTTATGGTTTTTCTTCAGTATCCCATTTATCTCCCTCCTCTAGTATCAGTCATCTTTGTATGTTACAAGTAGCCTGTAATTTATCAGCAGTAGTAGTATTGTCAGAATCTCTTGCATCCTTGAGACTTACCCCAGGCTTTTGTGCCTTTTTACCTTAGTTATTGCAACATCTTCTAAAATCTTACAGGCTAGCAGTCAGTATGTACAGAGTGCTTTTGCACTGATGGATGCAGCCACTTGTTTTGCCTATAGTAATTATCTGTATCATGTCAAGCATGAGAGGGCGGTCTGGCTTTGACTTGCGTGTGTCACTCAAATGTTAATAGCCTTATTAAACACCTCAGCTGATGGCCCATGTAGTGCACGCCCAGATCCAAATAGGTCTTCCTGCTTAAATGCTTAAAGAAGGTAAAGTATTACTGACAGCCATCTATCTTTCCTGCCAATGGGCTTGTTTGCCCATGTTTAACTAATCTTACCACTTCAGTGCAAGTGAGTGTATGCCTGTATATTTATATATGGGGAGGGGATCTTCGTTCAAATGGTTCTTTCAGTAAGACACAATGTTGTTTCCCTATGGACTCTTGATCCTCTGTATTTTAAAACTCCTCTGCTGGTTAACTTGTAAAGGTCTGTGTGACTTCTTCAACAATATGCCTGGGATATTTGGAGTAAGATATGTATCTTTTAAAAGCATTTATCAGCATTAGTGACACTGTCCCTTACACATCACTATTTCTGTTTTCTCTGAAGTTAAACATAGAATACTGCCTATCTAGAGTTGTGTGAATTGGTATTTGTAACCTGCGTGTGACTTGCTGGTGTGTATTACTTCATGTAGATCTAATATCAGTAAGTATTAGCCCTGGTTTTGTAGAATAGATGTTAATTTTGGGAACCTTCTTAGGACATTCTACCAGTTGCTTTTCTGCTGGTGTATTTCTCTTCACAATTTATGGCCTAAAGGAAGTAAAGTTGTGTGAGCTGTGGGATAGATGTGTATTTAGGTCTTTGTGGCATAGTAGCATGCTGTTGTTGTGTGATAATCTTCAGGCAAGATAAAATGTGTCCCTGGCTTTCAGATTTCTCTTGTAAATATTTCTTAACACTTAGAGAATTGTGATCCTTTGGTGTTGTGAGGAGCTTCATATTCTAAATATCTTGGAGAACACTTATCTAGAATACCAGTTCTGGTTGAATTTCAAATTATCTGAAGACCTTAACTGCATCTGTAATCTGGCAGCTGTGTTTGGATTTCCAGGCTTCTGAGGGCTTTAATGTTCTCTAATGATTTTTTTAGTTGTCCACCTTAACACTAAAGATGTGTGTTCTTGAAGTTGTAGACTGCATTTTCTTAATTTAAATGTGGGTAGTGTAATACTCAGACCTTCCTAATAAGTATAAATTGCCCCTTGTGTTTCCAGAGTAAAGCTTAGTGCTGTATAACAGGTGTGACACCTTGGGTGGACTTGTTTTCCTTTTTGTTTGGATGATTCTAGCATTTACCAGGAGAAGGAAGGTGGCTACCACCTCGGCTGTGTGTCTCAGAGGGTGTAAGAAGGTGAGTCCCTCAGTCATAAGGCAAAACAATGCCTGTAGTCCAGGTTCCCTATCCTACAGGCTTACAACTAATTGGTTTAAAACTTGTATCTAGGTAGGCATTGTATCTTGTGGGGTGGGGGGGTGGGGAGGGGATGTGTGGAATTATTTTCCCTATGGAAGAGTAAGGTGATCGGAAGCAGCTTAAGTTCACAGCATAAATGTGGTAAACTTCATATTGCATTTTGTTGAATGTAGGGTGGGGAGGGGTGCTTACCTTCCCCAGTTGAGTTCACTTCACAGGAAGGCAATTAAGAGGAGAGGGTGGGGAACAGGACAGTAAACAAATCTTATATTCACCACCCTCCTGTTGCATATTAGGGTGTGATACAGGACCAGGTGACTTTGTAGCACCATCTCTGTGATTGAATAATCAAGTGCCTTATGTTGCAAAGTTCAAGTAACATATGAATGGTGTTCTCTTGAAGTAAGTACTAACTTGTACTTGGAAGAGTAATTATCTTTAAAGTAGGTCCTTGAGGAGTATACAGAAGGATCAGGCTGTCAGTCCTGGGAATTAGTGTTAGGAATTGTTGCCACTTGGCTTTTTATCTGACTTCTGGATCAAACTTGTCTTGTCCCTGGCATGCTTTCATTTATTCACTAGTCTGCCATTTCACATTGATATTTTCTCTCCCTGATATTCTGCACACTTAGATATCCAGCATGAAGAAATGACAGTGTTACTAAAGATGAGGGGGCCCTGTTTTCCACACACTGTACTATGCAAGCTTGAACTACATGGTAGTTTGAATTGAATTGCATAGTAAGGACATAGTAGAGCTTTCAGAGCCCAGCCATCAAAGATTGTGCTGTAGGGGTATTGAGAGAAGCTTGTTTGAGTAACTTCAGCCAGCATCAGAACTTAGTAGTGTTTAGTCTTAATCTCAGCTGAATCATATCTGCCTGCACTAAACATAGTGTTTTGTGCTTAACCTATTTAGTTTGTATTTGTTTCACTTGGATTGCTAGTCAGACTGTTAGTACTTGGCATACAGGGGGTGTGCTGTTGCAGGGTGTATGCATGGTGTTTAGAAAAAGAAAATTAAGCTAGCTAAAGACTTGATAATTCTTTGACACTTGTTGGATCTTGCTTGTCTCTACTACAGCCTACAGCGATGTTGATATGCTGTGAGCACTAGCTATTTGCCTCTTCCATACATGTACTGTACCCTGATGTATGCCCATAATACCTGTGTGCAGTGAGTGTGGCAAACCTATTGCACAGGGGCTGCTGACAGTCTGTGACTCATGCCCTGTGTAGGCCTGGGTTAAAGAGAGGAACCCAGGGGCATGCAGGTTTGGGAGGGGGGAGTGTGTTTTTTCACTTTCCCTTTCCCCCTCTTTCCAGCTTTGTCAATCTCCTGTACTGTAACCTTGCCTTACTCTTAGAAACGCTGGACTGGTTTTGTGTCCATGCAAGCAGATCTAGCTGTAGGTGTTTCTGTAATACCGTTAGTGTGCAGAAAGCTACCTTCCATATGTCTTGTAAAGAACTGAGCTGGAGTCCTCTGGCAAGGTGTTTAACACTGTGGACCTAAACAGAAACTTCACTGGCGCACTGTGTGCTGTCTTTATATAAAATTACCTTACTGCTCATAAAGTTGTGATTTGGTGAATAAGTTAATTCAGTTTCTTGTATTATATTACCATCCAGTGGATAGTTACAGCACACTGGGGTATGAGCACTTACTAACAATAGCTGACAACTGAATGCTACTTGCTTGCAGGGCAGTGTGGTCCTAATGCAGGCATTACAGAAAGGAAGTGCATTACTTACTAGCATACAGAAGCCACTAGCTTGGGAACCTTAACTCATGCTTATACCCTTCCATGGAAGTTCTGTGCCACCCTTCAACATTGTAGGCTGTTATTCATTATTCCATCAGTTTCAGTGAACAGTTAGTTTTAACTCCATATGAAACATTTTATTTATGCCTATGTAACTTATTTTGAATTGATCTGTAGGTTTTCTCTGCATGCTAAAATGAATAATTATTTACAGCATCCTTTATGGGTTTTTTTACAACTAAGCTGGTTTCTTATCTTTTTATATCAAATCCTTCAAAGACTGTGTCTGTGAAACTAACTCAAATATATGTCCTGGTTAAAGGTAACTGTTTATCAGCAATTAAGTTTTAAAAACAATCTAGCTAGTTGGCCTCTGAGAATGCAAGTGGTTTTGCCTTTAGGAAGTTCTTTTAGAAGGCTGTGCCAAGTCTATACCTCCCTAGGCTTGCTCATACTAGTGTTCTCTGGCAAAGCAATTTTTAAAATGTCTTGGGCAGGATTTTTGTAAATCTGTTCAGCCCAATCAGAAGCTTCACTTAATGGAGCAATGTATAAATAGTGCAGAGAGTCAAGTGACCATCAGCTGGTCTGAATGGGTTTGACCACTACAGTCACAGGGTCTGAGGTATGCGGGAGCTGGGATCACTGAAAACATGCTTTGCAGAGATATCCTGGCTCTGGCATAATTATGTAACTGCAGAGGAATTCATGTGTGTAAGAATGTGTTTTAATTAGACACCTGTATTTAATGTTGGTTGCACCTTCTCTGGCATTACTGTGGGCTTTTAAAAAAAATAAATTACTGCCTTGGTTAACTTTCCCATTTCATCAAGTAGTGTATATTGCAATGCATAGCTGAATTCCACAATTCTGCATTTCTTTTATAAAGGGTACGCCTGCTCAGTTGAAACAATGTGCTGGTCTGGTTTACTGAAGTCAGAACTTCAAACCTAATGGCTCTTTTGCCTAAGTTTGTATTAGGTAATTAGAAGTTCTTAGCATGCTTGGTAAATACTGCAATTCTGTTGTATTGTGTATTAAGCATGGAGAAATATTTCTTCAATTGCAGTGCCAGTGCACTGAAACGTAAGCATTTTGGCTGTCCCTGGTGATGGCTGTATTAAATCTCTGTGAAACTGTCAGCTCTGAACTTGCAGAGATGCTGGCTGACTTTCTGTTTGGGAAGTTACTGAAGCTAACATCCAGGTAGTGACTTTATTGAAAACATCCCCCTGCCCCACTTAAAATCCATATTGTGATATTTATAAGCAAACTATAATGGCACCTGCTTCTTTGTGTTCAGTTCACTTGACACCTGGAACAAAAATATTTCACTGAATTCAATATGTTCATGGGAACTGTTGCTTAAACCCAAGTAATTGATGTTTCCCTTCTTCCTTCCTTGGTGTTTATGCTGAAAAGCTTTCCCTCCCTTTTCCTTAGACTTTAATGCTTGGCAGTGTTATCCCTATCCTTAAAACATACTAGCCTATGATATGACACTCTCCCACAGCAAAGCTGGTTGATGAGGACCTGTTTGTTCTCTCCTGTCAATTCAACAGCTAAGTCTTTGATAAAAAACTAGTTTATTTGGGTGTATTTGAACTGGAAAAAGTACAGTAGTTTATGTATCAGTTAACCCTTCTTGCCTTGATTGATCTCCTTAAAAAGATCATTCAATCGTATTAGACATAACTTGATTCAGCAAATAAAGGTAGAAGTCGGTTAGGTGATTCCCAAGTGTGCTAGTTGCCTGCTGTGTTGTGCACCAAATACAATGTAGTATGTTTTTTTCTAATTTTTACTTGATCTGCTGATGGGCTCAGTTGCCTCTTGTGTTTTTGGCAATAAACCTTCATACAGTTCACCAGTGTCAAAAGCTTCACCTGCTGGTTTTATAGATGACAGATGGTGTCTCTTTCTCAGTAACTTGGTATTTCTTGCACTCAAGAAGCAGTAAGACTCCCATCTCCACAAGTATCAAACCCAGGCATGGCTCAACTAGATCTGAGGATCCGTGGCCCAGGCTTATGGTACAGCTTGATCTATAGCTTAATGTTACGTATGTACAAAGAGCTCTGACATCGGAGGTGCTCACAAACCACCTCCCTTTCCTGTCCTGCAAGAGCTCTGAACTTGAAGTGACAAACCCTTTGCTGAGGGGGTTGGTTTGGCCTTTCCCTGTAGTGGGTGCACCCGCATACCCCACCACTTCAGTGGCCTGGGGGTGGTCAAGAGGCAGTGCTTGGTGCTGCCCCTGTGCGTAGCCTGCCCTGGAGGGAGGCTGCTGTCTGGTCCAGGGCTCTCCTCCCCTCCCTTCTTGTTCCTCTTGCTAGTTCCAAGGCGTCTGGCTAAAACTCACAAGTGACTGAATAGTTGATAATGTAATAAATCAAAATGTTTTCATTAAAATAGAAATTTCTCATTTACAAATAGCATTTGTAACACCAAGAGTCTTGTGAGTCTGCTTTCTGAGCCTCTTGGCTTCTCCTTGAAGACCCAGTGGCTGTGCTTTGTCTGGCTTATCCCAGAGCCTGCTTGATTGAGGATCAGAGGGGAGAGATTCCCTCTGACTTCCTTGAGTGGCCACAAGCCAGAAGTGCCTCTTGTCCCCCGTATGGGATACAGTAGGATGACCCTTGCCTCCAGCGTGCTGCTAGGCCCAACCTGAGAGGGAAGCTGGGAGTGTTGCTTGCTCTGAGGTTGGGAATGGTTAGCCCTAGGCTGGAGCATGGTGGCAGTACAGTAGAGGGCTATGTTGGCTTGTCCTGAGGAGGACTGAAGCCAGGGAAGTGAAAAAGTGTTGCCTACAAAAGAAGGGAGGAGGAGACAGGTGGCAGTAAACTAATAGTGCAAATAGCTGAGGTGAGCTCTCCAGCTGAGGAATGCCACTTGTTTCCCGACTTCAGTGCTGCTGCTCCTGTGCTTCAGTGTACATGCTTATTCCTGGCAAACTTGCCAGTTGTGCAAGCTCCAGAGGTTAGTGTAGGTACTGTATAGGGATTAAATAATGTTGATTCATACTTAATAAATGCTGTTTGTGAAACTGTTGTGGAAAAGTTGAGCAGGGCATGGATGCACCTCATGTGCTTCTTTTACAATGGGTATGTAACCGCAGCTGCTCTTTTCGTGAAGCATTTGGTAGCAAGCTGCTCTAGTTATTTCCTTTCCAATAGTCCAGTCTTTAATCACTGATATTATTTCTATATTCTTGTCAAATGTTAGTGGTAAAACTGCTCTAAAAATTATATTAAGAACACATAAAAATGTTTAGTTGGTCATGGTTCTGTGTTTAGAAAAACACTTGTCAGGCCAGTGATAGTGTTAAAATACTGTTGCTAAAGTTGAAAGCCTCACCAGTTCCTAAATAAATGTTTTATTTAAACACTTGAAGTACTTAATGAGTAGTTTTAACTTGATGGCTGTTTTTTGTTTGTCTTTATTGATACTGACATATTTCTTGCAATGTAAAATCTTAATGTTTGGTCAAAGACTTACAGGAATTACCTTGAGTGTATTTCAGCCACCATTGGAAGGCTAAGCTAGGCATGTATCCACTGGGATTTTTCTCAGATGTGCTGCACTATGCTGTAGCAGTTCCTGAGCTGGTAGAGAGGAGCTGGGATTCCTTCGTTTGACAGCAGAGATGAAAGGATTTCAAATTGCCGAAATTTCAGAGCAAATTTCAAATGGGAGTTTTTGTGCAAAGGCTTGAAATGCTGCTCTGGTTTCTAATAGAAGTTAATGCTAAGCAGCTCCCCTCCTTCCGTCTGCTAAACTATGTAGGAATTGTACTTTTTCCTTACTGCAGTGTGGGATGTTTCACCATTTCAGGATTACCTCTATGCTTTTAAGCTTGCTTTTATTTACTGAATGCCCTTTCTGACAGGGTAAGAACAGGCTGTTTCTTAATAATTCACAGCTTCTCATATAGTATTGAGGATTAGAGGAGAAACTTCAGGTGACTTTTGCTTCTGCTATTATTCTACTTCATATTTGTGAGCATTTCTTACCTGCTTTTGGGAGTAGGTCTTTACTAATACAGGGGGATGAAACAGGTTATTTCAGAATAAGGATAGAGGAATGCTTTGAGTACTTTTTAATTATAAAATATAATGACTGCATACCTGAGGTGACTCTGTTCTGGCAACACACTTTTCTGTTTACTGTCCACAAGAAATCTGTGTAAAACAAACTGTAGAAAATGCTTTGTTAAAGAAGACTTGTCTGCAGAACTGTTCCATATACTGATTTCTTTTTTTTCCTAATTGTTTCTGCAGGTCATGTTGGATTAATGCTGTGGATCGGTCAACCCAGAACCTCTAGTTGCCCATCAGTCGCTCAGTAGTCAGTGTAGATTCTGTCTTTACAATCAGCAGCTACATCTGGCTACTGGGTCTCTGATGACATCTCATATCTTCTATCTAGACTTTTTGTTGGATTTTTATCTTCTCTCCTGGGTGCAGAGCAATTTCACAGTGCTAACAAGTTAACGTCTGAGGTGTGGCCCCAAATAAAGGACTGGATACCTGTTGGATCTACTTCACAGTGGGAATCAGATTAAATACCTGGATGTTGTGTATTGGAAAGCAACAGTCTTTTCTATAGCCTAGTCTTGGGGCTTGTAGTAGTCAAGACTGATGAGAGTATTTGCAAATATGAGCCAAGATGGTAGCTGGACTTTGTTCTTTTCAATGAAGATTCTTTAACCTCTCCTGCAAAGGTTAGGTGTTGAAACAGGCACCTGGGCTGATCATATGACTACTGTGCATTAGGGGAGGAAACATACTGTGAACTGTGGTGTGCACAGCTGTGTTTTCAGTTGTATGGGAAGATTGTCCAGGTTTGGGGCATGAACCTGGCATACAATGTAGATTTCTGTGTTTGTTAAGCAACAGCTACATTGTCTGCTGGGTTTCCAGCTGCCTGGAAATACAAAGTGGAGGGTTATCTGCATGGGTTTTTTGGTCACGTTACCTCCCCTATATCTCTGAGGAAGACAATGCAATTGATGTCCAGTTGCTGCCTCCCCCCTCTGTCCTTGCACAAGGGATCCAGCTGGTGTCAGCTGGAGCTTGGAGCCAGGGTAGATCTGAAACTAGTCAAGAAAAAAAGTTCAAGGGATTGAAGTATTCGCACACCTGAGCATGAGTAGCTGTCAGGCAGAAGCTAATGCCTGCTACCTATGTAACCATTAGTTTGCCTTGGTAATGGTGCTTCACTTTTTTACTTTGGATGGCGAGCTATGTATGTGCGTGCTGTACAGGTAGGGAATTCTTTTTGGAGAAGGGAGTCAGACTTTTAAAACATGTTGCACACATGGTTTATACACAGGAAGTGCCTAGAAATAATTGGGGAGGAAGAAGATAATGTCTTGAGTGCTGGTACCAGCTTGATCTCTCTTTTTGAGCAGCACCAAAACTAGTGTGCTTCATTTGTGCACTGTATCAGCCATGCAGTGACAGAACAAACAGTTTCAATTTGAGAAGATTAGGCCTGGAATAGCAGGGGACAATTGTCGTTTCAGACCTGGACTACAGTTACAGTAGAAAATGGGGAAGCTTGTACAGCATATGTCTACTGTTAACCCTTCACTGGCAAGCTCCATGGCATTTGCACTTTCGCTGTGGAAATCGGGAGAGTTGTGATGGCCATTCAAAGAGCAAAGGAGCATACGATTTGGCTAAGCTTGTCTGTGTGTTGGACTATATATGGGTGGCTTTAGGTCAACAGGCATCCCGAACCCTTCTTCTTGAAGGGTAATTCTTCAGGAGGCAGAAGGGTTCAGAGGTGAGTGCTGCTGTTCAAAACTGTGTTTTTATTAAAACAAATAAAACTGCTTGTACAAAGAATTGTGTGTCTTTTCCTGTTTATCAAACTAGGTTTGCACCGAGTCTTCTAGGACTGATGGAATAAAAGCTCTTCATTACAATGCCTAGTGTAGACAGCCCCTCAATACTTGGCATCAGCCTGAGTGTGCTCAAGAAGTATGCGTTCACTTACACATTTCTACATTAATTAAAAATGTACTGACAATTGCCTACAGCCAATAGTTAGTGCAAATCACTTTCCACTGAAATAACTGGATTTTCTATACAGTTTTGAAAGCTGCTTGTTAATGTTAAACAAGTGTTTATCCTCTCCTTTATGTTGCTTTCCTCAATGCCAATGTGATGGCATCTAGGTCTCTGACTTGGCAACATTGGTGAAGACCTAGATATAGCTTAGTCTTTTTTTTCTTAAATTAACTGGCACTTTCTCAGAGCTGTTACTGATACTTTGTTTCATGTAGCCTCCTGCGTCTTGACCAGCATATGCACAACAGTCATAAAAGGCAATATATTACTCTGCAAAGTTTCTGTGGCTCATTTAGCTTCAACAGGATTAAGATATCAGCAGTTTTTACAGCATTGCTTTGTTACTGTGTTTATAGTTGTTCAACTCTGCTTTTAAGGATTCATGTCAAAATAAGGTATGTATACCCCAACTATTTATACAGCAAGTACTGTAAAGCAATTCAAAAGCAGATCAGTCTAATGTTTAGCATCAAGCCCCTCTCCTATTCAGTTTCACTTCCCCAGTGTGTTTCAGTTAAACTTACGGTGTTGAAATCCCCTTTGTGGGCAGGTACTTCTGGTTCCTCTTATTTGTCTGTCATGCTACTTGCCTTTGTATACAGGCACCTTTGAAAAAAAAAAAAAAAAAGCACATACCCTTCTCTGTTACCTTATTCTAAGGTTCTTGGTTTATTTTCAGTCTAGTGTAGCTAATGGAAGCATGTAAAAGTGGTTACTCCTTTTCCTGTGTTTTTTTAGTTCTTTTTTCTTATGTATGGATTTCAGTGAAACTGGCATAAATGAATGCCTATACCTTCTTCCCCCCCTCCTCCGCTGAGGGTACTGTTACTACTCCTGTTTAAACTGCTGCTAACAGCAGCCTGAAGTCCTTCTGCAGCTTCCATGGAAGGAACTGGATCCTGTGACATACCTTTTTTTTTTTCACATGTTCAACCTTAGTGGGGTTCTTGGAGATTCCGTTTTCTTAGAGCTTTCAATCCCAACTGTGACCCGGACCATATTTATATGATGCTTCTGTGCTGTGATACTCATGGGTGTGAGGACTGACTAGGGGTGTATGCTGCTTCTCAGTGGGAAAAATGAGACTGAGGCTCTTGCCTGGCCAGAGCTGTCTGTCTTGTCTCTGAGGCCAGGTCAGGGCAGTAAATGGTAAGAACACAACTGCTAAATTACTCAGCTATATCCCTTTTCCAAAAGGCAGAGCTTGGAGTTTGGTATTCAGACTTCTTTCTGCATGTGCACACATACTTCCCAGCACAATTCACTAAGCAAACAGTGGGAACTAACAGCAGTGGCAGTTGGATCTGTTTGGACCTGTAGATCAGAGAAGATCACAGCACTATCATAGTTTTGTATTTTCTGTTGTGGCACAGCTTATATAATGCTGTCCCACACTGATATTTTTCCAGTCCTCTGACTCCCTTTTAGAATTGACTTGAATATCTATTTAAATCTTAATACCAGGAAGAACAATGTTTTTACTTTCTGGCTCCAGATAACTACTAGGAAAGCCTCACTGCCTGCTATTTCTCTGTTCTGTGATGAATACCTCTGTGAACTCTAAGCT
The DNA here is from genome assembly GCA_035590275.1 of Ibycter americanus. Classification (NCBI taxonomy): domain Eukaryota; kingdom Metazoa; phylum Chordata; class Aves; order Falconiformes; family Falconidae; genus Ibycter; species Ibycter americanus. The sequence goes on from JAVJGI010000014.1 coordinate 80,918,593, forward strand.
GTATTTTCTTGGCTATGATTATTTTTTCTATGCAAAATCAAGATTCAGAGTACTGAAAGGATGCATCTACTCTGACCTTGATGCACTTACAGCACATGCTGCCATATCAGTATAAGGTACAAAAATGTTCTGTAAGTTTCTTCAAAAAAACCCTGGTGTCACTAAGTTTTTAAAACAGCAATAACAAGTTCTGAGGGTGGGGGGGAGCATACTGAAAAGCAAGTGTGCTTTAAATAAAACAGAATAGTGAATGGGTTGCTTGAGATGTGAACAGCCATTCCTAATGGGAGAGCTGCATCCATTGAGTAGGTGGCTTGTAATTAAACTATGAAAACCTTATGTAATTTGGTCCTTTGTTGCTGTCCTGAGTAATTGAACAGATTGTCTTGTGCACAACTACTTTCTGGGGCTCTTTAGTCAATGGGGGTTGACTGGGCTGTGGCTGTCTTTCCAGCTCTGCTCAGCACAAAGGCATTCCCTGAGGACCTATCTATGGAGGGTCAGGATAGAAGGAAGGTGGTGTGGGTTTTGGAGCAGTCTTCTGGAAACCTTGAAGGAGGCACCTTTTCTTTCCCTCAGTGTGAGCAAGCAGTTTTCCAAAGGCATAAACACACCTGGGACTCCTCACCAGAAGTAGCCTTTTAACAATGTGCTTTGGTGTCTGAGTTGAATGATATTGGGGTGTGTGTGTGAATTCTTTACTCCATAAATACTGCTCTGAGTTAACAGTGAAAACTGGTCTTCTGAAGTGATGCTTCAGGCAAGATGGACAGCCCTGAGACCTCTGTGTTGTATGTATCTGGGTCTTTCACATAGGGTCATAACACAAGTCCTCTAGCACGGAAGTGCTTATATGCGGTGCTACAAAATTTGTAGAGCCTGCCTGCCATGGAGTGCTTTGTACTGTGATGTGTCTGTTTTTACAACAAACTGGAAAACTTGACCTTGGTTGTGGGTGTATGCAAAATAAAGCCCTGCTAAAAAAGCATTGAGCTAAGTGGTCCTTGGCATTGGAGAGCCTCACAACTTCTGAATGTGTCCTGTCCATGGCTAACTGGCTACTCGTAAAAGCACTTAACCAAAATTATTAAAAGCCTTGAGATCCAGTTTAGTACTGACGTTTTCTCTTGCTGTGTGGCTTACAGCATTTAGTGGTAGCTCAAAGAAGATGCTGAATTGTTTTAGGAGATGAGAGGACTGCTCAGTTTTAAGGAAGTGGCACACCACTGCTTGGCTCATATGATAGTGGCTGCCTATGTATACAGCAGCAAGTTAGTTTGAAGGCTTTGAGGAACAGTTGCTGCTCCTACACATTAAAAAACTTTATCCTTTTAAGTTGGTAATTTTTCTAGCTACTTTTAAAGTTGTGATTTGTGGGTTGCTAAGTAACACCTGCACATACTTGATCTTCCATGTGCTCTGAATGCCAGTCTTCCATGCAAAACACCTTTCCAAAATTAGGGTCTGTCAAGCTCCTGAAAGGTAGTGGTGCCGTGATTCAAGTCAATCATGTTGCCTGCTGTAGGTGTTAATTCTTCCATCTAAAGACACTTGCAGTATCACTAATATGGTGAATCTCCGATTCCTTTTAGCTACAAGAAAACAGCATCTACTGAAACACTTACATGCTAATTCTGGAAGGAGAAGTAAATTGCAGAGGGCACACTTACATTATCACTATAGTGAACAAATTGAAGTTATATGTCTTCCAAGCTTAGTTTTATTTTAAATGCAGAGTTCTGAAGGGACCTGGGCTGAGTCATTAGGTAGATAGTTTTCCTGTGCCCCAAGGCTGGCCAGCCAATACTCCAATGAGTAGGTGTGGAGGATTTTAGGAAGGGGCAAGCACTGGAAAGATGTGAGGGGGAGAGTTGATGAAGAGTACAGGAAATGTTCCCTTTCTTTTAATCTCTTAATTCCTGGAAAGAAGGATCTGTATGTTCTCTTTCCCCACATCTAGATATTCAATATACTATTCCACTAGATATATGTGCTATACCAGATACTTTTGGAATTTTTCTTTCTCTGTTTGCCTGTGCTTGTTCCCTGGTTGGCTATGTAGTCTAGGCAGGTGAGTTGTGCCTGTTTTGAGAAGAGTATCAGCAGCTGAACAGGGCATCATTAATACTGAGACCAGGAGCTGCCATTACTTTCTTTGAGTGTACCTTCTGTTTCATGAAGTTCACTTGAGCAATACACACAGAAGAGTCTGTCTTGTAGACTTACATGGAGCAGTGAGATAACTGGATAATTACAGTCTTTGGAAAACATCCACATAAAAGACATTAAAATCACATCAGAGCAGCCAATAATACCTCAACTTTGTAGCTGCAGCCTTTCCAATAAGCAAAAAATGAATGAATGTAAAAGTAAACAAACCTGCTATTGCCTTTTGTCTGCTTCTGTAAGCCTAAGCAACTGCTGCAAAGCACAGTGGTGGTGTTTGTCATGGTTACTACAGAACTGACTCATGAGCTGTAGGATTAGGAATTGCGACAACCCTTCGTAATATCTCTGTCTATTTACTAATAGATAGGTAGATTAGCTAGATAGATAAAGATGTGAAGGTAAGTAATACCTGTTGTTGACTGGCCTTTCTGCGTGCTTTGCAGGAGGTTCTCGATCTTTTCAGCCACGTGGTTAGTCCTGGGTCTGACAGCTCCCCAAGGGGTATGACTTTGCCGCTAATAGCTGTTTAGCTGTTCTCAGCTATTGGTACAGCTTATGCTGGCATGCTGCGTCACACGTTTTGGGTGCTCTTTTGTGCAGAGTTTGCTTGCTTGCTAAATGGTGCTATCAGCTTTTAGGCTAAAGCATATTAAGTTGTTAAACTGAACTAGCATAGGCACTTGTTAACAGCCTGTGGCTTACCTGACAGAGTAAGAGAGAGGTAACAAGTCCTGGGGTGGTTGCTGTATGTGGCAGCAACGTGGAACTCACTGGAGCTTCCTGAGCAATAAAGGTTGTTAATCATGCAGTATATATCCCATTTGTCTTGTTATCAGTTCCATGAAACTTTTATGCCGTTTTCAAAGGCTAGTGCTACCCCGTTTTTTGATTCACCTATGATGGATAATGAGGAAAAAATTATTTGAGGTACTGGTTAAAGGTATTTCAGAAGCCAGTTTTTCCCAGAGGATTTTCACCTCAATTGAACTTTCTGGTAATTTAGAAAGACATGGATTTACATGGTGGAATAGGCTGCCAAGCTTCTGGGTTTCTTTGTGTTTAATAGTGTTACGAAAAACAAAACCCTTCCAGTGGCCAAACTCCCTTCAATTCTCCCCTAACAAGGACAGTGTGATTTAATGTTCTCTCTTGGATCCAAACTTCAGCTGTGTTGCAGGACCACAAAAGAAAGTTGCTGTCCAGAATACATGTTCTTAAGTGTGTGGGATCTTCGATTGCACCGTAATGTCCCTGTTTTGCGGATGGGGAGTTAAGGCATAGTGAAATTAAGGGCCAGCCTTCCCTCTCTCCCCACTTCCCAATTGAAAATCAGGTTTGAATGAAAGTCTCTGAAATGCTGTGTCTCTTGAGTGGCTTCTCAGCCCAGAGGGAAGGAAGGCACTTCTACAAAACGTGCAGAGAACTGAAAGTGAGTTTGTTGTCTACATTTAAAAGAAGTTGGAAGGTAGAGGAGAGGATCTGAGTTTGGGAAGGCTTTGGATGCTAATCGAAAGAGGGAGTTCCTGCCTTTACTGCCACAGCCTATATAAATTAGAGTAGAACCCAAGGAAGTAGGAGACCCAAAAGTACTACCTGCAGATTGCTCAGACCCCTAAGTTTTAGTCTGCTTGGCAGCAGAGGGATACATTCCTTTATTAAAGTAACATTGCTCTGCTGCAAAGAAATGGAAGTTCATACATCCAAAGAGTAGAAACACAACTGTGATTTGGTGGTCAGAGCATACTGACTGAAATAGAGGGTGGCTTGTGGTAGAAAACCTGCTCCCCAAGACTGCTAGGCGTGTTGCGTTAAAAGAGTTACTGAATGCAGCAGCCTCAGGAGCAGGATTGTTGCAATGGCGTTTTGCTTCTCAAGGACCTCCTCCTAACAATACATTTTGATTTCGCCTTTGTTGAAGGATAAGATGTGCTTGGTTTCAGTATTTGTAGTGAGAGAGGGCACAGGACTGGAATCTTTCTTTCCTTCTGCTTCCCCATGATCCTCTGAACTTTGCTACTCCCTGCCCTAGAACAACTATAGTGGGAGTATGACTGCTGCCAAAATTTGGGAGATACAAGAGACTGGACCTGAAAATTCATCAGGTCAGTTAAAAAAAGCTAAGCGAACAACAATATTAAGATTCTCAGTTTCTTATGCACCACAGAGTCTCAATCAAATGTAATATATAAAATTTTGGACTCAGCAGATAATGCTGCAGCATGTTCTCAGGCACAGCTGATGCTTTGGCTGCCCTATAACTAGGACCCTAGGAGCTCTAGCTGGAGTTTAATGGAGTCTGTAGTACAAAGGTAAATGTCTTTATAGGTATTCATGATGTGTAGTACTACCAGAACAAGAACCTAAACTCCCTCAGAAAGGGATTTAACCACAGATAGAGACTTCCTTGAGTGCTGTGTTGACATTCATTGTTTATCTGCTCAGACTAGTCATATTTGGAAACACTGTTCGATTCTGACATATGACTTTTCCCAGGAGCAGCAAGGCTAGCAACGAAGATTTCACAATAAAGAAAATTCTGTTCCTCTTTGTGGGAATGTTATAGTAAAGCCATGACAACTCATTTGGCACAGGATTGTTTAGTTTTCAGCAAGGGTGGGGGGGGGGGCAGCACCCACACCTCTG
>JAVJGI010000014.1:80923414-80981992 GCA_035590275.1 Ibycter americanus
GGGCCCCCCCCCCCCCCCCCCCCCATCCCTACATATTTTTGATGTGTTTCCATGTGTTGGGGTTTTGGTTTGGTTTTTTGATGCCTTTTTTTATTCCCCCCTCCCCCCACCCCAGGAGGGTGGGGGTGGATCATTTTGCATTTAGCCTCCCAGCCATCTGCTTAGAAACCATGCAGATAGGTGTGAAGAACCCCAGTTCAGGCTTGTGTGTTTTGGTGTTGCCACCAGTAGTGGAGCTGCTCCTAATTTACGATCGTGTGACCAAGTTCAGCATCAGGCCCTTATGATCTGCTCAGCTGGTACTGCACTGAAGGTACACATCCCGCTCCAGGCAAAGGGGGGGTCATGGAGCAAAATACTGAGAGGTGACATGAACACACAGGCAATAACTTAAATACAAGGTAGCAATTCAAAACCTGCGTGACTGGAAAAGTTTGATGTATCTGCAGCCATTAGCAAGGCCAGTAAAGATCAGATGCTAGTATCATTCCCCGGCTCAGTGCTGATGGCATGTTAGTGCAGGATATGTTTGGAAGTCAGTGGTACTTTTGGATGTTGCAGTTCATATGTCTAATCTTTTTGGACTTTTTTTTAACTGCACTGCATACTTTTGAGGTGGAAATTATTTTACCCTATTACACCAGATCTTTTTCCAAAGTACCAAGCTATTTAACCAGATTACAGTATGTTGCGCTAGGGATGGCAGTCTAACAGCTGAAAAGTCATTAGGTTTTTTTGCAACCTTCCCTGGAGTTAAAGTAGATATAAGCAGAATAACACATATGGTGAAATCTGGTCTTCACTGTAGTGCTTGGAAATTCTCTCTGTGTTTGCAGCTTGCACTCACCTAAAATTGCTAAGTTATAAAGAGGGTGGCATTTTCCTCCTTCAGTGTTTACTGCCCCAACCAAATACTCGCACTGTGCATTTTGGAATTGGAAGAAGCACAGGGTTCTACTTTCAAAGAAGAAAGGAGAAAGACAGGAGGTTTTCAAAGATGCGACTTTGTGAGGATAGCAAATAAAACCACAGTAGCATTGCCAACACTTCTGAATAATTTCTGAAAAAGCTGGTAGGCCAGCCTTAGTCTGAATGTGTTTGCCGTGTGTTGCTGAAACTATAGTTCAGGTTATGTTGCTGTTACTATTATAAACCCTAGGAAGTGGGTGTTTATAAGTGCAGTCAACATTCCCTCTGAGCAAAGAACTGGCCTTAAAAGGGAGTTGTCCCAACACCAAGAGGGATTATTTAAAGAAATATAAAAATATTTAAAGAAAAAGAAAATGCTAAATTTTCGCTGTTTGTAGAAAAAAAAAAAAAAAAGGAAGCAAAACCAGGGATGGAATATTAAAGCATTGCCCACACACAAACATTTTTTTCTTCTTTCCTTTTGTGGCTTTTATCCAAAAGATATTCAGTACAGCCAGTGATGATTTGTGATGGAAAATGAGTGAATTGCCTTTCTGCATATTTAATTAACTGGTTTTGTTTAATTAGGAAAAATTGCAGTAGCACGTCAGCAGAAATGCATTGTCACCAGTAGCATTATAATATTCTACTGCTCATAGTCACTAAAGTCAAGGACGGGCTCTTAATATTTCATTTTCACCTCTGTTTTGTTCGGTAGCTCCCTAACGTTTTACTACTACACCAGAGAGAGATGGCAGTGAGTGTGCTCAGGGGATACCCACCCAACCTGCCGCTCTGGGAGAGCGGGACACTGCCTCGTGGCTGGGGTGGAAGGCAGGAAGGAGGTGGGCATGAACAGTCCTAGAGCTGTAGGAGCCTACCAAAACAGCTGCCTCCAAAAATAGGTAACCACCAAGCAAGGCTTAAGTCACACTTTTAACGTTGACTACAACACAATCCGTAACATCATGGGAAGTTGCAGTCCACCTAAACCCTGCTTCAGACCTGGCTTTAATTAACATCATTAATAAATTGCATGCTTTCCAGACATCTCCTGTTTCCATGACATCTGTTTCTCTGCTTTCAGGTCTGACACTTTCTGCCCCTTCTAATCTTTCTCTTGTGCCTTCCCTGCACAGGGATGCTCTTAAGGCACTTATTGTCATCAGACAGAAAGTGATGCTGCTGCTGGGATTTCTCATTCTTGACTGGAATTTCTCTTTCCCTTCCCAGCTGCTGATTACAGCAAGATGCTGGCACTTTCTGTCTGCTTCTCCTGGGTTACTTGACAGATTGGGTGCTTTCAGAAAAATCAAGTGCAGTGCTCCAATTGCATGCTCACTGATGCACGTGTACTGTGTGACAGGAGGCAGCTGAGGAACATCTGTCCAGGAGAGCTAGCACTCAAGTCCTGTATAGTACATGCCTTAAAATCCCAGCACCTGTAGTCCTCTTACTGTAAGATCTTCTCTCAAGTGAAACTTTTAAAGGAAAACCATGCCTTGAGCCCTTGGGATTGTAAAGCACAGACTAGCCTTTTTTCCTTCTGAGACGTGAAACAAAAGAAACCCGTTCAAACTATAACAACTTATTTTAAAATGTATTGACAAGCATGGGGAGCCAAAGAAATGAGGCAAGACTTTTGCAAAGATTGCTGTGGCGTTGAAGGGCTGCAGTCAGACCATTTGTATCACACAGTATGAAATCCATACAGGTCTCCTTGTGGCTGTGGCTGCAAATCAGTCCCTCATACCCTTCCTCCTGCCATTCTGAATTGTGTTTGCATCCAAGTTGCTTAGGTTGTGTTTGCCAGTGAACCTTTTTTCCTGAAAAAAGAGGAGAGCAATAGCAGTCTGTAGTCACCAAGGCGGGTTGAGCATTCTGCAGGGCCAGTTCTAGCACCACACCAAAGCTACAGCAAGCTGTCATATCTCAGCCTTATTGTGGCCTCATTGTGCGGTGGCTGCAGTTCACTGTGCAGGGTGTTTCTAGCAGACAGGACAAAAACAAGGTGAAATGCACCCCGGGTTACATCACTGACCTGGGTAAACTGCTGTAGTTAAAGCTAATTTGATGTGGCATTTCACCATGCCATCTTTGTATCATGGTGCTACCTGGCTACAGAGCGATGCTGTAGTTGGAGCTTTTGGGTCAGCCTGAAGGAGTAAGAAGCAGCCTTTGTGCCTGTGCATTGAGGTTTCTGTCTAGGTAGTTCTAAGTTTCATAACCTCTTTTTTTTGGTTTGTGCTAGTCTATCCATCACAATAGGTCATGGTGTTTGTTGTTCCCCTGAAACTGAGAGTCAGTACTGGGAAGCCAAAGGACATAACTGAACAGAGAAGTCACAGGCAAGAAGTACAGAGAAATGTAGAGCTCTGAGAATATTTTCTCCATTGAATATTCAAAGTGGGAACATTAAGGTGGAGAGTTCAGGGGAGGACTGCAAATTTCCTGTAGTAACTCACAGAGGGTGAGGCTGGAACTGCTACATCGTTTTTGCTCTTTTATGATCAATTGTGATGTAAATGCTGATGGCTGCTTAACAGGCGAAACAAAGTAGGGAAATGATGAGTCATATGTACTCATAGCTTGTCTGAACAAGTAACGTGCAAGTCAAGTTTCATTTAAGTGCAGCAGAACTTCCCCCCCCCTCCCCGGGATTGTGTTCACAAGGCAGGGCAGTGGGAGGCTGACGAGGGCTTTGGATTGGCATCTGTGAACCCCTCAAGCAGATGATTTTCATGATACCAAGGCTGCCCAGGTTCAGCACTGATGGTCCTAGAGATACTGAATTTCACAGGACAGTAGCCTTCCCTGGAGTATGTTGTGAAACATGGGTGGAATTTTTTGTATTGATTTTAAAGGGCACAATCATATGTCCCCTGATGTGAGAGAATATATCCTCCCTGTGGAGAGGAAGCACCTCCAGCTTTCCAGCAGTTGAGAAGAACTGGCTGGCTGCCCTTCCCATCTGAGAAGTTTAAAGAAGACGCAGTCTCCCTACCCTCACACCAAGGTACCTCAGGAGGCTTTCCACTCCATTGACTGCAGCTCAGATGGCAAAAGTGCCCTTAACATTTGCCTTTCAAAGCATCATCTAAAATATTTCTCTATTTTTTATCTTCCATGCTATTGCAATATTTTTTGGTTTAGTTCCTTTAGTAAAAGGATTTTCTTCAGCAGCAGAATACTTTCATTCTCCACAAAAGGAAGGACATCTGTACTGCCGATAAAAGACACAGCACTTGTTAGGAAGTTGGTAGCACAACTCCCAGTGACTTCAGCCCACCCAGGAATGAAACCCAAAGTGCATGCAGATCACTGCAGGTTTCTGTAGTGCAGTAGCATGAACCTAAACTGTAACATCCATGGCAAGTGTACCCATCGGTAGCTCAGAAATAGTGTCCTTTTCCCGGCAGGTATTGTTTAGGCTGATGTCAAGCCCAGTCCAAGCTGCCTGCTGTCAGCTGCTGGAATGTTATTGAAATAGGTGTAGGGGAAACAAGTCATGGCTGTTCAGCCAGAAATTGGGGGAAACTGATTTCAGAAACCAAGGTGCTGTGTATGTATATAGCAAAGGCACAATCCTTTGGAAATGTGCAGTGAAAACAATACAGTTAGGAACATACTGCGAAGGGAACAAGAACATAGCTTTGCAGTTTTGAAAACTACTGTTTGAATAAGTAATCCAGTTCCCAATTCAGAACTAAAATAGCCTTCCTGTTAGTGCAGTGCTGCAGTCTGTCACAGTTGGCAATGAGACTTTTCCCTTTCGGTTGACTCTAGGTTTAAGTAATAATAAGAATATGCCTGAAGTGCAGCTTCTTTTCACAAAAGGCCTTTTCTGCACAGGATTTATTAGAGGGCTGCCCTATCATTTCAACATTGTACAGTTACATGTTTTTTGTAAATGCCACCTAATATGAGATGCCATTTGAAACAGGAGTGCGTTTTTTACCTAAATTTTTGGTAAATGTATCTTGGGCATCTGCTCTCACTCCCAGAAAGTCATTTTGTACTTAATCACCTGGCTAATAAAGATTAAAGGTCTGATTCAGATCTTTCTTACAACTGGTGACATAAATCAGCAGGAGCATTACTGACTTCAGGCTTCTATTACTTCTGGTTGTATTACTAATTAAAACTTTAATATTACTTAAGGAAAGCAGATGCCAGGTAAAGCAGTGGGAAATGTCCTATTATTCAGTTAATAGGGCTTCAGTGAGTCAGTCAAAGGCTGCCGCTCCTGGAACAATTTAGAAAAAGTTGATTGAGGAACTCAGGGAGGTTTGGATGGACCCAGTGTCGCTGAGCAAGCACATACAGTCAACCAGCATCGGCCAGCAAAATGCTGGGGCACACCAGTGGCAGGGAGGAGCTCTAAACCACATCTGGGGATTTCTGAGAGCAGGCATTTCGTGAGACAGCGCTGCAGTGTCAACCGTGGTACAAGAGACAGGTTTTGAAAGGAGCGGGAATAATCAAAAGTGCAGCTGATCCCAAGGTGAACCAGGAGGAGTGGAGCAAGGAATCTCAGCCATCAGTGTTCAGATGTCTGAAATAGAAAAGCTCTGAGGAAAAATTGCAGAGATCAATGTCCAAGCAATCCTGTGCATGATGTATGAGTTGCTTATGAAGGGAACCAATTCTTTTGCTGAATTCAGCCAGACGTGCAAAAGAATCCATCAGATTTTGGAATGAGCTGTTGGACTGATTAAACACAAATGTAATTAGCCTTTTCTCTTTTGCTTGATGGTTATCGTTTAAAATGATGAGCGAGCAGGAGAGCTCTGCTGAAAAACTACTGTATTACACTTGTGAAAAATGCATGGTTGTTCTGTTTATAGACTGCTCCATAGCTGTAATCTTGAGCAACCAATAAGGAACTTTACCATCAGCAAAGCTAAATAAGAACAACCTAGTCATTGTGTCTTTGTAGTTTGCTTATTGCTGTAAAAACACAAAGTGCTCGTATTTATTTATAAAGGATCTAGAGTGCACTACGGGCTCCTGTGACTAAAGGAGCTGTCCTCCAGTGTAATTTAAACTCATTTGTAACCACAACCACAAGGTTAAACTGACCTTCTCTGTTCTTCTGAGTTTCATCCCTGAAAAATGCACTGCACTCCCACCCCTGCCAAAACTAAGGATGTTCCCTTCACATCAGTTTTAAGGCCAATAGAGAACCCTGTCCCAGGTATGTGACTAAGTCTTAGTCATGTAAATAGAAGTTTTTCATCTTGAATAAGCCGGTATGTGTCCTTCCTTCTCTCACATATGACAGATTTTTCTCTTGAAAACTATATCCTAGTGGTATGAAAATTCATCGATCAGCCTCAATCCTTCTTCATGACACTGCAAACACCCAAACCAAAAGAATGAAAAGCTTGAAGGAGATACATTGTTCTCAGACCACTACAACAGAGAAGCAAAACACTGCATGAAATGTCAGAGCAGACCTCGTGAAGGGAGCCAAGAGTTCGAAAGAGAGCTCTCTGTCCTCTCTGTTCCTTGAGTGTCTGGGATCTTCCAGTGTGCTCTCCCCTGGGAAATGCCAAGTCAGGAGCATCTGACCCGGTGGAGAATTTTTGACTGTGATAGGCAGTAAAGAAAGGTGTTTAGCGAAGCTCAGAAAATGAGATTTTTAAATTTGGGATTTGGCAAGCACTGCTCTGATTTCTTATTCTTGAAACACTGTGCTGTGGCATCCAATTCTCAAATAACAGGACTGAGTGAGTTGCAACTGAAAGTTCGGTACTGATGGATACTGAGCTCTGAATAGAACTTAAATATATGCAGATACACGTGTATATATCCTTAGAGAAGAAGCTACTGTACTGGCTTCACTGACGTGTCTCATCTAATGGCTGTCATACAGAAAGGGGAAACATACCCATGACCAGCAGGCACATATTAGTTATTTTCAGGCTCTGTGATGTAATACTTCTTTTCAGGCGCTATTGCACTAAGTTTCTCTTTCTTGAGTTTCTTTTTCCTCTAGAAGAAAAAGAAACTTAGCAAGTGCTGCAAGGCACAGTCAATCAATGCCTGGATTGTGTCCAACTTACTCAAGTACATGAGAATGCATGGGAGAACTGGGCTGATTATTAAAAAGTCAAGCCTTACAGAAAGTAAAGGAAAAATATCAGCAGCTATTTTAGATGTTCTTCTTACTTACTCTCAGTTCTTTAACCTGATTGTTTAAAGGCATGTTAAACTAAGTGTGAAATGTATTTATCAGTTCCATTACACTGCCAGTTTAGTGTCAATAGGAAGTTTATTGTATCAGAGACAAGATCTTCATGGGTTTTTTAAAATAATCTGCAGCAAAAACATACTCTATCACCGTTCAGAGTGGTGAAGAAATTTTTTAAAAATTTAGGAGGAAACTTAAAATGCCAAATACCTGTGTTAGTGAGCTCTGACTTACAATTAAAACATCTGAATGTAAATGGTAAAGAGATACTCCTGAAATATCTCCAAGTTTCCTGCATATATGTCACTTTGTAGGAAAGCACTAAAGGTGTTCACAGCACCAATCTTACCCCGTTCTGCTAGACTTGCTCTCTTAACGTGAACAATATGATAGTTAAAGCAATTAAGGCTACACAAGGTGGGACAGCAGGGACCATTTGAAAAACAGTCTAGTTAAAGGTCCATTTATTAGCTTCAGCCTTGGTATCAAAGGGGACAGAGAAGGCAGAAGACAAATCATGGTCCTGCATCTTCGCTTCTCAGCTGTGAGCTCACAGCTGAATTTATGTCATTTAGAGAATCCAGCTCCTCTTGGTGATTTCTCATTCTTGCTCCATCCAGCACCTTGCCTGCTAAGACGTTACTGCAGTGTGCACTAGCATGGCCATCTTAGCTGGAGCTGGCTACCCAGAGTTGCAAGAGCATCAAGATGAGGCCATGCAGGCTTCAGTACAGGCTGTCACAAGAGTATAATGATGAGAACTTGCATTTTTATTGTGAACAGTGTATTAAAAGCCCATGCTAGTACATCTTCACTGCTTCAGTGCTAGCTAGCATCGATATGTTATCCCTTCATTTTACTGTGTAGACATATTCTTTCCACATCTCCCTTCCTCCCACTGGCCTTTCCATAGCACAGTAGGATTTTGTCACACTCTAACATATTTTTCTCCCCATCCTCACGTTGTTCTTTGAAAATGCTCATCGCAGGGAGTGGTGGTGCTGAAGTTTAGTGTGACACCATCTGTTTAGCAATCCCAGCCTGCTTTCCAACAGCCCACCTGAAATGCATGGATACTCCCAACCTTTCCTTTTGCTGGAGCACTGGCTGAACAAGCCAGCTTGCTTCTTGCTGGTGTCAGTGACCACAGCCTCCCTGAGCACATCAGTAGGGAGAAAGTCTTGTTTCACAGCTAACACTTGCAGAGTTTCTGTCAACTTCTACAGACCCAAGATTTCACCCAGGATATCCCAGCTTCCCCCCACAAGGTATTGCAAAAGCGCACATGTAATCCCAAGGTGGGTGATGGGAGTGGTTAGTACAGGACCCCTCCATGGCACACCAGCTTTCTCCAGGTCCAAGCCAGACTGCATGCACTGCAGCAATGCAGCCAAGTCTTGCATGGCGTGGTCTAGGTCGGCAACAGCAGAGCAAATTTTGCAGATCAGCAGCTGGATGTAGCTCTCCCATTAATGGGACTGGGGATGGAACATGAGGACTATGCAGCTGCTATGGCAACATATGCCCCAGGAAGCATGCAATGCGTAGAGCAGTGCCAGCTGAGAGCTAGAGCTCCTCAGTTACTGAGCCCAAGCTGCATAAAATAAACCCTAGGGACATAAAATATGGCCTTTACTAGGAAAAGAAAGGAAAAGATCAAGAACAACAAAACCTCCATATGCTGAATATCTTCCACAGATTCCCCCAGAGCCTGGCAAAGTGCAGTGCCAAACTGACCCACTAACACAGCCAAACAAATCTCCAAGTGCTGGGCACCAATTCATTCTGAAAAGTGACTGCTCCTGGTTTACGACCAAGTATCCTTCTTTCCCATTAATGCTCTGTTGTTGGCTCCACCTTTTGCCATCATAATCATGAAAAGCAAGCAGGAAAAAATAATTCTGAAGGAAAAGTTAATAGCATGATATGCTAATTAGCAAGTGTTCCTCAGAGTGTTAGCCCCATATAATAACTACTGACCCATTTGGGTATGTTTTCAAACACTTTTTCCTTTTTGGTGTTGGTTTGCTCTGCAGCTTTGGATTAAGCAGTTGCCTTAAAGCCTTCATTTTAAAGCATGCGTTGCACTCACCCATCTGGCAACTTTATGTTGTATAATACAAGGGAGTGCACAGTATGTGGCATAAATTACAGACAAGAAGAATGCAACAGCACAGCATGTAGGGTAAATTAAAGCAAGCATTCTTCATGGCCCATAGCAGAGAAGGACAGAACAATTTTGCATCATAAATACAGGAAAAACATGTGTTTTAAAATGAGAATTGAAAAAACCACACAGATATGCCCTTGGAGGCAGGCAGCTTGTTCCTGGTGGCAGCACAACCATGCAAGACCACATAAAGGAATAAAGAAAGGAATAATGCTAGATAACAAGAGGTAACGGACTGCGGTAGGAGGACAAAGAAAGAAACCAAATGCTGAGATGGAGCAAGCCCCAGTGGACTTCTAAAAACAAGAGCACAAATTGAAAATGAAAGGAGCAGAAAGCACACACAGATCTCAGGATGGAAACCATTCTCGTCATTTTTTGTGGTACGAACACATGTAATGCACAGCGTTTGTTAGTTACATAGCACTTAATATCGAAGGGTTCATAAATGGTATCTACTGACCGTGGCTTGGTGAAGTCAGCATAGCCCCAGAAGCCTTGAGTTTCTGCTCTGAAGATCCAGAAATGCTGACCATCCTGTGCTGCCCTTCAGCCTCTGTACCGTCATGTGGGCACGTACGTACGTGTGTGTGCGTGTGCATGCACACACGCATACATAGGGGAGAAAGAGTGGGACGAATTGGGTTCTTGAGCAAATTCTGCTTGCTAGCACATGACAGAGTATTTCCTCAGTGCCTGACCTGTCCAGTCCTGGGTATCCTACTTGTTGTAGGCCAGGGCCTGATCCTGACTGCAGGATCCTTCTTAGCGTGTTTTGCTGTCACCAGGCGGTTAAGACAGGTGAGGTTTGCAGCACCCCTGAGCAAGGGGCATGGTGCAGAGAGCAGTGTGGTGGCATGGAGCTGCGGCACTGCACACTTTCTCCTGCTCAGCACTGAGCTTGTAGAGATGGGACAGGTGCAGCCTCCCCACCTGTGAGCTTTCACAGCCACTTACACCAGCCTAGGGCAGGGCTGTTGCTCTTCCACTGTCCTGCCATGGCCCTTCCCTCATGTCAGCACTGGTGCTCATATTGCTGCACTGTGAGTCACTTCTGGGAGGTAATTCTGCTAAACTCTCTTTATCAAAAACAGGTTATTTGTTTCAGATTGATCCTACTCTGCTCCTTACTGGGATGCAGTTACTCAAGCCGTGAGCCAGTTTAAGCCACCAAATGGGCTATCGGGGGTCTGGATTGGAGGTGTGGGACCGCGGCAACTTCAGTTTAGACGAGGTTAAACTACCATGGAACGGTACTCTGGCTCTGTTTTCCTTTCCCACCCTGAGTTGTTTTTGTCAATTTAGAGTATGTTTTTCTCAAGGCAGGGAGTGTTTCCCATTATGTGTTTGTGCATTGCCTAGCAAGTTGGAACCCTGATCTGAGGTGGAAACTTGAGGCCCCACCATAGTATAAATAATAAATGTAACACAGTGAAGAACAGATGCATTCACATATGGTGTATTATAATTCAGACAAATAAAAATTCTTATGTTGTATGTTAAAATCATTCTATATGTGCCACAGTTAGCATAAGAACTGAAAATAAAAACAAAACCGTCAAGAGTCAAGGCATCTAAGAGTACATACCCTACTGCTGCATCCACAAACACAGACTCCTCTGTGCCCAGGCCTCATTGCCAAGGAAGTCATCATGGAACTGTCCTGTAACTTTAGTGTTACCCTGGTTGTGCTGTCTTTTTTTTTTAACATTAATTTCAGAATTCCTTTCCAGCGTAAGCAGGCCTCTCCCTATCCAGCCAGCCCCTTGACTGCATATACACCCTTATGAGGCTGTACATAAAACCTCCACAATTTCTTCATTTTGCATAACTCCCAAAGAGCACACCATTTCTGTCTTTTTTGAGAATGCGGTCTCTAATGGCAGCATCATCCCAGGGCAGTTTATGTTTCATTCCCACTGGACTGGAAGTAGGGATCATTGTGACAGAGGGTATTTTTGCCTGTGCTATGCTGTCATTGGTAATAATAGCAGCAACAGCTATTTGCAAAGAGGAAAGTTATTTGCGGCAATTTCTGGAATATAATATTATTTAACTCTTTTGGAAGAGGAATCTTCAGCTAAAAGAAAGAACTAACTATTAGAGAGTTATAGCCACATGGTAATTCTAAGCTGAATTATACGAAATAAGTTAGGATTTCATAGGCTGACAGAGGTGGAAAAAAATTCTTAAAGCATGTCTTTAATAATTTCTTTTAAAATCACAGTAATTCATACTTTTCTATGTCAATTGTCAGAAAATTAATTCTTCATATAACAAGTAAATGCTGTGAATTCTGGGAGGTTGCTTTATATACTTCAAAAATAATGAAACGGTTTAATTGCTGGTTTAAGCACCAACTTCACATCAGGCTATAAAGTCATGAGCTTTGTCTCCATGATAATTGACATTCATAAATACAGACTTAGTGAGGCTGCCTTTCAAAGGGATGATGCATTTCAGGAATACAAATTTACATATCCAAACTGGATATACCAAACCTAGCATTTCTGACTTCCTGGAAATAAGGTTTAGCAATTTGCATCCTTGCACTAATCAATGAAGTACTAACAAAAAAAGCAGTTTGGACAATTGCCGAAAGTACATCACAAGGAGGCATAAATCAAGGCACTAGTCTGCTATGCCAAGCATCCATTAGTAACTAATGTTAAATTGAAGTGAACCTTTTTACAAGCAAGAAAAAACAGGCAATCCTGGAAATTGTTTTACTAGCAGCTCTTTATCCTGCTTTTCCTTTCCTTGGCAACTAGAGGAAATACAGTCTAAGCAATACATTTCATACCAAAGCTCTTATATGGTTTCCACTTTATTAAAGGGTTTTAAAAACATGCAGAAAATAATATACATAGATAAGATACATAGTGCCAAGCAAAAGTTATCACTCTCCACCAGCTGTTGCCCAGCAGCAGTACGTTTGTTTAATAGGTATTTGTGACTGGCTTCTTTAGATAGAAAAATTAACATTCCGACATCAGTCTCAACTGTCTCCTTGATAAATCCATTCTAGCGCTTAGATGTCAAACACTGATCATACAGAGGATCACAAGTAGTGCTTGGACCTAAGCGCTAGTGCTAGCAACTTGACAGTAAGATAGAGCTGAAAAGCATCTAGTGTTTCTTCGTTCAAACCAAACTGGTTCTTGCTGATACAGTGAAAATCTGTGGGATTAGGTAGTTGAAGAACAGGGCCAGACTCTCTCTAGCCAGTGTATGAACTCAAAAGTTTATTTAGGTTGGTGGAACGGTGCCAGTTTATAGCACCTAGGGATCTGATCCCCACAACCTTTTTCCCTTTAAAAGTCAGAATTAACCAGGATAAACTCTTCAGTCCTAAGCTACAGGTTGCCTGAGGAAATATTTTGAAAGGATTTTTGCCCAAAATGTGAACATCTCAAAACCTAATTTCTGGGCATGTATTTGATGTATTATTAGAATTGCTGAGTGTAGTATGAGCATGTTTTGCATCCTATATGAAAAACCATGTAGACTGCAACTTTCTGGTACTTACGCAACAGCAGATCCCTTTTCCAGTAAGGCAGTTAGCATGCACAACTGGAAGTGCTAGCATGCTGTGCTACATTTATTTTTCCTGAATTCTAGCATGTAAGACCTGGCAACTTTACCTTGGCAAAGGACTGCAAGTTCACCAAAGCCTGCAGTTGATCTGAGCCTTAACTCTGCTTAATCCGGGGAACACCCCGGTGAACACCCTGGGCCTCTGTGGTCTCCACCAGCACCATGGCAGGACAAATGACCATGAACAGCTCACTGAAAGCCAGCGGAAAGTAGCCTCCTTGCTTAAGAGGCATTCCTTATGGAAGGCAGTCTTGACCAGGCCTACCCAATGACACCTTCTCCCTCTGTCTCCCCACAGCAAATAGTGGGATGGGTTAGCGAGAAGCCAGGGTGGAAAAAAAGCAGATCATAGCCTGCTCTGCAAATCACTGGCCCAGCGACCGTTCCCATGTCATAGAACAGGGTAAGGCAATTGACATATAGCAAGGGGAACACCAAAACAGATGTACTTCTGAGACACAGCTCCCGACTTAGGTCCCTGCTTTCCTCTCCAGCAACAGGTACTCAATAACATGATGGGTGCTGGTTCCTCTCTTTGCTGCTTAGTTCCTCCAGAACCATACATCAGCTCTTACTTACTGCTTCACACAGCTCCTTTCTCTTTTCTTCATGTATCTCTGCACTGCTATTTGGACATCCTTACTCTTGCAGTGAAAATCATCACCACTCATCAGTCCCCTGATTTTCTCACGACCTTCTTTCTACAGTGAGAAGAACATGGTGTCTTGTGGGTTCCAGCTCCCATCCAGCTGGCTTTATCCTTTTTAAATTCTATGTCTCAAATGATCTTAGCTTCCCCTCTCTAATCCTGGAGCCCTTTTTTGGACTCAGTATGAATCACCATGAAAAAGAGCAACAACAAAACTTTCTCCATCCCTTTTCTTCCATTTGCACACAGTCGGCAGAGTTGCTCGGTGCTTGGGATCTGGTTCATTTGGTGAACTCCTAGTGAGTCACCAGGAGTACATGCCGCAACCCTCTGAAGGCATCTTAGCCACGTGCTGACCTACTCCAGCCCTGTGTAGCTGGTGGGGTCTCATGGGGCTGCAGCGGATGAGTCCACAGTCAAGGAGTCAGCAGCACAGTGATAGCTAGGAGGAGCCGCGGTTTGGCGGTGGCTTCTTTCCCGAGGCTCCTTGGGTGTCAGCAGATGGCTGGGCACTGAGCAGCGCTGCTGGCCCTGGGGTTGCACTTCATTTTACATCTGTGTGTCTGCAAGGCCAGAGTCGGTCTCTCTGTGAGCAGAAGAGCAAAGAGCCTGAACACGTGCATGTGGAGAGGGCAGGAGGAGAAGGGGGTGTGTAAGGGGAGGAGTTGTTTGAAAAAAGAGCTCATAACCATGATTATGTGTTTGTACACATGTGGGTCTGTAGGATAAGAGAGAGACCAGCTTGTTCACTAGAAGTGATAGAAAAGTTTTGTGATTTTGATTTCAAGTTTTTCTGAAGATAGCTCACTACATCTTGAGCAGTTCACAGAATAGCTGAATTATTTCTTTTCCAGGGTAGCACTTTGAGAAAAGCCTTTCTGTGAATTTTTATGGTATTTTTCTTCTTGCTGTGGTATTCACAGATGTTAAGGGATGTGGGAGCGAACAGGCCCTCTAAATCCATAATCACTGTATGCAGTTACATTAATGAATGTCACCATTGATAAGTACTGTACGTTATATAACCAACGAAGCATTACCCAAACACAGAGCATTTTTATATGACCCATCAGAGCTATAAGGAGACATTTTGGTGCCGGGAGTATGTCCTCTGCTCCCCACTCCAGCCAGTGTTTTCCCAACTCCAAAGCTCCTTCTGGCCACCACTGCTGCCTGCACGTCCTCATCTTGGGTTGCAACCACAGTGACAAGAGCTGGTACCGGTCTGTTGCATTTTCCCAAGTTCAAAGTGCCCCTTTCACCCTGCTGTGCCTCTCCTGCCCATGCAAGCCTTGCACCCTCCTTTAAACTGAGTCTTCCTTCTCCTGGGAATGAGTCCTTGGTCTTGTGTTGCAGCCTATCCGACTTGAACAAGTTCATTTTGCATGTGCTTATCGTGTGACAGAAGACATCTGAAGTATCTTCCAGAGACGAACAATCAGCCTTTTGCACTGCATTCAAGGGGAGATTTGCTAACAGCTGTACAAAAATTGGGCTCAAACCCTCATCTGAAAGACAGATGAATAAAAAATGCAACAGACATTGCTGCTGAAAATAGAGAATAATTTCTGATTGCCACAGCTCTCTCTTTGTGGTTTAAAATAAGCCTTTCTGCATTAAGACTACAGTTTTCAAACCAATCAAAGTAAAAAAACAAATGTTCTTTCTGAGCATTGTTTCAATTATGTTTCCATGAGTGTACATACTTTTGATGTGTGAATTTTCCCATTAGATTCAGATTACTTTGGTTTGGACACCATCGATGAGGCATACCCTGTACAGTGGCAGTGGGATTAGACCTCTCATTTTTACCTCTGAGGGACCAAAGGAAATGAGTCAGCAAGTTGGCAAGGTCCTGTCTGATTGCAAAACTGCTGAGCATTATCAGTCCTTGGGATTCAATACCTATCCCCATGCCTTGCAGCTCCAGATCAGTCTGCTAGATGTCCATGGTTTCAGGGTAACGAATAAGCACATAGCTTTTATTATGCGCGCTACTCCAGCACAGGTCTTTTTGCATGGCCCATATATGCCTTTTAAGGACTGGCCGTTAGTCATTAGTAAGAATATTTATCACTCCTGTGATTGAATCAGCTGCTGCCCAGAAGCATTACATTTGTGTAATGGATTGATGTTACTAGTGTTTTTTGAGTTAAGACAGACACCACAAAGATTGTCCTGCCCACAAAGAAACTTGTGGAGGAAATGAGAAGAAGATAACTTGGAGGAGTAAGATTTGGGGTAGCCTTTCAAGAAGCAGCAAATCATCTTCTTTTCAGGGTAGAACTTGACTCATTTATGAGAATGACTCTATGTTTGCGCTGCCTGTGGCTGGACTCGATGGTTTAGGGGTTTTCTTCCACTTCTGCGTTCCCTGACTTCCACCTTAGGTGAGCTTTAAGCCTACTTTGTAGAGCAGGGAACCCAAAAAAGGCTAAGATGGACTAAGCATTTATTTTTCTTCTTTTCTTCATGCTCGCCTCTAAAGTTCTTCATCTGCAATGGGCAGCAAGTGTGAACCATGTCACAAAAATGAAATGTCAATACAGAAATAATACCATTTCTCAGGGACAATGTGAAGAGCAGGAATACAAACCTAGGTCTCAACAGCAGTGAGTGTTCCTAAATTAGTCTTGAAGAAATGCATCTCACCTAGACAAAATGCATGAAAAGTTACAGATTTTAGTATTATTTGCTCCTCTCCCCTGTCAAGTACCTACTGCTTTGCTGACTATGGACTATGGCTAGGTAAGGAAGGTAAGTTTGCTCTATGGAAGTCACAGTAATTGCCCCTATATTTCCATTCAACCACTCTCCAGTTTTTGATGTCCATCTCTTCCCATTAGATTATGGCTAAATTAGGTCAAAAATCTATTCCGATGGGATTTTGCTACTAATTTCAGTCAGAACAGGATTTCATCCCAGGAATGCCCGCAGCCTGGCAACTAATAACAACGAGACATCTGTGGCTTTCACCTACCCTGGCTTCGAGGGAGTTAAAAATTTGTATACAAAGAAACAAAAAGAGCTGCTTAAAATCTGATTTCCAGTGCAAGTCATCATTTACCATATGGTAAGGTATTTATCCCAACTAAGTGTTGTTCAGTAAATCATAGAGGTTTGCAGGAGGTGGGGGACAAGGAAGGGGGTTGTTGTTTTGATTTTAAAGTTCTGTGCAGCAAACTGTCTCAGTAAATTGCTGTCATTGCAATGGCTGTGAACCAGTCTGCTGTGTAAGTCTGATTGGAACAAGCCACCAGAAGCACTACCCTTTTTCCTCCCCCTTCCCCACACCCTTGCTGTGTGGATGGCAAATGCGATCGTCCTTCAAAGCTGGGCTGGATGCTGGGACCTTTCATGCACGACACTGCCTTATCTGATTTACAAGCAGACAAGACCTGTCAACCCAGGCACAGGAAAGAAAGGCAGACAGCTAATACTAGCATTTTCAACTTTGTTACAACTTTCAGTGGTGAAAAGCAAGTTCGCCTTGCGATAGTTGGGCAACTCAAGTTGCCAGAAAGGCAAATATCCAATATACACCCACTGGCCACCTCTACAGGGCTTTATGTTGTTGTTTGTCATTTATTTCTGTGGCTGGTACTAATTTTCAGTTTGTCATCCTTTGACTCATAGAAATTCTTCCTCTTCAAAAAGGATGCATCTCCCTGCTGACCATGGAAAAAATGTGGCATGCAATTCAATCCTTTCCTGATAGCACTGGAGACGAGGAGAGGGCAAGTTAGAACACCATGATGAGGAAGTTCTGTCATTTCCAGAAGGAAGCATGATTCACCGTGCAGAGCATTTTTGGGAGCCTGAATCAGAGCTGTCGAGGAAGTCAGTTCTTGGACAGTTTAGTGTTTAGTTTAACTATAACTTTACTGGTGAAATGTGTGCCTCTCCCCACAGCCAGTGGGTATGGCAAGATCAGATTACGTGCCACCGAGGAGCAGGCAAGAAAACTGCCAAGGAAGTGGCTTTCAAATTTTTCAGATAAAATAAGAAGTGTCCCAGAAAATCTGTCCTTAAATGTCATTGCAAAGCAGAGCTCTTCTAAAGCAGATTTAAGGGAGAAATATTTTCTCACACTTTTCCAGAGCACAGTGCAGGCAGTGGGAGGGACCTGCAGGGCAGCCATAAGGAGCCTGCAAGGGGAGGGCCACGCAGCGAGCTGCAGCTGGGCTCCTTCCCAAAAGGTCTGGAATTAGTGCACTAGTGGAGAGGTGGTTTCATTAGTCATGGCACAGACCCGCTAAGCAAAGCTACCCACAGAAAGAATGAGTTATGTGTTAGCTGCCAACAGGCTGCAGGATAAATTCAAGTTGTTGTTTTTAATCACCTATTGCACCCTAAAGGGATCGCGATTTGGTTAATGCAGTGTGTCCCCCTCCGCTCCCTGCACGCACCCCCTCATACACGTGCCATATTGCAGGAAACAAGATTAGACCAGAATGTCTTTCCATACTTTTTTGCCTCCCCACCTTCCTTTCTCCCCCACAGGAAAGACAAAGACTTATTGGCAAAGTGTTACACATCTGGGAAGGGTCCTCAGTTCAGGAACTTGGCATAGTCTTCCTCTACCACAGGTCTGAAGTGCTGTCCATTTTGGAGCAGGTGCCAACTATGCCTTTTCTCTGCAAATGTAGTTTAATAAAGTGAGGTGAGAGAAGAAAATCTATGCTATTATAGATGATGATTAGCAGACTGTTGGTACGTTTGTGTCTCCAGGGGCACGTGTATATCACTGGGCTCGAGCAGAGGGAACCAGCTAATAAGATATTTACTGTACAGGAGTATACACAAGCATCCAAAACATAGTGGTGGAGGGTGGTGTTTATGGCCTGTACATTTAAATAAATAGAAAACATCCTTCATACTCGCTCTTTGCACTCTGTTGCACAGGGATTTACATTTCTGGCCTCATGGATAAGGAAAGACTGAGTATCAGGGAGAGGCGAGTTCTTATAGGATGTGGGAGGAGAATGGGATACGCCGAGCATGCCTACGCATCCCTTGAAAACGTCACTTGGTCTGGGAGCCAAAAGGTAAGGGAGTGAGTTTGCTGACTATGACACACGGTGGGAGGAGATCTGGGACACAAAGGAGTCATGGGTGTGAACCAGGAAACAAGCCCGTGCCCACCCAGCTTTTTTGTTTGCTTGAGGAGGATGTAAAATATGCTTACACCAGTTGTGCTCCAGCTCCCGCACTAATTGTTAACAATAAAAGGTCACCAGAAAACAATTGCTGGGAACCAGAATTACACAAGGGGCCTGGGTAATGTGATCACTCCTTCGCGGGAGAATGCCATCCCGCCAGGGAGCCGGGTACCGGGCGATCCTCGGGAGTGACTCGCCAGGTCAGATGAGGAAGGGAGTGCGCACTTGTGTCAGTCACCTCCCCCCCACACCCCATCAGCTCCCTGCTCCCACATGGACAGGCACGCACCAGGCAGTCTCTTTCAAGCTTATGTAGCCCTTATTTTAGGGAGTTTAAATGTAAGGTGAAGTGCTCTTCTTTTCCCTGTTATCCTGGGAGGAAAATACTGGCTTCGACTACCATTGCTACGGCAGAGTTGGGGCATTAAGGGGGAGTGCTGGTAGGTTTGCATGGCAGGAACAAGGACTGCCATCTGGGGGATGACTGGGGTGAGCTGGAAGGCTGTTAGCATAAGCCAAAGGAAAAAGAGGGAGGTACCCTTCAAAGTCTCTTACTCCCTCCCAAAATACATTCATACTTCATGGGTGTGAGTACTGCTCAGGAAGAAATTTCTAAGCCAGCATTAAATTCAACTGCGTGAGCATCAGTAACACCAGCAAGGGCTCAAAAATCCTGCCAGCATGTTGGGTAAGTACTTTGGCAACCCACCCCACGCCAGCTCTCTGCTGTTACGGCTCTCCGGTCTACTTGCATACATCTGCTTGCACATGTCTGCTTGCGTAGTCAGTACACCACGGGCTGCTCTCCGGCCATCTTGCTAGTTTAACCTTCAGGACTGAGCAAAATTAAAGGATGTCTGAACCAATGAGAGATGCTTTTAGGCCATGTCCATGCTGAGGAACAGCCTGACTTGTCAGACAGAGGCTGAATCCAGGCATTTCAGCAGTCAGTAGCAAGTACAGGTATAAAAATGCACACCCCTGTGTGGAGGTGGAGGCATTCTGGAGCACCCTATGACTGAGCAGCCTCAAACCCTGCCTGCCCTGCCTCCACACCAGGTCCACACAAGTGCAGCTATTCCTAGATGGTCCAAAGACAATTACTTATCTTTTCCTATACCTTGCCCTCTGAGAAGTTGTATGTGTATCTAGCCCACCCTCACCTGAAGTCCTGGTCCCTGAGCTTTCTGTTGCTCCATCCATCCAGAACAGTACAACTTTGCTGACCCCACAAACACTCCCCTCAGCCACCACAATTCATATCCAGTTCCTGCAACCAGACTTCATAGCCAGAGAGAGAGAACACAGATCGTGGGACAGAGAGATGTGAAAAGCAGTCATTAGTGGACAGTGCACTACTGTTTTCCCTTCCTCTAGTGACTGCACATGCCTGATCCCCCCATGCAATTTCGAAGCTGTTCTCTTTGGCGATGGGGCTCAAGTCTGTTAAAAGACGCCCCACCAAAAACCAATTTCCCAAAAGCTCCACCAAGTCTAGAGACAGTGGTAAGGATGCAATGCTTTGCAAAGAAAGGAACAGATGACCAAGTAACTGCTCCGTAGATGTTCAGTACAGATAAGTTTCTTGAGAAAGCCACAGGATTAGCATGTAGAATAGGAAGATGTGGGTAAGAAGCTCTCAAGCAGCTGAAGGACACTGTGAGAAAGATTAGGTGATTTATGTGAGGCGAACTTGCTGAATTCTCAATCCTTCCCACATGCAGTTTCCTCATGTGAAGGATTTTGCTCTCTGCAGACAAGGAGAGCTCAATGAGTGCCAAGGTGCATCATCTTATCCTGTGCGGCTGTGAGGTCTGGGAGCAAAAAGGGGAAGCAAGATTAATTTGGAGCCAGGTTCTCACTGAAACACCATCATTATAAAAAGTGGAGGCCAGAGACCTATAGTTCCCTTTGAACGTATATGCTAGAAGCTGCTGGAGCATGTCTGGTGTCATGCAGATACTATATGCAAGTCATACAGTCCGGGGGCTGTAGTGTGCCCAGTACCAATGCCAGAAAAGAAATTCAAGAGCCAGAAGACTGTAGGTGGCACTGATATTTTGACTATCAATGAATCTGGCCCCATGGGGTTCAGTTTGGTCACAGCACATAAGAAAGATGCAGATAATCTGGGGAAGGTCCAGACCATTATAGCATTCACCACAGCTTCAAACATTATCTGTGGGGGGAAGACTGGAAAAACTGTATTTGCTTACTGTAAAGAAAAGGACATGGGAGACAATACTGAGAATATCTTTAAATATCTAAAGGATTACTACAAATGGCAGAAGAATACATCTGTGTTAGCCTGTGGTGAGCTGCAGAGGTAGGGAGAGGCTTAAGCTGGAACAG
Source organism: Ibycter americanus (assembly GCA_035590275.1). Taxonomy (NCBI): domain Eukaryota; kingdom Metazoa; phylum Chordata; class Aves; order Falconiformes; family Falconidae; genus Ibycter; species Ibycter americanus. The sequence continues at coordinate 80,944,450 of JAVJGI010000014.1, forward strand.
GGAAAATTCTTATTAGACACCAAGGGAAAAAACCTCAAGCTTTGTGACAGTATGATTATGAAGCCCTGTAACGGGTTGCCTGGAGAAATTCTAGAGTCTCCAGCACTGGATGCCTTTAAGAACAGGAAAACAGCAGCCAGAAAGGACAAGGACATAGCTGATGCTACCACGGATAACCTCCTGAGTTCCTTCCATGTAGTACGCAAGTACTACAGTGAAGAAGAGGAAAAAACTATTTTCCAAGTTGTCCCTCATTCATTCCCATTTCCGCCTGTATCACTTTTCATTCCAACTGCATTAAAATGAGCAAAATCATTCCTCTGTTAACATATGACTGTATAGTAAAACCCATGAGTTAGGAAAGAGCAGGTCCTGTGAAAACAGAGGATATGAAAAATTGTACTTTTATTACAGTGACCAAATCCTCCTTTTTCATAGAGCGGGTCTGATTTTGTTCATTTGCTCTTACCAAGCAGAATTAATGGTTACTGTTTTCTATAAAATAGAGCTTCCATGACTGAAAAAAGTTATTTTACAGCACTCAGTGTTCAGCTTATAAAATTTAAAAGCTGTATGAGGAGTTTTACATTTTGAAACATTTACTTTTTGGTGAACTATAAAGATGAGTCTTAATGCCCAGATTTCTGAATCAGTAAAAATGCTCAAATGTCTTTGTCAGCAGGGTAGTGAAACTACAGCCAAAATACCACTAAACAAAAGATAAAATCTTGGATGAAATGCCCTAGCCTTTACTGACGTTTGTGAGAAGTGCTGCCTCCTCATTATAGAGATATGAGCAAAAAGTGAATCCTGCCACCATGTCTTACCAATGGGTACACTGAGTGAAACGGGCCTTAAATAGGCCAGTTTAAGTAGTGCAGTGCCCTGTGCACTGGGACTTTTATCACGTCCTTTTGATAAGAAGATCTTTATGACAGTAAGTGTAGATTATACTTACTGTTATACTGAAGGATGAGTTCCAGCTTTTGTCCTAAATTCTACCTCCTTCTCCTCTCTGCTACATTTTTAGCAGCTCAAAACTTTTGGAAGCAATTCCTTTTGTAATTACAATTGTCACATTCACTGATATCACTTCTGTGGTAAAAGAATCCATGTTAGATTGAATAACCTTTTTCTTTTTTAATCATTTGGATATCCATTAGGTGTAATTTGAAATGCAGCCCTATAGCTCAGAACTAACAAGGAGACACCCCAGAAGGATCTGAAAGAGACCTGTGAAACAAAATCAGGCCTCAGATGACAATTAGATCTGTAAGGGTCCACTACCCACATCACCTTTTATGGGCTCACGGTCCATGGTTGCAATAGAGGTCTCAGTGAGTAATCTAAAACTGGAAGAAAAAAACCCCAGGATTCAGGATGTTAAAAGGATCAATGCCCTGGAAAGTGTTAATGTGACTGTGGATTTGAAATCTCACACTTTCTTGTCCCAAGAGGGTCATGTGCATGTGGGCACTCTGGTGACACAGGTTTGGTCCAAAGAGATGATGCCCCATGCTGATGGTGTTCATTGATCCTGCAGTCTCAGATACCTTCATGTCAGGGGACTAAGGGGACAAATTATTTGAAGCATAATGATTAAACATGGCTTGAGATCATGATGGGGGAATGTACACCTGTTCAGATTTGGCTTTCCAGTTTTTTTTTTTCCTACTATGAGTAGGTAGTATAGTGTATGCTCACCACCAGCAGCCCTAGCCTTCAAGCACCGTGACTGAAGAAAAGTCCTGTCAGTTCCTTCAGAGCTAGGCTTCCAGCAAAAAGCAGGCATCCCCCACATGGCAGAGGCGTCAGTTAGAGCCTCACAGCCAGGTCTATGCTGAACCAGGCCCCATTTAGAAAAAAATCATTCTTAGCATGTGAAATTTTCTGATATTATACAGAGCCTGAAACATAGTCCTAGCTGTCCACTCAATGGGATTCCAGGAGCCTGAAGGAAAATAAATTGCTAGATTGGTAGCAACCATGGTCTACATTGTAAGCAGTTATTGTAAGGTTAGTGTCTTTGCTAGGAAGGAGGGGTAGGGATTGCAATATTTATCTAACATACAAATGTGTATAGGCATCTATATTTCAGTATTACCTGTAAGTGGAAAGCAGTCTAACCAAATTCCCTTCCTCAGGGCACATCTTGCCAAGTGTACTCCCTGTCCCATCACGTGTGCAAATCTTCATCATCAAACAGGAACTTTCTCTGGCTGGAAAGCAGTAACTTGTAATGCAAAGCATGCCAGTGTATGTCAGCAGTATTACTCCCCTGGCACTGCTCCTCCCTGTTAATTGTAGAGTAGAAAACATTCTTCTTCAGGCTTTTCCTCTAACTACCCCAGTGCAAAAGCCAGAAACCGTGGACATTTGTGTGGAGGGAATTTGGCAGCTGAAATGCGTGGAAGCCTGGCGCTGGCATGAGCATTTCCAAGAGCAGCATCTGGACCCCTGGTTAACTTCCTGACTGATCTCTTGCCTCAGACAGGATGCCAACCATGATAAGTGCACTAAGCATAAGGGGGAGGGCTGGGCAGAAGCTTGGACATTTCTTACAGTTTTAAAAATAGCAGAGCAAATCCAAAGCACATTGGCAGAAAGCATGTAGCTTCAAAACTCAACTGAAACGTGCCTTCTCCTCTTGATTGTCTTGCGGATTATTCCCCAGGTTGATTTTCTGCTTGTCCCAGCAGCAAAGCCACAGCTGCAACCTCACTTACACAAACGGGTGAGTTCGGAGCTCAAACAGCGAGTGCATTTCTGGTGCATAGTGAACAGCTTCATGGCTCAATTTACAGGAGCATCTGTGTCAGAACTACTGTGATGTTTGCAAAGTCCATCAGCATTTTGATTGTATGCGGGAAGATGGTTGTTTTGTATGTGGCATTTTCCTCATTTCCTCAGTCAGAAGAAACCTTATACTGGCTTTCCAAAACAAAAGGAACAAAGGTCCTGTTTAGGTTGCCTCTCAGCTGTGGGTACATATGTGTGTGTGGGGTGCACTTATATGTGTATAGGAGAGACTTACCTGGTCAATAGGACTTTAGTCTGTGCTGACTCACAGGCTACAGGTGACTGCAGAGTTATTAGGTTCTTCTTTCACCCAAACAAATCCAGCTTCCCCACTGTTTGACTCATTCATTTGTAGGTGTTAGATTAAAACATAGTTTGACGTTGCTACCTGTCCATTGACCTACCTAGGGATAACTCTGTGTAGGGACTTAAGCAGCTGGCAGCATGTTATTCCAGTACCCCACTCCTGCACAGGGCTTGTACATCCCAACCCATGCTCAGCTTTCACCACCACAGTGTCTGGAGCATTTAGGCATGAAAATGTGACAAGTAACTTCTCTGGGACCAGAGTCAATCACTTTTCCTGCACACTAACAGCCTATACATACACAGATGAAAACATGCAAGTGTTTGCAAACTGGATAAATACCGTCACACCCTTTACACAAAAATCACCCAGTTCTGTGTTGATTCACCATTTCTCTTTTCATCATAGAGAAGACTAACACTTTGTGAATAATAAAGTATTTTGTAAATGGGAAATAAATGGCATCAGATAAAAACTCTTGGTTGAACACCTGATTTCTCTTGTCCTTGTGCTGCTCTTTCCATTACTATTTTTACCCTGTCATTGTTGTCTAAAGGTGAGAAGAATAGAATAACAAAAACCAAAGACTGTTACCCAAGATGTACATTGCATCCTGAGACTCTTCAGCACAAGTACAAACAAAGTTGATTTCCTGCCATGACAAGGTAGCAAGGAGGTGTGCCAGAGGAGGAAAATGATCTTTTTACAAAGAGAACCTCATCACACACAACTTTATTACCAGACACAAACACAGGGAGTTAAAAAAACTTTTAAAAAAATGATCAGGTACAGGGTAGAAGGATGAAGTCAGGACTTAAAATCATTTCTCCAAACTGTGGCAAATACATTCTGAATTCTGATCGTGCCTGGACTCTTGGCAGGTGACTCATTCATCTGCAGCATGGAGAGAAGACTTTTTAACACTGTCCATCCATAGGACATTCCACTGACAGGAAACACTGGCATACTTCAGTCACTTGGCAATTCTCATCAGGCCATGAAGGTATGTTAGTCATGCTCTTATTGACAAAGTTTTTGATACTTCTGCTTTGCAGGAAGCAATGAAGCCTTTGCGTCTCAGAGACACGCTCCCCCTTATAGATGTCGTGCAAAGAGTGAGACTGTAATATCTTAAATTTTGTTCCAGGTTTGTCTGATAAGTGGGCGGCAATAGTTAGAGGCCAATTTGTGCTTTTCCATCACACTGTCTAGACATATTTGCAAGCACTGTGTTGCCTTAAAGAGGAAAGGGTATATCATATATTACACAATAATGGGTTATTTTTACTTGTAATGCATTAAGAGGCTGTTTTCAATCAGAAACCATTTGATATGAGGGTATGTTCTGGACAATAAATGGAAAAAGTGGAGCATATCCTTTTTTTTCTTTTTTCACACAGCAGACAATAGCCATACTTTCCATATAGACAGGAAAAGGCTTAGGTTTATATATAGAAATACAGTATACTTTATATGCATACATAATGTATTGATTTGTTTAAAAACTATCACTGTACAATTGGTTGAAGCTGCAAAATAGATACACACCTATGTAAATGCTTTACTACAACCCAGAAAAGACAAATCTGGAAACTCTGAGATTCCTTCCCATCAGACTCTGAAGACATGACAGGCATGGTACGAGGGTCGTGTGCCGTTCAGCAGTTGCCCAGAGCCACCAAATCTGCTCTGTTCGGCATCTCTGTGTCATAACTTATGGTCCCCCTTGGCTCCCACAATATCTTCTTGAAGGTGTATCTTCTCACCTCCTCTTCATCCTACCACTCCTAACCGGGTACCAGTTTTATGTTCTTACTGGCACTGCAACCAGCAGGTCTGGTGTGGGGCCCAGTTTCTCTTTAGGGTTGTGGAGATCCTCAGTCCCATACCCCCCGGCTACCTGGCACCTCTTTTAGCTTGGGCTGTCCACTGTCCTCTTCTGTCCTGGGGTCTGGAGAAGGTGCCCTGCATTTCTTGAGTGGGGCATCTCCATAGCAGAGCAGTCTTCTGCAAGGCCACAAGCTGTCTGGGGCCACCCTTTCCCCAGTGAAGTAAGAGATAAAACCACTTTCATGGGAGGGCAACAGTTCCCAGGTGGCAGCTAGGTGGGTGTTTTTGTTGGGTTTTTTTCCCCCCTTTCTCTCTCTACACATGCAGTTTCCTGAGGACACGGACATTGGCACGGTGGTGGGCTATTCCTGGCTTGCTGGAGTCCAGGCCACATAAGCAGTTAAAGAACTTCTGCTTCACCACTACTGTTCTACAGTTTAACAGAGCTAAGTCACTTTTTGACTCTAGCTTCTTGCAGAAAACATTTGCATTGTTTTAAGATGATTTGCCACTAAGCTAAGACACCGGGGGTTAGGAAGGCTAGGAGTTACATGTTTAAAACTAGGTTCATTTCGAATTGGATGAATTCCTGCTCACCAGACTATGATCCACAGTCAGGCATTATGGTCAGATTATTTAATACATTAGCAAAAGTGAATTTGATGGACACAGTCACCAGCTGGACTGTGATCTGATAAGGCTGTCTCAGAGAAGACACAGAACAAATACATTTGTTTTTTTCAGGCACTGTAAACAGATCTGTGTTTATTCCAAAGGACTTTTTTTTTTCTGTGCTACCAACATGTAATCTTTCACTTCACTTAATATTTCAATTTTGTTTGTTTGCTGGTTTTTACATATGCTAAAACCCTTAATAGGATTCTTCAGCCTTGTATTTCATGTCAGGCAGATAACAAACTTCTCCAATGTTCCTTTTTAGATTTCTCAAGCCCCACATGGCTGCCTTGCTCTTTTTAATACATTTTTTCCCAGCTGTTTTTTAATGAAGACAGGAAGAAGTACAGTAAGAGTACTAGGCTACTTCCAATTGTAACCATTAATGGCCATGGTAGGCAAAAATTCACAAATCCCATTACAGACAAGAAAATAAATCTCTCTCTCTACCATGAAGCTGTGGTGTAAGGACTGAAATACTCTCTAAGCCATAAAAGTTGAACTTGGAGTGAGGAGAACTCCAGCCGTCACCTTGCATATTTCATTTGTTACAGGCCATCTGTGTGCATCATCAGGGATCTCAGGAAAATATTACTCAGCTGTCTTTTATCTCTGTCTAGTCTAGCTGGAGCGTGGGTAGCAGAACACAAAGAAACAGGTTCCTAACTTCAGTCTGATGGTAAAAGATGCTGGTAACTAATAGAAGCAAATGTTTTGTATTGATTAATAATACAGGGCTATAACCCACTGAATCTGCTGCGCATGGAGCATAGTTTAGAAAACAAATAATGAGTTTCTTCCTAATGAGCTCTTTATTGCTTGTTGAAGTGGAATGTGAGAGTAGAAAGTAAAGCTCAGGTATCAAAAGAAGTGGTGATGACGGGTTGAGGGGGGTCACTTGTGAAAACAGTGGAAATCAAATCAATTAGGCCTGTCAGCTGGAAAACATCATGGGGAATTAACACTTGTTTGTCTGGATTCCTGCAGCCTGAAAGAAAGTACACCAAAAATGTATTCAGGTAACAAAGAAAGTGCTCAATGAAAATTGTGGTTTAATTAAAAGAAAAAGAAGTGTTATGTAAAACTTACATCCACTGACAAATGAAATAAGTAAATAAGATAAAACTTTAAAAACAGCAGTACGCTTTTAACCTTCAGAAGCAAATGCATCTGCACAGCAACAATGGACAGAGGTAAAGGTACCACCTCTGTAAACTTCAGGGCTCATAAAGAGTAGAACCTGGCAGGGTGCTGCTGAGAGTGGGGAGATTTTGCCTGGTTGCCGTGAAACTGAAATTACAGCTGGTGGCATAAATTGAAAAGGCATGCAAAAAATCCAGGGAATATTTGGATCATGGGGCTACAAAGGAGGGAAACCTTGAGGGCAGAGGCATTCAGGAGTCTTTGGATCTCAAACTCGTTTCTGGTTTATTTTGTTTTCTCTCACTTCAAGGTTGAACTGTACTGAAAGACCCTTCCCTCTACTGCAAAAGAGCCTTTTTTTTTTTTTCATATTGCACTCCAGGAGAGCAAAGATGGTGCCAGGGCAGCTACAACCACAGCTTCTACTGGATCAGTGCCTGACTGAAGAAAGCAGGAATTCAGAACTACGGTCTCCAAGGCCTCTGACTAAACTCATTAAAACTTGGACACAAATATTAAGAGGTAAGATGCCTTGGCCCCGATCCCCTCTCCTCCCCTAACTCCGGCAGACACCAGGGAGTGTCCCCCAGACCCTGCCCCTGGGGCTGCCAGAAGGGTGACTGAGGGGAACAAGGTAGGGATGCTCTCCTGCATCAGCCTGGACTATGCAGAGCACAGGCCAGTTTACCAAAGCCGGGGGCTCAAGTTTACCTGCACACAAGTCCCAGGCTGCCAGACAGGCTGATTTCATGGATGCTTTTTATCACTGGTTAATTTGTGTAGGTTCTACTGAAAGACCCCAAAGACCCAAGAAATATTGTAGGAATAAGCAACAGGATCAAAACATTTCAACAACTTTCACTTATGCTAAAATAGAAGGGGCTAGTGAATTACTTCTTTCTCTCTTAAATTTGAATGTACCGTTACTGATTTGTAAGTGCTGTTTTCAGTGTGAAGTGGTTGAGGTAGCACTGACTGGGTTCCAGAATAACAAAGACAATTGTTCTTTCCCTGTTCTCGTGTTTTATATACCTACTACACATACACATTCTTGGCACACACTATGGTTTTTACAGTGCACAGTTTTTAATGCAATTAGAAAAAGAAACAATTTCAAATGGCAGGAATAAGAAAGTACAGTCATGAATGGCTTAGTACTTTTCATTCAGAGGGTAAAACATTTCTTCTGTCTAGCAGCTTTTGAATCACTCTGTCCAGTGTTTCAAGGGTCATGGACATCTCTAGCTGTAGTTTGAATTATTTTATTTGTATAAATGTGTATAAATTTTTTTTTAACTTTTTTTTTTTTTGCTGTACTTGGATGAAATAATAGAAGAGAGAAGTGTTTAACTTTTTCTTTGTTACTCCAGCCATTAAAAAGCCCTGGGCACCCGTGCTCTCACATATTTCATTTTACAGTGAAATTGGGATATTAAGTCAACTAACTTACACATTTCAATACAAGTGAAATACAACAAAGCAAGGGCTGACTTGTGGCCCTTTACAGGTCAGTGGTAGAGAAGGTGCAGAAAGATGTTTGGAGCTCCCCTGCTCCCCCCTGTTAACACATGCATGTTTCCTTAAGGAAGTGGTGATTACACCTTGTTGTTGGCAGTGCAAAGCTTAGTAAATCTTTACATTTTCACTATGGAAGAAGGGAATTTACTCTTTCTTCTGTGGGCAGCCAGCCAGTGAAAGGTGATGGGAAATACATGACATCCTGTTCTGCCTACCTTTCATCTCTCCTGTTCAGAGACACATTTTGAGCCTGACATGCAGGTGTAATTAAAAACAGGTTGGTGCCATGCACAGCTCAGCAGATGCATGCAAAATTAGTACCTGCTGTGAATCCAAGTACATTGGCTTTATGAAACAGCCAGGTATTTTCAAATTGTCTCTTGTAACTGCAATAATATCAACATAAGAACAAAATGGATCATGTGGCTTTCACTAGCATAGATCGGCTCAGTGGCTAGCACTTTTCTCAGTAGTACTCCAAGTAATGTAATGCTAACTATTCATGCTAGCATTTTCCAAAGAAGTTAAAAGTATTACACTGGTGCATTTCACACTTTAAAAAAAATCCCTCTTTTACTGCATTTCCAGGGCATGCTCCTCATGCAGGTAGCAGTGCAGCATCTGCATTCTCCAGCTGGCCGCTGCTGTGCACCAGGGCTGGGGCTGGAAACAGCTGATGCGCTGGTCATCCTCCTTTGCCATGGTCTTTAAAAGATATCTCTGAGGAGGATGCAGTTCTGGAGTCTACTCACTGGCAGCACATACTTGGCATGCCTAGTGCAGCTGCCATACCTTCTCTTCCCTGAGGGAGCCAAAATAGGAGAGGGAGATGCAGGCAGGAGATGTTTGCTCTGCAAGCGACCTTGCCCTGCTCTGCCATAAGTGATGAGAGACTATTGTCAGGAGGCGATTCTAGGTGGGGACACATGCCAGAAGTGGCAGAGAGCAGAGGCTGAGGCCATAAAATTTGATGGCATCAGAGCTTTCAACTGCAGTACTTCACATAGATGCCATGCTGGCTCCTCCCTGGCAACTGGCACCAAGAAAAACACAGTTAAAAAAAGATCCATCTCTTGTCATCTGCCTCACCAGCAGTTCAGGCAGGATTTGTTGCTTTCAACACTGGGGCAATGTTGGCTACTAAAATTCTCTCCGTTTTAGTTTAGCGATCCCAGACCATGAGTAGGAGCAGTCATTCACCTCAGACGAGCGTAGCATCATAAATCTGTTCAGCTGCACATTTTAGCTCTGTGGTGTCAGACAGGCATAATTAGAGCTCCAGAGTCCAAGTGCCACCACACTAGTCTTACAGAAGTGCAATTGCCCACGCTTTATGTGAGTCATCTGGTGGGAGAGGAGAATTAGGCCCAACATGTCTAGGCTGAAGCAATGATTTAATCAAACTGCTCCTTCCAGCTCTGACAAGTGTCTTTTTATGCTTCATGGTGTTTAGTTTGAAGTTGCCAGTTGGAATTTTTCACACCTGTGGTTTATTTAAGCCCTTATTCTGCTGTAGCTCTTCCATTTAAGACAATAAATGTGTCCTGTATAGCTGTGAAGTATTAGGTGAGGGAGACATTTATGTGCAGGTGACGAGAATAAATGAATGATACATGCGATGCTACATTTGCTATTACTTTCCAAATACAGACAACTGCTGCCCATGACCTCCCAACGCAAAAACTGTTAAATGCAGTAAGGAGCGCCTGGCTGAGTCCTCAAAGTATTTAGAATGTGTGCTTTGGCTATTCATGCAAGTAAAATTTTCATACCATATATAAATATTCCCAAGAATGATCACATGGGCTGATTGTGTTCATCAGGAATATTTAATGAGATAAAAGGAATAACTTCAATTTAATGCCATCACACCTGTGATCAAATCTACTTAACAGAAAGGAAAATGGAAAATATTTACAGAATAAAATTTCCAAAAATAAATAGGAAATTCCCACTGGAAAAAACAAAGGCAGGCAATGCAAGCAGATCAGACATTGCCATACTTGAAAAGTGGAGTTACAAAGTAACCCAAAACGATTTCAGACAGTAGAGATGGTACAGTGGGTTTATCAAGATTTTAATCTACAGATAAGCAAAAAAGGAATGTTTTTAAGCATTAGAAATTATTGGAGTTTGTTAATCATTCATTTTCAAAAATCCTGTCTTCCTCCAGAAGTTTAAAGTTAACCAAAGAATAAGCAGTTTTATCTATTCGAATTACCTTGCTTCAGACACAGTAGAACTTCCATTGTCAGGGGCAGCAAGAGACTAACATTTCCAACTTCCATTCTTAGGTGTAACATTTCAAAACAATTATTCAAAAAATAAAAAAAAAAAGGGAAAGCAACAAATTATATATTATCTTGTAATAGCATCTTCTTTTAAGGCATTTTATTTAGAACAGCTGTGGTTTCTACCATTTTCCATCAATGTCCTGCTCATCTCACTTGCACTATCAAGATAAATGCTTTTTAGATTCACGTGGCTGGACCTTGCATTTAAACAGGCTGTAATCTCCATGGCCAGAGATGCTATGAATAATTGAAATACCAGAGAATAAATAGTTTTACTAACCATGTATTGCCTTAAATAATCAGAGCATCTGGTAGATCCACATACATTTAATTAATTTGCTGTTGGTTTGCTCCATTGCATAATTAACTATTTAATTTCATTGCCCTCTGGATTTGATCACTAATTAATTATCCCTTGCTAATTCATTGATCAGCTGCTTGTGCCTCATCTTGCTTTACTAGCCACCATGTTTACCTTCTACTCTATTGTAACAGCCCTCCTCCCTTTTCTGTAGCTTCCCAATTTCCATTCCTCTTGTTTTCCTTTCTCTGCTGTCATACACTTGCCTGCCTCAGCAGTGGGCCAGCCCAGCCTCCGTCAGGGCACAACAGGCCACCCCCAGAGACAGTGGACATGGCCAAGCACCACATTCAGGTGTTGAAGAGAGTGGGGACCTCACTGACAGGGCAAAAGCTATCTGAAGTGCAATGATCCCAGGAGACAGTACCATCCTGGTTACAATGCATTCACTTCCAGTTATTAAAGAAAACATAGCTGAACTAGGGGGACATAATTTAGGATAAATGCAACTTACAGTTTGTTGAAATGGGAAGGATTTAATGACTTAGGGACTTGCTGTCCCTAAGACAGAAACTGCTCACTGGCTGTCTTAAACCTACCATTAACGTTTCGTAGCATCCTGCAGGTTGCCAAAAACAATGTTATATGCAGCATAACCAAAAATTACCTAGGAAATTAGGTCCTATGGGTGCACCCAAATCTTTGCAGTCTTAAATAAATAACTAATGCCTAGAATACAGATGTTTTCCTCTCCACTAAGAACCTGTGTGCTCCTCGTCTAATCTGGGCTCATTTAATTCTCCCAGAAGTCTTTAAAGCTACCTCTACTAAGCATTTTGGATATTTTTTTCTCACAAACTGCTTTTGTGAACTTGCGCTGTCTGCTGCAACCCGTTCAGTCAGCGAGGTTTGGGAGTGTGATGGTGACTCTGAATTCAATCTTCTAATGTTAGATTCTCATTATCTAAGTATAGCTGATACGTTTTATTTCTGTGAAAGCTTGTTTGGATTTCCGTCTGCTCCACTCTCTTCTGGTTTAGATTTCTCATCTGAATGCTGTCCAGAATCTGGTGCTTACACTACCATTCACCATATCGCTTTTTGCTAATTGCTCCCATATTCAGAAGAGTCACGTGTGCCAAATTGCTGAATTGTGACTGTACTTCCAGGCAGCTACTAGCACCTCCCTAAAGAGGCAATTAAAACGCCAAACAGTGCAGGGGCAGGAAAATTGCCTGTGAGAGGCTCTGGGGGTCACCCGGCATTTCTTCAAAAATGTCTTTTTCGTGTGTTTGACCTTTCTAAAAGAGGGAACATTTTTACTGCTAAATTTTTGTCTTTCTTTCAGCAGACTGAAAGGCTGTTTCAGATGATCATTACTTGAGATGGTCAGGCAATGTTCATTTTGACTGAGTGGCAGTTCTGCCCTGACACTGATTCGGAGGACTGAAGTAGGCTCTTCATTTCTTGCATGTGAGGAACACTGCTGACCTCAGCAGGACTGTGTATGCCTTTGGAGATAAGTGTGTAACCACATGTTTTGATGAATTAAGTGACTTTCCTTGAGATTGCTCCTAGAGGTTGTTATCACTCTTCGAAAGGAGGCTTAGGCAACTAGATCACAGAAGCCCTGAAACAGAACAAAGTGGGGCTAGTTACTGCTAAAATCTAGTCCTAATTACCTGCTTTCATAAAACTTTGACAGGATAGAGCTTTTTGTTCCTATTACCAAATAAAAGGAACAAGATCCCTTAATTCAGTATTCATCAGTATTCTAGGTAACGTCAGGTGAACATAGCAGGACTCAGACAGATGTCATTTCTGGAAACACAAAGAACCTCCTTAGACTGAAGGTGCATCATTAAAAGTAGTAAGAATAGTATTTTCAAAATTAGTTCAAACTACTGGGTCATACAGGAATTGATTTGGCTCATATATAAGAGAGGAACTGGTGGGAAGAAAGAGGAAAAAGAGCTTTCTGCTCTGTGCTGATGAGAATCACAGAGTAACTCCATGTCCAGTCCCACATGTCCTTGGTGGTCTGGGGAAAGCACCCCTGAGCCCCAGGGCACCCAGGCTCGGTTGTGTTTCCCTCCACCCTCCAGGGGAGCCTCCTCTGGCTATGGAGGGAGCCTAGACATTGAAAGTTAAGAAGCTCATCTGCCTTAAATGTCCATTGAAAGCATCTCCATACAAAGCTTCACTCACATTACACCTGAACACATATTTTTGGACATGTGTCTTCCATTTGAAAACTAGAAGGCTGAAAAATGCTTCTGGGTCTTTGGAGAAGGGAAGGAGATGGAAGGGACGGAGGATGAAGCTTTTCCAGCATCAAGATCATTGAACCAGTCCTGCACCAGGGTCACGTATCTCTTTCATTTTCAAAAGCTCATTTTTATGCTGCAGTATGTTTACCCAGGCACCTTCCTACACACAGGGAGCAGCTTAGGCCTGGCAGCAGCAACATCTAAGACAAATTGTTCAGTGCTGGGCAAAGAGCACAATAAAACCCCAACAGCTCTTGGTGCTCTAGTTTGCACCTCGGCAAAATAAGTGTATCCATTCACCCCGGAGGTGGGACCGGCAATAGAAGATCTTTCCATAAAGATGAAGAAAACCTTCAGGAAATAGGGGAAAGGCTATTTTTCAGCCAAAGTATTCCACTTTTCTAATTTGAAAATTAGTAAGAGGGAGGACAGCATGAGCAGTCAGTGACTGACGGGAAAGGTGAGGTGCTTCAGAGGTCAGGTCGTCCTACAGCAGCAGAAATGCCCCTGCCTGCCAGGTGTCAGCCCCGAGGTGTCCCCCCTCAGCTGGCTGCCAAAATCGCCAGAGAGGAGGAAGGCCGGAGCGGCTGAGGAGAAGTGAAGACGCGCGGATTTGCGGTTGCCCTGGCAAGGCCAGCCTGGCCCAGGCTGGCCACAGTGCCGTCGCCTGAGCGCAGCCCCGGGGCAGTGGGGAGGGCTTAGTTATACCCAACGTCCACACGTCAATCTCGGAGGGCTAGAAATAACATCTTTTGCAGATTCAGCTCAAGTTTGCCAAATACTTGGGATACTTCTTTGTCTCTGGGACTGGTTCACCAGTGACGGGATCAAGAGGAGCAGGAGCATTCGTGCACCCCCTGCTCTGAACCCGGGGCTGATGGTGCATCCGCCGGGAGCTGCCACGGCCGATCCCTTTCGCCTCTGCCTCTGCCGGCCCCATGGAGGAAATGTCGAGGAGCGAGGAACAAGTGCAGATTTGTCTGGTTCAGTAGCTTTGAGACAGCACCTGGCAACGTAGTGTGGAGACAGACACGAGCCTTCAAAAAAAGTTGGCTCTGGCCCACGGCGAGCGCCAAGCCCTGCCGGGCAGAGGGTCCAGGCAGTGGGCAGTTTCCTGAACGGTGTTTCTGGCGTAAGGGGAACCTGGCTGAAAACAGTTTCATTTTAAATCGCTTAAAGATATATTTGCTGGGGGAAATAATTCCAGAGAGGGTTGTCTCTGGGCCCTTTGTAGGGGGAGGCCTGTCACGCAGGCAGTGGGTGATGCTGTGTGCCGTTCCTCCCTGGTCTCCAACAGATTTCTTCCCTGCCTCTTTGCCCCGACTGTTCCCTGTCCCCCAGTCATGGGTCCGGTGCCTGACTTGCTTTTGCCCGCCTCTCCCTGCCGTTTCCTTCCTCTTCTGCTACTTCGTACCAGCAAATCAAGGCAGGTGAATTTCTGAACTATCGAGGAGAAAATGGCCACTGGCACCAGGCCAGGGACCTCCCTCACCTCTGGCTGCACTCAATCCCTGTCAAGTCTCTGGTGGTGGTGGGAGGGAGTGGGGGGGGAGCAGCCAAGTGAAATGCTTCAAGCTGTGAGACGTTTTCTGTTTATGTTGCAGGCCAAACCTATTGGATTTGGACCAGAATGGCCACTTCTGTGGAGGCAGATAGATCTGTGGAGAGAAGGAAAGTTGTGTGTATCCTGGTCATGCTGTTTTCCCAGGGAAAACAATAACGCGAGGTAATGCTCTTTCTGCTGCAGGCTGCACACTGTCCTGCTTGGCTGAGGCAACGGCTGGGGAAGCTGGCATCGTCCTGTAAATAGGGAGCAGCTCTCAGGTGCAAAAAGTCACCTCTGTAGAAATACCACGCTACTGCAGATTTTCCTTTTGGGGGGGGGGCAGATTACTCAGAGGGAAGTAGCAAGGCAAGCCCGGTGTCATGTGGAATAGCTGAAATTCCTCAAGTTCCTTTTTGCCAGGATTTCAAGCTGTGAAAGACACATGATCTCCACTGCTTGAGCCTATAAGTGAGGATTTTCCCCAACAAAGATGAATAGGTAGCTGTACAATTTTATTTATTTTTTTTTCCTACATCTGCCAAAAGCCATAGTAGATTCTGAGTTAAATCATTATTAGAGCATGCATTTGGAAGCGGTAACCTCAGATGGGATTTATCAAAAGGAATATATTACTCCTTACCCTCAGGAACTGATCTGGCCTATGATCACTTTTAGAGAAAAACACAATTAATTCAAGTTCTGGCTCCTTTTCTGCCGTTCACACTGTCACAGCACCCCCTGAAAACAGGGGTTGAGGTCCAGTAGCCTCAAACCCCTTATTGCTGTACTTGGTCTCAGACGGGACCGGTAGCAAGCTGTATCTATAAATCTCTCTTGTATGGCTGCAGCAGGAGCTGCTGACCATTTTCATGTGGATAGGTAATGAAGTTTAAGTACTGAACAGCTTCATGCCGAGATTTGCTGATCCATCAGATGCAGATGAGATGGGGAAAGAAGAAGCTTTACTCCTTGCTACATCAGTGATTTGCTAGTTGTCCAGACCAGTCTGTCAAAGGGCATCTGGTTAACTGAAGAGGCATTGCCATTTTGGGAGAGAAGAGGGCTGTCACTAATCTGTGCAAAGAGGTGTTGAAAATGGCTCTTAAAGTCAGAGATCAACAGCCTTTGGGGAGGGGGTAAGAAGGTCTGAATTTGAAAAACAACTCTAGGAGGCACCAAAGGAACACGGTGTAAATAAAGTTTAGCATGTTTTACTAAGAAAGCTCTATGACTTTGATCTCCTTTAAAGAAAACTAAGTGTAATTTGCTTTCATTTGTAACCCATGGCTTTATAAACCTGTGCAGTTCTTGTTATCTATTCCGGATGTTACTATTTTTTTTCCGAATAAGTATCTTCACTGAACTTAAGGTCAGAGTTAATGTCCAGATAATTTCCAGATAATTAGCTACCAAAGGCATTTCACATAGAAATCCTCACTGTGTGTCTGGAGCACCCATACAAAAAGCCAACACCTCTGCGAGTTTCTCTGCAGTCTCCAAGGTCTCCGCTTTGTATGCCTCTGATTCCCAGGCAAGCTTGAGAGCTGATAGTGCAGGAAAAAGAGGGGAAGAAGTATTTCCTAGCAACCTCATGCTAACCCAGAAAGACTGCAGGGCAGTAAGGAATATGCCTATATCTACAGAAAGTTTGCCACAGATTTTACCCAGGGCCAGGATTTTACCCATGGTCTGTCAAGCTGTTGTCTGGCTTGTGGACCGAGTGCTTTTGGAGCACGTTTGCCTGGCATGGATGACCAAGTTGGCAATATGTTGCTAGGTCAGCCATGGAAGCTGCCTGGGAATGCAGGCTCAGCTGCTTGCCCCTGTAAAAATAGGACAGGTAAAAGCAAAAGGTACTATGATGCTAACACAGCTTATTTCACTTTCACCCATAGCTTTGAATGCAGCCAATTACTGCTAGTGAAAAGCAACTCTATCATCTCCATTCTACTTCTTTTTTTCTTCTAATGCAGATATCTACAGCTTTGTGTTACTGCCTTAATTTTGGAGATGAGAAGGAACAGAGAAGGAATGTCACCTGTCCCTGATGATACAGCCATTGTCAGACCCATGAGGGGGAGCTCTGAAATACCTCTCTCTTAGTCTTGTTCTCATTCCTTTGGGTTACAAAGACGTGACAGATACAGTGCGTATTCTGTTCTTGCACTGTGCATAGCAAAATCAGACAATTAGGAAGACACTTTGAACATGAAAACTGACGACTGAAAAATCCTGACATGTACTTTTTGCTGTTTTCTTTATTTTTTAATGAAAAAAGTGTTTATTTAAACTCTGAGATAAATCCTGTCTATCTGCCACCAGGTTAAATCTGATTTGATTTCCTCAATTCTTCTCTGTAAAGGCTTTTTTTCTCAGCTTGTATTACATTGGATAATAGTAGAATTACCATCACATAATGTTAGTCTAAAAATACATGTACCATTATTATTATCAAATAGAGATAAGTGTGCGTTGCCAAGTAAAAAGAAAGCTGTGAAATATAATGCCGTGTACAAGTATTTTTTTCATGATCTTCCAGAACATGAAGGATAGACATGGGCTGCCAGATACTCAGTTCTGATGGATAAATGCAACTGTGGTTTCCATAGCTATGCAAGGTTTTCTATAGCACCCATCACCATGGTATCTAAGTATCTGTTGCTGTTGCTGCACACTTTAGTCTGTGGTGTACTGCAGCAAATTAGGTGAAATAAACAAATAGAAGGTCCTTGAGTCTGGCCATCCATAGTGTGGAGTGACTTGGGCCAGGTTCACTTTTTGAAAAGGATTGTTTGTTAGTCTTTTCACAACTCCCCAGTTGCTAAGCTTCTTGTTTTGGTGATACCTTATGGTAAGGACATCTCTTGTGCTGTGGTTCAGTGGCTCAGCCAGTGCCTCCTCCACAGGCCCAGACACACAACTGTTCAGGACATGACAACTGGGCATGATGGAGACCACAAACAAGATCCTCAGCTATGCACCAAGCAGGCTGCTCTATTCAATCTCACTGACTTCTTCAGAACCTGTGGATCCCAAGATCCTGCCCACCTCTTTTGCTATATGTCAGACTAGTTTTCTGGTAGAGAGTGGACACGAGAAGATACTTCTTCCTCTGAGAGGGTGATCATTCTGCTTAAAGGGAGGCAAACCTCACTATCTTTCGCCATGATGGAGCAATGCGATGCTGATGAAATGTTTTTAAAGTGATAAAGGAAAGTATCAAAGCTCAGAGAGATCCACTATGCAAATCCACTGTAAATGCACACATACAATTTTGCATCTGACATCAGTTTTAGAGGTTTCCTTTGCTGGTCTTTCTAGCTGAAGACCTCTTATGCAATTGTCAAGCTTTCATCTTGTCTGCACTGCAGAAAATGTAGGACTTGGGAACTCTATTTTCCCTATGCAGTTGAGATCCCTTTTTGGAGATTTATTCAGATTTTTCTTTTGTCAAGAAGATTTCCTTTATGTTCAATCAGGGAGGTTTAGGTCTTACTTTTACCAGACCGTTGTTTGTCCTCTCCATTTTAACAACAGATGTATTTCTTGAGGATGGTCTGATGCAGTTTTTATTGGCTCAAATATTAAATAATTGGTGTGCTATCTCATCCTTGGCTATACTCTGTGATGATGCACATGCTCTCTGTACTTGGAAAGCAGTATCTGAACTCAGAGTAAAATCTTCCTTTAATGCAATCCGTACGCTACATAAGAACATGTACATTGACAACCCTACTTCATGCATTCATCATCAAGAGAATCATGGGTGCAAGCTTATAACTCAGCTTTGCCTGAGACCAGATAAATGCAACAGTAACTAATAATTTTGAAGCAGTAACAGTAGTAACCAGTAACCTGGTCCACAGGTCTTTCTCTGAGAGAGGTTTAACACACCTCTGCATGAAGATGCCAGGATTAGGTCTTGGAAGGCATACAGCCACGTCTGTACGTCACCGTCCTTGTACAGCACTGGGACAGAGGTAAGAAACCTTTCCTCAGGTCACAGTTTCACAGGTGCTTTCAGACTACACAGACCAGCATCGTCACTAATGAAGCAGTCCCACTGTCCCCCAGCACCTCTTCCCTCCTCCACACTCTCCTTTTGCTTGAGTTGACACAAATATTTGTACCAAAGCCGTTCGGAGAAGTGACAAACTCACTTATACAGACACTTCATTTTAAACCTGTCTGGTGCCCTGCTCCAGTTCATGTCACAGCACTTGTGCTTGAGGAAAGAGATGACATTAAGCAAAAACCTCACAGCTGGGACTGGAAAGCATCACTTCTCCTGACAGGAGCCCTGACTAATTCCTGGTTTAAGAGAATCGTGAAACTGTGGCATTAAGGAAGGGTTAACTAGCTTGTGAGTGCTGAAACAGGTAGTTTACTGACCCCACTAATTGCTGAGCCAAGTCAGGTGTTTCCTCATTAAATTCTGTTGTGTGAAGCCATCTTACTGTGGATCTGTCACACAACCTGTTTTGAGTCCCAGTGCTCCAGTCCTTTCATCCATGGCTTGCAAATTAGCTGCAGGACTTCAGGGGACAGTTCCTAAACCAGCCCTTTCAGAAGGATGTGCATTTTAGTGGGGGGAAATTACAGCAGGCATTTGTAGTACCAGTTTTTTTAGCTGACCTATTTCTGCTAGATTTCTCAGCACATTGTCACTGGTTAGATAAAACCTCGTTAGGAGACCTGGCCCCTCTTTCTGATTGCAATGTTCAATTTTGTATTCATGGGTTCCTTTACTGTTTTCTGCAGTTCCTAAAAAAATCTTCCTGAATTTGAGGCAGGGAAGGGAAATCTGAAATGCTCCCTCTTAGTCTGCACTACGAAATGTAAAACTCAGATTCTAAAACTTCCTATAAACTCAGATGTTTTGAGAAAAGCCTGGAGCCTCTGCTCACAGTCAAGTGGGTGGATGTCCTGCAAGAGCAGCAATTACTGTACAATAAACCAGTCAACATGTCTTATGTACTTAGCATGAGTCTTTGTTATAGAAATATCTACAGTGCTGAAAGATCAGGCCACGAAAGCCACCCTTCTCCACACACACACACACACACGCGCGCGCATGCAGACACGAGGGCTAGCTAAGAAGATGCATCAAAATAGCACCTCAGCTCCAGCTGGAATCATGGTCCCTTTTCTTTCACTGAGCACCCACCACAAGGCTGGAGATGGCTGGGTTTGTGGGACAAATGGAAAGGGACCCAAGAAACAGATTTCCTTCTACACCCTCTGTCTACCTCACCCAGGGCCAGAGACCAAACGGCTGCACCAGCCATGGGCTGTGAGCAGGGGGGTTGCCACCCATGTCCGAGCTCCCCTCTCCACGCTGTTTCAACACTTGCACAAAGAGCTGTTGATAGCAGCAATGTCCTCTCCATGCATGTACATAGTAATCGCATCCTCTGGTTTCCTAATGGGAGTGGGCAGACTCAGTGTTCATCACTTGAAATCTCACTTGAAACTTGCAAGGAGAATGAGTGGGGGAGAGACAGTAATACAAATTGGCATTTAAATTTGTCAATTAAATCTGCAAAGATTCACTACCTTGGATTTTTGCTGTATCACTCCCTAGTTATGCTCTTTCAGTGCCTCTGTCCTGCTTCCTTCTGTAGGTTTTGCAACAGCCTCCTGTACGCATGCTGCCTTGCAGAGCACCACAGATAATTTTCTGGGTTTTAATAGCTTTCTGAAAACACATGGAGCTGGGCTCCTTCACTTCAGCTCCCTTAAAGTTTAATAGGCTGTCTATTGTAAAGCTAACTTTTTCATTCATTTGCTCATACAGGGAATATTTCCTTTGAACAGCAGGCATGTTCTGCTAGAAAAATCCCTTTGGGAAAATATGAAGCTCTGAGAAATGTTCTGTCCTCCCTCAAAGAGGTCCCTTCTGAACACAGACAACTTCTACTGCAATTTAACTATTGCATATATATATATAATAATATATATATAATAAACTCCCCCCGCTGTACCAGTATCTGCTGAAGTACTAAGCTCTGCAGCAATCCGTAACTTCCAGTGCAATGTAAGCAATTAACCTGATTTTAATGTTACACAGGTATGTTACCAACAGTCATCTGTAATTCTTTAACATTCTTCTCAGTGTAAATCACCTCAGAGGCAGGGCAGCCCCTTTTCTAAGGAATTTCAACAAATGCCGAGTTAAAAGCCAAGGAGCAGAGAGGCAACTTTTCAAAGGAAGATATACTTCAAGATTTTTCACTAAAAAAAGAGAAGAAAATAACAATGTGAAAGCCTTCATTTCAGTTTAATTCACAGTGTAAAAAAGCTTCATGATATGGCTGTCCAAGAGAAAGATTCCAAAGAAAATTTTTATGAGATATATTTAAGCTAACTAAATTTCTTAAGATTGCACATGATTAACCAAATATTTCTGCAGATTTGAAGTTTGAAATGCATTTTTACGCTTGAACCCAAATGTTTCAATTGCTCAGGGACAACATAGGTGCATGGGATGCAAGTGGGTGCTGAGTGAGAGGAAAGGACAAAACCTTCTCTTTCATTTACTTTATAAATCCAAAATTCAGGCTTCTGCATTTAGGATCAAAACCCAAAAAATGTGCTCCTACATGTTTGGGCTCTCCCATATGTGATGCCACCAATGCACGTGTTTGCAACAGCAGCACATGAATTCCCACTGTATGCACTGTTCCTTTCCCATTGAAGCTATCCCCAAGGACCTCTCTTGCAATGGGAACAGGGGAGGCCAAGCTCTATTTTCAGGTGTCACCCTGGCAACTGCTTTCCCTTCCATCTGGATGTCACATCAAAGAGACATTCCTTCCACCTCTCAGGTTTAACACAAGCCTTACAACTGCTGGGAAGGTCTCACAGCCCCAGCTCTGGAGATTGGAGAATATTTTTCCCCACACCTCCCTTTTGAAACTGTTGAGTATTTAGCTTTCACACAAAGAAAACCAAGATAACGTGGCCCAGTTACACTTTAAAAAATCAGAAATCAATAGGATTCATTTGTTTTTTTGTGATTCTGAATTTCTCTCGGGATACTGAGATGCCTGAGGTTAGCAGTACTGCCCACAATTTAGCCCAGAAATTTGATTTTGCATTTCTGCAGCTGGTAAGTGAAATAGACTTTCCATGTATTTTATTTGAGTACCTATTGGAAAGCCATACTGTCTAGCCAGCACAAATATCCAGGGTAGTGGGATGGGAGTTTAACCTCCCTCCCCTCCCCATGGGAGGTTGGGCAGGTCACCCAGAGCAATGCCTGCTCACTCCCCTTGCCCCAGTCAGCCCCGATCACCTCTGCTCTTCCAGCTGTAGGCAGCCACCCACACCATGCCCCAGAGCTGAGCATCCTCAGCCCTCACTTCTCATGCACATGTTATACACAGCAGCAATAACATCCCTGCAGGCGGGGGAGAAAAGAGGGATTTCCACTAGCATTTTATTTTATGTTTATTTTGTTCCACTTTATTTTTGTGTTACTGATGCTTCAGAAGTCTCAGTCTCAGTGTATCCTTGCTTACAGCATCACTCAAGCTGGAACTTCACATAAGGTCATTCAGAACACCAGGAGTAATCCTGGGCCAATCAAAATCGGAAACAAGATCTTCAATTGTAATTTTTTTTCTGTGGCCAGAGCTGTACAGTGCAGAGAAAGAGAGGACAACATATGGCCTCTTCCTGAGGCAAATGAAACAGCTGTCCATTGCGCATGCCTTAAAGCACTTTCCACCCAAGCTCCTCATAGTGTTTTGACCTGGTTAAGTATTATAATGCCTGTTCGAAAAACAGGGAACCTGTGGCCCATGGGATTTCCTACAGTCACACAAATTGCCTAAGACACACTTAAGACTGCAAGAAAATACCATATGCCTTCAGTTTTGGCTTTTCCTTCCATCAACTATTCCTTGTTTCATACCAGAAAGAAAAAAATAGGAAAAAGAAAAGGTGAAAAATGGGACCATAACTAAGGGAAAGCAGTTGTTCTCCCACAACATCAATGAAATGTTCCCACAGTTCATTACTGGGTCCACAACTTCCCATCTGCCACTACTGGCAGAGGAACCCAGTAAGTATTAGAAACTTCAAGAAACTAAACAACACCAGAGGTGAGAAAGCAGCACGTGTGTTTCTTGCTGCCTATTTAGGATGGTGACAGGAGGGAAATGTTCACTTTTGATCCACTATGATCTCTGCCCAAGTTGCCAATGCCTGGAAAAGGAAAACTGATACCCAGCTTCCACACATCCACCACCGTCACTCCAGATCTTTGAAGCTGCTTTTGCACATACTAAGAAACATGCAGAAGTGGGCCAAAAGCAAGGTGGGTGGAAGGAGGATGTCTCAGATTCTTAGCTGTAAATGGGAGGTGCCCAGCTGACGGTGACTGGTGCTAAAGGTGAGCAGGTGAGGGAGCCTGTGCTGTGAAGTCCTTCTTCTGTGTTCCTTGTCAGGGGCGGTGTTTCAGGCCATCAGAACAAATAAGCCTTATTATAGGTGGATCTAGAAGCCTGATTGATTTCCAAGCTTTCCATGACCATGGAAGAGTCTCATCTCCCACTCAGTCATGGAGTTTGAATGTGGGTAGCCACCCTATCAGCTACAAGTGCCCAAATTTCACCTGTCTCCCATCTTGCAAGAAAGAAAAAAAAAAGACAAAATCACCTTTTAGAGAATTAATTCACAGACAGATTATTACAAACCACTAGTGAAGCCAACAGAATTTGAGTGGAAGAGGAGATAAAAGGCAGCATTGTCTTAGCATTATTGAAAAAGTCCTAAATCCACAAAGAAATTGTCTGTTTAAAATGATATTTAAGATGCACAGCAAAAAAAACCCCTACAAATCAACCTTCACTATAAGCTCATCAGTACAGTTGCTCCAGATTAACGCTGATATAACTGAAATCTGCATCCCACCCACATGAGAAATCTGTAATTAGCAGGTGGGAGATCAGACATGGTTCTGTGGAAAATTTATATATATTTTTAAAAAAACCAATTCAGCAATGGAACACAGCTAGTTGATTTCCCATTCTGGGTTTGTTCCCAATAGTACTTTTGCAAAGTTGTGGGTTTTTTCCTCCTCCAGGCAGATTTCAGTTGTGTGGAGCAGCCCAACCTCCCCTGGCGTGCACTGCCAAACAGCAGCAGCCGGCTGCCACAAGCTGCTGGTCTGCAGGTTGCTGCTCCTCCCCAGTCACCGCGACAGCAGGGTCAAGAGCGAGAAGCATCCAAAGTAAGATGTGCCACCCCTTTACGTGGCTTTAATGCTGGAGGGGGAAAACATGTGGAGGGACTGGGGAAGCCCACTTTCTTTCGAGCAGAGGCAGCTGGAAGAAGGCACTGGATGGAGAGAATGTTTCTGAAGTGCTGTGGTCCCACAAAACTCGTGGAATGTCTCACAGTACCAGGGTTACACAGAACTGAAAGAAGAGGAAAGTAAGTGGAGAAACAGAGTGACTAGAAGTATATCAGATCTGACACTCTACAAATATGGGAGACAACAGAGAAATCTAAACCATGCTTCACTCCATGTCTCTAAGCAGTGAGTGTTAGTGAAAAAGGACACAGATTTTGCTTCTGACAGTAACTGGGTCTGATACCTTTGATGTGTTCAACAGTTTCCAGTTTTCTCAGGCAGAGGAGGACAGCAGAAATTTAGCAATCCCATACTCCCATCACAATGAAACATGTAAGACATTTGTAACACATTTGTAACACGAAGGTACAAAAATGAAGGAGAAGAGGTTACTGATCTAATGACTAAACTTGTAACATGGGCTGCAGAGAGTATTGCGATGTAAACATGGTAAAAACCCAACTTTGGGGACCTTCAGGAGAGAGTGTCCAGCAGCGGAGCAGCTAGGGGCTACAGAGGGGAAGGGACAGTGCTCTGCTGACAGAGCTGTGCTCAGGGAGCTGCAACACCACCACGGCAGTGTGGCTCAAAGGCGCTCACAGCTCAGTGTCAGATGGTCCTCAACACAGCACGGTCTGTTAGTAGCCGTAGTGACTGGGCTGGCCATAATGGTTTCTAACTGCCTATATTAAAACCATATATATGGCTTGTTATGCATTCGGTTTTAGCTAGGGAATAAAAATGAATGGTTGGGAATTTTTCCTGTGAGGGACTTGATTTCAGAGACAAGGAGCCTGAACGAGGTTGCAGAAGCCAGTCAAGCACTTATATGTTTCTTGCCTCTCTTGTTCTTTCTGTGAGCTCTGCTCCCCCTTCCTCTTCAGGAGGGGGTGCGCCTTGCTGTAGGATAGAAACTGGAAGGTAGGCGAGGAGCTGGAGGCTGTTACAGAGAGTGTTTTAGTTTGACAGGGTAGGAAAAACTGGAGCAATCTGCAGTAATGGCAAGGGAAAGTTTTGTTTGGTTTGGTTTGTTTTGCTTTTTACTCTGTGCAACTCTTTTGCTGTTTTGTTCAATTCCCAACCTCTCCCTCTCCGGTATTACTCCATTCCTCCTCAGCCATCCCCTTATGCCTCCCACTCACATGTTCGTTAAGGATTAATTATTTCCTTTACACTCATCCTTGCCAACCCTGGCCTTTCCCCCATGCTCAGAGCTTTCACAGGCTCCTTCAGCTCTGCACAACCTAGCTTCTGCTCACTTAGAAATCCCCTGTTTGAGAGAAAAATAAATCTCTGTCCAACCAGCTGGGACCGTTTCTTCTTCCCCTCCCCCAGGGGAAACCACCATCCCAACCTCCAAGTCAGACCCTCCCTTGACCTTGACACCGAGGGTGTACAGCCACATCACTCATAACGCTTCCCATTCCTGCCATCTATTGCACCTGGGCTCAGAAACCCCTTTATTTCTTGTGCTGGCCCTGGAAAATTGAAGGAAGCAGCAGGAAACCCTATAACCAGCCTTTAGCAGATCAGTCTGATATAGGCAGAAACAAATGCACTCTGTGCTTGGGCATCCCAAGGGCTCACAGGGATGCCCGTACCCAGAGGGATGCGGCCGAGCTGCCCCAAAGCAGTGTTGCCACCCAGGCTGCTGTGCTGGTAGT
The DNA here is from genome assembly GCA_035590275.1 of Ibycter americanus. Lineage (NCBI taxonomy): Eukaryota > Metazoa > Chordata > Aves > Falconiformes > Falconidae > Ibycter > Ibycter americanus. The sequence goes on from JAVJGI010000014.1 coordinate 80,970,158, forward strand.
CCCCAACCCAGCCCACCCCAACGCCCAGAGTCTGGATAGCTACGGTTCTGGCTTAATTGCTGGGGCTTCATCCATCACCTGTAATGAAAAAACTGCAGTGCAGCTACATAAAATATAGCTCATGGGTAGGGGAAGGCTGGAGGCAGGAGAGGGGAAGATACAAATCACCCAGGCACAGAGGAAGAGAAGATCAGGAGAGTAGGTATTTACAATTTTTTCCCCTACAAGAACACCTACACCTTACCCACAACAGGAGTGTCAAACATTCATATCAGCTAGAACCTGGGGTTTGGGGAGGTGGGATTTTTGTCTGGCCTTTTTCTTTTTAAAGAAAGTGTTACTCCATCTCACTAGCTGAAACTTAAGGAGCCTCCTGAGAAAGGGGTAGCCCCTTCACTGCCACCCAGAATGAATATGTTCATTTAAAGACAAAACAAATGTGTTAGTCTTTGAAATGACTATGAGGCTGCTAGCTGGAAGAGCTGTTTGCATTTTAAATGGTATGACTGCGTGAAATGTGAAAGGTGTATATACAATGCAGACTAGTACAGCAGACTCTTTTCTCCTTATTAGTAGCTTTTTTTTTTTCTTTTCCCTCGTTCGGAGCCACACATCACTGGGAAAGTAGGTACTGATAGCTAGCGTTCTTCCTTTGCATCCCAAAACGCAGGAGGGTGTTTGCCTAAACATGCAAGCACAGAAGCAAGACTTGTGTATTTTGTATAGGAAGCTGCTTTTGTTTGCTGCCAGTAGGATACACAATGTGCTCTCTACAGGGGATCAAGATGTAGGGCTGTACAAACACCAAGCAGCAATACCTTACATAACTGGCCCTGAGGGAGAGTTATGTGTCATGAGGAGAAACAGTTTTGCCAGGAAAGGTAAAACATGAGAGGCGATGTAGAATTCATGGAAGAAAACAAGAGGCTGGTGGAAAAAACCTCAAATTATCTGTGCAGATTATCACCAGACAGACCACTCCAAGGAAAACAGCCGCAGAGCTATGACTACAGATTCACAGCCGATTCACCACTAACTGCAGCAGCTGCATCCGTAACCCTTCCAGCGTGGGGGATTTGGCCTGTCTGCCAGCACCAGGCAAGTAGGATGGCTCATGGGGCTCTTGCCGTGCCACTCGGGTCCCTTGGTGGGCACCAGCCTCTCCCAGATGGGGTTAAAGGACAGGAATGCTGCAGCAGTGCTGGAGCCAGGACTAGCTCTGGGGTGGGAGAAAGCTCTGCTGGTTGCTTGATTTAGGGAAAGGGGGTTACTGTGAGTCTGGTGGATGACATAGGGGTGGGTGGTGTCCTGTGAGTCAAGTGCAAAGCCAGGAAGGACCAGGGATGTGTGGAGACCTGTTAATGCACTCCCACTTCTCCCCATGGGACTGCCTGGACAGGGGGTGAGGACCAAGCACAGCAGGCTGGCTGCCCCCAGAGTCCTGGTCAGAACCTCTGTGCTTCTGTGATAAGTACTGTGGGCCTACATGTACAAAATAACCCCATAATGGCATGACACCTTCTAAGTTTTGCACATGGGTGAATAGACAGGTCCCCCTTGGATAGCTTCGCATGGGAAAGGGAAACCCTCTGGAAAGAGAGAGACTGGATGAAAGAGTGAAACAGGCTTGCAATTTATTGACAGCCTGAAACTCTTATTTGCAAGAAGGTCACTCACTGCTAGATCTGCTGAGAAATTTGGCCCATCGCAACCAACAACAGCTTTTCTAAACCTGAACGAGGAGAGGACAGTGACAGTATCACCAACTGTCTCATGGAGTCCCTGAAACTGCAGATGCTCTGGCTCTCCCTGATGCACCAACACCAGCTTCTTCCTTTTTAAGCTACTCCACTAATACTTATTTCTGTCTGGGAGAGTCAGGGATTTCAAGAGACCTCTCAGAAGTCTTGCAGACCACATGGAGAGCAGCTACATGAAAGCAGCCTCACCAGCACTGTCCATCTAAAAGGAAGAAATTAAGGCCTCCTAGGAAATGAAAACCAGCTCTTCCCTTCTGCAGCTTCCCCCTAGCACTGCCTTCAAAGACAATGCCCCTCTATACAGGTATCTTGGCAATGCAGGATATTGCTAGGAGCTGAAGGTCTTAACCAAGGCATCAGTAAACATCCAAGCCAAACAAACTTAACATGCTTTTTCATGAAGTACATTATTCCTGCCACTTCAGTGAAGGTCCTTCACCTGCTAACAAACATTCATCGACAATCACTGCAGACAGAGTTTCAACAAAAAGATGGAAAATGTAATGTAAGCTGGAAGCAGCAGTGAGCTGCCGAACTGTTAAGCAGGGAAATGGGTTTGATTTTTATAGATGTCTTTTGCACTTCAGAAAAGTACTGTAATTGCAGATACCAAACTGAGTAAGAAATAGCAGTTCTGCTGCCAGTGCAGACGAAACACTCCCCAAAGCCTGTTATTAATAGAAAGGCAGGGGCATTGCCGGCAAGATAAAAAGGTCAGGAATAACGTTTAGATATTTTCCAATTAAAAAAAAAGAAAAAAAGAAAGAGAGAAGGAGTCATTCTAGTCATATTCCGAAGTGAAGCAGAAGTGCAGATTAGACTAATACTGTATTTGCACTAGGCTGAGAATACAAATGCATGACCATTAAATATCTACGGAGCAACGAAGTCTAAGGCAGACAGCTGTGCAGGGCTCCCTAGCCGGCTCTGCAGCCCTGCCTTCAGCCCCAGCCAGGCTGCCCCAGCCCGGGGTCTGCAGCTGGGAAACAGGGACTGCCACTGCCTTAAGTAAGAGGTCTGAGACCTGGACTGAAAGTGCTCTAAAGAGCAAGGGATTTTTAGTATTGTTATCGTTGAAAGCACTAGCGCTTTGCCGAGAAGAACAGCTAGGAAATATTCCAGATCTGCTCGTATGCTTTCTCTGTCTGTGAAAAATGCTCATTAAGACCCAAAGCCTCAGAACTGGCAGAAACTTTAAAAAAAAGCCAAAAATTAAATCCCAAACCCCCCAACACAAAAATCTGAAGATGATCTAGGGAATAAAAGAATCCCTTTCCTCAAAAGATGCATAACAAATTGTTTTTCTCAAAAAATCAAAACCACAGAAAAAGATCTACAACAAGCCACGTGGAGAACAGAAGCCTAAACAGGATTTCTAGAAGAATTTCCATTAAAGGATGGATTTGTAAGAAGTGATTTTGCCTACTCCTTTGCAGTATTTTTTTCTGATGTACAGCCTTGTTAAAAAATGAAACTATGGAATTGACATACCCTCCATCTTTCTCCTAAAACTGTTTTTTAATAGCACTAACTGAACCAAAATAACTATCCGAAACCCTAATTGTAGCCAACCCTATAGAACCTGAATTCCATCTACAATCATGAAAGAATGAAATATTTGATCCTGGATTTTTCACCCTCACATTTATGCTTGCAGGTCAGACACAGCCATTAAATCTTTTTCAGATGTATTTAAAACCCTGAATCTGAAATGATCTGCAGTACTGGTTTAAGTGTTTGCAGAATTGGAGCTAAACATACTTCTGAAAAATGATTAATTGGTAACCTGTAAGGAAAAGGTATTTGAACTACAGGTGCAGAACAATTTTCAAGCGTGCTGTTCTTTGTAGTACATAACACTTTCTTCTGGCCAACAAGAGAAAATACTGCTAACATTAAAATTATTTTTAGAATTTTACCTGAAAATCTTGAAACTACAGTATTTTTGTTAGAACCTTGATAAAACAGCAGTTCTCCTTACCTCACGCTTTTAAATATTTTAGAACGCAACCTCAAGAACTTATGACTTCAGATATATTCCTTGGTTCCTTAGTAGCCTATAAAACTGTGTAAAAGGCATGCAAATACAACAATGAAATACTGACTGAGAAAAATTCAAAATTTAAAACCTAACCTACCAATAAAAATCTATAATTATTCTTCCATCTTTTTAAAGCACTGCAAATACATTAATAACTTGTTGGAATTACAACTTTATTTCTATCTCCTTCAAGGCAGTAGGGTATTACTGATAGGGAGAAATAAGTGGTTCCTACATTGATAGGAAAGCTTTGCTCTTAACATCATTATATGATAAAATGGATAGATTATTTATGTAGTTCTATGGTTTAGTTAAATCATTTATCTCTTCCAAGATATATATAATATTTTAAGAGGCTTTATTCCAGTCTAAACAATTTTTGATACAATTTAACAGATTATGTAAGTTGCCAACACATCTTTAAGGGTCAGCTTTCTTTTTGATATATACTGCCACAGTTCTATCACGTAGGCTATTCAGTATGAAGAGTAAAAAATATTTGTGTAGCTCTTTGAAAAAAAGTGTGTAATTAGCATGTTTTTGTCTCTAGCTGCGCAACTCAGAACGTATAAACACAATTATTTTAAAAAGAAGTGTCAGAAGCTCAGTAAATGTACTATAATTTATCGTAACATACTTCACCATATACTTTATTGTAGCATAGAATTTCATTATGGAATAGTTTTCCCAAAATGTATTTGATATTCAAACTCAAAATGATTCAACAATTCAAACTGAAATTTAAAATGTATTTTTTTAAAAAAAAAAAAAAAATTAAAATTCTGTAAGAGTAAGTATGGATTTTTTCATACTTTCCCTTTACAAAATTTAATATTTGTACAATATTTGTTTATTTTTTTCATACTCCTCCCCTCCATGCTCAGTAACACACCACCACCCTTTTTATTCACAGATTCATAGAATGGTTTGGGTTGGAAGGGACCTTTAAAAGTCATTTAGTCCAATCCCCTCAGCAGTAAGCAGGGACATCTTCAACTAGACCAGGTTGCTCAGAGCCCCGTCCAACCCGACCCTGAACATTTCCAGGGATGGGGCACCTACCACCTCTCTACACATCCTGCTCCACGGTTTCACCACCCTCATTGTAAAAAATGTCTTCCTTATAGCTAGTCTAAAGCTACCCTGGTTTTAGTTTAAAACCATTATCCCTTGTCCTATTGCAACAGACCTGCTAAAATGTCTGTCCTCTTCTTTCTTATAGGCCCCCTTTAAGTACTGAAAGGCTGCAGTTAGGTCTCCCTGGAGCCCTCTCTTCTCCAGGCTGAACAACCCCAATTCTCTCAACCTGTCTTCACAGGAGGTGTTCCAGCCCTCTGATCATTTTTGTGACCCTTCTCTGGACTTGCTCCAAGAAGTCCATGTCTTTTTAATGTTGGGGGTCCCAGAGCTGAACGCAACACTCCAAGTATGGTCTTACCAGAGCAGAGTAGAGGAGCAGAATCCCCTCCCTGGTCCTGCTGGCCACACTTCTTTTGATGCAGCCCAGGATACAGTTGGCTTTCTTGGCTGCAAGCACACATTGCCGGGTCATGTTGAGCTTCTTCCCAACCAGCACTCACAAGTCCTTCTCTTCAGGGCTGCTCTCAACCCATTCTCCACCCAGCCTGTATCGGTAATGCGGGCTGCCCCCACCCAGCTGCAGGACCCTTGCACTTGGCCTTGTTGAACCTCATGAGGTTCACCTGGGCACACTTCTCTAGCTGTCCAGGCCCTGATGCTCTACTCTCCAGATAAAAAACAGCTAACATTAAGGCATGCAAATTGCCAACAATTTTAAATGGCTTTCAGTGTTACAAATCCTGAATTATGAATAGTCTCAAAACCCAGAAACTCCTGGATCAGGAAGCATTTCACACAGGCTGGAAAGAAGGGGCATGTAAGGGAAATGTAAGTCTTTTTTTCCCCTAGAGTGAATGGACATTAATTTTCAGATCTGCATCTTGTGTTCTTTGATCTGCTCTTTCCTTTATACTTTAAATAGAAAAAAAAAAAACCCACTGTAATCTGAAATGGGTTCAAATCAAAACAGGTCATCTGTGCAATGCTGCTTGTACTTTGACGAGGTCCTCCCCCTGTCTCAGCTATTTGGGAGCCTCTCATGCAAGTTAGGGCAGTTCTGCATTCCCTATGCAAAATGAATACTGCATGACGTACAGCTTGATGAGAACTTCAGGATGTTTCAAAAACTACAGCAAACCATATACTTTCAGTACACCAGGCTAAGCAAAAGCATTCCCTGCTTACATGCATGATGCTAGTGCATGGAAGTTGAGGACATGATACTGTGTTAGCCTTGAGTTGCAAGAGTCAATAGCATACAGGAATGAGAGATTAACAGAAAGGATTTCCTTTACATATACTGGGCACAAAAAAAAAACCAACTTCAGCCAGTAATCTGATTTTGGACTACAATTAAAGAAAAAAGTTACACAAGAGATAGGGAATTAACAGGTTTCATGTCTTCATATCAGTCCAAACATTAATTTTAGGTGCCATGTCTATGCCATAACAGAAAGTGAAGTCTGCAGTTTAAGTAACCAAACATCTTTACCTATTGCAGAAAAGTCTGTTGCTATTAGATGAGAAGCACAGAGAAGTTCCTCATAGCACATATGCTCCCTAAGGCAGTATTAATTCATACTAATGACTATTATAGAATGACTATAATAAAAAAATATGACTAATAATTCATTAATGATTATATTAAGTGTCTTATTTTGCATGGATGTCAACCTTGTGCCAGGTACTGTACAACACACAGCATTCAGAGAAATATCTGCTACCCTACTGTAACCTACTTAGCACTGCATTGATCTTTATCATGCTCAAGGAAGTGGCCAACATCAACGTTTTACTACTGCAGCTAATACCAGAGGCTATTCCTTTGTTTCAAGTGGAAGGTGCTCATCTTTTAAGCCCTGAAGATATTGATTTCATACCTCACTATTTCCCTGGGTGGGAAATACTGTATCATGCACCAATATTGTCCATATGGATTTTGTTAGAATGTCCAGTTAAAATACACAAAAAAGACCACCTGATTTCCAAATACTTGTACAAGTTTTTAAGCAAACTCTTTTAAATGTCCTCAAGCACATCACAACCACACTTTTTACTCTTTTCTGCTTTTTAATTTTAAATTGCAGCCAATTATCAACAATAATAAGGATGGAGAAAGGTACAAAAAAAGTTTCCTATTGTCTCTATACACAAATCAAATAATATTTTTACCGTGTAAAATTTCCAAGGAGCAAATGTCTTTCTCCAGTAACACTGCCAGAATATTACAGATTTTCTGGTCACCTCCTGCCTGCACTCCTCCATCTCTGATGCTTGCAAGCCACACTTCCTCCAGAAGGTAGCTGGTGAGAAACTTGTATTGATTTCCTTCACCCCTTCATGTTCTTGGCTCACCTTCTTCCTCCACATCCAACTTACTTCACTTACTTTGATATGGTTTTGCTGTCCAGCTCTGGCCCTGTTACCCAGACAGGAGCCCAGCAGCAGGGTCAGTTCCCACCTCCCCTCTCCTGTGCCTGATCCGAGTACTTGTGCGTTTTCCTCTGCTGATCCTCACATATAGGGAAAGCAAAGCTGCCAGTGTCTGTAAACCCATTAGCTGTTCCTCGTCCAAACGCACCCTGCCATGGTGGTTATCACCGGAGAGTATCACCGGAGAGACAGTGCTATTTTGTGCCTTCCCCTGTTCATACTCTGCTCAGTTTCATCCACCTGTTCCTGACTCTGACCATTGCTGCTTATGGGTTACGGCACGTTGTGCCTAAGCACACTGTCAACAAAATGAGTGGCCAAATCAGGAAGCTATTAGCTCAGAAATGGCCACTCAGAAGAGCAGAAGCAAAAGCTGCCTATAAAATATATCAGCCTGGAGACCTCCAGCTTTCTTACTGCCGTTTGTGTCTTTCCTGGCATCCTTCACCACAAAAGGGAAATGAGGAAGAAGCCACGGGCACTTTCACTTTCTATATTAACCAAAGCCGTTTGGGATACACTGTGTTTTTCTGCTTATTAATGGTGAGTGGGGTCTGACAGTTTCTGTGAAGATTTAGAGAGTGTGACAGAAGGTGGGGGTGTCCCACACACAGTGGTGCAGCCTTTCCTTCACTGCTGTCCCTGGGACTGAAGCTGCCCCTGCACACAAGACGGCAGCAGGAATGGGCTCGCTCGCTCTCTTTGCTGGTGAGAAGTGGGTTTGGGTTTACACTTTCCTCTTGCTTCTTTTTTGGCATCTGGTGCTACCACACAGAAAGCCTCAGCTGCACAGAAATCAGGCAGTTTCTCACAAATTTGCATTTCTCATGAAGCTTTATTCCAACAAGATCTCTTTATTTATGCAGAAGAAGGCTGCTCCTGTTAGTTCGGGCTGCAATCTAGGCCTTTGGAGATGTGCTTGTACTTCTGTTTTGCCCCAGGCTTCTTGTGGCTGGGAGAGGGCAGTATCACCATGTCTTACCCCAACATGTGCAAGAGAAATAAGAGTCCTTTCATACTTCACCCTGCTTCTGGGAGTACAAAATATCTGGGAGGCGTTCAGCTGTCACACCGAGTGCTGTGGAGAGACAGGACTGAAGGCTTGCCACAAGGACTCACCCAAAGTCTTTTCATGATAAAAAATTCTTGCTGGGTTCAACTAACTTAGTGGTTTTCAAGCATTGCATACGAACATTTGGGCTTGACAAGCTTTAAATGACCTGGAGAGCATGGGTTTGACAAAAAACGTGCCTTTTGAATAGTTCTGGAGCGTGGGCTACCAGGCTTTACGTCCCCATACAATTTCTCTCCTGTGGGTGTCAGCAGGCACCCCATGGTACTGGGTCTCCGGCTCCAAGGCATCATGAATATAATAAATCTTCCAAACTCACCATCATGTCATGAAGACAGAGTCTAAACCATTCATAGATGTGCAGGAAAGCTTGACTACCTGTGGTACATACTTAAATATATGTGTATACATATATACCTCTATATATGCATACACTTTATCAACTGAGCTACGAAAATGTATTATATCGTCCTGGAGGACTGAACAGTCAGCAGCTGCCTGGGTGCAAGAATATTTTTTTAAAGTTTCAGAAGGAGAAAACAATTCAAACACATCTTTCATCATGGGAAATAATAATTTTGATTCCAAACTTCGACATAGCAAAAACCTTGACGAAGCAGAAATCTTGAGTCCCCCAGATGTCAAATATGAGACTCCAAATGCAAGTAAGCCTTTCAAAAGTTTAGTGAAGGAATGGCTGACCACTGCTTTGCCTCCCAGTCCCCTGTTTTCTACCCCTTTTAGATAACAGGCTGACTTCCCTATTTAGAGTTGAAACTGTAAAGCTGGTCTTTCAACATCATCAGTCTGCATGCTGAATCCTAAGCTTATATTTACTGACCTGGAAAAAAAAAAATCCCCATTACTTTCTGAATCAGCAGTCATTTCAATGCTGTGCAGAGCTCTCAGAAGTAGATACACAAAATTTAACACCAGCAGAAAGCACACGAGTAGTAATCAGAGCAATGGAGGGCTGCAACAAACCGTTTGATGAACCTGAAAGCTTTGTTGGAAGAATACTGATAGTCCATTTGCAAGCGGGAAAACTGCCCGAAACTTCAGGGCTGATTTTTTGGGAGGTTTGTGTAGAGGCTTCTGTTTGTTTTGGATTTCATTATAGAAAAATAACATATTTCTTTATGTATTTTACAGTAACTTGTGCAAGAATGAGAAATGCAAAGCAGTACACAAAAAGCAGTTAAATGCAGGTCTCCGTAGGAGTGTAAGTCCTTTGAGACAGTAAATACATGAAGAAAACTGACAAAACCTAAACATCTGATATTTTGTGTCAAGACGTTATGCAGTGCCCAGTACGTGGTCTAGGAGCACCTGTATTATTACTTAATGGAGAGAGAAGCACATTCCTACACAGAAATTTTATGCTCTAAAACTAGATGAAACTAGATGATCTCTGGGGTATAAGTAAGCCTGTGTACAGAGGCCATCCATAGTAAGTTCCAGACCTATGACTCAGACTCCAAGACACCAAAGGGTTACAAACAAATGTGAAAAGTACACGCAGACTTACTGGCATGCAAAACCTGAATTTTGTAAACCTTGTACACCCTGATTAGACCATTCAGTCTCTGAAGTTTTGTTGAGGTCCTGTCTGAGCATGAATTTGCTCTAACTTTCTATTTTGTGGACATCCTCAGGAAAAAAGGGTGAAGAGCTGAGGACTGTCAAAGACAGTGAGGTACCACATTTAAAACACAGCAGGGCAGAAAGATGTAATTTTGTGCTAGGCTGCTATAGCATCTAGTCATCCTTGAAATATCTCATTTCTGTCATGAACAAGTCTACTGTATGAGTGAGTAAAAGAAGCAGGAAGGAACAAATCATTCTAAAAATTCAATGTGGTTGATAAGGCACCATAAAAAAATTCCTCATGTTTAGCATAAGCAAACATACAAGACATTATGCCAAGAGAAGGATGATGAAATGCTCCATCAGTAGAAAAGGGTATGGCAAGTCCACCTGAGAGAAATAGATGAGAAAAATGGAAACACCAAGAAATGGGGAAGACAGACAGATGGACCCAAAGGTGCTGTTAGTGGGCAGGTAAGGGGCAGACTTGGTTTAACTCTGGCAGTCCTGTCAGCCACATAAAGTCCTAACAGAATTAAAACAGGGAGGGGTTCATTCAAATTTTGCATACCCCCGATTTGTTGTAAAAGGAGGTTGTAGTGAGGTGGGTGTTGATTTCTTCTCTCAAGTAACAAGCGATGACAAGAGGAAATGGCTTCAAGTCGCACCAGGGGAGGTTTAGATTGGATATTAGGAAAAATTTCTTCACCAAAAGGGTTGTCAAGCACTGGAACAGGCTGGCCAGGGAAGGGGTTGACTCACCATCTCTGGAGATATTTAAAAGACGTGTAGATGTGGCCCTTAGGGACATGGTTTAGTGGTGGACTTGGCAGTGTTAGCTTTACAGCTGAACTTGATGATCTTAAAGGTCTTTTCCAACCTAAATGATTCTATGATTCACGCAAAATTGCATATGGGGTGAAGCAATGGGGAACCAAGCCACTTTGGCTACCTTTCCTTTTGCCCTCTCCCCCTGTCCTTCTCTTAGCCTTTTTATATTAGAAGTTTGAGATAACCTTTGGGATACCCTTGAGCTACTCTGCAACAGGTGAATTTAAACATGGAGAAAAAACCCAAACCCGTGCTCTTGAAAGAGCAACCCAGGTGTGCTGCAAAAGTTTGGTTTTTTTCTTCCAAAATGAAAGCCTAGGCAGACCTACCCATGCCTATGAGGAACCCACAGACTGCCCGACCCCCCTGGTGGTGTGGCCGAGGCTGGGTTGGTGAGCTGGTCTTCATGGGGTGGCTGCTCTTTGGCGATGCCCCCAGACCAGTGTGACTGGGGCTGGCTGGCAGGTACACTGGGCACCCTGAAGTGACCCTCGTCCCAGCCCTTCCTCCCTGTCATGCTATGCCAACCTTATTTACACTCAGGGCTGCTGTCATGGTGGTCCCTTCTGCTCTGCTGTTGCAGCGTTGTGATCAAACCTGGCCAGCGAGACAGCTCACGTGGCTTGGGGAGCTCCATCTCCTGCCAGCCCCACTCTCCCTCCCGCTGGCACCCACGCAGGCACTCACTGAAGTGGGTCATCCCAGGCCTCCCTGCTTTGCGAGGTGGCTTCTCAGCTTCTGGAGAATGACTGCCGCCTCTGTACTTTAATTCTCCAACTGTTAGAAGCATCTGCCCTTTGCTAGCTCTCGATGCCAGGAGCTCAGGGAACTGAATTTTGAGGATGAATGTATTCCTCCCTCTCCCCCTCCGCAGCTCCCCATTTCTCTCTTCAACCCACCTCCCCAAAAAACCCACCCTAAAACACAATGCTCGCAATTCCTGTCTCTGGAAGCATCACTATAACTCAACTGCAAAATGGAGGGGAAGGAAAAAAAAAAAAGAGGGGGGGGGGGGGGGGGGGGGGGGGGCC
>JAVJGI010000014.1:80982092-80998067 GCA_035590275.1 Ibycter americanus
GGGGGGGGAAGGCAAGAAACGGTTTCCATGGCAAATTTGCAGGATTTAATCTCAGCATGAAAAGAAGAATTTTAACATTCTTTCCCTGTTTTAGAGCATGCTGGATAGCAAATGAAATTGTCTGTTTTGTGTTGGTTTCAAGGGTATTGCACTGATTTATGTCCATAGAGACTTTGCCCATTATTTTCTTATTTTGTTCTCATAATCAGAAAGTTGCTTATCACTGCCATGTGAAGATTAACATAATTTAAACCAACAGCTTTGTCCAAAAGCTACTCAGAAGCTGGCAGAGTTTACTAGGAAATAACCAAGTGTCTAGAGGTTTCACCCTTCTGAAACTCCCTGTTGAAGCACTGATGGCAGTGATATTATATTTGCTATTTGGTTCTTCCAGGTGGTATTGGACACCCTCGTGGAAATTACCCTTTCCTATAATGCTCCAAAGGTATTTTCTATAGTGGCTGCTAATATCTCATTTGTTGGTGTTGTGACCCAAGACACATTCACTTTATGGATGTAGCAGGACAGACTTCAGTTTCCACTGGAATATCGACAGTGTCACACTGCTTTTGGCTTCAAACACTTATTTTTTCCCTTGTATAAATTCAAATTGATCTGGGAGGAGACAGCCTTTCTGCCTGGCAACAAGTTTACACACTGTCCAGTTTTCCAAGTACAGATATAAACACATTCAAACAAAGCCTGCAAATGATCAAAGATGATTAAATAAATGGATCTTTTGTCTTCTGTTTCTTTCAGCCTGGTAGCTGTTCTCAAATGTTCTTGATAAATAGCTCCTATCCCACCTCTCAACTCCACCTTCTTCTGTGATTCATACAACTTCAGGGGAGATACCAGGCAGTAAATCTTCCAGATATATTTCAAAAAAAGCAGCACCCATCCTGTTAATAAAACCACCTCTATACTTTACTGACACTTACATTTCCTAGCATAGCACCCCTTTCCTTGAGAGACAATAAAAAAGGGAAACACTAGGAAAAAATCTCAGCCTGCATTTAATTTATGTAAGTGAAACAAGGTTTTTGATTTCTGGTTTTCAGTTGGATTGCTCCTGTTATCTGGAGGGATTTTGTTTATTTGTAGATAATTCATTGAACAAAATCCTATATACGAGAGTTGGACTTGATGATACTTATGGGTCTCTTCCAGCTTGAGATCTCTTGTGACATACTGAAAAAGGTTAACATGTACAGGTGAAATTGAGTTACATGGGACCTGATGTATTCTTCAACTGTAAGCACCTCTTCCTTGGTCATATGAGAATATATGCGCTTCTATATTGTGCTAACTTCAAATGTTTTCCTTGAGACCTTCACCACGTTTAGTAATTGTTTGGCCTCAGTACACTGAGTACATATGTATGTCTAAAATGTCAGCAAAAAGCATTAGGGATTTTTGAGATCCTGGCCATACTTGCCCTCCACAGAATAACTACTTACTGCAGACAAGAGAGAAAAGTGTATTTGTAAAAATTCATATATATGCAGGTACATTACAATTTCTACACAATATTCCAACAAGAAGTAGACCCAACATGCAAAACTCAGATCTATGTTTTTGAACCACTTTGCATTTATAAAAAAAGCCAGACAAACCCAAAAGGACTTGCTTGGACTCAGTCATTTGTCCTAAAGTATACTCATGCAAGAACTAAAAGGATCGGTCAAACTTTATACCAAGATCAATGTCTGAACTCTAGGGTTATTTATTATCTGTGCAGTGGCAGTTCCTAGAGGTTTTGGTGCAGGTCTGGGTGCTTTCTACCTGTGGGACTAATTCTGTTTCATTATAAGCTTATAAAGACCTAAACATAAGGAACCTGTTGGCACTGCCAGAATAAAAATAGTAACAGAAATGGCAGTTCTTGCTCTAAAGTGCCCACAGCTAAAGCTTGGTGGGTTTTTTCAAGAAGAAACAATACAATAATCCTAGATAACTAGTTATTATGCTTTTAACAGACAAAGGTAGGATTGGCTGCTTTTTATGACTAGTGAATACAAATAAGTATAGTGTAGGTACACGCTTATTTTATTGCATATACTTTTAAAACGCTTGTGTAATTATGTATAATGTACATTTAATTGAGCTATTGTATTTTTTCAAAAGTTGTAGTAAAAAGATTAATCAACAAAACTTAAATGTTTAAAAGTGCATGTTAAAATATTAGATGAATGGGAAAAGTTCATGTTGAGATAAAATTTTTCAAAGAACATATATGACAGAGGCATCTTAATTCTGTTTGGTTGGCTCAAAAGCTGCCCAGAGTCTTTCAAATAGCTTATTATAAATTTAACAAATTAAGCCTAAATGGAATAGATTCTGAGAAGGATCTTGGGATAAGAAAGAAAAATGTTTACAACCCATCTTAATCAGAATATAGTGAAACTGGAATCCATCTATAAATCATTTGTCATCACACTTCCGCCTCTTAACTTTTTTCTTTATTAGTGGCCAGTGAACTGAAAGAGAGAAAATCATCTGGCATCAATAAAATGTTTTGTTACAGCAGGTATTTTGTCAACACATTCCCAATATAGAGAAGCTTTTCTTTGGGTATATTGCTTGCAAGTCACAGATGGCAGAAGACATGAAACTACATTGGGCATAGCTTCTCTAAGAATCCCTTCACATGTTAGCCAGCACATCAACAAATTATTTTTGCAGGTTAATCAAATCAGCATTTGTCCTCGGCACAATGCTAAGCTTAAGACCTGCTTACAAAGATCCTGATGATTTCATTTATTTCAGCACACCCAAATTCACACGGTGGCTCTAGAAGACATTTTTAATTGATGGTAATTGCGTGTGAGCCTCCTAATGAGTCAGATGAGCTCTTGCTTTCCTTCTGCATTCCAATGAATTCATCTGGGTGTGGGAGCCGGGGAAAGCTTGTTAAATATAGAGCCCTGGCACCGAGAGACAAATGCAATGCTGCAGGACCGCTGCTATTTCTTAAGAGCTTGGGCTGGGTGAGGGGTGTCCTCATTATCGTTTCATATTCTTTCATAACTTTTTTTCTAAATCAAATAGCAAACTAGAGAGTGTTACACATACATTAACATGATTTACTTGCTGCCTTCATTTTCACCTTCAGCAATACAGATAGCCTGTATTTGTGTGTTTCTTTTCCAAACAGATGCCACTACCCATTTTATAGGCACTTGCATTAAAGAGGTTAATCTCATTAAAAAATCTATAAAGCACAAAACTTACAAGAAAAACTGGGAAAAAAAATCTACTCATTAGTTACTGAACTGGCTTTGTTGAAATTTTTGCAACAGAGTACTTCAGTGCAATTGCAACTCTCTTTCTTGGTGCATTAAATGCAGCTAATATTAATTGAATAAACAAAAATCAGATCTTGAAATTATACTCATGGAATATCATCAGCTGTCATCTTTGCCAAAAGTACAACCGCACAGTATGTATGTATCTTTACTTTATACATACTGCTCATCTACAAACACTGCACAGTGCATGTATTTCTGGATGTGATATACATTGATTTGAATCATGATTCTACAGATCTTCTGGCCAATCTCCACCCACACACACAGAGTACACTCCATATCTTATTGTAGCTTTGCTTAATTCATCATAAAAATGCAAGTAGGGCTGACCCAAAAAGCACAGTATTTTCACCTCTATGTGGAAGCTTTGTAGGAGCTCTATGGGCAACCTGGGGCCACCATCCAAGTCTCTGGACTTCCAGTCTAACATTCACCCAGCTGGAAGACTGCTTTTGCAAGTGCCATTTGATGACAGTACCATTTACTAGGTAGCAGAGAATTTGAGATTGGTTTCTCGTAGGAAGAAGTTGCAAAGAGCAGAGAGCACTGCAATAATGCAACAGCTGCTTAGGAGTGCGGTCCATGTTCTGTACGTCAGAAATGTCTTCATGATAGGAAACCAATAAATTTGATGTGGAAAATACGTCAAAGTCATGTTGTGGTCTTCAGCAGTAAAGCCTGGCTGCAGCATACTCACAGTCATGACATGATGAATAACATTTCTAGTTCATTTCAAACATGTTCTGGCTAAATTGTCAGGATATAAATAAGATTTACCTAACAATTCATATATGCTGTACCAGCTCAGCACATCTTTTCAGTTGTTGCCTTTGGTAACATTTCAGACAGTTGTGTGCTAAGGGCCAAATCCTATAGAATTTCTTGTAACTATTAAAAAGTGGCCACAGAAATTTAATTATGGCCAACTTCAGATTAGTACTGGTTAAACAGGCCAGATTCCTGGGCTTAATTTTGTTACTTTCTCAGAAAACACTACAGAAAGTAGTACAGGCATACAAGAAAGTAAATGAAGAAGGCAGGTATGTCTTCAAAAGGAAAAAGAGCTCAGGGTATTCTTTCCTGAGGTTTTAATTGTAATCCCTTCTTTTCCATGGAGCAGCTGCAGCGGCAGGTGATATATAACAGCTTGCCAGTGGCTCTGCTGATATTTACTGAGAGCAGAGGAGTGGGATGATGTGAGTGTCCTGAACTTGGGTTCAAGCTGTGGTGGGGAGCATCTTCTTCCCACTCTCCTTGAGCTTTTGTTTCACTGCACTGACTTATCCCAGTCTCTTCTCCACGTTTGTGGCACTTTCTTCCAACAGTTGTCGCCTTTGCCTATTTGATCAGTCCTAGGTTACAATTCAGTATATCCAGCCCCCACCTCTTCATCCAGCCCATTCTTTTCCTCTTCATTTTCCTTCTTCTATCCGCCCTCTCACACACAACTCACTCAAACACACACTTCACACCCATGGTCCCAGATCCCTCCCTCTGGTTCCTCATCTGACCTGCCTCTTCCCCCATCATATCTTGGCTTCTTCAGTTCTTCATCTGGTCAGGCAAGTTGTGATGGGTACATGTCCACTGGGTTGTTTCTCTCCTCTGACAGAAAATGGAATTTGGGATTTATGCCCCATAAAATAGTTGTATAAACAATTGCACCTACGACCTGCTAACAAGAGAAAGGGAGGTGGTGCTGCCCTCTACTACCTGTACCAAAACCACTGAAGTGATCCCTTAAAAAAGAAAACTGAGAGTTATTTTCCAAAGACAAATAGCTAAAAATGCTCATGAGTAAGGCCATCATTCCTTCTGCCTATGTGTAAATGTCATCTCCATGTTCTCTTCCTCTGCGCCTGATCAGTTCCCACGGTTGCTCCACGGCCAGCCCCTTGCTGCCACCCCTGCCGGCTCCTCTTTGCCCGAAGGGTGCAGGGCACCTGCCTGAAAGCCCCGTTCATATAAACAGGATGGCTGTGAACACAGCGCACACAGAACAGGGTATACAGCATTTCTTGGGATCAGGCCCCTCAGTAGTAGAAGTCCTTGAACCTTGCTCATAATTATCCACTTTTCTCCCCCATCACTGGAAATAATGTGCCTTTCAATTCCACATAGCTTTACATTGCCCTGCATGCTTATTATTCCGTTGTATTTTAAGTGCTCTTCCAGTTTTCCCTCTGCATGTGACCACCCACTTCTCCACCTACAGTCTCTATAATGTGATTTCTATCTGCTGTAGCTTATAATGGTTTAAATTATGCTAATTGTATTCAGAGATTAAAGTAAAAATCAGTACAACTATTATTCTGCCCATATACTCTACCAGTGCTGGTAGTTATTCACTTCGAAACGAACATGGCTAATAAGATAAGAAAATTACACTTGCATACAGTTCATCAGTTTCATATTTAATTAGTGAGAAAAAATTATTTCCATGTCTTCTTATTGAAGCAAAATTAACTCTTTTGCCTCTGACTACGCTTGCTGTTGAAACCCCAGTTCATACCATGCAAAGTGCTCTCCACACCAGCTTAAGATTTGGTTTCTTAAATCACTTACACTGTTTCAGTAAACATTTTTTTCTTGAAATGCCACAGGCAAACACACCCGCATGGCATCACGGTGGACCATGGAGGCCATGCCTCAGCAGCATGCACAGAGGGTAGCCCACTCCCAACAACCTCACTTGTTATAAAAGCACAGGAGTTCATTCCACACACATTTCCTGGTCTAATTTTGTTAATGTGTCATGAACAGCCTGGTCTCCAAATCACTCTCAAATTTAAGATTAAACTTCTTAAACATTTACTGTGGCAACAAAAAAAAGTGCTTTCAGAATTTAAGATGGCCATGATATGCTGTCAGAAGAGGCCAACACACTCCCACACTTGCTATAAATAACAAACCAGAACACAAGTACAGGCTAGATTTAACTGAATTTCTTCAATCGCTGCAAAGTACACTTTGCTACATGTTGAAGAGATAATGTGTCACAACACATTTTGCATAAAGTGAAGAATCTATCTATGAGAAACACTTCTGTTTTGGATTTCCCCCCAGCTAGCATCATGGCAGGGACCCTCTCACTAAAAGTGGTCTAAATCTCAACCTAAAGCAAGTGGACACCATTTCAACGAGGCAAATAGTCTCAGCCATCTGTATATGGGTCAGATTTGCCATGTGGAGCTTTATTCTGGTAGCAGGTGGATGAGCAGAGTGCTCTGAGAGCTCTTGTACTCATCTCATCTGTCTGACAGAAGTTCACAATGTTTTTTTTCAAACCCTTTGGTTAGTTTTTGATAAAACCACAGGTGAGGGCAGAGAACAAAGTCTGCTGGAAGGGGATTGATTTCATTTGCATGTCACCTTGCAGAATATTCAGGGCTGAGGTTTACAAAAAGCATTTGTCAGCTTTGATGAAGCCCCTGTTGCAAAACCAACGTTGTGTCCTGTGAAAGATGGTTCAGGTGCAAACTATTTAGTGTTAGGGCACTTCTGGACTTCATGTGTCTTAGGGTTGGGATACATTTGGAATATTGGCTTATAAAATTCAGTTTGCTTGCCTGGATTCACTAAAATCTGAATGCTCTTGGTTGCACATTGCAAATTTATTCAGCTGTGATTCCAGAGCTTAATCCACCACAAGTGACCCAAACCTGAAGCACGTTCAGCCATGTCAGCGCGAACTGACTACTCCATTTAGCCTTTTAACAGCATTTTATAGCCATCTCCACACGGCCTCTGATGTAATTGCTACCAAAAATGTAGGGCAATGGAAAATCAATCATAGCTATTACAGATGCTCCACCTTTCCTGTTATTGGACTTTCATTCTTTATTTTGTTTGTGTTGTGCCTCTTTTTCTGATACTGCAAAATTTATTTATTTATCTACCACTCAATATGTTGACGTGCTTACTATACCTTGATGAGCCTCAGGCTACTTGTCCGTACTGCATATCAAACACTACAATTTTAAGTAACTTTAAAATAAGATATATTTTTAATACAATCCAGTATATTTATCTAAAAAAACCCCAAACCTGGAGAAGTCATACTGTTCTACTCCCTTGCCCAGCAGTTTCAAAACAATATTTTTAAACACACACACACATGTGTGTATTGTTATCCTCCATGTCAACAGGAAGACTTATGGGTGAAATCTGCATTTTACCATCACAGTAAAACCTACAGTGCACTTGCCTAGAACATCAGGAATATCTAATCCGTTAGCACATGCACAAGAACCTTTTTTTGTAATAACAAAATCTGGCGCTCTGCCTGGGATGTTGAATTTCTTTCAAGCTAGCATGGTTGTGGGGATTTAAACACCTGATTTATAGTTTTTATCATTCTCCTTAGTGCGTTGAAAGTGCTTCTAAGCATGTGACTGATGAAATCAGCAAGAATTTGGAATGGCCTGAATTTAAGAGATACAGATGTGTTACAGAATGATATTTTTTTTATAATAGCTGCAATTAATTATCCTGGACCATTGCAATCATTGCAATGGACAGTGCTTTTGGGAAAAATGTGTAATGTTTATGTAGCGCACCCTAAGATGCATAGCTGGGGTAGTGCCTTGGCATGAAATTACTCAGGGAAATCTGCTTCAGCACCTTCATCTACTTAAAGTGATTATTTGTCTCTCCCTTTTCCTCCTGGAGCTTTCTGTCTCTATGGCTTCCTGGACCTCCAGGACTGCTCAGCACCACCTTGCCCATCACACTCTGCCATGTCTGTCTTCCCACAGGGGGTCTTTCTTCTGCCCCCCACACCCTGGGGCCATGTCAAGTCTTTACACCTTCTCAGGGCAATACCTTCTGTACTTCCTCCACAGTCCCAAGCCTAATGTTAGTCTCTGCTGTTTGTTTACAGGAGAGGTAGGCTCACCCTGCCAGGAGCTGTGGAGAATATTAGTAGGGCAACCCATGGTCTTAAATAAGAGAAAAAGCCAAAAAGCTGCTGCTGTGCCTGGTGAGGCAGAGCTTGTGAGCACCGTCAGCAAGAGAGTTGAGCAGAGCAGCACACAGCACGCTAGGCACAGAGCACATCCTAGCCTGATCATGAGTTACTACGCTCAAGCATGTGCAAACATTCAGCTCATTAGCAGTCCAGTGTAAACTCCTGTCCCATTATAGTCAGCATCAAAACTCTCCAAACTGCATTAATGGAACTATATTGGCACAAGTTGCCTTCACCAGGAATGGTAGTAAAGCAACCAAGCTTAAAAACAGCTGTTTCACCACAGTGACATTATTTCTCCTTTCTGATCTGTTTGACATTGCTTTTCAGGAAAGAAATTCTATGCTTTCCTAGCTCATCAATAAGTAGCTTTGTATAAATTATTCCCATTAATGATTATGTCTTCCTGATTTGGAAACCTCAACGTGAAGTGTATGATAATTGTTCTGTTAACAGGATAACAGGTTTTGTAGCAGTAGCATCAACTACAGCTTGTCAGCCCAATTATTATTGGGTAAAAAGGTGCGTGGGAATAGCTAGAAGCTGTAGGTCCCCGATCAAGTTTGGTCCCACTGTCACTGTGGCAGTGCCCATGTTCTAACTTGGCTTTACCTACCAGGAGTCAGCCAGTCTCTTTGAAGTCCTGGACCTCATTTTTAATTGTATCCATTTAAGCTTCCTTGGATCTCTGATGCTGGGTCACTCAATAAGCCATCTGTGTTGCCTTTAAGGAAAAGCATTGAGTTTAAACCCTTCCCTCTGGAGGGGAAGTCAAATTCTGCATCAGAATTAGCAGTGATAGGCTGTGGTCCAGATTTGAATAACACTCAGTTTTACAAGAGACTGGGGCTCTGAAAATGAAAAAAATTGATTTCTTGCTCTGCAAAACTAAACACCTCAGTAGATCTCAAATGCTTCAATAAAATGGGCTGTCCCTGGGCTCCTCTCCATTGCAATAACCTCAGCTGGGCACTAGGGATCTCTCTGCACTTCTCCCACCTTCATTCTGGTCTCTTGCACAAAGCTGCCGCAGACCCTCCATGTGCCTCCTGGGGACCCTCCATATGCACAGAAATGAAGAGAAGGCTCAAGCTTGGCAGAAGATAGAGCTGAACAGTTTTTTTCTGCTGATGAAGCAACAAAACCTCACAGAGTGATTTGTTTTTGCCTGAAGTAATGATTGTGGTGTGGCAGGAAAGCAACTGGTGCCAGAAAGTTAATCATCAGCCCCTTTGCACACTTGCTTCCCACACTCTGAAAATTCAATTCTGTATGTTAGTGCAAGCTTCTCATATTGCCTTTGCAACCTTGAAACCAAATACCCTGAAGTGACCACTCTGGATTTTACCATCATTTTTGCTGTGATTTGTCTTAACTGTAGTCAAGGTATTACCAGGTAAATTAAATCCACACTGGTGGATCACCACTGAATTGCTCAAATTAAATTACACTTCAATATTCTATTTTGTTATCACACTGAAGTATTAATTACCAAGCTTATCTAGAGATGCTCACATGGAAACCAACACTACCACTTATCACACAGACATAAAGAGATTATTTGTAAGGATTATGTAGTTAAACGCCACAGAAATCCTGACTACTACTTAGGAAATGTCTTTTTGGAAAGGACTGGAAACGCTGGGAAACCTACAAATCTTGTGTGTTGAAAGCTCAAATCCTAATTATTCTTACTTAATGATATCTCGTAGCATGACTCCGTGCAGCTGAGGAAATAAATCCCTTACCTCCTTATGAGTCCAAGAATAGCTCTTTCTTCACACAGCAATTGATGAGAGCCTTGCCCAGATTAACGTGAGTGCTTTCTAGAGCACTCTGCTTGGAAGATCTCATCTTTCCAGTATTTGTTATGCTTATCTGAACTTTTGTTTAACTCCTTTGCTCTCTGTGTTTCTCTCTGAAATATTGATTTTGATCAGAGGCCAGAAAGAGGGTGGAGTTTTCCACACTCGAGCCGTGGCAGCTGGGACTGCAAGGATTAAAGACATCAAGGAAGAGGGCGGCCACTTCTCTACAATCAGCACTTCGGTGCCACTGCTGGGAGATTTCATAAATGTTCACAGCCATTAGCTAATTACAGACGCTTGAATCTCAGCTTCTCTTTTGCAAGGCCTTTCTTCGCCTCTTGCCTTGTTACAGTTTGGACTTCTTGTTAGAAAACATCAATAGTCAGGAAGTTAAGGAAGAAGTTACAAGCCTCATTGATCCACATCACTGTGTCTTGGAGCTAATTACATGATGCTGCTCTATGAGACGATACGGGGAGTCCAGGGTATGTTTTCACGGCTGCACAGCCAGAATCCAAGCAGGTGGGAAGCACACCTGTGGGGTTAAGGTACAAGCACAGCTTCCACCACCACCCCCTCCCTCCCAGGTTTCAGGTTTATTTCAGAACCTGTCTACCCCAAATAATACAAATTTGGAAAAAGGCTCCAGCTACATTCCTCCTATGCAGCTATAGATGACATCTGCAGCAAGGCAAATATACAAATTAACAATGAAAGCATATCTCATGTTCCCTGAGACTGGAGGCTTGGTTTTCTTTAGCAAAACTTCAGTTCTCTTTTTCAGATACAGAGAAGAGCTGGATTCAGCTGCAAGTAGCTATTTAGCAGTTGGAGTGCAGTGGCGGATGCTGAATTCAACCTTAGCGCTGGTCCCACAAACTCACTCCTTCCTCCCATGGGACTTCTCAGTAGCAGGGGTGTCATGCAGCGGGACCACAGGCCCTCCCTTATGTGCCCTAGATGACATCCATGTTCTTGTCACATCTTCTTCCCAGAGAAAGTCAAATGCTTGGATTACTTGTTGGGACAGGTCATCTTTCTTCAGAGTCAGCCAGGCACGCAAATGGTGCTGGAAAGGGGAGTGTGAGGTGTTGAACTCAGCTTTGTGCCAGGCTGGACCCAGAACATAACTTCATTAGAACCAGTTTGAAAGAGGGAGAGCTCACGCATCTCAAATGTTCTCAGGACATTTAAATAGGAACAGCTTGAACCTCCTTTGGTAGGCAAAAGTAGGTCAACTAGTATCCTCAGAAGAATAAACATTTGGGTGTAGCAATTTTCTTCAGGTGTATGGTATCACTTTCAATGTCATGACTGGGCAAAATTTGGAGATTTAGCAGTTCTTCCAGTCTAGGAAACGTGGCTTCAGTCATGGTTAATCATACTAACTATGCTGTACAACTTCTCCCTTGCTTGAGGCTAAGACAGGTCTGGAAATCAAGAAATACAGCTCTGTTTCTGGTAAGATTTACCCCTGTATTGTGTTTTCTTCACCTGAGATATACGAAGCACTCATTAAACATCAATTAGCTGATCTTGGCAAGGTGTTTTTGAAATAGATGAATACCACTCATATCTTTATGCTGCAAGCTGGGGCAAGGGGAAGCTATACAGACTGACTACTGTCACATATTAGTAGAATCAGGACATCTGTCATTTCATTATAGTTATCTAACAGCAAGTTGTTCTTTAATATTTCATCCATAGGCTTGTCTGCTTTCAGTGAGCAGCTTGTGTGGCTCTTACTGAGCTAGCTCTAAACTAAATAGGTTAGAAGCAAGGTAGCTGTGCTGATTTTGAAGCTGGGTTTCTGCTTTCCCAAATATCCAGCGTTGAGATGACGGGTTTTCCAGTGGTTGCTGATTTTGCAGTGTCCCAGGTATGTTATTTAAAGTTTCTTTGTGAGTTGCAGACTACATATCTCAGAGCTTCCCATTTACCCATACCATCTCCAATGGAGATGAAGCAGTTCTTTTTCAGGAATTAATCATATGTTATACTCATCCCAGTAGACTCAAAAGGGAACTCAAAGACTGCAAGAAACTTTCCCATTACGAGAGAGTTTCAGCTCAGAGGTGAAACCCCACAGCTGGCTGGCTGGCTAGCAGTTCTTCACAGCATCTAAATTTCACAGCTGTAATTCTCTGTTTCCAACAGCAACAATGAAGACACCGGTGAGACTGGCATGCCTTTACCACTTCATCCTCCCAAGTTACCATTTCACCCAAGATTTTCAGACCTGGATCTCAGACACTGTAGAAATGAAAAAATGCCGAGCCTGTGTGAGCTTACTATGCCACTTCTTTTTATACACAACTTCTGTTGAATTAATTTTCCCCCTGCAGGCCTCATAATAGCTTTCTTGGGCCTCCCATGGACCTTTCTGGTGTCCCTTTTTGCCTCTTTCCCTTCCATGAGCATGGGGTCACCAAACCTGGCGAAGCAACAGTGACAAGTGGCAAGCAGTGCATGTTGTCAGCAGGGGATAAGCTACCAGGCCAACGCTGACGGCGGTCGTGCCCACGTCTTGCTCCCTGTCTGCACCCTCTTTACAGATCCCTGACATTTCACTCCTGTTGAATTCTTGCACTTTTCTCCGAGTCCTTCATTTTTCAGCACAGCATGTGGAACGGAGAAGGGCTGCATGGCCCTTGGGATTTATGCACAGGGTAGAGGTCCTGAAAGCTGCAAAGCAGGGAGTTGTGTCAGTGCGCGGGAGCTGGTAGGGCTCTCCCCCAGACTCCCTGGTTTTGTGGGCAAGTGAGGATGCTGCAGCAGGGGCAGAGGTGCAACTGTGGCCACAAGCTGACCCCAGCCTCTCACTGTTGGCATCTTGTTCTTCTTGGTCTCACAGGCATTGCATATAGGGTCCAGCAGGCAAGCAGAGTTCTGTGGCGGAAGCTGAGCTCAGGGTTGAGCCTGTCAGTGCAGGATGTAGTTACCTACATGGTAAGCTGCTGAGGCTCTAAGGGAAGGATCCTAGATGGTGAATGAGCTTGCTTGAAAGAGCAATCAGTCAGGGCTTTAGGGTTTTGACAGAGCAAAAGCAGCACAGCATTGGCCCGAGACAAATGCATCTGACTGCGGAGCAAAAGCCAGGCTCAAGATGGATCATGCATAGGTAACCTGCACCTTGTCAGACCACCTGGGACTTAGCACAGGGCAGTGCCCATCCTTGGGACTCTGCAGTGGCATGGAGCATGGTGGCCTGCCAGCCCTCTCCTTCAGCATGCTTCGCTGTGGGGGGATGATGTATCAGGATAGGTATGTCACTGCTAGCATCCGTGGGGAATCCCAAGCCTAAAAACCCCATGAAAGTATTTTATATCCTCACCTACAGCAATATTGTAGCCTATAAATTTTGCATGTGGTCACTGTGTTCTTCCAGAACATGTAGGCGGCTGTCAGCTTCCTAATCCTGGATTTGCTGGCAGAAATGAGAGGAAAGAGGAGGCTCTCATCAGGGACCAAGAGGACAAGCCTATTCTCGGCACTTCAGAGGACTCGCCTGATGGTGGTTAGTTGTACTGGTGTCCCCACAGGCTCCCATGAATGTCACTCTTCCCAAATCTGAAGATGATCCACCTCTGCAAGCAACCCCCCTCATGTTTCCAGTACAATCCAGCCCTCAGTTTCCATCCCTTTCTCAGACCCACGTACTGAATGGTAATTCAGCAGCAGCACCCTCACAGCCACTGATGAGGAGCTCAGGCAGAGAAATCAGCCCAAGCTCTATCTCCTTGCAGGAAAACCATTTCCAGGGGCAGCATCTGACCTCTGAAGCAGGAAAGGAAGGCTTTGGGAGAAATGGCAGTGATGGGCTACAGTTGCACTCTGCCTGGGGCCGAGACACATCGGGAGCCAGCAAGTCCCACCTGCCAGAGGTGGAAAGCGCAAATAAGGGCCTCCAAAGACCCCAGCTTCATTTCTAGGACTCCTCTGGTCCCCATAAACCCTCACTCTCCAATAAAAAGCAGTAGTAGAGACTGCAAAATCATGAGCTGGAGTTGCCAGCCTTTTCCACTGTAGCCAGCTGAAAGGTACAGGGGGATTTTGCTGGAGCAGGACAGCAGACCCAGGGTGAGTCTGTGATTCTGATGACTTCAGAGACACACCTCCACACCTCCAAGCTCTCCCGTCCTGCAGCACAGAGAGACATCATAGCATTCATCTGCAACACCTTTCTGCTGTGGCAGGAGTCCAAAGTACCGTGGAAAGCCATCAGATAACGGTGGTGCTCACAGGTTGGTTCCAGCTCCTGGCTCTCCAAATCACAGCTACTGGTG
This sequence comes from Ibycter americanus, assembly GCA_035590275.1. Lineage (NCBI taxonomy): Eukaryota > Metazoa > Chordata > Aves > Falconiformes > Falconidae > Ibycter > Ibycter americanus. Next base: position 80,996,467 of record JAVJGI010000014.1, read on the forward strand.
CCAGGCTATGATTTATTATTAAATAAATGAGAGTTTCCTCACTGTCCTCTATGGATTTTAGCATTTCTTTCAGAACAAGAGGATTGTTTTTCTGTTTGTACCTATGAAAAGAAATAGTGCCTTGATCTGGAGTGCTTTTCTATGAAGGCCAGGCAAGAAACCCAGAACTGGTTCCTTACATTTTTCACATGCACTCTGCTACCTAAAGACAGTTGAGCTCAAGTGTCTCACATTGTGCAAACATGTGAGCATCTGGCAGAAGCGCATAACTTACATGTCGCTGGTGTGAGTGAGTGGAACTCTTGCATCCAGCAAAGAGCAACAAGTATTATGCCATATAAATAAGTGACAGCTTTGGAAATGAATTCATTTTAAAAGAGCCTGTCAAGCTGAAACCTAGCCACTTTGCAGAAAAGCATTTCAAAACATTTTCAGGTTGATGTCTTCCCTGAATTTTCCCCATCACTCTTAGCATCTCATTTTTGTGTCATTTAAACTTGCTTCCTCTTGTTCTGTGGTGAAGAATCCACACCAACCCCCCAAAAAGCTACAGAGGATACAGAGGAAAACTAATTATCTCTGCAGATTTACATGATAAGGCAAAACAAGGAGCGTGTCATGACTGAGGAAAAAAAACAAGAGACATCCATATGAGTATAGCTGGTCAAATAACTGTTCCAAGAACCAGAGAGGGAAGGTGGGAGAAGGTGTTAGATGACTTTATCCTTCTAAAACAACTAACATACCTGCAACAGAATTAACCCTCATCTGTTTACCAGGGCAAGCAACTCCAATCCCGTAAAGCTGTGCTATTTAAATTTTTTTGTTGTTGTTTTGTTTTGTTTTGTTTTGTTTTGTTACTGACTAACAGCACAGTTTGGAGCCACCTTCAACATGTTATGCCTCGGTGCAGGGAACTGGGTTTTCATGGTGCTGCCTGCAGCAACACTGGTTCCAAGCAAAAGGGTCTCAAAAGGCTTTTTTGCATTTCCCACTTTGGCTTCATCCAGTGCTAAAAACCGAGTCTGTTTAAGCATAACTCACAGTTATCTCTTTCAGATCGTCTGTAAAACGTTAATGTAACGTGTTCCCATTTAAAGATCTCTTCGCACTGCAAGAGCCACGTGAAGCAGTCTCTATAGACAGGAGAGCGCCCAAATTCATCTAGCGGGGAAGAAGGAGGAATAACGAACCTTTGCAAAAGGCACCGTGAAATCCACCCAGTGCAAAAGCCCGTCCGCCGTGTGGGCAGGCGGCACCGTCAGCCATGGGCGACACCGTCCACCCTGGTGCCAGAGAGCGGCTCCGCTCCGTTCTGTGAACCAGGCAAGATGTGACTCACGCAGTTCGCTTGCAAAGAAGGAGGACCATCTGCTAGTCATGAGCAGATGACAAATTCACTGCATTGCGTCTTGTCGCTACTTCCAAATTTGTAAGTAAACACATTTTGTAACCTCTCTCCGACTGTTTGAGAGCTTCGATAATGGAAAAGTTTAAATTTATGTAACGCACGGGGGGGAAGGGGGAACTGCTGTATCCTGAACGGGGTTCGGAAGCGCCCGCCCCGACCTGCCGCCGGCTCCGACCTGCTGCCGCCCCCC
>JAVJGI010000014.1:80998388-81024471 GCA_035590275.1 Ibycter americanus
GGCTCCCCACCGGCCCCGGCCCCGGCCCCGACGCCGGCCCCTGCGGCTGGAACAGCCCGGGCCGAAACTCGAGCGGGTGCCCGTGCACCGGGTTCAGGCTTGCATGCCCAAAGGAGTCTGAGGCATGTCAGCATCCGTATCTCGCGCTCTCTCAGCTTAAAGGCTGAGAGAAGCGATGCCACGAGTGACCAGGAAACACTTGGCTTGGCAAGGGCGTTCTCCAGTCACGGTACCTCCGTGGGCTTTGAAGGACAGGAGCCTGTGGGAAACAAAAAATCGTGTTAACTACAGCTATGGAAGCCGTACACAGAACGCAGACACAAGGCAGCCCAAAATCATCGGACCATCTTCATCTTACATGAGTCCAGCTCTTACTGCTCTTAGACATGGTACAATCTCTGTTGAATGTAACTTCATTGTTTTTAGAGGGGGACTGTCCTTTTCCGAGCCATCTCATGCTGAGTAACTGCTTTGCTGTGAGTCTCTGCCATCTGGACCAGACCGACAGGAGGATGAAGGACTAATCGTGCTGCTCTGAAAATGGCAAGTGGGGGAGCAGGGTGATGATGAACCCTGTGGCTGCGCAGTTCACGTGTTAGGAAGCCCAAGGAAACCCTCTGCTGCTGTTCTGCCTCCTCCGTCTCAGCTCTTTGTACTCCAAGGTGCATCTGCCTGACTGAGTTCCCGACTGTGGTGGCTTTCAGCGCCTCTGCTTCTTCTGGGTTTCAGCAACGCTCATCTTCCAAATGCTGGAAGATGATGCAAGATGCTCCAGCCTGTCCTCAGTCTCCTTGGTGTCTGTTCACACCTGAGTGAGGGGAGCAGAGTAGCTAGAGGAAGAAAATCAAGAGATCAGCAAGAGACCTCTGCAGAGCAGCTTGTGAAATCACAAGAAGCGATGCACAGTCCTAGAGGGAAAGCACCTGAGTCTTTCACTGGCCAGGCACCCAGAAAGCCATCCATCATCCTCAGTTGTTGGCTTGTTGGCTTCTCCTCCTTGCCCAAGTCTTCCTTCTGCAGATGCTTCTCTTCACCCATTCCACTTTCCAGGGACTTCTGCATCTGCTTACCTCTCCTGCTTCTCCTTGTGTCCTCATGCCATCTCTGTGCAACCTCACCTTCAAGCACAAATTCAAATTCCCTTTCCCCGTCCCTGCTGATTTAGAGACCTGCTTTCCTGCTCCATCTATCCCAGTGGAGGCCTGTCCCCTCTGATGCCACCCAAAAGACACCTCCACCCTAGCTGAAGCCCAGCGTGGTGAGAGCAGAGCTGCTCAGCTCACAGCCCTGGGGCATAGCACATGGCCTCAGGAGCATGCTGCCAGTCCCACAGGCATCCCTAGGAGACATCTTTGGCTCAGACTTCTTCTCACATCCTCAGTGATTTTATTTTTTTTTCTGGATACCGTCTTTACGCTATGGCCTTTCATCTCCTTTCAGCTAAAATTCCTGTGCAGGCTTCTGGCATTTGGAATCTCAGCTACTCCCACTTCTTTTTCTTTCTGGCCTCGACGAGCACGGTCTCATCCAACTTGTACCCAGCTCAAACACTGCTATGAGCATCCTTTCCTCATGGGTGGCTTTGGCTCTGCTGCTGCTGCCTCTGCCCCCCTTCCCCTGCTCTGCTATATGCAGCAGAAGGCCCTTTCCTCTGCTCTCAAGGCCCCCCACTCACTAACCAGATATAATTTCTGCCCTCAGCTAGCCCTTAATACAAGCCTCGCTTGCCTACTTGACAGCTTTTCAGACAGGCGCCTTTGCCCATTCACTCCCACCACTCCTCAGGTGTGAGACGGGCACACCGCAAACACCCGTGCAGCCGCTCCCTTGTCAAAATCATCACTAAAAGCCTCCGAGATGCTCTCAGAAAATCTTTACTGTGGACTGCCCCAGTGCTGAGCTTATTTCTGATCTGCCAAACACTGCTGTTCCGTCATTTCCTTCTGCTTTCCCTTCTCGTTGCCTACTTTGTCACTTCCCATTGCTTCTGCTTTGGTGCTAAGATCTCCAGCACAGGGCCCGTCTTTTTTCCTTAACCATTCAGTACTCGGTCTGATGATGTCCTGGCACTTGATTAAGATTCCTATGAACTATGGTGATGTGAACAGAAAATCATTAGGATCGATTCACTGATGCTATACTGTCACTCTAGGCTTTCACTACAGCTCCTGGTAGTAATTTGTATTTAACTTTGCTTCAGCACCTCAGTTCTGAAGGTAGGACATGTGTGATGTTAGTCACTTCTAATCATTGCTGGCATTAAAAGTACTGGTAGATAACCCATAGAAATAAGTGCCAGAATTCCTTCTCTCAGAATGAAGATACCGGTTTCTCTGGTGTTACATTTTTTAACCCATTTTGCAGAAATTTAATGTAGCTGTTTAGCTTTCATTTTCTTACAGCTGCTAACCCCTCACCTAGTTCAAATGATTCATCCCCACTGCATTCACTGCCCAGGAATGTTGGCTTTCAACAAACTACAGCAAATAATGTAAAATAAACACGAGTGTGCTTTCATCTCACAACAATCTGGGTTAAGTACATATTTCACACACTGCACCACAGGATATGTTAAATTAAAATCAGAACCACCAGATTTAAAAATTCAATGCCAATTCAAACCAATGCAGAGTTATTTCTGTATTCACTTATAGCCAATAGTGGGCATGAGTAACAGCCATTGCTTTGTTAACCCTAAAATGTGCCATTTGACAACTTTTTTCTCCATTAGTTGAGGAAACCCAAGAATTTTTATTTGAAACTACTCTTAGTAGAAATTGCTCATGTACTGTCGAGTATCCTGATCTCCTTGAACAAATCGGAGAGCCTACAGATAGTTGTGTCACCATCTTCCTCTTATTTTAGTTTTCTGCATTTTCAAAATTACTTTCAATCACACTCTGAAAAAGCAACCTGGAATGGCTTCCTTGAAATGATAAATGCATTTTTAAATGTCTGCTGCTTCATGCTGCCAGAATCAAGCAGTACGAGTCTTGCATGTATTCATTTTCTAGTCAAAAGATGTAGGGCAGCTACATTTGAACAAAATACTGTAAAAAAAGAGGTTGCGGAGACTGGGATCTGACCGGAAAATATCCATGTACTGGGCAAGACTCAGATTTAATGCAGTCTTACTCTAGATTTCCATAGTGTAACATTTTGTGAATCTAGCTTCTCATTCCAACAACACTAGGATAGGAATCATGCTTGGTTGTTGATTTATTTTGAAGATATGCAGAATAGGCATTATATTTACTTTAGACTTTAAACACAAGACTAGAGATTCCCTAGAATTTAGAAAGGCTCTCTTTCAATGCCGTGTTGCTATGTTTAGACTTTAGCGGAGCCTAAAAGCCAGAAATTAAATTCTGGGGCTAGCAAGAGGAAAGGAGAAAATTATTGTAGTTCATCTCTTTTCTTTCTCCATGTTATGGCTTGATTAGACTATTGCTTTCCCTCTGCACTGTCTGCTTGAAGAGATGAACAGGGACATTGTGGGGAGCTTTGCTAATGCACTTCTTTGACAGCAAGACTCGGCTTTCTCCAAGTTGTTTGGAAGGATCTGCGCTTATGGGAATGACTGAAGTATCCTGGGGACAGAAAAAGAAACAATTTAATTTTAATAGGTTAATGGTTCCTGGATCCTGAAGGATCTACCACTTGCCAAAACAACTGCTTGCTTTTCTTCTTTCAGCTTTCATGCTGGTGTGAAGCTAGACATCTTTCCCTGACCAAGGAAAAACGTTGACCTTTACTGGTGTTGACAAATACAGCAGAAGACAAATCCAGATACAAATATTTTCACCCATTGCCACAGAAACTCTTTGAATGCCATATAGCCCTGTCTGGTCAGCTGAAATGTGAATGCAGTCCCTTGGCTGAGAATGGATGGAAAACCTTTCTCTCACTAACAAAACAGCACTATGTGCTCTTCCACTCAGCACAGGAAGAGAAACATCTCTATTCCCGCAACCCTGCTTTGTTCCTCTTCTAGGTCAGGTTTTGTATAAGGAGGAAAGTGATGAAGCTTACTCTTAGGACTAGAGGTTGGAGGAGGTGGAGATAAGAAGAGCAGAGGAGCTGGTTTTAAAAGATGTGCAGGTTAGGCATTTTATTCTAGCTGAGACTTTGAGAGACAACTGAATGTTTGTATTCCCAGAATTAGAACAGCTTTTTTACAGCTGTACTGCTGTAATTTAGGTTTAGAGCTCAGTTCAAAACCCAGTACTACCACAACTGGCACTGGTAAAGAGAAGAGGATAAGTAAGCTAGTAGTTTTTCCTCCTTCAAAATTAACAAAATGATAAATGTCAGGATTTTCGAAATTACAGAAAAATTTAGCTTAAGGGATTTTCTCAGTTGGCTTCAATGATCTTTGGATCCAGTCCTTGGAGACATTACTACTTCTAGAGCAAAATGTAATAGCAAAGAAGAGCACTGAATCTCATAGTCACTGTAGAGAAGAATTAGATCTTACCACATTCCTGTGGAAGTCTATATACTCAATGAGAATAGCTTTTCAGCTTCTTTCAGTGGTTGAAGTCCTTATTCTCTAATCTCCAGTTGTGCCTATATTACAGGTTAGGGGAATGGCAGGGCAAGCTTGCGCTAGGAGGTGGGGAACAGAGCAGGTACATAATCAGGAGAGAAAAAGGCCGAGGGAGACTCCAGTTCAAGTTTTGGTCCAAACACTTCTCTTTTCTACCACTAATTGATAAATCATCCATAGTATCTCCACAACCCAGCCCACTACAGAGCTGAATGGAAACCTGCCATGGTAACTTCTTTCCCACCAGACAAAAAATGTTGATATTTTTAAAAAAAAGGGTTTTATCTAAGTGGGGCAAATTCAAAGAGAACTCATTTTCAAAAGAAAGTCTTCCAAGAAGGTCTCATCTGAACTTTCTGGAAGCAAATGTTTCAGTTTTTCAGTATGAAAAGACAGTTTACCAGGGTTTGACTTTTGTTTTATACATGAAAGAGAAGATTTTTTTCAAGGTGGAGTGAGAATAATGCATGGGGTTTTTATCAAAATGAAACATTGAGAGCACTTCAAAAAGGATTTTTTATGGGTGTGTTTAGGGGGTTTAGTTCAGTCTCATAGGAAATTTGGGAGAAGAATGGAGTGCCTTTGTTCCATTGTCAGAAAGAAGAACTTTTCAAATCCATTGCTTTCCCTGTAGACAAAAAAAAAAATAATCCAGCTTTCACCCATCCCTGGTACTCAGGAGCTTGTATCTTTTGCAATGGCAGGGCTGGAGCTGTGCTGTGGGTGCTTGGTGGGAGGATAGCCAAAGAAAAGCACTGTGCTGTCAGGGGAATAGAAACTTCAGATCGTGGGTAGGAGTGGGTGAGCCTGAGAATTACCCATGCTTGTCTGAAAATTGGCAGCCTGGCTGGAAAGCATCCAGGATCTCCAAGTGCCCAGAGCTTACAGGCCAGCCCAGGAAACAGCCCTCTTTAACAGCTCTGGGACACCCGGGAGGCCTTTTTTGGTTAAGTGCAAACCTCTACTCACACGCACACACCCCACCTTAAGCAGCAATCCAGTCATTCTCAAAGAATGTCTTAAAAATAATTAAATGACTTTACATCATGTTCCAGGAGATTAAATTTTTCTGCCTTGCATTTCTTAAAGCTGCCAGCTTATAAGGTAGCATGTCAAAGTAACAAAAGGTCATACATGGCACTACTTGCTGCCTCCAACGAGAAGGAGTAGCTTGGTACCTTATTACCCCTTTTCTTTGCTAAGGAGAGGAAAGAAGAAAACTGCAACAGTCTTGGTTTACGCTAGGTAGTATGCCCTAGTCTCTTTAATGCAAGTGCAGGATGGTGCATTTGGGATTGCTTTACCTCCTGGATGATGTGGATGTCTTCCAAACATGTGCTGAACCTCAAAAGTGTGTCCTCCTCAGGTAGAATTTGGAGATTCCCTTCATTTCTCCAGTATTTGTAAAAAACAAACAAACAAACAAAACCAGATTAAAAGTGAGGAAAGGCTCCAAATAATGCCAGTGTGGTATCACCTGCTGGGCTTGGGGGGCTGTTTCGTTTTTCTTCTCAGTTTTTTCACTTTCATGAGACTTAAATATCCATATTTTAAGACTATGTGCTGGAGAAAAAAAGCGCGTCATCAGCAATAGGCAGAAACAGCTGCTGGAAACAGTTCATGGAATAATGCACTGTGAATAAATGCCTCGATCTCATAGTGAGACAGAAAGGAGGACGAGTGTTAGGGCAGGTCAGCCGGCACCTGCAGAGAGGTGCCTTCAGGGCAGGCTTGGCTTGTGCGTGGGCAGCGTGGCCGCCCCTGTCCAGCCTGCCCACAGCGGCTCGGACACCCCTGCACCACGGGTGGTTGGGGCGCCGAGCCCTGGGTCACCGCCCGGTTCCGCTGACGGCGGCGCGGGCTCCACACTTCTCTTTCCCTCCCTGTTATGCCACTGTTACAAGCTTCTTCTTTTTTTTTTTTTTTTTTGGTAATGTTTTTCAAATCAGCTTAACTGTGATTCTTAGGAGAATCTCAACTTTCTTTTCATATTAGGATAATGAAAAATGTAGGTGCCATCTTTGACCACTACTCTGTATCGCAACCCTGTGTCTTGGGCACCCCAAACCACAGTACAGATGCGGCTCTAATAAGCTCTCCGGGGCAAGCTGCTAGTTTCCTTGGGTGGAAAAAGGACATAAAGAAGAATAAATACCTCAGGATAAATGAAAAACCTTCTCCAAATTTTTCTCTCTCTTCTCAAGTGCTTGATGAAAAACATTATCAAGGAGGAAATAGGGACTGAAAGAGAAAATGACAGTCTTTGTGTCAGACTTGGAGTATGAAAGATGAGAAAGGAAAGAAAGAGACAAAAGAAAGGGAAGAAATGTCATGAAAATGAATGAAAGAGAGGAAATGGCCACGATATGAAAAGAAAGTGAGAGACAAAGTGGCTGAGAAAAGAGGGAGAAGAAATTTTGAAGGAAACATGTCAGGCTGCAAAATAGTAGCTGTACATGTCTCTAGTGGAAAATAGTCATTATGGGGCACGTATAAGCAAATATGACATTAAAAATTACACAATAGCAGATAAGTACAGGCTGTGGGTAGGTCTGGATAGTTCTCCTCCAAATAAGGCAGCTGAAAAGTCAGCGTTCCCTTATTGCAGCTATTGTGAAGCTAAAGTTCACTTGTACTGAAATGTTTCCTTACTTTGTATCATAGCCTGATAAGTGATTTGTTCCACTGGGAGAAAAGCTTTTATCACCACGGCCCATGTGTGTTTTGTTGGCACAGTATCTGAAGTCTAATTATTCAATATACTTTTTCAGCTGGTGGATATTTGTTTGAATTTTTAACAAAGGCAGGGTAAAACAGTGTTTTCGAAAAATTCTGTTTTGCACTTTCTCAGCTCTTCTTCTGCTACTTTGTCTCCCTGTTTACAGCCAAATCCATTTCCTAAAGCACTGAGGTACTGCTGCCCTTAAATCAAAAATCCTTTGAGTGTTTGTTATACCCTGCTCACCCACAGACATACCGCTTCTTCCAGTGGCCGTTCCCACCGCCACTGTGCCGATGGGCTCTGGACAGGCCAGGCACAGTCACTTCTGCTTTCATCGAGGGACCGCTGCAGGGACTACGCATGTAGCAGCACCAAGTGCCATAGCTGCAGTAGTGCAACTGGTTCTCCCAACAGTAGTGCAACCACTGCTTGATGATAGCTTTGACAACACTCTCACACTTGATACAATTCCTCCTCTCCTTGATTTCATATGCTGAATGGTAGCCAAAGCCATAGTCTGTGATCTTCCTACCTTGCAACCATCTTTCAGCCATACAGTTTAACAACCAGGTGTCCTCTTACAACTAAAACTACCTGGCAATGGCACAGAACTTTTCCAAAATGTGCCATGTAAACATCGTGGCTTTTTCAAGGTGGCTTTTTGTTTCCTTCCTACTCTATTTACACAGTAACTTATTTTGCTGGATTTTTTTCTCTTCGGTTCTTGAATAATACAGGCTTTACATTAAAAAGAAATGTTAGCCCCTTCCTTTGCCTGTGCAGACATGTGTGCATCTGTCTAAACTGAAGAGCATCACAGCTTTCTAGTATAAAGCATCTGATGTTTTATGGTAATAGTACATTTGACCGTTTTGACCAGTAGTCTTTGTAACTGAAAAGTACATGGAAGTTGGACAAAGGTTAGGCAATATGTAAACATCATGCACCAAAAGAGGCTGGTAATAACTGCTGTAAATCACAGACTGGGTAAAAGCTGATGGTGGACTAAGCATCCTACATTCAATAAAGAAACAATTTTCTTTCTTTGCACCCCCCAGCATCCCTCCCATTTAATGATGGCTGATACAACCAAAACCATCCCCAAGCTACCGACCACGTGTCTTGAGACGTACCGCTAGAAATTTCCTTGGGGATAAATTGCCGATCAAGATATCGGAGCGCTGCTTGGCTGCAGCTCCATTAAAAATCAGTCAGAGAGGGAAAGTAAGGAGAAAGCAATCACACAGCAAAAAAGAGTGTGGCCTGGGGTAGAAACCAGAACCCAAAACTTCTTTTGGACAGAGAACTTACTGAAAAGTCCAACCATCATTTCCCAACAAGGAAATGAACTTGTTGTTTGTTCCCACTGGTCCAGGAAGAAAAACAACAAGGATAAATAAACAGGATTGCCCCAAATAAATATTTGTCTCTGAGTATCAGCGTCAAACCAGCATCCTCCTGGAAACAAACTGGCAAGATCCTGAATGTTGTCTCTTCTGCTGGGATGAGGGAAATACTGCATGCAGCCACTGGAAAGCATATGGATTTACGAATACAGAACTGGGACACTGCAATGAAGATCTGTCTCTCCTTCATTTGCAAAAATCCTCAGGTCTAGATAAGAAAATGCCAGTAAGAGAGAGAGAGAGTAGCATAAGGTCAGTGTCACTTCTCAAGGTGACATGCCTTCCCCTTCCTCTGAGCCAGTGCTGTTGCCCTGTTGAGCTGGCTGAAAACGAAGGGAATTTTGCCATTTGAAACTGTTTACTTTTCAAACAAAAAGACTTTCAGATTTCCTACAAAGCAGAAATTTCATAACTCTGGCAGCTGTGGAAAATCATTAGTGCAGTATTCTGAGATTTCATTTAGAACGTTGTTATGTATTAATACATGGGGTTTCATTTTTCAATTGATTAAAGGCCTGGCAGCAGCAGTACTAGTTAGTGACTTGACCATGGACCACTAGCGATCCCTCTGAAACAGGGTCCCTTCCAACCCAAACTATTCTATGATTCCATGATACTTCAGTGCAAGCATGTTATAGGGATGTCAGGATAGTGAAAAGGATCAGGATGATGTTCAGTGGGCAGCCAGCAGGCACGGCGGGGTGACAGCATTACGCTGCTGAAGGGTCCATCCTTCTGAGCTCCTCTCTACCAGGGGGCACTGGGAAGTCGCAGTGCTGCCTGGTGCGGGAGGTGTAACTCAAATTTGCACAGACATGGAGAAGACATAGGAACACAGATTAGCTACAATTCCTGTAAAGCTTGGATTTTGACACATCTTTGTATCTCCTCGCTGCCCCCTTCCATAACAAACCTTCTTTTAATCCAATTATTACATTTTAGAGGTACGGAATGGGAAAAGACCTCTCGTATCACCATTCCTATCCCCCTACTACCATAGATGACTACACCCTATAAGGATCTTCAAAAACCTGCCCAAACTCCAGCTTAAAAATGTTTTCTTGAACAACATGGCTTAACACAAATATTGAAACCTGAGGTCATGATAACATTCTGACTACAATCTTTGAAGTAACCTTTGAAAGTAATACAAGAGGGCTATTTTCTGCCATCAGATGACACGTTATTCTGCAATGACATTTGCCTTCTCTCTGAGCGTGGCACACTGTGATTAAGAAGTGTGTTGTTTATCTTCTGTTCCCAATCACTTGTAAAGATCTTAAATACCCGTGCCACATCACCAGCCATCCCTCCTATTCTCCACTACATTGTCGCTTAGCTTCATGTGCAGTTTAACATTCGAGCCAAATCTGAATGCGTGGGACAGCACAGTACTTGTTCCAGACACGTTCAGTGAATGCTGAGGTAGGATTTTATAAGCATCTCTGAAATCCCATGGTACATTCTGTTATGATCCCTCCACCCAGAAGTTTTATGAAACAGTCAAGTTTCAAGGCCAGGAGTTACCATCAGGATCATTTACTCTAACCTCCTGCATAACATCTGCAGTATTTCATCCACTCAATCCCTTAATACCCCTAAGGGAATCACTGTTCCCTCTTACGTGAATGAACTCTCCTATGCCAAGTAACTTCTGTTTAAAGTAAAAATATTCCTCAAGAAAAAAAAAAAAACATCCAACCTTGCTTACATCACCTTTCAATATCAAATACCTTCTCTTTACATAAGGGCTAATAAGCTATAAGCAAGCCATCTGCTGACTTCATCAGTAAGTTAAAAAAATGGAGCTTCCACTCTGTCTTTGTGAAGTATATTTTTCCACATATCCAAGGCTTTTTGTGCACCCTCCTTGAACTCTGTCTGGTTGGTCACATTCGTTATTGAAGAGGACGCTAGAGCAGACACAGCACCACGGAGAAGGTCTCGGAGTCTGGCTCAGCCGAGATATCCAAAATATGAGTGTCTTGCTAAGGCTATCCTGAGGGCCAAACCTCTTCTCTGGAAATCTGTAACACATCTTCCCTGTGCTGCCCACGAGGAGCTGAGAAATACAAACTGTTTCTTTGAACCTCCATGAGGAATCCAGGTAAAAGGCGAAGGTTACAGACCAGAGCTCTGGGTACAGGAACAAGGGAAAGAGCCTGCTTTTGAGGACATTTCTGTCTCACCAGTCCTGACACAGTTACCTGTTTAGGAGATAGGTTTTTATATGTACATTTTCACAGCATTAAGGAGCTGCAGATCAGGGTCAGAGCCCCACTGTGCTGGACATTACAGATCCAAAAGCTGAAGCTGCTTCCTGCTCTGTGAACAACAATTTCTATCATGGTTTTTGCTACAGACTCAGAGTGCTCATAGGGCTTTTGTTTACTGTTTGTCCCACTGTGGTTCAGAGTAAAAATTATAGTAATGATCGACCTAGTTCTTCTGTATTTTTTTAATCAATGCCTTGTCTGCTTTCTTCCAACCCTCCAAGAGTGCTTCCAGTGATTCAAAGGGCTTGTAAGATAGGACATCAGAAAGCAGGTTGTCAAGTCTAGCAGACTTGTATATAGTAAAAAATAATAGTAAAGACTTCTTGTTTTCTTTTCTTTCCTGACCTATATTCATTCCTGGCCTATATTCGAAAGATGTGTACAAATACTAATATTATAAGCAAAACAGGAAGGATCAGGAACTTTGTATAGGTATTAAAAATAATGATTTAGCACTTCATCAGAGTTTACTTTCCTGTCTAATTCTCAGTCACAGCTCTGCTCACCATGCCTGGCTAGTAAAGGTGTTCAGTAAAGAAACTGGGACTAAACTCAATAGGAAGCAGTTGTGGAATACTTCACCACAGAGCAGCTTTGTGAAAGCAGAGGTTGTATTCCTTGGTTTCACTGTGGAAAAGCAGTGCTGGGATGTGGATGAGGAAAAATTATTTGATACATGCTGTTACTCTTCACTTTATTCTCTGAATAATAATAGAGATGAATTCAAGCCACGTCATTCAACTCTGAGTTTGTTTACAAAGACGTCAAGGAGTGAAGAAGATGGCATCCCATCTGAGGTTTGGCTTGCACCTCGTAAAGAAATGGGGAAAATGTAACTGAACTTAATTCCTATTTAATATGGTGGATTTTGTTTCTGTTCCTTTCTAGAAATAAAAATGTGGTCTATTGTTATTTAGGAAAGAAAGGCTGTGATAAAAATGATGAAGCAAGAGGTAGAGATCATAATGGGAAGATTCTGGATCCTGATGGCCTCGCTTCTCTAGCTCTCATAACTCTTGGTTTTATCCTGTGAGGACTCAGCTGGACTTGGATGTGACTGCTGTCTGTGATTTAGCAGATGGATGGTGCTGTGTCCAAAGCACCAGCCCAGCATTCAGAAGGAATCCGTTCCATTTCAGGCTTTGATACAGTCTTTCTCCATAATGTTGAGCAAATTACCTATACAAAGAGCAGAAAAGTAGTGAGGCAAATTCATTCAGGTCAGTGCTTCAGCAGTGGAGATCACAGCATTTCAACTTTAGAAACGATATGTTTTTTAAAAACTAGACAATTTTTAAAAGAAACATAACATTAAGATTTCCTGTCTTAATATTAAGATTTCTTGTCTTATCTTGCAATGAGAGTTTTCCCCAAATAACAATTTGAATTATTTTGTTCTTAGTAAAACCAACATTAAATCCTTTAAAAGCCAAAATATCTATTTAGGAAAAAAAAAAACCTCAACAAAACAACAAGTGTTTTTCATTACTACACTTCAGAAATGAAGCCCATCTGCAATCTGCTCTCTGAATCTTACCCCACTGAGCTAGTGTGGGCACACAGACTCTCAGCGAAGGGAGAAGAAGAGGTGGCAGAGGAGAAATGGATGAAAAGCTCAACCAATAAAACCCAAGAGCAATGCTTAGTAAAATGGGTGAAAAACAGTGAGTACAAATGTCAAGCATGAGTTAAGGAAAGCCACCTAGTTTCCCTCAGCCTGGACGGAATGGTTGGTTACCCATTCAAAGGTAAGTGTGAATCCCCAGAAAATCTGATCTCCCCAGAAACTGCTCCCTGCACCAGAAATTGGAAGGCCACCTCTGCCAACCGAAATCTTAGGACCATTTCATCACATTGGAGAGACACATGGAAGTATCTGCCATCCTCCCAGGCACCATATGGACCAGAGCTTGTGGTTCTTCTCACAGGATTCAGAAATTATATTGTCATTTTTCCTCTTGTTTACTGGAGGGAAAGATGCTATGAAATTTTAAAGGACCAAGTGGAAAAGTAATGGAATAAAAGGAAAAGGAAGAGGCTCTGAGTGCTGAATTACTGAAGAGTGGAAGGAAAAATAACCCACCTTCCAAATCCATAATGCTTCCAGCAAGAGGAGTGAGCCATCGGCTTCTAAGGTCTAAATGTCTTCCTCTGAGCTGTACAATGTATGCATTTTTGATCTGTGCATGTATGTGCACATACATACAGCGAGAAAGTGAAAGAGCATCCCTTCTCTGAAAAGCTAAATTACTAGACAGCTTTGGAACAGCAGAAAGTAAGTAATATGGGGCCTTGTAATCACATAATTGGTAATGAATATTACAGAGTGTGTTCTCTAAAATTTTCTCCTATTTTTGCAATGAAATAAGTCACAGAAGAAGCAGCAGCTCCACCTTTCTTCTATAAGACAACATTGGCACCTCAAAGGACATGGTGGCCATGGGGAACTTGTTTTTCATGGTCATTAAGTACACCTGATGAGTGCCAGCACCATTCCTGGTGCCCTGCAGGATACAAAAAATACATTTTATCTCTCACTAAAAAGAATTTCATGTAAAGGCTCAACCCAGAGCCCCCAGGAACTAGTGGAAGGGTTGTGAAGTCAGTCACAAGACTACAGGACTTCTGTTTTCCAAAAATGCCTTCCTAATGTGGAAATACCAGTCCATGAACAGAAGTGACCTGGACTCTCAGGATTGTATAAATCCCACTGAAAGTCACCTTAAAAACGCCTCTCTAGGTTTTGCTTTTAAAAATGCAGTGTCCAAGAACAAATGAAGGTAACCCACCCTGTGGAAAGTGTACTGAGGGAACCTCAGGCTCCCTGAATGTCACTGGATTTAGACAGCAGATCTTCTAGCCACACAGTGTCCCCAACTTCCTGCTTACAAACTGCTTCAACATTGACTCAGTAGGAATAACACCATCCACTGAATCACCCACCCATCCACAACACCTGCTTCTTCCTTAGCTATTACGCCTTCCCTGGAATGACTCAGTTTAGCTGCTGTGAGCTTGTGGGATGGGAGAAGACCATACCGTTAGAGACACGGGCTGAGGGGTATGCAAGGCCCCCTACTAATTACTGGCTTTCTGCAATCTGGGATGCAATAGTCCCTTGTCCACTCCCTGTGACTCTACACAGTTGGGGGTTGTTTTGTAACTTTTCCAGCCCTGCCTATCTGGAACACTTTCCTGCCGAGACACTGACTCACTTCCTCTTTAGGAAGCTCACCCAAAATCCTTTTCACTTTAGCTTATAAACTATTATTAACTCCATCTGTAAAGCAAAACTTTACTCATCAGTAGAGCTAGCTGGGAATTTTCCAGTGATACACACTTTTTTATTGGAAGATGTTGATTTGTTAAAACATAAATCTTTTTTAGAAACAGACCAGTTTTGCTTAGGCTTTCATCAGAAAATTGCTTGCATCCAAAGAAAGAGAACAGCTCAGCTTAGCCAAGACGCTAGCAGTTAGGTCATAACAAAACCAGGCTTTTTGGCAAAATAGGGACCTGAATCTGGTTCCCCTATCCTACACTGTGCCTTAGCAACCATAATCTCTTAGGATGGAGCAAGTTCATGGCCTCTCATTAATGCTTTTTTTTGTTAAGTGAACTGTCAGTGGCACAAGGACTTGGTCCTGATACTTTCTCCATTTCTCTTCAGTGCCTAATGCCTAGGTGACTGGCACTCCAGGAAACCCATTGCGTTTTTTCTCTTTCTCATTTTCCTGAGAAACTTCAAAAGGTCTCACGTTGTTCCCACTGAGGAGCAGGATGCTTTTAAAATCTTGAAAGTTTTCACAGAACAGGAGAACTTAAACAAAAAAATCCAGATCAGTTGTACTTACTGTTTTTACCAACATTAGACCCAAGCAACAGATCACCCCGTAAGCCTTACAAACACACAGGCTGTAGCCAACATGCAGCGTTTTTCTTAGGACTGGTGGGAAACGTCTTTGTGATGTACCTCCATTAGAAAAGACAACACATCAGTCAAAGTGTTTGCTCTGAAATGCTTCATATTTATTAAATTTCTGATGAGCGAGGTGATGGCTTTCTGTGGCTGATGAACACTCCAAATTTGTTAGAACATCAGTACAATTGCATATTTGGATATTGCTACAGATAAAACCTGGTCCATTCTCCATGTTTTATGGGCTAAAGAAGCAAGACTCAATTGGCAGCTGTGGCTTTTTTTTCTTTATTTTTCACCCATGGCTCACAATTAATGTCTTTCAGAAGCAGCTTGAGATATTTACTTAAGATCAAATTCTGATATTTAGATATATATTCAGTAGTTTATTCTGCATCTATATTTCTGTCTCTTTGAAAATGTGCCTTTGTGCAGTAAGAGGAATGCCACTGTCATCTGAGCTATATCCCTATTTTGTATTCCTATAGTATTGCTCAGTAGGAATCATGGGGCTAATGGAGCTATTCCTACTCGTTTTGATTTTGTAATCTGTTACTCATCAAGTGTTGAGATTCTGGGCATCCTACAAACTACAGGTTGCTTCCCATCTAACAGCCAAGAAGTCCTGGAACTGCTAACTGCCATGGTCCTATCATGTGCTGTCCGGCAGAGCTGCAAGCACCCATTTGATCACAACAACCAAAAAGGATGGTACACATCTCTCTGAAAAGCAAACACTTCGGTTGCTATTTAGGCTGGAATACCCTACTGCATGAGGACACAGTTTTTTCTAGTACTGTTTACTTAACTGTGAGACTCCATAGTGAGAAGGACCTTCCTTCTTCTAAGAGAACTTCATCATTGAAGAGATCTCATTTCTAGGGAAAATGCTTGTCATCTATTTCTAGAGAAGACATTCTTTCAAGAAGGTTTAGCCTTGGCCGTGTCTGCTTTCCACATACGTCCTGTGGACCCATGTTTACTGCTAGAACAAAAGAACAGGGAAGGGAAATGTCTGTGCAAATGAAATTTTCAACCCAAGAGCAGAGTCTCAAAGGGGTCTGACTGCAAAGGAACAGGAAAGAAAAAATCCAAGCCAATCTGCCTTTTCCACCCCCTCTATTTGTCAGTTGCTCCCCCTCCTTTAGACTGTCAGATTTCACTCCCATTCTACTGTATGGGGCATAAATCTTGCCAGAAATGCTTCACTCACTTAACACCTACCTGCTGGAGCTTAGATTCAGAGAGAGGGGGAAAAAAACAACCTCAAACCCTGGCAATTCTTATAAATCACAGTGTTGCTAATCTCTTTTCAAGAGAGTCAAATGTAAAGTCATGTTCCTTCTTGTGAAAACATTACTAGCCTGTGGGTGTCAACACAGCCTTCTTTTCCAAGAAATCTGTTGCATCCCACAGCGACTCTAGAGAAATTGCACTCTGATGACAGTGAAGAGAGGCTGCTAGAAAAACATCACACGCCAATTCCATACAACAGCAACCTCAACAAGCACTTGTTTTTGTAAGATCAGCTCTCTCTAGTTTCGCAAAAAGCAGAACTGAACTTCACCAAGATACATTTTAGGGGAGTTGTTTTTACAACGTCATTGTTGCAAGCTCTTTCCCCACCCCAGAATCACATTTTCGGCTTCCTTATTCATTCCATGCCAAGAGACACTACCCCATTTCTTCACAGCTCTCATGAAGAGTAAACAACAACTTCAGCTACCTGGCAGCTACCTTTACGCATCTTTCTACTCCCTGTCTTCTAACAGTGGGACTTTCTCCTCCCCTGGGAGTACACCTCCTCAGCACCAAGTAGGTCAGCCCATGGCAACTACCCTGTTTTGATAAAGGTCATGTCCCCTCCTGATGAAAAGACCATCCCTGGTCCGTCAAACCCTCGCAGAAAACCATCTACTCGTGAGATCTCAGGAAGATCCCATGCTGTTTCCCAGATTAGTACCTGGAAGGTGTCCATAGACCATTTGCAGGGAAAGAGCCTTTTTCAGGAAGCATTTTTACAAGAAAATAAGAGATGCTTTATGAAGAGAGGGTGGAGCCTCAGGCATTTAGCATCCAGTATCTTACCGAAAGACAGCACCCATGAAGTACTGTAGTTGCACTTGAAGTCACATGGAATGTGTGACTCCCCTACATTAGAAGTAAGTTCCTCATTATCAAAACATGAACATCCTTTGAATTCATGTGCATGATGAGGAGCACCATAAACTGACTTGAGATCCTCCTAGTTCCTGCATTAACCGGTCTGAATCATTGGAGTTTACGATTTCTGTGTGTGTGTTTTGTTTTTATGTATTCATCTGTTTGGGTAGAGAGAAAAGTTCTTATATCTATTCGTGTGTGTTAGTGTCTAGAGCTTCAACCATAACTTTGCCTTGGTTGTGTTTCTGTCCAAAATAATGACTCGCCATGTGACAATTTTGTATGAAGTCATGGGGCTGTTTCAGAATGCTTCACTGTAGACGACACATCCTTTCTGACCCTCCCGCTTCCCTCTCAGCAGTTACCCCACTGCCAGGGTGAAGTCAAGGCACCACCTTTCCAGACTGCCGGGAACAGGCAATAGCACATGCCACAGTCCGTGTCTGTCAGCCTGTGCATGCACACCTTAGGCATGAAGAGGCAAAGCTTAATGCCTCACAGCCCTTAACGGGTGAGTTCACCGGCTGACAGATGTATGTGTCACCAGGTGATATTTCATTACAGGAGAGTTAGTTAAAAAATAAACAAACTTTGAGCTAAAAAAAAATAATAGTAATTGTTCAAATGCAACTATTCATATGGAAATAAGTGCCTGCTCAAGAAGAAAAGAGGAGGCAATGAGCTGGTTCCACTTAACACATTGTTCTTCACTTTCACCTCCCAAACAGCAGGAGGAAGAGGCCACCTCCTCCTTCTAAAGCTCACCCTCTCACTTCATTATGCAGTGGGGAGGTCTGAGGAACTGCTGCTTGAGCGCTGGCTTTGGTAGAATTTCCACATTTTCTCTCTCCTTGTTTATGATTCCATCTCTTCCAGGTTGCAGCCTGTACTCCCAAGGCTCGGGATCAATCAGCACAAGAGCTGGCTGTGCAAAGTGGCTCAGGGCAACAAACCCACCAGGGACCCCACCAGAGTCCCCACCTCGCAGCACCAGCTGGCCCCACTCCTGGGTCTCATCTCACTCTGGCTCCCTCTATGGCGCATCTGTCTCACAGTCCTCTCCCAAATCAGTTTCTACTTTGATGATCTAAAAGTCTGGAACATCTGAAAAACGTTTTCAAAACCCATCAACAATAAGGCAGGAAAAAGGAACAGAAGGAAAAGTTGCTGGAAAATGAATGAACCAACAGATAAAAAAAGCACATACATGTTTTAGAATTACTATTTGAGGGATTTGGGGGGGAAAAAAAAAATTCTATGAATTGTTTCCTGTTAAAAGTTTGTAGCAAATTGTGATCCCAATAATAGCGTTGGCAAGCTAGCATCTGTTTTGTTCCAGGTTATTAATCCATTCTGAGAGGTGACAGCCCATATCATGATTTCTTGGCAAGGCAAAGAGGCAGTTCTTTGGGTAAATTGTAGCTCCACTGACATCACATGGTACCGTGATAATTTACACCACACAAGGACCTACTCCACCATCTGAATTGCCTTGCCCATCACATTACAGTTTGTATTCAGGCCAGCTTTCCTTTTGTGGTTAGCATCCTCATCGTTTATTATTTACACTGTGGCAGAAACTTGAAGTCACAATCAGGATGCCGTTTGCACAGCATTAGATACTGTGACAACATACACAACGCTATTCCAAAGAGCTTTCGTTCTTACTCTGCTACTGTCTGACATATTCCTACACCGAGTCCATCCAAATAGATTTTCACCAAGTGCTTCAATGGCTGAGCCTCAGCCAAGAAGGCACCATAGAATTACTCACAGTGACATGCTAGATGAAATGTAAGCATCACCAATTCATCCAATTATTTTTCAGTAGAAGCTGGGGCCAGAAGGGACTTTGTATGTCATTACTCTTGATATTCCAGACATTCTTGTTTGGAGTTTGGTTCTGTGGAAAGAAATAATAGTTTGTTTCATTGACAGCAGAGGACAAGTAAAAATTAGTGCATTTTATGGGACATAAAAAAGTCCATTAGAAAATGATGTTTAGAGAGAGACATTTTTCATCATGCAACACAACTCTTCACCATGTTTCAAAATAAAATATTGATGAAAAGCATATAACTAAATTTACCGAACGTTATTTTTTGAGTCATCTGTAAGTTTAGAGAGATTATAAGAGAATAACACTGGAATGTGATGGAGAAAAGAAGGGGGAAAGTAGCAGTAGTTTAAATTATATCTCTTTTTTTTTGGCTCTCTTTACTGAAGGAGTTAATAATGGCTTACCCTAAGCTGATTTCGGTAGCAATTCACTTCCATGCTTTAGTTCACTTCTTGCTCCTGTCAAACTGAACTTCAGCCCAAATCCAAACCATAAATATGGGCACCTCAGAAATTCTGGATTGCTTGAGATCTAAATACGGATCTCAGTTCTGTATATGAGCCAGGACAAAAATTTAGATCTGAATGCCCTCAAATACTACTGCTTTGCTTGTGGGTCCACATATCCTCAGCTAGGACTTCTCTCCACTGGAAATCCAATTCTTATTCAGGGAACAAGGAGATGTCAATCTCCTCAAAAATACTTACAAAATGACAGCTGAAAAACTTGAACTGTTTCCTGAATGCATGTGGAATCTGCCTGGAAGAGACTCTATAAACAGAACTATCCATGAATCCAAAATCCCTTTAAATTTTTGCTGTAACTCAAGTTAAATTTCTAGGTTATTCAAATTTATGCAAAATTGAGATAAACTTCCAAGATTCAGTCACTTTTAATAACATGGGATACAGACTTCTCAAACCTGCTGTGAACACTGAAACCTGGGCCAGCTTTTTATCCACAAACTGAACTTAACATGAGTAAAAAATGCATGTTCTTTTCTCTCGCTTCTTATACTGTTTAAGGAAAAAGAAAAATAATACAGGAATATCCAGGACAGCTAGAAAAATTGTTTCTAAAAAACACAGTCCTTTCTCATGCTGGCACTTCCACTTCAATCAGATGCTTTGTTTTCTACATTTACCAGCTTGCATGCATTTGCCAAATCTGCATGGGGGGATACACAGTCTCTTTACCAGCAGGGTTAACTTCAGAGGTGACCCAGGAACCTGCTCAGCCAAGCCCTCGCCTGCCGCCCATCAGAGGCTGAGGATGGCTGAATTGGCACCTTAACCCATACCAAGCCACCGCTGCCAACTCCACACAGGATTTTTCTAACTCCCTGTTCCAAAAGAAATGTCTCCAGCCAAAATTCCCTCCTGGCCTGCAAATATGTTCAGGCATGCACCTCTGTGCTGTAAATGAAATATCTGGCGTACTGCAAAACCATACTGAAGGAGCCAACTGGAACAGAGCAGAGCTAGCACTGGGAGAAGGTGTTTGAGCTGTTGAATTTAGTGACTACGCATATGTCATATCCAAAGGAGCATTACACATTTCACTTTAATAGTCATGTTGGTGGGTATGAATTTATCACCTGGTCTTTTGATACCCAGTAATGGGTATTTTGAGGAGGACTTCTTCAATTGCCTTATGTGGAAGACAGCTATCTGTTATCCTGCTTGCAAAGGAAAACAAAGCCCTTGTGCCATCCACTGACTTCAACAATAAGAGATATAAGGGACTTGAGGTGTTCTGTTTAGTTCCAATAACATAGCTATTGTGCCCTGACCACATCTTTTCAAGTCCAGGCCAAAGAAAGTGGGACCAGCCTTTGAAATTGCTAATGAACACCAGTCAAAAGACTGCAAATTATACATGCCTTTGGATACAAAAAACATTTCTGAAGGAGCTGGTATGAACAGTTTAAAATTTGGTGTTGTGTTTTTCTGCTTTCTAGATTTCAGCACTTTCTAAGGGGCCACATTAGTAAGGAGGGAGAAAACAGAGAGAATTAAAATTAAGTAGCAGAGATTTTGCATGTTTCTTAATGAACTAGGAGAGAGACACAATGTCATCTGGGGCAATGAAAAGACTGAAGCATGAAATCATGAACTTTCATTCTAAGAGTCAGTTGATACTGAGAACTGCCTGTCAGTGACAACAGTCGATTTCTGATCTTTGGTATGCATGCATTCAGTTTTATTCCAATGTCAATCATGAGGTATTACCTAAAAGTAACCTGAAATAATGAAGCAATCCTAAATTTCCTCAGATAGCAGTAGTAGAGTATCTAGCAGTCCTGAAATGCTGTGCAAGGTTTGTAAGGCACCGTATCAAACTTTTACTGGGCAGAATTTAATATTACCATCATTTTCCTCCAGATTTTACTCTCTCAAGAAGTTGGCAAAGAAAAGAAGAAATGAAGCCTGGATGATTCCTCAGGAATCATTGGTCTATTATTTTCCTGAGGGCATGACTGTTTACACCCAACAGACATCTGTCTGATCTGGTATCAAAAATCCCCAGCTACAATCTATGAAGGTCTCGTTGAACTCAGCACATGGTGATGCAAATTAAGTTCATAAACATGAAGAGCATCTCTAAGGTCCCACATGCCTAGGAGCACACAACTGTGCAGCAAATTATGGGAGGCAGCACCTGACCATGTAAGACAAGAGGGTCCTTACTAAGAACAATTCATACTTGCAGCTGAGCCTTGCTGGCAGAAGATACTCCTTCTACTGTGTCCCAAATAGGCAGCTCTTCCCCTCTCACAAGCCTGAGCATAAAGCAAGGAAAAAAGCTTTTAAAAGGGGAGAAAAAGGAACACAGCATCAGCTTGGGAAAGCATAGCCACTCTGTATGAATGAATAACAGGCTTCCCTGGGCCATCTTTACAAGCAGTCTGTTAACTTAATTTCATACTTTCCATGTGTGGGTGCCCAACAGATGAAAGCAACTTCTACACACGGGAAGCTTGCATGGGCTCCCTGTTGCTTAGAAAGAAACTCTTCTATCCCAGGTGGTTTTCAGACTCCACTGTAGTCCATTGGGATCTCACTTCTAGCTCTGATGATTTCCCTCCTGGCATGCAGTTTGCTGCGGTTTGCCTATGTGAAGTCTCCACATTCGGGCTTTCCCTTCGTTCACCAGCAAGGGGAGCAAAGGACACATTTCTCCTCGGAGCTCCTGTCTGCAAGATTTACAGTCTGGAATCTGTCTGGGATTTTTTCCTCATTCGCCACCAGGTCCTTTGACACCTTAGGTACTGTGCTGTCATCTGAGTGCACAAGGCCAAGCCTGCTGGGATGCATTTTACATGATAAACAACATGGAGAACCTTTGGTGGAGCAGCCACCTCAGGAGAAAACACCAGGGCTTTTCTAAAATCCTCGGGCAACTATTGCCAGATCCTATGGCAGACTGCAGTCCCAACAGGAATCCATTAATCTGTGAATTTTGGGCTGCAGTGTTAGGGGACAGCAAGGGATGGCTGCTTCCTAAGGAAGGCGAGCCAGGAGCCCAGCCTCATAACAAGGCATGCATCAGCTCTGGGGCATATTGCACTCACTGTGCAGTTCCCTGGCGAGGCAGAAAAATAACCTATCATAAAGAAAGAAAAGTGTAGCTATTTCCTGACCAAAGGAGCTGAGTTAATTCATGGCAGTGGCTGAAGAGCACAAAGGAAAGGCCAAGACCATGCAGACAGGAGTGGGGATGGGATATGGCACGAGTAGAGGAGGAGGGAGAAGGATGCAGGAGGTGTTCTTGGAGGTGACAAACCATAATATTGGTTCACCTGCTGCAAGTGAGCTCATGTTGAGCACATGTTGTGCTATGCAGCAGGCGAAACCCTGACTAGCAGCTCTATGGAAATGGGAGCTGCACATCCACCCTGTTTAGCACTGTGTAACAGCAAGAGATCTCTCCTCTCTGAAGCATCTTTGTGCTTACAGTTAGATAAAAAGCAGTCCTACGCTTGTTCGTTCCCTTTTTACCTACTGATGGGAGTAAAGAGTTTTCTACTTCTTGAGCTCCAAATCACTGTGCTTACGATAAATATATCAAACTCCGCTTTAAGAAAATGCAAGACATAGGAAGTGTTCACAACAGTCAAGAGGGATAGATTATCACATCAGTCAGTCTTGGCAATATTTATAATTTTCCATGCATTTATAAATTTCATGTGGTACAGCTGACTTACTATACAACCCAGAAAAAACAAGTTGGCCCAGCTTGGAAAAATCTTATGTGCTTCAAGGTATTTGTCTAGGCTCACCAAGCTCATTTTTGCTTTTGCTTTAAAATTCTACAAGGACACAGAACTAACCACACACCAGCTATTTCAGATGAGGCAATGTGGTATTTAAAAGTTTAATATTGTAATCTTATATCCGTAACTTGGGCCTGCTCACCCTAATATACTTTCCTTGGAGAGATCTTTTATAATCATCTTTGGGAACTGCATATATGCTGTGCATGAATCTTGTCTTTAATCTTGTGTTTTCTATACAATTTTTTAAAAGCTAAAAATAAGTAATAATTCTATCTGTTTAAGCACAATATAAACACCAAATATTAAAAAAAAAAAAACAAACCTGCAGCAAAATACCCAAGCAGATGAATAATGCCAACATATATAGAAATGAGATAATATTTTTAGCTTAGTATTTTTTTAAATGAAACTGGTTTGGTATGAGAGTACAGGTAGAGGTTTAATACTCTTCCAGATAGGTTTTATGCTTTTTAATACGTCTGACAAAACATTCCTTTCAAGAGAATGAAATAAAAACTGTTTTATTTTTCTTTGTAGCACAGTCTTTATTCTTGCTAAATCGCATTATGATGAAGAGTAAATACCTTTGTCTGATTACTCGGCCAAGTTTGCAACAAGATCTGGATCTTGTCCCTGCCAGGTGAGTTTCTGAACCTGCTAGGGTCAAACTCCCAGCTGATGCAGAGAGGTGGAAACTAGTCATGTTGCAGGCAGTCGCCACCCCATGCCACTTTTCCAGAACAGCAGGTAAGTAACTACAGCTCAGTGGCACATGTTGAGTCCTGGTTTCATCCCCAGATTATTTTCTTTGCAACTTTGCCTGAAGAACTATCTGTCTCCTGCCCTGCCTAGTCTCCCCTCCTCTCTCCCAAGCCCTGATGAAACACCATGTTTCTGTGCAAAACACACTCCCATTTTTTCCCCTGTAGCACACCGAGTGCAACATAATTCGCTTCCTTCACTTAGTTCAGGAAGAGCATCAAGTGAGACCCTTGAAGAGCTCCATATGTTTAGCCTGTCAAAGAGAAGACTGAATGCTGTTTTATCATGAGTACCTTATGTACTTTAAGCAAGCAGAAGCCAAACATGAATCAGTATCTGGGAGTTAAATCTGGAAAAACTCAAATGAGAAGTAAGGCACAGTGTTTTAAGATAATGATTAATTATTTGCACAAACTACCACATGAAGAGGTGAATCCCTTATCTCAAGCCCAGGTGCCTTTCCGGAAGACATGCTTTAGGCAAATACAAGATGCTGAACTTGGGTTAAGGGCAGCTGCGTGAAATTCTCTGGAAGTCAGTCTACTAGTTTATTTGACCTTGAAGTGCAGATATCTACTAATCACCTGGTTTTAAAATGTATTTAACTTGAATACAAAGGATTCAAGGCAGAAAAATATGCTAAAAGATTAGAAAGTCAATTTGTACTTCATACCATTCAAGGCTGGTAAGCCACAAGAAAAGATGATAATATTCTCTTCACCATGGAAACACAAATACACTAAAGAAATCAAAATGTTGGTTGTTGTGTGATAGAAGGAAAAATGGGACGAGGGCTGTGAAGTGAGTTGTTAAAAATAAAACAAAAAATAAAAAAGAAAGAGTTGAGGAAATCTGGGTAACTTTGTTAGAGACAGAGCATGTAAGGACCCAAGGACTCAGTTTGTAAAACGCGTCCTGTAGTCACAATGGGAGGAAGGCAGCGAAAGACACATGGAAGATGATGAAAAACAAAAATCAAGCTATCCAAAAAGTTGGGTCAGCAGGTATTAGATTAAAAATTTTATGCCATTTCACAAATCTGAACTGATTTTAAAAACTTTCACTTCTCATGTGACAGTGGAGGGACAACAATGTGAGGTTGTTGGTGACCATTTTTCAACTTGGCGATGTTTTCAGTTGCTAGGACACAGAATTATTATTAGAAATAAATGCATAAACTGACTATTTCACTGTGGATACAGAAATCAATGCCACAAACATGAGGAACTACGTACAGAGAAGGACAGTCATACATTCACAGCTACTGTTTTGGTTTCTGGGACATCAGAGTCCCAGGTCCTTCTTCAACCCCTATTCCCAAGCACCCTTAAGCAGATGTTTTGGCTGGGAAAGACCTATGAGAATTCAGCCCTCTACAGTGCAAGCATCTACATATGAGAAAATTATTTGGATTCCCTTTACTGTTGATGGGGAGACAGGCACAGTGGCATGTCTCAGCTTATTTACATGCCTGAAAAAGGTCAGACAAGTTGTGGCCTAGAAGCATCTCTGTGGCTTTGCTGACCGTAGAGTCTAGATGAGACATAGAAAGTTGTGCAGGATGAATCCTGCACTTAGTCTCTGTGCTTCAAATCCTTAGACAGCAGTATTTCTACATCTCACTGAAAGATCACTAGGCTAAGTCCACGAACAACTGTGAGAATGTTGCTGAGCTGAGGCTGGTGAAGCAGGGTGCTGCTGACACCACGAGAGGAAGGAAACTGGAGCTAGCAGTTCTCAGAAAGAGATGGATCACTACCCATTCATTACCCTATACGCCTGAAGTCTTTTGGCCTATAAATTATGAAATTGTACAGTCTCATTTCTCTCCAGCAACTCCAGACTTCCAAAGGAACTGATGGCAGCTTGTCTCCAATAGTCCTCAATTTCCAGTACATTTTTGCTCTCCCTTGTTGAATACTTTTTTTCTTTGCACAGATCATCTTCATCCTCTTGGACACTGTTTCTTCTCTCCCTGGAGTAAATCAGGAATAAATTGGAGTAAGTAAGGGCTGAAGCCCCTTTTGCTCTCAGCAGCTTCTGCGAGGACTTCGCAAGGTCACGGGACACTGCAGCCTGTCACTGAGTGATAACGGGGACTAGTTAAGTACCTACTGCTTTGCTTTTTTTTTTTTCTTCTCAGAAAAAAAGCAGCTGCTTGGGGGGG
>JAVJGI010000014.1:81024481-81048613 GCA_035590275.1 Ibycter americanus
TTTCCCCCCCCCCCCCCCCCCCCTCAAAGCAACCGCAGTAGTTAGCCAATATTGAGTACCTCAAGGTTGTTTCTATTGGGAAAAAAAGCTGGTGCTGGAGCTAGGTGCTTTGTGCAAGGCTCTTTATTGAAAGAGGATGTCAGGAGCCGTATTTCCCTGAACCCAGCATGGATGGACAATAGGACGCAGTTTCTATTTCAAGACTCTTTTCAGTCATCGCCGTCCATAACACAAGTTCTTTTTTCCCTTGGTCTCTCTTTCTCTTCACAGCTCTATCTTAACAGCAGATGACAAGTAATTTTTTGGAGTGTCCTCATTTTCTATCTCTCTGTTTCTTTTGCTGCAGACAGGACATGCACACTCGGCTGATATGTATTAATTCAGTCCCTGGGTCTTTTTGTTCTCTGTGTTCTCATTCAGACTACCATTTAGATGGGTTTCTCCCATCAGGAGCAAAGAGGGCATTAATTTTTCCACTGTTTCACTGACTAGAAGGTATTATGCTCACCAGATTCAAAGCAGAGATGTGACTGCATATGGATCAAGAACAAGTTATGCTGAGGGCCATTCACTCATCCAGATTACAGCACTTCAGCTCGAACCTCCTCAGCCTCTCCACCTGACTTGCTGGCACGTGCAATGGCAAACCACTGAGGGCAAGTTTGTTTCCTAATACAGATGAGTTCCAAGCCAAAAACTTCATTTTCTGAAAGCTGTGTCATGGCAGTTTATGTCCACTTGAGATGCAACTCTCTAAGGGTGCAAAGTCAGAAAAGGGAAATAGTTCTGCCAAACGTGAAAAGGTATTTATATGAAAATGCTGAAGTACTTATGCAGTTCTCTTTCTATACCAAAAAGACTACTTTATTTTGTTGTTGAATTGCTTGTTCTCATGTGGTATGGCTTATACCTGATTTCATCCTAGCTCACTGTTCTGGAAGGCTATGCATAAAGGACAGGCAGACAGTAAGTAGATCGTCAGCAACTCATAAGGTAATGTGAGAGACAGTACACAAGAAAGCATATACAAAAGCTTCAGTTCAGTTCCTATCTGAGCAGGTCACTGCTTTGTTTATTATTTGTTTTCCAGGTCGGGTTGCAAGTAGTTTTTTCCTGTCAATCTGAGCCTCCACATTTCAAAGAGCCTCCTAAATCAGACCTGTGATAGAGTAGCATATAAAACTGAACTGTCCAAATACAATTTTCTAAAAATGAGGTCAGAGAAATCCTGTCTATGAAGAGGGTCAAACAGTAGAAAGAAGAGGAGAGAACAGAAAGGGGGGTGGGGGGTCGGGGGGAAGAGTATGGACATCTTTCCTTTTCTCATTTAGCCTGAATAAGAAATTAGGGAGGGGAGGAGGGTGGAAAGAGTAAGACAGAACTAGAACAAAACTATTTCAGGCACCTTTTTGACTGACAGTCTTTATTATTTACATATAAAACCAGACTGGACAAAGCACTAAAAATACACTGTATCTCATTGGGAACAATCCTATACCAGCAGGGAAATGTAGCAGTTGACATAAGTGGCCTTTTTCTATCATTAGCCTCTGTGATTCCGTACCCATTTCATCCACAGCATGTATGCCTCTTACAAGTCTCTCTGTAATAATAGTACCAGAAATACAAACGACTGTAGTGCTCGTTTTCTACCCTACTGAGGAATTGGCACTTTTTAACGCTTGTCATATTGGTATGGACATTGATGACAGACACCCTGATGCTCCTCTCTATTCCACCAGTTTTATACTAGCATAATTCAAGCAGAAAAAAATGTACAAGTAGAATATCTCATGCAGGTTTTGGGGTGATTTCTACAGACAAGAACAGATGACACATTGTGCTACAAAACTCCCAGAGAAGATAAGCACTGTTATCTGCCATTGATATACACAAAACTTACTTAGCCATTAAACAACTGCCTTGACTTTTCCACCTTCTCCCAGTTCTCCAGGTCTGGAGTTACGTGTCTTGATTATACTAAAGGTGCCTTGTCAATCTTGCAGCAGAAACTATTTTTACAGGGCAAATTCCCCTGACCTGATAAGAATAGGGAATCTTCATTATCAAAAGTATGAGTCCTATGAAGAGCTTCAGTTAACATCAGATTAGTCCTTCACTCTCTCGGAAGGCAGAAGGCCATACAGGGCACCTACTGTAGGTTTTGAACCTTACAGAGCACTTGAATATCATATGCTGTCTTTCCCTTTTGAGGTCACCACTTAGCAGGAGACTCCAGCTTGTCTAAATATGTGAATACTCTTAATTGAAGCCAAAATACTCAGGAACTTTGTTCGATCAGTTTTTTGTTTCAGCCTCTTCCCACTGTGGTAATCTGAAGATCACCTGTGATGTGGCTTTCTGATTTCTCTGTATTATTATTAGAACTGACCTGGAATGGCACGCAGATCTATGTCAGGCAAGTATTATCTAGGATGACGTTCCACTCCATGCATTCAGCTTCTCATCGCAGGCTTGTGGCTTTGTTGTTTGGTGTGGCCGTCCTCAGGGAGAGGGAGACCTTTGGGCTTGGCTGGTCCACATCTCTTATTGCAGGTGCTCTTGCAGCACGTTGTGAAGTCCAAGGGTCAATCCAAATACAAATGATGGTCTCAGAAACATTTGTAATTCCAAGCCAGCATAATTTCAACTTGAAGAGATATGTTCTGTGCACAGATTGCCCAAGAGTTCTTTTCTCCCCTTCCCACAACTGGAAAAGGGTAACTGTTATGTCAGAGTTAGAGTAGGTTGCCCGTAACACATTAATCATGAACTCACTTCAGTTGTTTCTGACCCAGTTATATCAGTTTAAAGAGAGAATAAAGACTGCTCCTCATGAAAGCGTACGCTTCCTACTCAAGCTGTCTAGTCTGCAATGTTTAACATTCAACTTGACTGATGATTATTGCAGCACGACGTGCATGGATGGGTGTATCGAATGCCTGTCGCTTCCTCCACTTGCATTTTGGATTCCGGGCACCCGTCATGCCATGGCTTAACAGTGGGAGCAGTGGACAAGGCAGCTTGTGCAAAAGTCCTGAAACAACGTATTTTACAAGCTGAAATATGAAGCGGTAACTTCAGGAAGTTTGTTCATGCTTTGGGATAGGTGAATGAGGGAGGAAGAAAGTGTATGGGTACAGGACAAGCGGATTATTTAAGCCAACAGTCCAGAAATGCAAAAGAGGGATGTCAGGTCTCTGGAAGAGCCTGAACTGGACTCCTTTCCTTCATCATCAACCACAACAGCGTGGGTGTTCTGAATGCTACCAAGTCCTGGATTTTGACAGGAAATTTTAGGCTACCACAAAAAAAATCTGTTCAAATTCATCTTCACCAACACTTCCATAATTTAACAACTTGCCATTGTATAACAAAATGAAACTGGGCATGTTGCCTTACGTTTGGCACTTTGGTTTATTTGCAATTTGCATAGGTGCACAAAGATCATTGGGCAATGATGGAGGAGAAATTCACACTATTATTGCAGGTTCTTAGATTATTGGTATTCTTGGACAACTGACGTAATGTCACACGAAAGCTGAGAGAGCCGAAGGGCTTTTTTAAACCTGTTTTTCTAAGCTAATGAGGTTTGTGTATTTCCACTGTATGTGTATTTTTAATTATGTGCAAATATGAGTACCTGGCATTACTTTTCAAACCTGTTCACCGATTTAAAAGGAAAAAATCTAACAGGAAGAGGGGAAGAGATGTCAAAGATACAAATTTCAGCCTAATCCATTAAAACAGGCAGAGAAAGAGCATTAAAACCTACATGGGGGGAAAAGAAAGGGCAAGAGGAAGAGGAAAAATGAAAGAGAGATTTTAGATGTCTAGTTATGGGGAAAACTTCAGTTACAGTTCATATCTTTGTAAAAATGAAGTTGATCAAACCCAAAACAAAAACCACAGTAAGCTAGACTTCTTTTATTCCAGTGCTTGGGGAGTTACTTGGAGGTTTGGTTTCTTTATGCAACGACATTTTCCTGCACAGTATTCCTGACACATATTACTCAGCTACATATAAAGGGGCTTTTAACAATAGGAGACTGGAATATTTAATGGATAAATTTAGAAGTGACGGAGGGATTCTGCTGTACCAATTCACCATCTCCCTTCCCTTGGCATCTAGAGAAAACTCCATTAGAAAAGCAAGAAAGCATGACAAAGTAAACCACAATTTTTCCCCCACTGAGAGCTTCAGACATACAAATAAGTTCTTGCCAGATAGCAAGTGAGATAGTATCATTTCCAAACAACTGACTCAAAAAAACCCCACCAAACGCAGGCACCTTGAGATTCTTCTCAGATTCAAAACTGCAGAGATCATTTTGCAAAAGTAAACTTTGCTCTTGGATTACAAATGTTTATGCCAAATTTCAGTTTCAAATGCTTTTTCCTGTGTGTGAGTATGTGTGAAATTATTAATCCTTGAAAGCAGGAATTCATAATAATGGAGTTATTGACATTTTCTTGGCTCTAACATTACAGATGTGATGCTAAGAACAAGAAACATTCCCACTGTTCAATGAAAGGGGTTCTAAGGAAAGACTAGCAGTAATCATTCTTCAAGCAGAAGAAGTTTTCTGTCGTCTGGTTCTTGACAACTACAAATAAAGAACTTAATCTGATTTTTTTACACTATTTCTACACTGTAAGAGACGGAATGATACATTACAGTTTGCAATGAAATCCATATACATAGCAATGAGATTATAAACAAAGTATGTACACAAATGTTTGTGTTTTAAGCAACATTGTGAAGTAGAGGTTCACAACTGCACTTGTTGGTCTTGGTTAATGCAGAAACTCCATTGCTAGTGCTGTAGCTGAAGTGTTTCAGAGGCAAATGTCAATATTCAGGCAGAGGATGAAACCAGTATTTGTTTGCTAGTATAAAAGATCTGTTATTAAAAACTACCAAAATGAAACGTTACCACTTCTTTTTTTTTGCTCAGCTGTGTCAAACTAAGCTATTTGAAAACAAAAATACAGGCAATACAGTGTGATACTCATCACCAAGTGTGGAAGATCTCTAAATGAAGCACCAGCACTGCCTCAGAGAGCAGAGGAGTTGAAGAGCCCTGGCAGGGTACAGTCCTTTCCCTTGAGCTCGCAACCAAGCTCTGTTCTCCTGTTCCTCTGCAATGGCAATGAGATGGGGGCCCACCAGGAAAGGACCAGAAAAAGTAACCCGTGAAACCGTCATTGTTGGGGGAAACAAAAGCCTTGGAAATATCTTTACTTTGCAACACAGTGTGGTTCAGTGGGCCCTGAGCTAAGACTGGTGCAAGCAGAGAGCCCAGCATCTTCCTCCATGGGGATAACAGCTTAGCCTCACACAGGCAAGGCACCAAACTCAAGCTATTAGATTTTCACCAGCAGGACTGCAACGGTGCAGCTGTGCGGCTTCCCATCCAGAGGCAGCAGGACTGCCAGCACCTCTGCAGTGAGCTCCAAGCAGTGAGTGCCTCTGGTGTGCTCACGGTCTCAGGTATTTTGCACAGTAAAATTTTGCACGCAGCAAAGGTGTTCTGCACACCCCAAGAACATGGGTCAGTGATGTGCTCTGATGTGGGGAGTGGAGATCATTCCCCTCCCTTTCCCTCTTCTTTAGGTCTGGCCATTTCATAACCACTTAGGAGGAAAATGATAAACATAAGCCACACAAACCCTGGAGCTACTGAACAAATAGGTAAAGGAGGTACCAACCCAACACTCTGCATTTGAACATTTCGTTTTCTGTTTTCTTCTTATTCAAGCTGTTTTTATATTCTGACCTGAATCAGCATGGGCTCCCTCGTTATCATCTTTTAAGTTCCCAGAACAGTGCTTTCCTCTGCCCTCCTTTCTGCAAGATTATAGCCATTCAGCCACATGGAATCCATTGCCTGCCCGGTTGCAACACGAGACAGGGCAACACCAGACAGGGAGTGAAAAATAAAAACTGATAAAGTTATAACTGCCAATGTTTGCTTTACCAAATCTGTAGTGAGGATGAATCTTCATAACCATACCCCAGCAATGGAAGATTATGCATATGTTTGAAAAGTAAGTTTGACCTTCTGGCTGTTCCCCCCTCACAATCTGTACTGCAAATTTGCAGCAATTTTTACGGGAACAAAGACCTGAACTGCATCATAGCAGTACCTGTTTGCAAGCAAATGACCACACTGGGAAGTGTGAGTTCTCAGGCTATCTAATGACTGTATCAGCACGGATGTGTCATTGCTGTTCTCACAAGGCATCATAGAGCCTTGTGCAAAGTCATGTGAGAGTGAGTGAGAAATCAGCTGAATCTAATCAGAAGGAATGGGATAATTAATACGAACTCTGTAAGGAACTGTTTGTAAAGTGATATGCAGGGTTCTCTGTTTAGCGGCTCATTATTCAATGAAGCCCTAGTAAAGCTTCACTGTCTCCACAGAGCACAATGAAAATAGAAAAACAGCTTCATTTTCCCCATCCTGTCACTGTAGTCCGTAATTTAAGCTGATCATACTTTTCCATTTTTCACAGAACTTTTCCGCAATGTGAGTAGGGGCATCTAAACTGTTATTAAAATGTGCTAGCTGAGGAAATGAAGGCAAGCTGGCCAGAGCTGCTTGGAGAGGGCAGCCCCACCGCTTTCTGGCTTCTCCTGAATCTGCTCAAAGCATGAGGAAGCAAGCAGATAATAACAGTTTTCAGGTGAGACACGGAAAGTATTGGTGAGACAAGTTCTGCAAAAAATTTCAAGCTCACATGGGGACGTTTTCTTAGAAAGTAGCTTTCTCTGAGATAACCAGATAAACCCAGCATTGGCAGATGTGGATTCTCACCCACCCCATGACACCACACTGGATGCAAAGGGAAATTTCAGTCAGCAGAGGAGAGGGAGGAAGAAGCATCAAGCTGGCTATCGCCAAAGGAATAGTTCCAACATGACATGACATACTGCTGCTGTCACAAGCCAACCAGTATTGCTTCTGCCCCGTCATCCACCTCAGAGCATGGTAAATACTCTTCCTTTCCCTACTGCCAAGGACTTGTTTGCTAATGGACTGCTGACAGATGGGTGAGAACATTTGTTTTATTTTTCTCCCTTTCTTTTCTTTATTTCTAAAAAAACCAACCCCAAACCATTGGGAAGAAACAAATGTAATCCATTCATCCATTCCTCTGCAGTCTAAGGAAATACAGGCAACCCCCTGTTGATTTAAATAGCCTATTACAAAGTTTAAAAAAACAAAACAAAACAAAACAAAAAAGCAAAACAAAAACCTACTGTGTTCTGTTATGTGAAATGCAACAACATAGCATTAGGCTTTCTACCAATTTTTGCAAGGAATACAGTCACGTAACAGTCTTAGGCACATCAAAGCTGTGCTCCATAGCTGCTGCTGACCAACAGCAAACAAGAGACCACCACAATTGTAGGGCAAGGACAGATAATCAATGTGCCCCAGATTTTAGTGTGAAATCTAGGTAAGAAACCAAGACCAATATATGATCAAAGACGATTTAGCTGGAGAGCTACACAGTGAATGCTTTCCCATCTTTATTTCTCTCTTTTTTAATGTCTACAGTAACAATGACTTTTCTTCGTAGGACTTCTGCAAGTCTGCCAGAG
This sequence comes from Ibycter americanus, assembly GCA_035590275.1. Taxonomy (NCBI): domain Eukaryota; kingdom Metazoa; phylum Chordata; class Aves; order Falconiformes; family Falconidae; genus Ibycter; species Ibycter americanus. The sequence goes on from JAVJGI010000014.1 coordinate 81,032,094, forward strand.
AAGTCCTGGGCAGAAATGCGTGTGCCCATGCAGGGTACTGCATGTTCAGAGGCCTTTACTCATCTTCAGTGTGTTGGACTCACTACACTTGGAAAGAACCTCTGCCTAGGACTCAGATTTCCCAGCTATGTCTTCTTTCTCTGCCCAGAAACTCTGTCCAGACAGGATCTGAAAAATACATGTCCATTCGGACTGAATTTCTACACGTTCAGCAGTCCAGAAGGAGAGATGCTTCCAGTCAGAAAATGAGACAAGATCAACAAAACCAAGACACATGACAGCTGTATCTTTTCCAACACAGATGGACTGGATGCATGCTCCATTGGAAGACACTTTCATCTTTATACCTCAGTTTCAATAACTTCTATCACAAACTGGAGCCCGTTGTATCAATTCACCCTTGTTTCAACATATCTCAGCTCAGCCTAGGGGGTGAGCTCAACCTTTAGGGTCCTGTTAGTGAGCCCTGACTGGCAGCCGAGGAAATTAGAGTGTGTAGCCTAACTGCAGGGTCTTGGAGAACAAGATGTAACCCCAAACACCAAACAGCGATTAGTATGCAAAGGTGAGGCTTGTCGTACACTTAAGGGATGTCTCAGTGGAAAGAGAGAAATAGAGACCAACCATAAATCCATTGCTGATGGTGATTCAGAAATGAAGGAACAGGAGTGCGGATAGAGGAGTTGTGGGTTCCTGTAACTTTCTCTGGAAAAGCAAACTGTACCACTGAATTCAAGCAATGCAACTGAGGCACCCAATTTCCAAATAAGCTGTGGTTTAGTCAAGCTGTCCTAAGAGTGGCAGGTATGTTTGCATTAGAATCGATGTTTCCTGGGAGCATGTAGCTATCACTCCACTCCAGTAGAAAGGCAGCGATACCAAGAAGGCAACAAAACCCCCTCCTAGAATAAAAGTTCAAACCAGAAATAAATAGTTGAATGTATTTTTTCCCATTTTCTTCTTCCTTTTTCTCTAATTAGCCACATTAGATCTGTTAGAAGGATTTCTTTTTCATTCATGTTTCATGAATTCAAAAACGTGCAAAATGTGTAAATTAAGGATACAGTAGACAGACAAATGGCAGCTGCCAAAGCCAGGAGGAGAAAAGTTTGTAAAAGTTAGTGGTTTGACAGATCCTTACAGTTGCATTTTGTTTGTTTGCTTTTTGTTGTCTGGTACATACTAGATTTTGGTAAGATTCCCCAAAACTGATGTTTTTATGATTTGAAGCACTCTGTATGTTATTTATGTCAGAATCAATAGAACAGTTTATATAAAAAAGATGTGTTGCAGCAGTCAATTCAAACAGAGCAATTTGTATGCAAGTGGGATTGATCAGTCCAATAAAAATGATTGCCAAGTCTCCTGAGCCTTATAGAAATACTTTCAATAAAGGCATTTTTAATAAAAAAAGAAATGAAATGTGTAGCAGCATAGGATTCAAATGGAAAGCAAACCTTTTCTGAACAACTGAGGAAAAGAATTTACACTTTGATTAAAGGCTGTTATTCATTCAATTATTGATGCAGTATGGATATTTTAGTAAGGAGTATTATTTATTTTTAAATCCTGGATTGTTCAGTTAGATCCCATTTGTCCACACAGTTATTTCAGTGGAAGTGCCTAACTCTGGGATAACTTCTCTTCCTAGACTTCAGGAAACAAGGTGCATTTTTAAGCTTGTATTCTTGTATCTCCACAATAAAATATATAAACATCTGGTCAGAGAAGGGGGATGATGGAAAAGTGTTTCCTTTCACTCAGCACTCCTTTAACTCATCGGTCCTCACAGTGAGGCTCCCGCCGTACTAAGCCTAACAGAGATAATGACTGTAAGAAATTTTGCTCCTTATGTGTCAGAAAGGGTCTGAAATACCAGTCTAAGACGACCATACTTTCTCTGAAAAAAACCCAGATTTTCTGGGCTAGAGAATATAGTGTATCTGTACGCTGTTAAGAGAGTCACCCTTCACTGGAAAGCAAAGCACACGCTCAGCTGGTGTTCAGCTGAGTCAGCATTAGTGGCACAGAAACGCTGCTTCCAAGGAAGGAAGGAGAGGATGCCTCTTTAGATTTGGGTAATGTAAGTCTTCCTTCCTTCTGACTGTGGCAGGAACAATTTTATAATAGGACTCCCCGTGCAAGTTTTTTTAATCATGGTTGGTTTCATTCCAGTGTCAGAGGTTGGGTTATGACATGACTGGGTTACACGATGATACCGTAAATGTGATCTGCAACGCGTCATTGCCTTTGCACGAGGCGAATGGGCACTTGCCTCGCCGTGCCTGTGTCTGTAACTGATCGAAGGCAGCAACGCTGCTGTTTGCTATGCACATCACATCTGCTATCGCGCAGTGACATGAACTCGTGTTGTGATGACCTGCTTACACATCATCTCTGGGCAGATGGGGACACTTACCAGAGGGTTCTTATGTCACAAGATGAAATAGGCACTTTTATGCTAGGTTTTTTCCTTACACTACAGATAGATTCAAATAAGCGTCTGCTGGTATGCCAGTTAGAAGGAAACCTAACTTGTTAATACTTGCTTATAAAGAAAGTCCTCACTTAGGGTTCTCAGACATAGATGCTGGGTTTGTAAGTCCTTTCCAGGCTATGGTCTGGCTGGGTCTATGGGATTCATTTTTGAAATTACAGTTTCAGTGAACGGACTCACCTTTTGCTGTCTTACCTTAAATTTATAAGCCTCTTCATGAACCCAGATAAAACAATCACCTGCTCATTCACCAGAGAAAGAGATGTGCCCATCCAAACTCTGTTGCCAGTTGGTGAGAAAGGCAGAGTAGTTGGGTTACAGAGCTGGTTGTTGTAGAAGCCATTTCTCACATCTACTGCAATTCCTTTATCCTCCGGGGAATCATGACTATTAGCTGTGCAATAATTACATCAGCAGGAACAAAATCATAGAACTGAGGCCTCCCCACCACCGTCACAAGCCCAGATGATGGAGACAAAACAAGAAGTGTTGCCACTAGTCACCATCAGGCAGACTTCGGCTTGCATATTTGTGGGGTACATGAAATGAATGACCTTTGGCATGATACACACTTAGTCATTAATACACAAAACCCAGTCATCCAGCCTACTGTTTCTCTTACATTACCAAACTGTTTTCATATTCCAGAAAATAAGTATTCCTGTGAAGTCATACCTCCCAGGCTGCTCTCTTTTCCTAGATTATATCCGTTTCAACTTGGGACCAAAACTCTGGATAGCAGCATAAAAAAAGCAATAATTAGAGACATACTTAATTAACCTTTAACATTTAGTCTCACAGGTACAAGAGTAGTCATTCCTGATGTCAAGGTTGCCAGCAGCATATGGCAGCATAATGTAGGTCTGCGTGAAACAGAAATAAATGAATGCCTAAAATGAGTAACCAAGCTCACAGTGAGAAATAGGTGAGGTAGTTTGGAATATGAGATCAACCAGTTATCTTTTGACATTGCAGTATCATTTTTGTGAGCTATTTCTTTATCGAGGAGAGCCAGAACAATTTCAAAAGCCTGACAGTGACCACCATCAAAGAGGAATATGCCTTTAATAAAAGTATTTATTTCCTTCTCTGATGCCTAGTGATGTGCTCCACCAGATTCAAGTCGGCTAGAGGGTCAAGGAGGCTGAATCAGACATTGGCTTCACAAAACCAGTCTGGAGACATACACTCTGATTTTATCTTCCAAAAGACAGAGTTGTTATCACAAGACCTCAAACTTTCACTCACATGTGCAGTGACTCATGTCGAACTATTGCCAGTACACACTTGCTTGATTTCTTCTTCTGACCATCCGCAAGTTCCCCAGATTTGTCCTGATAATTTGTTAGTCACACATAATTCTATAGAATTTGTCCATCAGAAAACCGTGCCTTTAAATAACTCATTCCTCTGTTTTGTGGCATTTTAAAGCAGGAACAAAAACCCTAAAAGTTTCATTTCAACAATTTCTTCATTTTGACCTGCAGGTATACTGCAGATCACTGCTCTCATGCTAGCAATAAATTTAAACAACAAAACAAAATGCTACAACTTTATTGAAACTGATACCTGTTATTTCTGACATAACCTAAAAAGGTATTGTGCCAATGATTTAAAATTGTGAAGTTTTACTGTGCTTTGGAATGAGAAGAATCATTGGCACAGTACCACGATGTTCCCTAAGGCAATCATGCACATTAACCACAAACACAAACAAAAAATTTTTCAAGAGCAATCTTTCTATGTTTTCCTGACCACAGAACACATGGAAGTAAAATACCATGCATTAGCCCTTTTAATAAACAGTTTCAAATTATTGAAAATTCTGAAATTAACATTTCAGATTCAAAATCCTGGATTTTGGGGAACTGCAGATGGAGAGCTGGGATCCAGCAGCTACTTTGTGTTCCACAGACAGTGCTGACATTACGATGCAGTCATTTGATATGACAGGGATCATATGCATTCCCAAAAGCAGATCCTTGGGCTTACAGTCCTTGAGCAGTCATAAAAATAAGATGTCTCTTGAGACATTTCAAAGGTAAGGCTGGAGAGAGAAGGGCCATGTGGTTTACAACACTCTTGGGTAAATCCAAAATAACAGTCTCTTCCCATGATGCACCAAGACCATTTGTAAAGTATCTGATTCTCTTTATGACACTGGACAGAGATGCTGTGCTAGGGGAGCAAAATAGGAAGACAGTATTTGGAGCTTTGCCACTTTTCCAGAAATATGTTTTTATGAAAATGCACTCTCAAGAGCATCTTTGTCATAAAATTTGGTTTTGGTCTTGGGTTTTCTAACACACAGCCCCAACACCTCCACCCCTACCCCACCAGCTTCTGCGCCCCCAGGAGGATGGCTGCTAGAGGGGCTGCCCCGCAACATCCTTTCTGCCAGAAGATTCACAGGCACTTTGTTGAAGATTTACACAGCCTTGTCAGTTTGTGCCTTTAGGGCATCTGGTGTTTAGTCACAGAATTGTATGAAGGAGGCCCATTAGGCTTAATTTCTGCCAAGTTTTGCTGCAATTAGTAGAGATGCTCCCATGTTTTAACATCTGTGCAAAGTATGTCCTGGTATGGCGTTTTCTGTCCTTCTTCCCTCTCTTTCCCACATCCTCTCCAGGATCTCCTCCTCCTCCTCCTCCTCCTCCTCCTCCTCCTCCTCTCTGCCTTCCCGCAGCACCAAGACCCACAGCAGGTATTAGCAAGAGCTGGCAGTGCCAGCCTGCTCTGCAAGAGCTGGGGCCACTGGGGTGGCCGTGCCATATGGGTGCCCATGGCATCGCCCTCCTGGCACGGCTCCTTGCAGGAGCAGGGTGCGGCAGGCAGGGCTCAAGCTTTTGATCTGAGATCAGAGGTGGGGAAGGAGGCTTTGCTTCAGTTCCCTTGCCAGCCAGAGTGGTTAATCTCTACCCATACCTGCAGCAATCAAAATCGGCATTTACATAACACCTGTGGTTCACCTTGGAAGCACTCTGCCAGCATTGAGCAAAGCCCAGCCTGGCCTTGGGTCAGGGGATGTTCCTGTGCCTGGAAGGGGAGCTCCTCACTACCAGGATGCAATGAGAAAGGCCCCCTGCCCCTTTTGGGATGATGGCTTAACCCCCAGTGAGGGGCTAGGTGGGTTTGCACTGAGGATAACACAGTCGTGGAGGTCAGCGCCCACCGGCCTGGGTCCTCACCACAAGAAAACACTGCTCTAGCCGCACAGAACTAAAAAAGTTGATTTAAAGTGGTCTCAAAGTGAATCTTCGCTATTTCTCCCATTCCTGTATTGCATATAAAAGAAAAACCTTGAAATGTGATTTCTTCTGCTTTCTTAAAAAAAAGTAATGCATCTAAATGTGATGCCTTGTCTTCCTTACTTCTGCTATAGGGTTCCTTGGAGGGCTGGGAAATGTGGGGAGCTGCAGCATCTCAAGAATCAAGCACTAGAACCCTGAGAAACAGGAATATATTTCATGTAAAATGCTGCTTGTGTTAACATCTCTTCAGCACGAATGCCTGCAAGAACACCCAAGGGACAAACTCTCTTTGTGGAAATTTCAATATCGCTGTCTCTTCCTCTGCAGGCAAGAAGGATTCCTTTCCAAAATGGGAAGGAAAAGTGTGCAACATTCCGGATATTTCTAAAGGAGAAAAATAAACAGATAGCATTTCAAATGAAGTATTTAAAATATTTACGTTGTTTAGACTGTGTTATGTATGATGAATTAGTAAATGTGTAGAGAATTATCCATCTATAGAGACAACTCTGTCTGTATGTTATATATATGTGTGTCTATACAGGCAAAGGGAGATAGCAGTAATATAGAAAGAAACGCATTCCACAAGTGTTAGGTGGCAGTGTGATACATCGTAGGACACTGCACTAGAAATTAAAAAACCTGGGATTAAAGCCTCGCTCTGCCACCGAGGTTTGGTATCATCTTGGGGAAAGTACTGACCTGCTTAGTGGATGAAAGAAAGGCTGTGCATGTTGTCTACCTAGACTTTAGTAAAGTCTTTGACACCATTTCCCACAGCATTCTCCTGGAGTAACTGACCTGTCATGGCTTGGACAGGTGTGCTGTTCCCTGGGTTAAAAAACTGGCTGTATGGCTGGGCCCAGGGACAGGTGGTGAATGGAGTTACATCTGGTTGGTGGGTGGTCGCAATCACACGTGGTGTTCCCCAGGGCTCAGTATTTGGGCCAGTCCTGTTTAATACCTTTATCGATGATCTGGATGAGGGTATCAAGTGCGCCCTCAGTAAATTTGCAGACAACACCAAGTTGGTCAGGAGTGTTGAGCTGCTTGAGGCTAGGAAGGCTCTACAGAGGGATCTGGACAGGATGGACCGATGGGCCGAGGCCAATTGTATGAGGTTCAACAAGGTTCAGTGCTGGGTCCTGCACTTGGGTCACAACAACCCCACACAATGCTACAGGCTTGGGGAAGAGTGGCTGGAAAGCTGCCTGGAGAAAAAGGACCTGGGGGTGCTGGTTGACAGCCGGCTGAACTTGAGTCAGCAGTGTGCCCAGGTGGCCCAGGTGGCCAAGGTGGCCAATAGCATCCTGGCTTGTATCAGAAATGGTGTGGCCAGCAGGACTAGGGAAGGGATCGTGCCCCTGTACTGGGCACTGGTGAGGCTGCATCTCAAATGCTGTGTTGGGTTTTGGGCCCCTCACTGCAAGAGGGACATGGAGGTGCTGGAGCGTGTCCAGAGAAGGGCAGTGAAGCTGGTGAAGGATCTAAAGCGCAAGTCTTACAAGGAGTAGCTATGGGAACTGGAGTTTAGTCTGGAGAAGAGGAGGCTCAGGGGAGACCTTCTCACTCTCTACAATGACCCAAAAGGAGGTTGTAGCGAGGTGTGTGTCAGTCTCTTCTCCCAAGTAACAAGCGACAGGACAAGAGGAAATGGCCTCAAGCTGCACCAGGAGAAGTTTAGATTGGGTATTAGAAAAATTTCTTTCACCGAAAGGGTAGTCAAGCACAGGAACAGGCTGCGCAGGGAAGTGGTTGAGTCACCATCCCTGGAGGGATTTAAAAGCTGTGTAGAAGTGGCACTTAGAGACATGGTTTAGTGGTGGACTTGGCAGTACTAGGTTAACAGTTGGACAAAATGATCTTAACAGTCTTTTCCAACCTCAACAATTCTATGATTCTATGATTTCTCTATGTCTGTCTTTCTCCTCTCTTTGCTTAAGCTGTATCTCTAAAGACTTTCAATTACCATGCATTAGTACAGAGCTTTTAACCTTGGGGATCTCTAGATGCTGCTACCGTCATCCTCAGCAGTTCAATCCTGTTCTCTTTTTGAGGACTGTCTATTGAGGACTGGGAATGCAAACGAGATAAGTACATTCCCTATAGATCTAACAGCTTCCAGATTGCAAGTCTAACAGTTTCAGTTCCCTCTAGTTTACAAAAGACTGTGCTTTGAAATGTCAAATTTCAGACATATTTAAGCAAAAAACTTCTGCCTAGGTAAGATTTAGAAATGAGCAGCAAGGGTTTGTACCCTTATGGATCACAGGCCTTCCCATGCTGCACCTCTAAACTCAGTAAGTAAAAACTTATTTAACAAGATTGAAATGAGGAGGCTCTCATGTCAAAACAGAGCTGTAAAGATGAGTGTGTTTTGCAGCAGACAAATACACAGTCCTGGCCAGCAGGCTGATTTAATTGAGGCTGGTTTAGAAAAACTGAGCTTTTCATCATGACAGAAGTCTTTTTGCTTGTATATCTTGGGAAAATGATTCAGCAGGATTCAACACCAACTATTAGCTAGTTAGTATACTTATTTAATTATTGATATAGGAAGAGGGGGTAGGAGTGTAACTGTGCAGCAAGCTCTTGCTAAGGGAGCAGCAAGAACCCAGCAGGGTCCCCCATCCTCCCCACTGCTCCCCTTGTTCTAAGCAGGCAGATGAGCTCCAGCCTAGCTTTCTGGTGGAAGTGATAATCTCCACCAGCCTTGATTGGGTGCAAATAGAGACAGTGCTCTCCCAATTCTTCCATAGTCATCCTCACAGAGTGAACGTCAGAGAAGTAGTCCTCCACAAACTGGGCAGACCTGTTACCTAAGCAGGAGCAAGGAAGCAGTATGGGGAGAAGGGAAGAGATTGGTATGCATATATGAAAAATTAATCCCCAGTAATGATGTGCACGTTGAAAGACTTTGCAAGCATGCCTTATAGGTGGGGATATAGCAGGTGGTGGGGGATTTTTTAATGAGTTCTCTCTGAATACAAGGAACACAAAGATAATGGAGCATTTATTCAACTGCATGCTGCCTGGCTATTTTCCATTTCTTAAAGGCTTAGGTATTTGAATTCTAGTGGTCTGGTTATGGATTTTGTATTATAACTGGTTTATAAATTGTTTCAGGTATTTAAATTTTATGTTGTCAAAGACATTGAAGGTGGAGTGAAATGTGTTTGTTTGTGTGTGTGTATATGTGTTTTTGATAGGGGACTCAAATGTTTATTATGATTCAGCCATGATGCTTGTTAGAGCACTCTAGAGTACAAAAATATACTGTCCACAGCTATGCAGTTCAGATCTAACAACAGACAATTCACTCTGTGTATTGATTGCTCCTCTGAAAATTTTCTGTGACGAATACATCTTCTCCATAAAACAAAGAAGAAAAAAACCTCTAACAATATGGAACTTCAGAATAGTGATATCACATCCCTGAGTGGAGAACAGCATAGAACAGTTTTTCCAAGGTACGTGTAGGGAAGCAAATAATTATTTCTACTGGACAACTCTGCTCTGCTCAAAATGTCATTTGCATTCGCTTTTGGTTTGATTGAAACGTCTTCATTTCTCCTGGAACATCTCCTAAAGAATTCTCATTCAGGGTGACTATAATATCATCAAATGACAAAAGCAAAAAAGGAAACAGCATATGTCCGTATCTATGCACACACATATATGCATATATATGTTTTGAACTAGCTAAACTCAATCCTTTAATGTGACAGGGGGTTAGAGGTTAAGAAAATGTACACCAAAGGGAAGGATACTACCTAATTTATTAATACAAAAGATATTTATTCTCTAAGGCCGTATATGGTCCTTTATAAAGAGCAAGAGTGTGTGCACCCTATAACTTACCCTACCTTCCTGTAGCTCCTACTGTAAAGAAGAAAAAAAATCACCCTGAACTCCACCCAGATCTCAGGCTAATTCAGAACAGTCTGTATCTACTTCTTAGGTTAAATACATTTTTAACATGGAAAGTAGTTCCTTCCTCTTTGCAGAGCTTGAACTGGCTGCCTCATCTGCCAGATGCAGCTTTTCAGTCTTTGCTGCCCTGACCATATCTATCACCTCCCCGAGCTCCGCTGCTGCCCCCGAGCAGCTCCCGCACCTCTTGGCCAGGCGCTGCTGAGAGCAGCTGGTCAGAACGGCAGCCCTTGCCAACACAGCATGTAGTGCGTGAAATGGATTTAAACTCCCGAGGAGGTGTCCATATTCCCATGGGAGAAGAGGAGCCCTGCGGCAGGGCATGTGGCAGCAAGGGTGACAGGTCCAATGCACCCTGGACACCTGAGCAGCTTCCCTTCCAGCTCAGGATGGTGCCAAGCCCCAGGCCAGCACCTCCTCTCCTTTACCAAAGTCAGGGGGAGCTTCTCAGCAGCTGAGGAAGGAAGGCAGGAGCCAAATACCAGCATGGGAGACAGCACGCAAATCAGTGCTTTGGAGGACGGTGACAAGCTTTGGCAAAGAATTCAAATTTTTTGCCAGAAACAGAAAATCCCCCATTTGCTGTGGGACTGCTCCTTCTAGGCTCTTTCCCTCGCCTGTGGGCAATCGCGCATGCTCATCCTCTCCTCTGCTGGAGCTCCTCTCAAAGGCAGCTGCAAGGGTGAGACCTTTGCAGTGACTTTGAGCACACCAGCGTATTGTGGCCAGTCCGTAGTGCACAGAAGGCTGGGCAGTAGGGGTTGGTCACTTGGCCACTAAAGCAAAGAAAGACATTTTCACTGTCACCATCCAAATCAAGTATTGGGCTCTGTTTGTTCAGATGATCTTTCTGCTACTCCCTCTTGATTAGGTGTGCAGCAGAGCTTGAACTACAAGAAAACAAGACAGCATGAGAGAGAGAGAAGAAAGTCCTCCTCTTGTTTTTAATCTGCCATTTCATTTACTTCTCTACCATCAGCAGCACCATGCGTGGCACAGACACAGATCCCCTGCTCTGCTCAGAACTGAATAATTGCCCAATTGCACTATAGCCTGGGGCAGGGGGAAGAAGCTCCCACAGCCCTCTGACAGGGACGGGACTGGCCTGTGCCAGAAGCCAGCACCAGTCTTGAGACATGAGTGATTTGACCTAATTAGAAAGCATGTGGAGGAAGAACCTACCTACAAAAAGAGGTGTATAAAAAAATGGCAAACTTTCTTTCAAATTAACTTTTCCATCCTGTGACGGTATTTGTAACAAGCACATCTCAGATGGAAAGACTCCAGGTGACATGGTAAGCACATCTGTGACAAATGCTCTGTCTGAAGGGCAGAAGAGACCAATCTTCCATCAGAAAGAGCTCTGTTAGAGAAAAAATGTGAGAAGAAGTGGTGAAATAGCTGGGAATAACTCAGTTTGGGGTGGGGGGAAGAGCTGATAGAGTAAGGGGTCTCTCCCATTTTTGTATTTGAATGCAAAAGTTTGCAAGCAGTTTTTGATCTATTGGTCCCTCCACTCTTAATGCAGTTACCAGTCAAGCTCACCTTGTAGAAGCTGGTCAGAAAAAAGGCCAGGGCTGTCCCAGCTGTGGTGGCTGATTCCCCATCCTGAAGCTGACGTCAGAACTGGACATCCGCTGGACCGACCTCTGATGGTGCATAGAGTGTGGAAGACCTTCCAACATCAAATCTTTAGAAGTGGTCTGTCCCAGGGAAGTTTCCCTTCCAACATTTCCTATGCCCACAATAAGGAAATTTCTGTAAATCCCCCTTGTAACTGTTAAGCTCTCTCCCATTCTTTTCATTTGGATGGATGGATTGTTAGGCAAGAGATGCAGGGCACAGCACAGTACCTCCCAACAGCACTACAAGCAGTTAGAGAACTCATCTCCCACAGCTGAAAATCCGGTTTCGAGCCATCTCTTTCAGCGTTAGTGTCTTTGTACCACACAGGGCAAAAAAAATACAGTGATATACTCCTTGTTCAGTGACAAAACAGCTGCTGTTGTCAACATTTTCAGCTCTGTCCCCAAGTTCCCCCTGCAGCTTTTCCACTGACCCTCTAACATGACCTTGTGGAAGCCGCTGCTCTGTGACTCTGCTCCACTCCTCATGCTCTGTGTTTGGACTGCAAGCTCCACCAGGTAGCAAGGTGCTGAATGTATGTACCTGTTAGCACCCCTAGGTGTGGGGGAGATGCTAGAGACACCCCACAGGACTGGTTTGGTGGACATGGCTTAGTCTGGTTTCTGTTCTCAGTGAACACCATTAAACCCACTAGCATTTGGGACTTTTATAAGCCTAAAACCAGCTGAAGTTGGGTATCTACAAATCTAAGCAACTATTTGCCTGTGCAAGAAGGAGGACCCAGGGAAGTACAGGTCAGTCAGCCTCACCTCCATTCTTGGAAAGGCAATGGAGCAGCTAATTCTGTATACCATTTCCAGGTACACGAAGGACAAGAAAGTCATCAGGAGTGATCAGGATGGCTTCACCAAGGGGAAAGCATGGCTGACCAACCTCCATGAGAGGTTGAGAAACTTCTATGATTAAATGACTGGCTTGGTAGGTGAGGGGAGAGCGGTCGACATTGTCTGTCTAGACTTCAGCAAGACATTTGACACCCTCCCACATAAGATCCTCATAGACAAGCTGATAAAGTATGGGCTGGGTGAGCAGACAGTGAGGTGGACTGCAATCTAGCTGAACGGCCCGTCCCAGAGTGTGATGATCAGTGACACAAAGTCTAAGTGGAGGTCAGTAACTAGTGGTGTATCCCAGGGGTACACCAAAATACTGGGTCCAGTCCTCTTCAGCATCTTCATTAATGATCTGGATGATGGGGCAGAGTGTACCCTCAGCAAGTTTGCTGATGACACAAAATCGGGAGGAGTGGCTGATACACCAGAGGGTCATGCTGCCATCCAGAGGGATCCTTGACAGGCTGGAGCAGCAGGCTGACAGGAACCTCATGAAGTTCAACAAGAAGTGCTAGTCCTACACCTGGGCGGGGGAAAAACCCATACACTAGTTGGGGGCTGACCAGCTGGAAAGCAGCTGGGCAGAAAAGGTCAAGAGGTCCTAGTGAACACTAGGTTGAACATGAGCCAGTGATGTGCCCTTGCAGTAAAGGCAACTAATGGTATCCTGGGCTGCATTAGACAAAGTATTGCCAGCAGGTGGAAGGAGGTGATTCTTGCCCTCTACTCAGCAGTGGACATATTGGAGAGAGTTCAGCAAAGGGCCACAACAAAGATGTTTAAAGACCTGGAGTGTTTCTGTGAGGAAAGACTGAGATGGGACTGTTCAGCCTGGAAATGAGAAGGCTCAGGGGCGGTCCCATCAATGCATATAAATACAGGAAAGAAGGGTGCAAAGAGGATGGAACCAGGCTCTTCTCAGTGATGCCCAGTGACAGCACCAGAGGCAATGGACACAAACTGAAACACAGGAGGTTCTGCCCGAATACCAGGAAACACTTTTTTACTGTGGGGGTGACTGAACATTGGCACAGATTGCCCAGAGAGGTCATGGAGTCTCCATCCTTGGAGATACTCAAAAGTTGTCTGGACGTGGTCCTGGGCAACCAGCTCTAGGTGGCTCTGCTTGAGCAGGAGGGGTTGTACCACATGACCTCCAGGGGTCTCTTCCAACTCAACCATTCAGTGATTCTGCAGTTCGAGTTGCTGGCCAGGGACTTCTCAAGAGCATCTCAGGATTCCAAAGGCTTCAGTATTTGGTGTGTTCAAATACTGCATATCATTCCTACCACTGGCTTCCAGCTGGGGGTGCCAATGTGACACATCATTTGCAGCAGACAATTCATGTGATAAAAATACTGTCATGTCATGTTTTGAGCTGCTCCGATCTCCCTTTTGTGGTTTGATATTACAGCTGAGCTGATCTATTGACTTGCTGACCTGAGAGGGCAGTTCTGCCTGGAGAGATGGAGACAGAGGGGTTAAGACTCAGTCATACTCAGCCATAACATCCTATGAAAACCCAGCTCTGACCCATAGATCTGCTCTTCTTGAACGTCAAGGTGGACCTCGGGCCTCTTGAGCTCAGTCTCTTCCTGACCCTGAAAGAGGCAGAGCAGGGTAATTATGGTTCTTCCTAAATGTTACTGGTTCATGACACCAAAAAAGTATGATGCTTGGTATTGAAATGGGGATCTCTGGCATCATCCTGTTCCTCTCTTACAGGAACATCACAATGATTAACACTGAGTTTTCAGTATCAGCCCCAGGAACATGCTGAATGAATGCATACCTCAATGAGGTAAATGGGTCACTTCACATGTCATAGAGGTATGGTCTCAGGCTGTCTGCAGACTCATCCCTGCCTTGCTTACCTTCATTTCTCATTTTTGAGGTTTTCCTTCCCAGTCACAGCACCTGGAACTTGGTGTTGTTAAATGAAAACAGTTTCCAGAGATTAAGATAGTAGCTCAGAAGAAAGGCACAGCTACAGCAAATTGGCGCGTATAGCCTATTTCCAAAGTTGTTTCCAGTAATTTTGCAGCTGTTAACACAGCGCCTTGATTCAGTCCAGGAAGTACCAGTACTAATGCTGGTCCTTAGACAAAAATAACAAAACAGATGAGTGATTTACCAGCTTGTATTGTCTTCATCCTATATCACCTGTTTAAATTCATCAGGGCACTGGCAAACAACTTTGTGCAGTCAAGCCCTTCTACTGAAGGTCAGAAGAAATTGATATAGGACTTAAAATACTGAATTAACTTTGCAGTCATTACTTTGACTCGTTTTCCACATGCCTACCCTGTTGAGGGAGGATCTCTGTAAGCTTCTGCATCTTGTGTAAAAAAGAAGAGCTTAAACTCTATTTTGGTGGAAGAGGTTACAAAGATGTATATAGGAGGAACTTGCCCTGAGGGTCTGAATATCCTCCATTCAGGAGTGCTGGAAGAGGCCACTGTTCCTCACACACTCCCTAGCTGCTTATCGCCATTTCCAGCCAAAGGCTCCACCTCCCTTGACCTGCCAGCAGAGCTGGTCACCACCTGAGCTCTCTCTAACGCTCCTCAGTCATAACAAGCTGGGAGTGCTTAAACCATTGGCTTTTACAACTCCAGCAGATCAGAGAAACAGCTCTCCCTGCAGAAAGGATAGTGAAAAGCAGCTGGAGGAGACCCGTGACGAGTCAGTTCTGGATACAAGCAGAGCTGTTTGCTCATGCCCTATCAGGTTTGACTCTGTCACCATGCAGGGAAGGCATCGACATCTAAACAGTGGTGATCAAGAGTGAAAAAGACTTCCAGGCCTTTTTCTGCCAAGTTACTTTCTAGCTGGTCAGCCCCCAGCACATACTGGTGCATGGGGTTGATTCTCCCCAAGTGCAAGACTTGGCTTTTCCCTGTTTTGAACTTCATGAGGTTTCTGTCAGCCCATTTCTCAGTCTATTGAGGTCCCTCTGAATGGCATGACAACCACTTGGAGTGCCAGACCCTCCTCCCAGTCTTGTATCATCTGCAGGCTTGCAGAAGGTGTGCTCTATCCCAGCATCCAGGCCATTAATGAAGATGTTAAAAAGTACTGGTGCCAGAATCAACCCCTGGGTGCACTACCAGTGACTGGCATCTAGCTGGACTTTGTGATGCCGATCACAACTCTTTCATCTGAGCAGTTCAGCCAGTTTTCACTTTACCACACTGACCGTTTATCTAACCAATCCTTCATCAGCTTGTCAATGCAGGTATTGTCAGAGACAGCATGCAAAGTCTTATTAAAGCCAATATATCCACAGCTCTCATCTCATCCACCCAGCCAGGCATCTCATCATCACAGGTGGTTATCAGGTTGGTCAAACATGACTTCTTCATAAATCCACGCCAGCTACTTCTAGTCACCTTATCTTTTGCATGTCTGGAAGTGATTTCCAACACTAATTGCTCCTACACTTCCCCAGGGGTGGAGGTGAGGTAGACTGGCCTGTAGTTCCCTGGATCCTCCTTCTTGAAGATAAGAATGACATTTTCTTTCTTCCAAGCATCCAACCATCACCAAGACCTTTCAAAGATAATTGAGAGTGGTCTTGCAAGGACTCTAGTGGACTGCAAGCTACCTCAGCACTCACAGAAGAATCCCATCAAGTCCCATGGATTTATATATGTCTAGCCTGCCTGAATATTCCCTAACTTGATCCTCCTCCATCAAGGGTGAATCTCCATTGCTCCAGATTTTTCCACTGGTCTCAGAGACCTGGGATTGCTGGAAGCAAGTCCTACTAGCAAGGACTCATAAGCAGGTGGCACGGAGTACCTAGCCTTTTCCTCAGCCTGTCTTTCCCCCAGTCCTCTCCACATCCTCTCTAGATAGGGCTGAAAGAGCAGAAACAGAAAAACGGGTTCAAAAAGTGAAAGGACACATTCACGAAAACCAAATAACCAGGAACTAGCAATTACAGGGGTGCTTCTCCCTCCCCACCCATCTCAGGAAGGAAACGGGCCTCAAAGTGTCAAAGACTCTGCTTGGGACACAGCACCATTTGCACACACTTCCCAAGGCTTTCCCTTTGCCCCATCAGTGATGGGGTTATTGACCTGCATGGATCAATAGAGACAACCTTCTGTAGGCTCAGACAAATGTAATTTTGATGCTGAGGCAGTGTGTGCCATTACCCCTTTCTGCTTTTTCACTGTCTCTCATAGACTTCTCCCTGCTAATCTGACTGATGGAGAGTACTACTCGAGTACCTACTGATATCTATATCACAGTCTGTAGAGGAACTGTAGAGGGCTAATTAACATTGATAATATACAGTTGTGGGCTTGCTTCTGGGGTGGTGGGTTGGCTGATGTGGATAATGTACAGCTG
>JAVJGI010000014.1:81048713-81076422 GCA_035590275.1 Ibycter americanus
GCAGCAGAGGCAAGAAGCAGGGTGGACTGGCCTGAAGAGGATGAAGAAACAGCACAGACAGTAGATGAACTTTTGGACCTTGTTTGGGAAAACCTTGTTGCAGATGGCTAGTTTTGTAGTGCTGCAACAACAGTCTTAAAATGGAACTGTAGCAACTGTTCATATACTTTAACCAGCACCACCTAGATAACGTTTATACAGACAACACTGCAGCCATCACAGGGTAAAGCTTGATGAGATCTGCCAAACCTACCTGACTCTCTAATTGTTTTAATTAGGTGCAGAGCTGCATTATTGTTTACTAGTTGTGATTAATCTTGCAGAATGAAGAGGCTGCTGTGACAGACATTGCAGAAAGAGACAGTCATCAACACTGAGCACTTACAGTCTTAATGTTAAGACTCAAGTCTTACTGATGGAAAAGAAAAATTAAATTTTACCTTTGTTTTTTCTCAGGCTGCAAACTGAATCTCAGCCATTGCCTGACTTATTTATCACACCATCGGTCTGTGGCAGAGCTAGGACTAAGTCTAAATTTCCTAAATCCCATTCAAGTGTTGTAGTCACAGCACAATGATGAAGTATCCTCAGTTTTCAAAACTATTAACGATTTCCAACACTGGATTCATAGAATCATAGAACACTTTGGTTTGGAATGAACTTTAAAGATCACCTAGTTCCAACCCCCCTACCAGGAGCAGGGACACCTTCCACTAGACCAGGTTGCTCAAAGCCCTATCCAATTCAGCCTTGAACATTTCCAAGCATGGGGCATCCACAGCTTCTCTGGACAATCTGTATCAGTGCCTCACCACTCTCATAGCAAAGAATTTCTTCCAAATATCTAATCTAAATCTACCTTTGTTCAGTTTAAAGCCATCATCCCTTGTCCTATCACTACATGCCCTTGTGAAAAGTCCCTCTCCAGCTTTCTTATATGCTGCTATAAGGTCTCCCCAGAACCTTCTCTTCTCCAGGCTGAACAACCTCAGCTTATCTTCATATGAGAGGTGCTCCAGCCTCTCATCAGATTCTGATGATCTATGTGGCCCTCGTCTGGACTTGCTGCAACAGGTCCATGTCCTTCTTGTGTTGGGGCCCCCAGAGCTGAACAAAGCTGAACTTCAGGTGGAGTCTCATGACAGCAGAGTAGAGGGGGAAAATCACCTCCCTCAATCTGCTGCTCATGCTTCTTTTGATGCAGCCCAGGATATGGTTGGCTTTCTGAGCTGCAAGTGCACATTGCCAGGTTATACTGAGCTTCTCATCAACCAGCAACCCCAAGTCCTTCCCTCAGGGTTGCTCTCAATTCGTTCTCTGCCCAGCCTGTATTTGTGCTTGGGATTGCCCTGATACACGTGCAGAACCTTGCATTTGGCCTTGTTGAACTTCATGAAGCTCGCACAGGCCCAACTCTCAAGCCTGTCAAGGTCCCTCTGGATGGTATCCCTTCCCTCCAGCATGTTGACCGCACCACTCAGCTTGATGTCATCGGCAAACCTGCTGAGGGTGCACTCAATCCCACTGTCCATGTCTCTGACAAAGATGTTGAACAGCACTGGTCCCAGTATGGACCCCTGAGAAATGCCACTCATCACCAGTCTCCACTTGGACATTGAGCCATTGACCACAACTCTTTGAGTGAGACCACACAGTCAATTCCTTATGCACCCAGTGGCACATCTGTCAAATCCATGTCTCTCCGATTTAGAGACAAGGATGTCATGCAGAACAGTGTCAAATGCTTTGCACAAGTCCAGGTAGACGGCATCAGTTGCTCTTCCCTTATCTACCAACACTGCAACTCCATCGTAGAAGGCCACCAGATTTGCCCTTAGTAGAGCCATGTTGGCTGCCACCAATCAATTCCTTATTTTCCATGTGCCTTAGCATAGTTACCAGGAGGATCTGCTCCACAATCTTGCCAAACACAGAGCTGAGACTGACTGGTCTGTAATTCCCCCAGTCTTCCTTTTTTTACCTTTTTAAAAATGGGGGTTCTGTTTTCTCTTTTCCAGTCAATGGGAGCTTCCCTGGACTGCCATGACTTCTCAGATATGATGGATAGTGGCTTAGCAACTTCATCTGCCAGCTCCCACAGGTCCTATGGACTTGTGCACCTTCAGGTTCCTTAGGTGGTCTTGAACCTGATCTTCTACAGTGGGTGGATTCCTGGGAATCCAACATGAGGCAGGTTGAAGAAACCTGGTTTTCAGAAAACAAATTGCTGAGAAGTCTCAATTTGGACACAGGAAAACTGAGTCATATAAAATTAATAGTTGCATTTTAAAACCTTGGACAAAGTCCTCTTTCTTTAAGAGTTGCAGAATATTTGGTTTCCACTGTATTGATTGGGGTTTTTTTTCTTTTTATTGTTTATCTTCTAGGGTTAACTGAAGAAAGATAAATAAGAAAAGCTCTTTGGCTTCATATATTCCGAGTGCTCTTACTGCTAGTCTATTATCCATACTTGAATACTGAAACAATTGACCATGTTATCACCAAGTGGAACCTGAAGGCCACAATAAAAACAAGGTACTACAATATTCCTGACTATAATTTTTAGTTGCCATGGTGATACATTTGGACAGTGAATAGACTTGTTGGTCTCTCTTTCCAGCAGCGTGGCACAGAGAGAACCACGCAGTCCTTTTTTGAGGCATCATTCAGCAAATTTGGTAACTCTTTTGTATGAGAAGGTTGAGAGGGCTGGACTGCACGCAACATGTGAGAAAGTATTTATAAAATTGCTTGCTTGGGTTGTAGTCAAGGAGCTGGGACTGACTCAGTTCCAGAGCCTTCCCATGCCCAGTTCCTGTGCAACACCAGCTGGATGAGTTGCACGTCTATGTTCCTGTTTGCAGAATGGAGATAATGACGCTGCTCTCCCTCACCAGTGTTGCCTGTTCATCGGAGACTGCACTTTCTCCTGCTCTTTCTGTTTATATGGGAACATTCATTCTGCTTCTGGTTCTAGCATCCATACTTTAAGGCAAAGGGTGTTTTAATGTAACAAAATAATAATTATTATAAAGCAATACTATAAGAGTAATATGAGATATTTTCCTGTAAGAATCTTCAAAATATTTGAAGAAAAGTGAGCAGAGGGCACATGAAAATCTTCATTTTCTTTGACCCATGTGACTGAGACTAGAAACGTATGCTGCTAGCTTCTCATATGTGCACTCAAAGGAAGCAGAACCAAAATGACAATATAGCTGGTATGGCTCTGTGCATAAAATAGGCAGGCAGGGATTCAGCTATTTATTTTCTAATGGTTGTTCTATAGCTTGCATTTGAGCTAAGACTCTCACAGGAGTCTTCAGTCTGTTGCCAGTGGGGCAGATTTCCAATTCTTTGCAGCCATCACATGAGAAAAGAAAAACTTAAGGTAGAAAAACAGAATCAGAAAGCAGTTCTGGGTCCTTGAGAGGCATAGATGGCAACTAATCTGAGAGGTACAGCTCTGCATGGTCATCTTCTACAAAGGCTCACAGATGGCCTTACCCTGAGCCATCCCCTTCACCTACGGGCAAGCACACACCCCAGCCAGCTGTGCTGGCTGAGAAAGTTTCAATCCATTTAGATCTTTATGATGGTCACCTTCTCTTCCCAGCATGACAGGTCACGTGTGCTCTCATCCACTCCACATGCAGTGCGGGGGCAAGCTTTGGCCCTGGGCAGATATCCCTGTGGCAAGACAGCAGCAGCAGGGCAGGTGGTTGCAGTGGCAGCAGCTGCTCCTCTGCCAGTTGTACATCTTCGTCAGGCTTCTCATCTGCAAACCACCTTTGGTCCCACTGGATTTGCATGAATGCTCTTACAGACAGTGGTTACAGGGAGTGTGGGTGAGCAGCACCTGGGCAGATCTGAGCAAAGAGGGTCACAGGGCAGCAGTAGTGGGGTACAGGCTCTAACTTTACCATTTGTCCCAGCTGCCTGCAGAGCATGTGATTGCAGCAGAAAACACCTGGGGAAAGTGTTTTGCCCAGTAATGTCTTCCACCAGCACAGCCATTCATTCAGCAAACATCTCTGCCTGCTGCTTTATGTTCCCCAAAACAGCCCAATTACAACCCATTGCCCTGCCTGCTGCCTAACACTACCCACCTTGAGTAAAATCAGGCAGTGATTTAGTGATACTAGATGCAGGCTGGGGCAGATCCTCCTGTCCTTATACACTGTGAATTGTGCCATAGGCACAGGGAAATCAGTGGGATAATGAATACTAATCAATAACAAGTCACAGTGGGGAAATCTTGGAAAACATCTGTCCTTGCCCCAGAAGTGAGAGTTCCTCAGGTCCCTGCCATTGCCATGTAGTTTGGGGGCCCTCATGGTCCTGAGAAAGCAAGATTTTGAATATTTACAAGCAGCATAAAAATTGGCCCCAAAAATCACTTTCTCATCAGTTTCACTAAGCCCTAATTATAATGTAAATTGCAAAATTGGAAGGAATTCAGAGACGAGCAACAAATACGACTAAAGGGATTGGAGGACTGATTTATTAGAAAAGATTAAAAGACCCAAGAATCATCCAGTTTGACTAAACGATGACCATGGGTCTGATCTTGCAAACTTTTTCCAGAGATGACTTTCCATATTAAAGTGGAAGCATGACTTAAAAATACCTACCATGTCCTCCAGTGAGAAATTCTGCAAATCAGTATTCCAAGCTAAGGCAGAGGGGAGCATTAGTTTTCATCTTGCAGCTAGTGAAAATAAAAATTTCTAGTGTAAAATCTAAAAGAGTGTTTGTAATTTTTGGGGGTGTTATACATGGGGGGAAAAAAAACCAACCAAAACCCCCCAGAATTTATTCACATCAGATAGAAATGTGGCAGTATGTAAAATACTTGAGATGTGGAAATGACCAGTGTAACAGGTGTGATAGAAAAATGATGCTTTTCACTTGGAAGACTGGTAAACACCTTTATTTGTAATTTTCTAAACATAAAGAAGAAATCTTCAGCCTCTCTCAAAAGTCAACAACCTGAACTGATGAATTGCACCTTTGCATGGGTACTCCACAGATTTTTAATGCTTTTGAGGATCTACTTGAGCTCTAGGAAACATTATAGAGATACACAGACGTCACAGGACCAAGCATATGAAACAATTCAAATGACAGAAGAAAGCAACAGGAAATTGGGAGATGCAGCACTGCAAAAGGAAAAGGAGAGATGCAACACCAAGTCTGGAACTGTCCTCTCACTCCATGGCATGGCTGCCCCCTGGGGTACCAGGCTCTGCTGCAGTCGAGCCAGCCTGCTGCTCAGGATGGTCCTGCTAATGGTCCTTTTCCTCTACTTGCATTGGTACCTGGCAGAGGTCCCATGAAAACCAGACTTTGGGGGCTAAACTGGTGGAAAGCTACTCTCTATTTCTGGCAGAACTTTTTTTTTTTTTTTTTTTGCTAGTTTATCTCTTCAGATCTCCTCACTGCAGGCTTGGCCAAGTGTTGGTGCTGACACAGGGGGAATGATGGTGGGACTATAGGGTCTACCTGGGGAAGGCAGAGGCTGGCAGCACAGATCTTTCTGAAAGCAGCTAGCTATTAGATTGCCAGCCACATCATAAAACTGCCCAAGTTACCTAGTAAGTTCTCTAATGTTAAAACATAGACTTCTGGGACTGGAAGTATCCTCTTGACTGTTGTGCCTAAAAGGTTTTCTCAGCACCTTTGAGACAACCAGTTTGTGAAGAGCCAAAAGTATCCATGTCTGCTCTACTTAGCTCTGTAGCATGGAAAAAACAAGGTGTAGTACATCACTTACCAAAGCATGCTTTCATTACTGCTTTAATAATTATCACAAAATGAAAGAAATAAGATTTCTCATAACTGTCAACTAGTTTGTCTTGAAGAATAAAAATGAGGTGGTATTTTTCTTAAAGTCAGATTGAAATGCTTTACTTCTGAAAAAGCAACCTTATTTTTGTTATATTTGTGAAACATCAGAAATTTCAACTTCTAGGTTTTTCCAGTTAAAAATTAGCCTACTATTCTATAAAGTAAAACAGTTTTTAAAGTGTCAGATGTATCAAAATCAAAACCAATGCTGAGTCAAAAAGTAATCAAATCAGAATCAAAACCAATACTTGGATTGATCAAAACGTAGTATAACGGCTTACTCAGTAGTCAAAAATAATTTAAGTTTTGTGTTTTGGCTCAATCTAAGCAAAATCCGACTCTTTTCTCTCTCTCCACCCCCGCCCCCTTCCCCAGTCCATCCCCCAAATCCATCACTCATCAGGCTCTTGCCTTGGGTAGCTAATCTCCCTGTTGTGCTAGAGCCTGGCTTGGACAAAGATTCAGCGCGTGACACAGTGGCTCTGCAAAATAGGGTGCAAGTAAATTAGGTCACCAGTCTAGGCATAGTAACTGAAAAACCTCACGGTACTCATACCAAAACCAAACCTGGCCCAGAATGATTTGTCTATATGAGTCGATACTGCAATGCAGGTTGGTGATAGGAAAGGATGCTGACATGATGCGACATCCTCAGAGGCATCAATCTGCTGCCCTAAGTGGCCACACCACTGTGCTCACACAACATACCTGAGAGAAACAGCATGTGAGAAACAGACTCACCATTAAAAAAACAGACCTGCCCACCTTGGGACCCACCTGTACCAGCTCTGGAGAAGGCAGTTCCCAGTATTTCCAGGAATGACCTTGGTGATTCAAGAGATCCAAATTTATACCCACAAGCAGGGCAGAAACAAAAGCCCTGCCTTTTTCAATGGCCCTAAAGCAAAAAAAACCCCACTATCTTTTCCAGAAACCTCACAGCTGCTTATCTGAAGCAGTTCACGACAGTGAAAGAAGTGGATAAATATGTCATGTAACGCTGCAGTGTGGTTTTTAAAGGCAGGCATGATTTCACTTAGGCATGCAAGGGAAGGGTGAGTCAGCAGATGATTTTGTAAGAGTGCTCAGCAGCCGGCTCCAGCACGGTGGCTACGAGGACAGCAAGCGCGGCAGGCTGGTTGGTGGGCTGGGAGGGTGCCAGCCGTGATCCTAACCTCACGTAAGACGCAGCCAAGACTGCAAGTCTCCAAAATCAACATGGAAAGAAGCAACAGCTGAGGAAAACTGCTGAGGGAGGGAAGGCTCTTGTGAAAGGAGCAAACGCTGTGGGAGAAAGACCCCAAAAAGTCTTTGCAAGCCAAGGTAGGTCCCCCATGATCTCCCTCCTCCCTCCCATGGCTGCTTCCTATTGCATCTCTCTGACTTCCACAAAACTTCCTCTTGAGAAGGAAGAGGAGGAAGAGGATGAGAGGGAGAAAGGCTCTGGGAGTCCTGGGAGCTACTGTTCCCCTTCCCAGCTCCACTTTCACATACACCTGGATTGAGGAGGGGCCCTCCTTACCCCATGAAACGGGGGTGATTGCCTGCCAGTGCCAGCATTGCCCAACCCACTGCAGTGCCTGGGCTGGAGCCAGCTGCTCCATAGCTGCACAGGAGCCACAGCACAGCAGCTGTGTCCAGCTCCCAAGCAGTGCTGAGACAGCCTCTCTCCAGCCACATGCAGGGTTTCCACCCAGGAGCTTGCAGGAAATGCAGGCAATGGTGCTACGTGTGAAAAGTAAGAAGAGGAGCTCACGTGGGGCTGGTGAGGAGTAAGTTAGCTCTACAACACATGAATGAGGGGCAGGTGGGTGTCCTTCCTCCCTCTCCGTGCTCGGGGAAGTCAGGGCTTCCTCCCTCTGTCCCCATGCTTCATGAGGAGAAAGCAGGAAAAGCCAGGGCAAAGCCATCAAGGACTTTTGTCACAGGTACCCACACAGCACCCTCCATTGCCCCAGGGAGATGATGAGTCAGTCACCTGTGGAAGAAGGAACTGAGAGGCACAGCCTTTATAGACCATTACCACTGGCATAAATATTGAACACAAATGTCATGTCTGAACCAAACCCAAGCAACAAACACTGAAACAAACTTCAGGATACTCATGAGGAAATACGAAAACATCCCCCATGAGAGAAAAGGAAATAGTGAATAAAGGACAGTGAGCAAGGAAAAAATGGAAGGAAGCGTCAAAAACACATGGTTTTGTTCACAATATTTAGTGTTTTATCAACATTTTTATTGCAATCAATGCTTTCAAATAAATTTTGCCATGTGAACTCCAGTAGGCTTTGATGTCCTGGTCTGATATTGCTTTTCTACTTGATATTTGCTTTGGTTATTCCTGCACAGGTTCACACTCACCATTAAATTCCGTTTGTTTTTTTTTTTCTTGCAAGAAATTCATGATCAGTTTCCTTGAAAAACTCTGTAGTTCAAGAGTGCCATCTTGAGGTTTACTGCATATAAGGACTAGCATGTTGATTGAACTACTAGTATTCAGGTAATTAATTATTAGTGAGCTCAAGCACCTAGCATTTAAAGTATCATTTTAAAAAGGCATGAACATATGTACAGAGGGGTGGTTTGTCTCTGCTGTGTATTACCTGGAGTTAAGGGATCCAGCTAACAGAAATGTCACTCCCAGTTAAAATTTTCAAAAGCAAGTAATAATAGTGAGTGCTCTGCTTTGGGATATTCTGCTTAAAATGCCTTAGGAGATACCTGGTGTTCAGCCTGTGCTACTTCCAGCCATCTGAAATCAATGAACTTTCCAAGTATTTTAAGTCAGGCACCAAAAATGACTAATTATGATTTTTTTAAGGTTTGGGTGGCTTTTTTGGGGAGGGTTTTGGTTGGGTTTTGGTTGGGTTTTGGTTGTTTTGGTTTGTTGCTTTTTTGTCTATAAGATGCAGGTTTGCTTGTATTCTTAATTTAAGTTAATGTCAGAGGCAAAATAAAACTATGCCTTTCAAAAATATTTAAAATCTACATGGGGAATATATTGGTTTAGATATTCCTGTGTTTTAAAATAAAGGAGAGACTATCATGCTTTGGGGTGTAAGTTTAGGAGGTATTATGATATAATTTTCTTTCTGCAGTGTTGTCCAGACACTAGTAATTTATCACTGCAGGAGAGCAAATGAGTAAATCGTTGTGACAAATCATGCATAGGTTGAGTATTTACCATTGAAAGTGGGATGTTGCTTTTCATTCTTCCTGCTGCAACTGCCAGGTGGCTTTTGGCTTGGGAAAAGGATGCGTGCCAACATGTTCACAATGAAGTGCATTAAGGATGAGGCGCCACAGGAAACCAGAGACCCTCAAAAATATGCATTGTTAGCACCACAAATAACCCGTGTTTCCTTGTGATATTTTTCATTTTGAAGCTGAGCAAAAAAGCAAACCTTTCTGAAACCATTGCCCTTGATGTATATTCCCCAGTTATTACCATCACCCAAATTGCACAAGTATGTTTCATTCTTTTTACAAGAATTTTAGATTATATTAGATGGGAAGTCCTAAAACAATAAATTTGACTGGAGTCTAGATGAAAAGCAATCTACCTCCAGCTACATAACAGCCAATTTAAAGGAAGAAGTCCTGTTTGTTTTCCAGTGCAGCAGCAGACTGCAGCAGAAGGTATTTTTATCCTCAGCATTTAGTACAGCAACGACACATCTCACAAAAGAAATCCACTATGGGCTCTGATCATCTTATAACTATCAGGGACTGAGTCATATCCTGGTCTGGAAGGAGGAGTGGGTAATAAACTAATTTCCCTTTCACAGCAAAGAAAACCCTGAATTTGAATTATTTTTCTTGCTTTGAAGTCCAAAATACCTTGCCAATAAATCCCAGTGGTACGTCAGATCTTCCAAACGGGATGGGAGCAGCCCGCCACAGCCCATGGACTGCGCTTCCCGCACAGACCTGCCTCCTGCCTGCTGGCTGCAGCAGCACCAGAGTCACTTGGGCTGAAAGAAAAATACTTAGAGTGGTCCAACAGAGGCTGAACAGGACAGCCACAGTGGAGGGGCTTGGAGCAGACGAGGTCTATCTCCAAAACAACAGGCCATTTCAAAGGTCTGGATCGTGTTAAGCCTATTCACAGAGAATGATGCTTTATTCGGGAAGTAGCCTGTGATATTTCTTAAGGAGTAATGTACTACTGAGCATGAACAAGGAGGCAGAGCCTGTCTCTGTAGGAGTAGGAGATCGCTGGGACTGAGCTGTGAGCTGGTTCACTTGGAAACTATTGCTTGGGTATGAGCCAGGTGTCTATTTTGGGTCCCGCCACAGGCAGGAGTTGCCTGCAGTCAAGCTGGACTCCTTTCTAGGACAAGCCAAAATGTTGTTCTGTCTTCTGAAGGGCAAAGAGCAGGAATAGTGCAATAACTAAAAAGAAATTAAAATTTAGTTGCCTCTTAGTTTTAGGGAAGTTCAAATAATTTTAAGCTTGCTAATGAAATTTTTATGTTCAATTCCCAGTGGCAATTGGGAAGCCAATCAAAAGGTCCAAGAAGATTTATGCAAAAATTAATTCCACAGTCTGATCAACTACTGAAAGTTGTTGAGGTGTTGAATGTGGAAGTCTCAAAAACTATTTAGCCAAATGTTATGTTTACAATTGCCAAAGAGGGATGAAATTTGTGTACATCTTTGAAAAAAATTACATTTTATACTTTGATTTAATCTGTTAATATCCTTTTGAATGTTTCATAAAATTTACATTAACCATTGTATTAATAGGTTTTCTTTGAAGATTTTTATTCTAGTTACTGCAGTGTATGATAACATAACTTATATGGGCTGTAAAAGAACGACACTGTGTCCTGTCGTGTCTTTACGTTATATTCTAAACAAAGATTTTTGCCTGAGTTAGTATAAAATCTAAATATTTGGGAAAATTGTAATTTTTGGAGCCTTAAAATTGCTATTGATATTTCTCCTACCAAGCCTCTTGTTCATCTGTCTTATGCTGAATTTTTATAAGATGTCCCAGGTATTTGACATTCATATTTATGCCTTTCTGAAAACTTGATTTATTATTATAACTCAAAATTTAATTTCTGCTACCTTACAAAATAAAACATACATTTAAAATTTAAAACTTCTTTTCTGACAAAGTTAATAAACTTCATGTTGTGAAGCAATAAATGAACAAACGAGAAAAAAGATTTGCATTACAACTGTTTTCAAAATAACAAAAATTGAGGAACAAGTTCCTTTACAAAATACAAAATAACTGGCAAGGACAAAAAGCAAAGAAAAAAGAGGCACATGGAGTTCAGAGGGGAGCTTCAACAGTTGTATACTGCAGAGAAATCCAAAACCAGATGGCAAAGCTGCTGATCAGAAGAAAAAAATTAGCGATTTAATGCTGCTGTAAGGGTAAGCAGCTCTGTGAATCCAAAGAGAGGAGTCCTTCTCTTGCTGACAAGCCCTTGCATCCTGCTTACCTGT
This sequence comes from Ibycter americanus, assembly GCA_035590275.1. Taxonomy (NCBI): domain Eukaryota; kingdom Metazoa; phylum Chordata; class Aves; order Falconiformes; family Falconidae; genus Ibycter; species Ibycter americanus. Next base: position 81,060,030 of record JAVJGI010000014.1, read on the forward strand.
CTGTGAGTCTTGTGGGGTGTCCACTTCCTCACTGAAGGGTCTTCTCCAGCTTGATGCCCTCCAGCTGGGCCAGTGCTCTCCTCAGCTGCAAGACAGAGGCAGCATCTCAGCATTTGGGTCCTTTGTGGCATCTGCTGTGTACCCAAAGCAACATAGTAGGGAACAACTGCTGGCCAAAGACTAACTTATGCCAGTGAGCAGGGTGGCTTTCGCAGCTTACTATTCAAGAATGAGACTGAACCACATCGTCAGGAGAAAACAATTTTATTGAAAGAAGGAGAGCGGCTCATCTGTCTGAGTTAAGCCATCACGGTAGTGATTTGGAATGGTAAATACTGGAATGTTCCCTGGATATAGTTGTGAGATAAGAAAACTGTTAGCAGTTCCATAAGGTATTTCTGCAAAGGACATGCAAATAATTTTTTAATTCCTTCATGTGTAAGAAGTATTTCCAGGAGAATTTAAATAGCATCACTTGCTTGAGAGTGAAGTGTTGAAGCTCAGGCAATCAGAACAGAGTATAGAAATTAACAAGTAATAGAAAAGGAAACTGCTGTTTAAAAACACTCTATCCATGCACTGGGAAATACACAGTGCACCATCAGTGCTGCCATCAGCAAATGCTAACTGCATATTCTGAATTGCTGTATATAGCTCTGTGATAAGCTTATGCACATATTTCTTTGCACTAAGCAAAGAAACCTTAGAGTAGGACCTACAACAGGACTAGGACCTAAAAGAAGGATTGTCCTTAAATAAACTGTGAAAAAAATAAAGCCATATAGAACCTGTATGTAATCTTCCTACCTTCATGCATTTTTTAATCCAATTGCAAAGCAAGATGCCAAGTTCAGCTGCCAACAAGCTGAGGGTCTAGAGCTACAGAAAGCTGGAGCTGAAACGAGGAGACCTAACCAACCTCATGAGCAAATGAGTGCAAAAATAATTACAAAGAAAGTGTGCGAGTGTGTGTGCACATGCAAAATTTTGCCATGAGAATAGTGGCACATATAAATACATATACTCTACATTGCAGCTGAAGGCATGATTGTTTTAGAGTCAAGCCTAAAAGTATGTACACAAATGGGAACTGGCAAGTGTGTGCAGGATGTGAATTCCTCATGGTGTGAGGAGACACGATGAGTTATGTTTACCTACACCAGTCATCAGCCAAGCCAGCACTACCCACAATACAAAGCCAGCAATATCAATTCAATTCAATTCAAACTAAAAAGCCTAATTGTAAAGTTGCCAATATTAAAAAAAACCCTAACAATGAAACAATTTAATATTAAATGCATGATTCTGTGTGCAACATCAGCTGCCTTGAGGGGATTCAGTGTTTCTAAGCAAAACCAACAGTGCTAAAGCTATCCAACCTCCAACCACACCTCTTGTAGCAAGGACGATGCCTTCATAGGCAAGGCTCTTTGCACCAAATCATATTGCAACTGCGGACATGGTGAGGGGGGCAACAGCCATGGACTAGGGGACAGAAGGGATAAACCTGTACAGAGAGCTGTGCACGCCATTTTCCTTTGCTTATTTTGATCTTGCCGCATGGCAAGGTGTCAAGGTTACCTGTTAAAAAGTTGAAGATCCAGATGGGAGCAAGGCTGTAACCAGGATGCCTGTGGCTGCTAGTATTTCTGAAGCAGAGCCATTTAGACTTTTTCAGAAACAGTTTTGACAATGTTAAAATGATGGGAGGTAGAGGAAGTTTGCTGAACTCTTCTTCCATCATTGCTACCATCAGTGGGGCTGATAGTAATTGTAGGAAATCAGCGCAAAAAAGCAGCTGCAAACATAGGCACAGCCTCAAGCTATCAAAATGACTTCTGAGCATTATTTTTCTCTGTAGAGGAATGCCCAGTCTCCCAGGAAACCAAGTTTGGCTGCATCCTTGTTGCCATTCATGTAATGTGTCAATACTTATTTATAATTGTATTTTCTTCACTTAGTGGAGTCACACATTAACTCCTGACTGCAGCTTTTTATTTTCAAATTCAATGGAAACACAAGTTTCAATTTCCCCCGTTTTTGATTTATGATTAAGATACATCTCTGCTGCGAAGGCTCATATGCTGTCACTTTTGAACAGAAGAACGCTAGGGAACTTCCAACTTTGAAATTAATTACAGGAATAAAACCTTCTTTGCATATTTTCTAATTCTTCTTTTCTTTGTTAATGCCAAATAATGCCTTTAGCATCTTCCTGGAAAAAGTCTCATTGACCCTGCTCTGTGATGATGGTGCTTTTATCTCCCATCTGTGCTGTGAAAGCTACAGGCCTTCCGTTTCCAATGCAAAAACCTCCAGAATTAAAACTATTAGTACTAACAATAAAAAGATTAAAAAGCTGTACAGGTACATGATGCAAGCCATATGCGAGGCAGCCTTATCCAGTCATGGGTGAAAGAGGGAAGAAAAAGCTGACATGACTTTTATTCTGTGACTGTCTGTATGATCTCAGCTCATGAACAAATTGACCAAAAAATTTTGCAGGCACTGAGAAAATTCACCAGCACTGAGAGTCCATTGGTGAGATGTCTGGACAAAGGTCATATCCCAGTCAAGGCTGAGATCTGGAGCAAAGCTCTCATGCTGCTTCTCTGGTCACACTTGCTCTTTGTTAATACCTGCCTCAGTTGCAGAGGGGGCTGTCACGGGGCAAGGTGTTGTGCACGTCCACTCTGACTTGCCCCAGAAAATCTTGCTCTGAGAAGTAGGAGAGCAAGGAGGATCCTGGAGGGGAAGGAGCATGACCCAAGATGGGTGATGACCTGGGGTCAGAGCCAGGAAGAAAGTCTGGCTTCCCAACCGCAGGGACCAGGCCAGGAGCACCCTTGGGTGCCAGACCCAGCAGGCAGCAGGGGCCCCACATGCTGCCTGTCCGCTTCTCCCTTCCCAGCATGGGGTAAGGGCAGGATGCGTGTGATCATGTTTTTATGCATAATTCAATCACCATCCAGCATTGTCAGGTGCTTCTGGGAGGAAGTTTTCTTGTACACCAACTTTTGGCCAGAGCCCTGGGGATGAAGATTCCCAGCACGGTGGCACCCTGCACCCATGGCAAGCGCCTGGTGGCTGCTGTTGCTCTGCTTTATGGATGAGATGCTCCCTCCTGATGGGAGTGGTCTCTGATCTGGGAACAGTCACTTTCCAGGAAAAGCAGAGGATGACCTGTATTTGCTTTGGACATTTCCATCCCTCCTGCCAGACCACGCTCTGTGCCCACCTGCCACGGCACCTGGGGATGCCACCAGGGCGGGGCAGCAGCACGGCCAGGCAGGCTGGCAGAGCAGGATGCTCAGGACAGGGCTGTTGGCATGCTCCAGAGTGCCTGGTGCAGCAAGGTTGATCTGCCAACGTTATGAAACTCACAGAAAAGTGCAGGCATGTAATTTTTGCTGCAAGGACCTCATGTCAGACCTTGCTCTTTTTTTATCTTTTTTTTTTTCTGGATTTTGGCTCCACAACTTGCTGTTCCTGTAGTTTGTTCTTATGATCCCTTGAGTCATGCTATGGTGCTATGAGCTGTTTGCAGAAGACTTGGCAAATGGCTCCTATTTCACTCCCTGTGTGATTTAACCATGGCAAACCAAGGGGCATGACATTTATGTGGGTTAGTGACCTGGAGGCCTGGAAGCATTGGTGCAAGCCTGAAGGATGATGAACTGGTGGGTAATGGACAGTCAAAAAGATACATTGAAAGTTTAATTACAAACACCCGGGGAGCAGTGACTCTCCCAGTTTCCCCCTCCCCGCACCCCACCCCACCTCCTGCTTAAAACATATGAATTAGCTTTCCATTGCTTCCCTGGTATTTTGTTCTATTCCAGTAGAGACTAAAGCTTTTCCAGGCGAAATATTAGTGAAATGTCATGGAGGATTATAGGTAACTTGGCACTGGGTTTCCCCCTTCAAACAGGACCCCAACAGCTCAAAACCAGCTTCGAAGCAGTAACATCACAGCAGCAACAGCAGCAATAAATGCCTAATGAAAGCAATCAGAGCAAGTTCCTTGAATTTTAAGACAGTGTGGTGCAGTAGGAAAAAAAAAGAAAAAAAAATCTCCCATGTTTTAAAAGGTTCCTTATGCAAAAAAATTCTACCGTTTTTTGGCAATTTCTTGAAGGGCTTGATGTTTCTTGGGTTTCCTTCAAAGAAGATGAACAGAAACCAGTCAGAAAATGAGCACATTCCTTATGATACCTAAAATGAACAAATGTGAGGCCCCAGTCCAGGCCTGATCCACTTTAAAATTAGGTTGGCCTGCACTCTTCGTTTATTTACTCCCTCAGCAGCCCAAGGGAATATACTTAGTGTGTGAAGTGTAGCACGTGCCCTTGCAAGAGCAGCTTTTATGCCATTAAAAGGAGAAATGTAATACTGCAAATGAAGAAATGTCTCATTAGAATTGCATTTACCTCCCCACAAATGCCAACCAGCATATTTTTATTAAACATATACCTACATTTCTGGCTTCCAGATATATGCTGCCACCAAAAAAGGGCCCACAAGTGACCTGTGATGTGATCTGTCATCTTAGGGTGTGTTTGCAGCCTATTGAGGAGATGCCTGAGGAGCATGTAAGCAAAGTGGTTGTGGGGGAAGCAAGAGGTAGGGTCTTAAGAGCTGGGAACAATCCCAATTTATGAGCAACTCAAAAAACAGTGGGCTGAGGATGGGACTCTCATCTCTGTCCTCACACAATTTCCACCAAGAAATATTCCTCCCTACAGACAGTTCTTACCACAGCAACAGCTAAGGATCAAAAGCCAACCTCCACCCTTGAAATAACTTTCTATTAAAATTCGTTTTAATAAAATGAGCTTTGGATGAAATTTCACTTCTTGAAATTACAGCTGAATTTTTTGGTTGGATTTGATTAATATTTCCCTGCTTTCCCATCCACATTTTGCTATAAGCAATAGGTTATGGTCAACTTCTTTCATCTCAGTGAAATTTTGCCTTCCCAGATTAGGAAAAAAAGAAGGGGGATGTTTGTTGTAAAACACTGTCAGGAATTCCCCCAGCTAATCCTCCTTTGCTTCTCTCTTGAAACTTTGAGACACAAAGTATTGCTTTTGGAATGGGGGTAGTATGCAAACTGCAGCTGAGGAAAGCACCACTCTTTCTGAACTCTTGGAGGCAAAGACAGTCTAAGGAGGCAATTGCACGGTTCCATTGCAAAGAGCTGTTAGTTTAGGCTCCTGCAGACTACTGTGACTACCCAAGCCAAGAGAAGAATGTATTTTATTTACAATTATTATGGAGGAAAGTTTAAAAATGCTTCTAAAGATGGATAGCTGCCCTGTGAATTCACTATCTACAGATTTCAACAAGCAGCCAGCAGCTGAAAGAGCCTCTGAAAGTTTTCACTGCATTGCTGGCTGCCTCCCCTCACCAGCTATCTTTCTGACTGAGGTTAAATAAGGACAAGCCTTTAAAACTCTAGTATTTTAAAACAAGTTACCTTATTTTTTGCTGATTTGGCATCTATTTCCATGGAAACAGAAGCAAGAACTAGAAGCCAGCAGCTGAAGTTGGCTACACCACTGCTCTTGGCTTGTTCTACTTCCATTTCCATGGAAACTGATGTAAGATCAGTGCAAACAAGACAAAGTTTGCTTTTTTTTTTTTTTTTTAATTAACCCTTTCTTGATTTTCCACTTCCAGATTTGTTTGGTGCCAGAACTGCAGATACAAAGTCACGGGAAATGCAAGGAAGAGCAGCCCACATACCTTCATGAATCTGTGCATGTGTGTTTGACTGTGCGCATGTGTGTGTGCTCCATTTTCTAACATGGATCTTCAAAGTAGTCACCGATTTACTGTAAGGATGCTAAAAATCACAAGAAAATAACTAATATACAGGAGAGTTAAGGAAGACAGGGAAGAGCAGCTGTTTGTGTTCCCACATTGAGAGGACACCATTCTGCTACAGGTCTGCAGTCTCCTGAATACGGGTATCCAGGACGAAGGAGTGCACTGAGTCCTGGAGCTGCCTGGCCACGCTCTCACAAAGGTATCCCACCTGCAAGGGGGTCTACAAGGCTCTGCTCTGCAACCAGCTCCCCAGGGCACCCCAGCCAGCATAAAGGCTACTGTGTCATGCGGCTGTTTCACAGGGAGGACAGCAAGTGGGGAAGCAGAGATGGGAGTAGAAAAAAACAGCACAGGAAGGAAAAAGAAGTGCATGATATAAGGGAGGCCAACATGCATGACTGCCCCCCATGGAGGTTAAAGGCAGAAGTAATAAGCTGGCAATGGAGTAAAGCAATTTGATGAGAAGAAATGGCACCTCCTTGCTAACTGCTTTCTAGTTTTCTAGAGTATTTCTCCTCTGAAGTCATGTATGGTCTCCATTTTGGCTACCTAACCATTGAAACTCAGCTTTTAACATATCTTTTTTTTCTCCCCCCTAACCTAGCAATGTGTGGGAGCACATGTGTCAAGCCTTCAAAGGTGCCTGGTAACATAAGAAATTTAATGTGGAGCCAAAGCATTACAGACTGTGTTACAGAGTTTGTACAGGCTGGGGTTGACCACTGCTCAAGGAGCATGAGTTATTCAGGTTTTCTTTGAGTTCATGACTCTACCTGATCTGAGATTAAGTCATGTTTAGGGAATTGATTCACTTACTCTGCTTCGTTAACAGGGATTTTGGTACCCATCTTAGAAAAATCTGGATCCAGACATCTAAACCTCAATGTAATAAAGCATTGAATCATGTACCCAAATCCTCCACAAGCTGAAACAAATATAATTTATGTATGTGCTATACTGCTTCATACTATTGGACACCAGATACCAGTGCTTACATGTAGAAGAGGTTTTACAGATTGTAACAGTCTGCTTAGGCCTGGGGGATTTGGAGGAGTCTCCTTCATTCGATTGCTTTTTCTTATAAAATACAAGGAGGAGAATAAAATGCTGGTAGGAGAAAATGGCTAAAGAGAAGGGAGGTGGTCTAGGTCACACATCTAGCTACCAAAACAATAAAACACCAGATTTATAGCCAGAGGAGAATAGAAACCAGGGTTTTAAGAGAGATATGAAAAAATACAAAGAAAATCAATACATTTCATGTCTTGATTCATTTTTCCTTCCAATTAATACACTTCTAGATTAGGCCACTTTTTAAGAACCTGTTCATGTTTGCACCGGATGCAGCAGCACCGGGTCTGTATCAGCTCTGATCCAACCTGAACAGGAATCGATGCCTTTTGTATTCAATTCAATTGTATTCAATTCAATATTCAAAACAACAACAAAAAAAACCCAATAAAAATTGTTAATGCATGTGGAAAAATTGTCCCCACTATTGTCACCTGCAAATGTCAGTTGCATTAAAACAAGAACATTCAAGACTATAGGGTTGTATCCTTTGGTACACGGGAAAAATAAAGGTCGCTGCCTAAAGTGCACTTGTATTAATACTGGAATTTCCTAGTCCAGGCACTGGGTATTGGTCAAGACCACTCCCAAGGTTAGTCAAAGCAGTCTTCGTATCTTTCTCACAAACTACCTGACCTCCCCCTGCACCCAGACAGCTGGAACAATACAGCTGACAGAAAATACGGATTACTTTAATCCCACTCACAACTAATTAACCAGAGATTCCAACCTGATGGACAGAAACCAAATGGGACCAAACAATCGGTACCTAGAAAGAAATACATGGTTTGACAAAGTCAGTAGTCTGCCACTGGATCAAACATCTGTCCTGTTTTATTCTTTCAGGGCATATCTTTCTAAAGATTTTTCCTTTCCCAGGTAACAAATTCAGAAGGAATCTTTTCATACTCATCTTTTAAATGTCTTTCATTTTGGTCTTGGAAACCAGGCTGCTATTTTAACAGCTCCGGTTCATTAGCCAGCCCATTCCAAGAGTGTCTCCCTGTCATGCCATTTTTATTGTAGATGACCCTGCTTCGTCCTGCTTCCGCCTCACAGAGGAATTTGATCGAAAATCTGAAGTTACAACACCAAAAAGTCTGCATGATTTTTAATCCTTTTAACTGCTGGGACACAAATCAATAACACATATCCAAGAAAAATACTGTGGGGAGGTCTTTCCCTTCTGGAAAATTGTATGACGTTGAAATATTTCTTATTTTCTATAGAAAGAGGATCTTACTTTATTTATTTATTTTGCTGGGAGGTGGGGGATGCTTTGTTTCTTTGCTGCAGCATTGTCAAAGAAAATCACAACGCAATGCACGCACTCGTGTTTCAATTGCAGTCATGTGGACTTGGACTCCACCTAAGGAGCTGCTTTGCTGAACAAGCGGCCCAGGAGCACATGAGCTGCTGCTGCTTGTTCGCAAGGCCACTGCAGATGAAGGGCAAGTGCTCCTCGACAAGGAGCTTTGTTCCCTTTTCAGACAACTCCTCCTCGCCTCTTTCCTGCATGATTTGTGCAGGGAGTGACAGCACACCCTGATCTGGTGTGCAGCCAATTTTCTGTTCACTATCATTTTCCCTTAGGCTCAAGACCCCTGTATCTCATTTTCTGACTGCGGACACTGATGCATCAAAAGACGGGATCCTCGTCCACACTTTTTGCTGTTTGGCACAATCTCCCCTAAATGCTGCAAACACCACAGTATCTGATAGCATTTGGTGGCCTTTTGTACTGACATTTCAGCCTCTCACGAACTAGAACTGGCCTTATCTGTTGGCCACAGTGCCTGAGGCTTTTCTTCTAGCTGGCTTTTTCTTCCAGCTGCCTACCAGTATGCAAAAGCAGAGATTTCCAAACACCAGGTTTCCTCTTCTGCAGCAGAAGAATGGAGTCAGGGAGAATCAAAAAAATACCACATATACAGAACAATACCTATTTTCTTATATTATTAGAAGAGTAGATTATTGATGCTTCTGATTAATTACATCCAGGCTAATCAAACAATGGAAATTATTTCCAGGGGTGGGGGTGGGGGGGAAGTCAAATTTTTATTCCTGTTTTAGTATTTTCATTCATTCAAAAAGTAGAAAAATGCATACGTACACATACAATGTCCAGCCTTCTCATAGTGAATTGAAGTGTAAAAATACTCTACCAGGTCAGGCGTGGTGTTTCACACCACTCACATATCAGTAGCCCCTTCTTATGTCTGTATTTGTAGTCTGGCAGTAGGTTTTGTTTGCTTGCTTTTTTCTCCTCCTCTCCCTTTCTCTTTCATCTTTCTGCAAGAGAAAACTGGAAAGAAACAGTGTGGGGAGAATAGGAGCGTATAACAGAAGTTGTCCATTACGAATCCAACTGGAACAAAAATTTTCTGTTGCAGATCACTTCAAAACAGATGTTTCTTTCATAATCGTGCAATCAGAAGGAAAATGCAGAAAAAGGAAGTGATCACATCCTCCCAAATGTTATGAGTTTTGTAGCATTCAAAAAAGACACATTTTTCATTTTGAAAAAATTGAAAATGTGTCAAGCTGCTCTAGCTATTAATCCACACATCCAGCCTGAACAGGGATTGAAGTGATAAGCAGCTCGATATCAAGTCTGCGCTGGTTACTTGGCAATAGTTGAATGATTATCCTGGATGTGATTAATGAAAAATACTATTAAGAATAATCATGTTGCACCACACCCTGAGCTGACTTCCACCCTGTCCTGCAAAGCTGCTCTGTGTGGCAGCCAAGGTCTTACCCGGGCCCCGCAGGCAGCAAGACCCAGGCAGGGCCCACTGAGGAGCTCAGGAAGAGCAGGGGCCTCTCCTCTTCCAGCAAAAGTTCGATTTTTCCTGTATTTTTTTCCTTTTCCGTGCATGGCAGAAAGGTGCAGCCCTCCCGCAACCCACCAGGCAATACTCTTGCTCAGCAACCCCATACTTGCTGAGAAGGCTGTTTTGCAGGAGTAAACCTGGTCCAAAGAGGAAAATGAGGTGACGTGATGCCCAAAACCTGCCACTTAGGTTGCCCAGGCACCAAGATCCCTATGAGCAGATGCAGGTCAGTAGCAGCAAGGACCCTAGTGGCAATGTCAGCCGAGGGAGGAGCAGCAGCACTGCACCTTCCGCTCCTCTGCATCTGATCTGTTCTGAAGCATTTAGTGGTTATTACCCAAAATTAATTAATTAACTAATTAATTTGAAAGGTCTTCTGCTCTGCAAAGCCATTTCTAGTGTCCCAGTTAGATCCAGAGCAAGGAGCTGGCACCTTATTTTGTTTGGGGTGAGCCAGCCAGCAGCACTGATGAGATAGGGAGAGGGCAGCTGCAAGGCTCTGCTGGCATGAAACCCACCCTGGGAGCTGCTCATGGGCAGGTGGGCAAGGGACTGGGGTGGAAAGAGGCACTGGGGAACAGCTGGATTGCATTAATGGATTGGGTGGAGACTGAGAGGTGGGTTAAGTAAAAGGTGTGTTTCATCCCATGAATACTTCAGAAAATCAGCTTGTCCTCCACTCATTGCCCCTACAGACAGCAGCAGGGGAGGGCAGGACAGGTCCTTTCCTGTCTCCGTGGGCAGTTGAAGGCTGCAGCCATACCTCTCCAAACCCATAGCCACGGGGGTCTGTAGGGACTGGGTGGTTTGGGGACCCAGAAGCTCTGCTGTCCCCAGGGTTGTGGTCAGGAGTGGGGCTGTGCTGCCTGGTGGATTTCCACATCCCTCATGGCATGTGGAGAAAGGAGAGATCAGGACACAGAGGCTAAACTAATCCTTTTACGTCTGTTGGTAGGAACCATACCAAAATCTTTTTTGCACTTGGTCTGACTTTGATGGGGTAGTACACACATTTTGGTCTGTATTAGAAATTTTTAGAAATTAGAACTTTCAGAAAACTAGCTAGGCTTTTCTGTTAGGGCCACCAGCTCCATGTTCTCATGTGGTTAATGTGTTGCATAGAAGTGTTGTTTTACAAGGGTTGTGAAGGTCCCGTTGGGTCATTAGGGCCAACCCATCAGCAGCTCCAGCAGATCCCGCTGCGATCAGTCCCCTGAAAATCCAGCCTGCTACTCCCACCTGGCAGAAGCAGAAGATCTACTGCAGACCTGGCTGTTTGCCACCTGACCACAATACCAATGTGCCGTGTTACCAGAAGGAAAGGAAAAACAATACAGGTTTGACATTACCTGTTGAACCACCTCATTAAAAGAGAGGCTACTTTCAGAAGCGCAGCCCCTCTCACACCATACAGCAAGCTGCGGTTTCCCAGCTGCCATTTCAGGCTCTCTCAGAGGTATGTGTACTCATTTTTAAGCTTTGTTTTCAGTGCCATAAACATGACTGAGTGTTTCCTACATGCATTATCTGTGCTCAGGGACAGCCCAACCTGAGCAAAAATGCTTAAGGGAATGAGGGGGCTCAGACCCTGGGGGCAAGCGCAAATGCCAGCAATAAGCTCGAGGTGGATGTGACAGACCAGCTCCCACTCTTTGACTAAGAAGTTGCTTTTATAACACTTCAAGGTGTTGCGGGTGTGATACACTGTAAGAAAACACAATTACACATGCTTTTCCTAGGGAAAGACAAACATTGCTTTACATGTGCCTAAATTATACAAAAAGTGCAAGAACAACACAGCCATCGAGGCATCATTAACAGAACAGAAACCCTGCTCTCTGTGTAGTGTTTTTTTGTGCCAGAGCGTGGGGTTTGCTGTGGGAAAGGACCGGTTACCAGCCCCTGAAGCTGAAGCTCTCTCCTCTCCATGGGTCACCACGGGGCAGTGCAGACTGATGCACTGGGAGATGGGAGCCTGGGTCTCTGCTCTTAAAACTATAACAGAAAATTGAAGACCGAAGGCAGGCAATTAAATTATTAAAGAAATTGAAGGATATGCATTTTATATATTACGTAATGAAGATAAAGACAGATTTCTGGCATTTAATTTTGGTACCATCAGGGGAATAGCTGGGCAGGGACCAATGTGAACGCAGCCAGTGTTGCAGAGCTACTGGCAGGAAACAGTGGGAAGGGCTGATTTCTGCAGAAGGCAAAGGAGCAATGTACCAGCAATAAAAAATGCTAGGGATAGACTTCTGGATGTGGGAAGCGGTTAATACTGGTGTTTAACTCTTCATATGGCTCTTCCCACCAGCATATTTCAAAGAGCTTTATACTGGAATATAAGGCCAAATGTGAACATGGCACAATGCAGAGCTGCACACTGAATGCACTCACTGGCATACCAGCACCACCCAGCCCCTCTCATTTGCAGCACTGGCAGGGTTCATTACATCCCCCTTCACTCTCAGCAGGGCTCATTATCCTCCTCTGTCCGTGCTGTGCCCTGTAGACAAACCCGAAATGTCACTATCTCCATTTTCTGCATAGGGATGCACTGGTAGATGAAGCAACCTCCCACAGGGGTACAGAGTTGAGGAGAGACCCCAGATCTCCCAAGTGCCACAACTAACAAGCATCTATGCTTGAAAGAGCTGCCTTGCACTGTTAGGATCATCCTCCTTCAACAGCCTCTCCAGAAAACGAGGGTTGATGGCAGACCCCAGCTCACATGTCCCTTAGTCCCATCATACTGTGGTTAAATGCTGGAGAGGATAATAAAGGATGGCTACAGTGCACCTTTCTTTCCTTTAAAAGATGTGCTAGAAAATGGCTTTCCCACACGGTGTGAGTAGTCCAGCTGAGGGGACATGAAGTCTCCAAAGCCTCAGTCTGCTCTTCATTGCTCCCGTGGTGAGATATGGCCCAGGAGAGCCTCCCACATCAATCAGAACATGGCTGTGGGGGACAAGAGTGGGGCAAAGCCTGGTGCCACCACAGCAGCATGCTGTGCTGCAGTGTCTGGGTCCAGGGTACAACAAGGAATGTCCCTTCAAGGTCTGCTTTCCCAGCCTTGAGCAGCTGCCTGTAGCAGCATGCCAGGGACCATGCCCACACCCCAGCCACTCTAAGCCCTGGCAGATGTGTAGTCCTGCACCCAGCATCCACGACAGGACAGGTAGCTAGCAGTTTCCATAACTTTCAAGTCTTTGGCCTAATGAGAACAGCCTTGGGGTGTGATTGCAAGAGTTTCTAAGCACATTTAAAACCTCTGGTGAGTTTTCATATTAGCCCCTGTCCATTTCTCTAGCTTCTTTACAATGCCAGGACCATCAGGAAAAGGTATTCAAAAGTCTTGCTGAAAAGACCCATTTTTCAAGAGCTGCTTAGAGGCTGTTATGTCAGCTGGGTGTTTTGGAAAGTTTCAGGCTATCCTGCTTTCCATGGCATGAAACACTGGGGTGCAATCGCTTCTAAACAACGTTATTTTCAAGAAACAAAACAGCGATGATTCCACCTGACAGTCTTTTCAGCATTTCTGTGAGAAGGGGAAACTGAGCCAAGAAAGCATCCGAGAATTCAAGCTATATGCCATCACAAATCTCCAGGAATAAAGCAACGCTAAGGGTCTGTCTTGGGGTAAAATGCATGTTTCTGCCACACTATTATTCCTTCCAAATCACTTTTTACTAAGTGTCCTGCATGTGCCCTTTGCTCCAGTGACAGGATATCCTTCATTTGTCTGCACAAAGTGCAGATGAGCACTTCTTCGTGTTGTTTTCCAAGTCGGCTGATGGGAGGGTCAGCAGGGGCCAAAGCAGCTGCACCAAGTAAAGGAAAGGTAACCATGGTAACCCAAGTTATCTGCATCCTCCATGTATTTCCTTCTCCCCACCCTACATCATAACTTTCCCACCCAAACCTCAAGCCAATAGAGCCAGTGACCAGCTGGCAGGATGGGGACTGCAGCAGGGTCTCCTGCACCCAGCGTGTCTTGCTGTGTTTCGGGGCTTGCTGCTTCAGGCTGAGGTCATCAAAAAGAGACTGAAAGCATAGAGAGGGGTAACTTGCAAAAGGCAAAGCTCTCCACTACTGTAGATGGGGCGCTGGATATGTTGCCTTTGCTCCAGAGTTGCAGATTTGTTGATGTTGCTCCTGGTTTTGGCTCTGAGCTGTAACCCTTCCACAGCAGCAACAGCTTCTCCGTCTGCACCCCACATCAAACCCAGCTACAATTTTGGCCGGACTTTCCTGGGACTTGATAAATGCAACGCCTGCATTGGGACATCCATTTGCAAGAAATTCTTTAAAGAAGAAATAAGGTCAGAAACTCAGCACAGTAATTTTTAAAGCATTCTGCATAGTAACTTGAAAATTGCCTGTTAGTATTTCCAAGTACTTTAATGAATGACAATGCAAAGAGTAACTTAGCACACAGTTGCCATTACAGCACCTAGCATTTTCATTAATGTCTATAAGCTGCTGCTTTGTCTCTTTTCTTTTAAAGCCACACAAACATGAGCAGATTTCAGCCCTGAATTGTAATTTGAAAGCAGGAGTAAAAGGCACAACTTCCTGCATAGAGAGTGGCTCTGAAACAATTCAAGGCAGTGATGGGGGAAGGGAGGAGGGAAGGAAGAAATCAGCTTGTTTAGATGTACTGGAAATATTTTATTATGAGCAACCAAGTAAAGGCAAAGGGGGCTTAGGTTTGTATGCTCCCAACAGACTATGTTAACTACAAATGTATAAACATGCTATGTAATTTTGTACCAGGTGCAACAACACAAATGTGCAGAATTTCACGTGCATATTAACTAAGATCAAAAGCGATCTAAACCTGCCTAAGGCATAAGGACTTTTGCACATCAGGTTACCTATACGCCTGAAAATAGACGGGGCTAAATTATTAGCATGCTTTGGGGAGATTTCTGTGAGAACTGGAAGGCAGAGGCAGAAATTGCATCTGCCTTGAAGTCGATGAGACACATGCTGTCCAAGTGGTCATCAAACTGATCCACTCAGTTTTAGGCTCAAAAGCAGAGTGTATCTGACAACAGCAGGGAAAATGTTGCCGGTGTATTTGAGGAGAAAGTTGAAGGCAGTGCTTGGCAGAGGAAGGGTTTATTGGGTCTGATATGATTTATAGAGCCATATGCACTTTCTTTTATAGATATAAAAGCCTGGGGGAGAAGAAACGATTACAGTAAAATTGTATTTTTAATGCTATAATGTAAAGTAGTATAATATTGGACAAATCACCATTTTTATCTTAAACTATCCTATAAAATGTAGCATAGTAAAACCATAATGGTTTGTCTGAGATGGACTTGTAATACTGAACATCCATCCTTCCCTTACTGCCGCTGGAAAAAGGCAGCTTGTGGCTTTGCTACACCAGGACATCCCTTGCTGCGGCACACGGGGGGTCCCAGCCCTCACCACTTTGCCCTCTTGGCTTTCTGTCTCCCCCACCTTGTGCAGAGGGTGACGCCAGGGTGTGCAGTAAGTAGGGTGCAGAGGCACTAAGAAGGGGCAGGGCAGCGGTGCTGGATTTCTCCCAGCCCAGCCCAGGCTCCTGTCCCAAAAATCAGGATGGATTTGCAATTAGCGTGCTCAGCTGGCTGACACAGGCTGGTGTGAGTCTGCAGGGGCTGGGGGGGTGTTCGGGGTATGGGATGTCCTACATTTTATTCTCTGCTGCAGGGCAGCACCAGAGCTGGCTCCTGTCCCATGCCCCAGCCTGCTGTGGCCCCTTTGCCACTTGCCTCTGCAGGGGTTTTAGGGACCTGCCACCAGGTGTAAAGCAGCTACCACGTGTGCAGCTTGTCGCAGGTGCTCGGTTACTCCCGCTTAGGCGCTGGGGAGGTTAGGGTTGCATAGCTTCCTTCAGCCCTGCTGAAAATAGCAGTAGCCTTCTGCAGCGAGCCTCTGCGTGCCAGCTGCGTGCTGCACCAGGGCACGGGAAAGAGGTGCTACATGAGCAAAAGCAGGAGGCCCTCATGCTGGCTTTCCTCCAGAGGACAGTGGGAAGGGGGTGCAAGGGTGCAGCGGGTCTGAGCAGGGTCCGGGAGTGCAGTCACAAGCATGTGGGAGCACGATGCTTCTGCCTCAGGGAAGGTAGAGGGGCTTCCTAAACCAGAAACTTTGTTTTTTCTGTCCTGCAAGCCAGCAGTCGGCTTCCCACCAGCAGTGCAGTACACAAGTAAGTGATAACACACAGTCCTACTCTGAGTGCTTTGGAAAGGGTAACTTTAAAAAGTATTCTCCTGAGCAGTCAGTCAGCTTCAGGCTTTTCTTTGCTGGGGTTAAACTTGTTCTCCCACTTGATTTCTTCAACAGCCGAGATTTTTTGGCAAATGGAAGGTTAAATGGGGGAAATTTCAGTGGCACTTACACTCTTTGATCCACCCTGGTGTACCTTTTCACATGTTCACAAGGTGGATGGCACTTGGGCTTCTCTGTGTTAATCCTCATTAGAACATGCTTCATTAATTGTCCTTCATTTCCGGGAGCTGTGACATGCATTCACACTCGACTAAAGACTAAAAGTAAGACTAAAAGACTCGACTAAAGTAAGAAGCTGTGGGTCTTGTTCCTATAACGGCTGGTGACTCATTTTGTGCTCTAATGTTTTTTACTTCTCTTAT
>JAVJGI010000014.1:81076522-81122447 GCA_035590275.1 Ibycter americanus
AAGTAAGAAGCTGTGGGTCTTGTTCCTATAACGGCTGGTGACTCATTTTGTGCTCTAATGTTTTTTACTTCTCTTATCTTTGCCCAATTTTATCCATCTGTAAATGAGAATACCAAAGCCTGCCTACCAACTGTCCTGAAAGCAGAGCACAGCAAAAGTTTTTGTAAAATACTAGATTTTCAAAATACTGTGGAACTGAGCACACCAAAACTATTTGCAGACTTGCGCCAACACTGGTGATGAGCTTTGGCCAAAAGTAGTGGGAAGGAAGTCTGAAAAAACTGGAATGATTCAGTTTGATGGGGTTTTATATGGCATTTCTTTGTTTTTGGTTTCAAGACTTAACTTATTTTTTTAAAAAAAATTAAAACTCCAAATGCAAGCAAAATTATTTTGGCTGAAACAAAATATTTCATTTCGTCCAGGAAAAAATAAAAGCAAGTTTGATTTTCTTCAACTTTTAGTTCTGGGTTGATCTAAAATCTGTAATCTGTGCCTCAGTTATTCACACAGATCTTAGTGAAAGTCTTAATTAAAGCACATTCAGGCCCTTAGCTAAAATGCTTCATATGAGAGTGAATTGTTATTACAGCACTTGATGATGAATGTTGAAAGTATCTAGCAAGTGTGCCAGGCCAGTGCTGTGCTGCCCAGAAATGATGCCAAATACAGAATTGCTGTGGTCCATGCTGGTTTCCCAGGCCCGCGTGACTCACCCCTGGGAGCTCTGTGGAGGAAATCACTCCATCCACGCTCAGATTAACTCTCAGCCATGGATTTCACACATCCATGTGCTGCTTGCATGCAAGAAGTGGCGCTTTCCTGATACCTGCCTGACATGAACTCTCCTGAACACACAAGCTTGAGCCAAATCAGAAGGCATATTTGTGTTTAACTTAAAAAAAAAAAAAAAAAAAAAAGACAAGAAACCCAGCCCATAGACATCTCTTCCCTG
This sequence comes from Ibycter americanus, assembly GCA_035590275.1. NCBI lineage: Eukaryota > Metazoa > Chordata > Aves > Falconiformes > Falconidae > Ibycter > Ibycter americanus. Next base: position 81,077,478 of record JAVJGI010000014.1, read on the forward strand.
TACGTGCCTGGCACACTGCGTCTCCTTTGCAGATTAGGCACTGGGAGGGGTCGTGCTGCACAACAAATCACAGTAACGCGTAGAAATTATTCTCTGCTCTTTAGTTCTAGCTCAAAACCAGATCAAAAAAAATCCCCAAACCAAACAAGGTGTTTATTTTCATGTCAGATGCCCTAATTGTACAGGATCTTCAAATTTCATGTTGGGCAAAATGCCCAAATGCCTGAACCCTGCTCGCACAAGGGGCCGGGCTACTCCACTGCTGGTCAGCCTGCATCTCCGTGGCAATTTTTTTTGAGAAGGCACATGACTAGAGCCAAAAGCCAAAGCAGGACAAGCACCAGCATTTCAGGGAGACTGGCTTTCCCCTGCCCAGGGCACCCATGCTTGCCCCAGAGCTGAGCTGCACAGGCTCCATGGTGGGGAAGGGGAGCGAGGCGCTGCCTTCGAGAGGGGTCGTGGGGAGGAGGCCGGTCAGTCTCTGATCATGGAGGGTGGCTAGCATCACCAAGTCAGTTATTTGCCTGAAATCAGAGGAAATTATAATCCCCTCAAAATTTCTCTGTGCCAACTTCCCAACTGGAAGTCAAAAGGAAAGATCAGCTTCACCTTTCAGATATGTTACTGTCTTTTCATCTAACTCCAGCTAGCTGATCCTGCAGGGAATCTCTTGCCTCTCCTGTTTCACTTCTGAGCTATGGGCTTTAATTTATGGTGAGATTAAATTAGGACGTGCTTTCTTACGCACTCGGGCAAGGAGGTTAAGGCAGGAGGTTTTAGAGGCAGCAAATGCATAACGTTGGCCAAACCAAAGGTCAGACTTCAGCCGCTTTCCAAGAGCAGGTTAAAGACACACTTACAAAACAGGCACCGTGCTCCTCGGCTCCTGCATGTGCAACTCATGTGTGGGTAGGGCTGAGGGGGCTGCTGAAACAAAAAAAAAAATTACCTAATTACCCAGCCCATATGCTCCCCTCCTGTGCCTGTGTAGGGGAAGCAAATTAGTGCAAGATCTCCATGGCTACAGTGGTGCTGCACGCCCAGGGCACACGTCCCCACGTCCCCCCATCACACCCCAAACTCTGCTGCTGCCTGGAGACGTCACTCGTCCCGGCTGCTAAAACACAGCCAGCAATGTTCGGGGGGGGACCCGTCGACCCCAGTATCAAGCCACCACCTCAGAACAAAAGGTCATTTTGATATTCCCAAATACATTTATTGTCAGGAGACTTTGTTCTGTAGGGTTCCTTAAAGTGTTGAATACTCCTTTTTCGGGCCCCTTTCTCCAGGATTAAGGAAACTTAAAAATTCCGGCGATTCTCCATGAACCAAAACACTGCAGCCCTCTACCCTCCCTCCCTCTCTCTGTTTGGCCCCAAAGACCCCATTTGGGTGTTTTGCCCCCTGCCCCACGACACTGTTTATGACAAGGGATGGTTTAAGCAGGAAGCAAAGATGGACATTTTTCCAAGGGGTGTTTCCTCGGCCGATGGTTTCATCCCGCTTTCCTCACCCCGACAGCCAGGACTGCCCACCCGTGGCTGCTCGGCCTTTGCCGCATGATGGCAGAAAGCCCCCGGGGCTGGTGCGTGGTGCAGCGACCGTGCTGGTGCTGTGTGGGTGTCCGTGTGGCTTGTTAACCTGCTCTCCTTGGGGCTCTCGCTTTGGTTTGGCAGGTTTGACACCTGGCTTTCTTCTCATTTAAAGCTGCCCCCCAGCTACCTGCTCAGCTACTCGGGCAACTACACCGACGATGCCAAGAGCTGGCGGATGGTCGACATCACCCGGCTGACCTCCAAGTACCAGCATGACCGGGCCGACAAGCGCATCTGCACCTCCCTGCTGAAGACCAAGACCTGCAGCCTGGAGCGCGCCCTGCGCCGCACACAACGCTTCCAGAAGTGGCTGCGGGCCAAGCGCCTCACCCCCGACCTGGTCCAGGTCCGTGCCTGCAGCCCCTGCGCCCCACAGTAGCGGGGGGGAGCGGGGGGAGAGGGAGCCCCAGGGGGGTACCGTGTGGTTTTGGGGTTGGGGAAAAAGGGTCTGAAGGAGACATGGCTGCAACTTGCCAGGTGGAGGGTGAGTTTGGGCGATGACTGGCTCTCTCCCACTTGCCCCGGCTGGTGGAGAGGGGGAAGCCCTGTGTCCCCCTGAGCCGAGCCCACCTGCCACAGGGGACAGGCAAAATGGGGCCTCAACGGGAAGAAAAGCACTGTGGCCCCCCAGCCCCTCCCCAGCCATAGGTAACACTGCAGCACAGCCTGGCCGGGGCTGGGGTGAGCTCAGCCGTGGCGAGCAGGGCACCGGCAAGGACACTGGCTCCCAGCCTCTCGTGCAGGCTGGGGCTGAGGGCCCATGGAAAGCCATATTGCCTGCTGGCTTCAGGCGCAGGGATGACAGAGGGCCAAGCACAGAAACACAGTGACAGCTCGAGTGGGGTTATTTCTGCTGGGTTTTCTTCTACTTTTACATCATGTCTCAGTACCTTTTTTTTTTTTTTTTTTTTCTTTTGGTCATAATGTTGTACCCAAAGGGCAGCCCATGCCTTGAAAGAGGATTTTGCTCCGGGCCAAGGACTGGGGCAGCTTGGACCCCTCTGCTTGTGGCTGGCAGGGCAAGCAGCACGGGTGGTTGGAGCCAGAGACTCGATTCCTCATCCTCCTGCCATCCATAGCAAATGATCTCAGGCCTAAAGCAGCATGCTGCCCTTTCTGTTGCAGTCCTGGGGTGTCACAGGCAAAGCCAGGACAGGTGCACCAAGGGGGTGACTGCCACCAGGTAGACAGGTGGCTGTGCTCCGGGGAGATGGACACGCAGGCAGGGCTGGAGAGGCAGAGCGGGCAGGCTCCAGAGGAAAGTCAGTGTCTGAGCGCTGCCTGTGCTTAGGGATGCCATAGGCAGCTGGGGACAGCCATGGGGCAGGCGAGTGTGTTTTGCAGCTGTTGGCTTGCATCTGAGAGCAAAAGTTTCCTCTGCAAATTCACAGGCATCCCCCCTGGCCCCCTTCAAACAACAGCAAAGCTTTTTAGTAACCACTAGCAAAGGGCAGGGTCCAGAGTGGAGGCTGGATATACTCTAAACAAGACACTGAGGGGCAAAGGAGGATTTTCTTTCAGTACTTCTCCCCCTTTCAAGAGAGAACTGTGTGAAAAAGGGACTTCATTTTTTTTTCTATAAAGGCAACTGCTTCCTCCTGCCTGCACACTGCCACATCTGCTCAGCTTTGCTGAGTGCTAAAGTTACACTGCTTTAGTTTTTTCCACTTCTGTTACCCCGTGGAGCAGCATGCCTGAGGAGGGACAGTGGGAGACCCCAGGCAGCAGCAGCAGCAGCAGCGCCGGGGCTAGTGCCTGAGCTACACTGAGGACTCACCTGGATCACTAGCAGTCCCACACAGCAGGTGGCCTTGAAGCCAGCAACCTCCCAGGGGGTGAGGTGCAGGATGACACAGGTTGGACAGGGAAATGGTTTTTTTTGGAGCAAAGCTACACTGTACTTTGTCTAGTAACCTCAGGAGAGGCGCTAGGGAGAGAGGCAGATGTGCATCACTTCCACTCAGAGCATCCCTCACCTGAGCTTGTGGGCCAGGGCAAGGAGAGCTCCTCCAGAGCTTCCCAGGCACTTGCTGGCCACTGCTGTCCTCCGAGGCAGCACTGCAGGGGGCTGAGGGAGGCCAAGCTGGGGTGCCAGGTCCTCCAGCCTTGCTGGAGTGTCCAAGGAGGTTGTGCAAAATTGTGCTGCCCTCACAGCAGTGCTGTGTGAAAGGGAAGGAGTCAAGAGCTTAAAACTTCCATTTGCTGAGCTGGGTGAAAAAGTAACTGGAGAAATGTGGCTCTGTGGTATCTCAGATCTGCTGTAAAGTTAAATCATTAGCTAAGCCCAAATCCTTCTCCTTAAAAGGCTCTTGACATGCTATACAGTTTTCCCTACCTCATCGTCTCTGAAACTGAACTCCCAGCTGAGCTGCTTGGGTTGCACGCACACACACGCGTAGACACGAATACACACATGCACACACACACGCGTGCACACCGGCACACACAGCACCATGCGGAGACTCTGGCTGGGGCACCCTGGCCTTGCACCGATCCAGTTTCTCCCGGGTGCTTGAATTTCTCTGCAGCAGTGGGAAGCTGAGCTGGCCCCGGCTCCGGGGCACCTCTGAAGTGAGCTCGGGGGCCAGCCGGGGGGACGAGCCCAGGGACAAACTCCCTGGGACACTCCAGCAACCCCTGCTGTTTTTGAGTTTGAAAGGGCACAGGAGGCTGCAGGGAGGCCCAGACCTTTGCACATAGGCCTGAGAATTGCTCCACTCACATTTCCGTGGTTCTTTGGTTCTGTAAATCAAGCAAAGAAACCTAAACCGGTATATAAATCCCTTCTAATAGCATGTAGGCTTCAATACACAGAGGAGTATAGCAATCCAGAGGCCGTGGAGCCTACCCCCCCACCTCCAAATTTTGGCAGCAATCACTATTTCAGATTGGGCACATACTCTGCAAAATGGCTGCTGGCCTCAGAGTGGTCTGAATTGAAAAGCAGCCTGCAGCAACAACATTTCAGTCATAGAGCGTGTGTGAATTTGTACGTAAGACCCCCCCCGCCCAAAACTAGTTGGGTGGGCCTCCACAGGGTACGCAGTGCCCCTTCCAAGCCATCCAGCCCCCGCAGAGGCAGGGATCCCCTTCTTCTCTGCCCACCCCACCTGCCCTCCTCAGAGCCAAAAGCTGCAGGAGTGCTCTGCCAGCCCCCCAGCCCAGCGCTGCTTCCCCTCTGCGGTGTTCGCTGGGCAGATGCATGTAGGTAACCCAGCATGACCCATCAGAGGGGGGTTTCTTGGGAGTACCATATGTCACTGCAAATACTTATATGTAGCACTGCTTTTCTGGCTCCCCCCTCCCCCCGCTCCCCCGCTCTTTTAGAGGTGTTAACAGTTCTTTATGCCTAACACGATGCCCACTCTGTTTCACAAAACTACAGTCACCCAGCAGTGCCTGTACTCCCCTCCCTGCAGTTTTTCCTACGTAGCAGCACCAAGGAAAGCTAATGAGCTCAGGTAATATTATCTTATAGAACAGAGAATTATGACAAACTGTAACATGCTTGAATCAAAATGACAGACCATGAAGTAATGTTTTTTCACTTTACGCTGCCTGCCCTGCCTGCCCCAACCATCAGCCGAGCTGCCTGCCACAGTGATTATTTCACCTGACACAACGAAAATCTTTATGGGATGCAACAAAGTCTTCAGTGTTAAAATCCAGCTCACCTCAGAAATGAGCCGGATTTAACGGGGGCTCAGCCTGCACAGTAGCCCCAGCCACCCACTGCTTCACCCGGGAGCTCATCGCCTCAAACTGCGCTATGTGCTTTTGCCATTGGAGGGGAAGAACAGCAAAGTGGATTTCAGCACAGATCACCCACAGGGCAAATTACAGCCCTACTTACAAAGCATACCCTGGAAAATGCTGAAGGCAGACAGACGAAAGCAGTAGCAAGGTGAAGAGCCAACCATTTTTAGCCCCTGTCTCTAGGATGTACTGTTTGAAACTACTGACCAGCACCTCTGCCTGCCCTCAGCAGATGTGCCAGTACTGGCGTTATTTCGCTTCCGAGTCCAGTTCACATCACTTTGCTCACAGCACATGGGCAGAAGCTTACTGATCTGGCAGCTGGTCTGTCCTAGGGAAGGATAGGCATTATGGAGCTCCCAGAGCCACCTCCCAGACCTGTCACCTCTTTGACCTGGTACCTTATCATCAGACACATGCTTTGGTAAACCTGCTGGCAGTGGGGATGAGCCCTGTAGCTTCACAGGACATCCTTAGTTTCTTTCTTTTGGGGATGAATGAAACCCTTGGATTCAAATGGGCAGGAGCTGCAGGTGTTTTGACACCTACATCCCAGTGTTTCTTCCTGGAGCCCACCCTAGCCCTGGTCGTTTGGTGAAGCTGCACCCAGGCAACGGCACATGGGGCAGGAGGCAGCTGTGCTCCTGATCTGTGTCATCTCTCCTTGGGCTGGCTGAAGAGAAAGCAGAGTGAGGAGAAGTTGTCTTCTAGAGGTTGTCTTTACATCAGAGTGAATTCTGGGTGTGTCCGCACTAGATATGCATACATATACATGGAAGTTTAAAATGCATCACATACTGTGCAGTAGGGAGGGAAAAAAACCACAGCTGACTGCAGGTGGGCTTTGCAGGAACTACTCATTACCAGATACAAAAATGTGGGTATTTAATCAAAGTAACTAAGAAGCTTTCCACATCAATCACAAACATCAGGCTGTCTGTCAGGTCTTATTCTCTGGGGTGATAAGACGCTGCAAAGGGCTTAAAGATAAATATCTGATGAATTTAATATAAACCAGTATATCTCCAGTGTTCTGAGCATGTGTTCTTCAAATTTTTCTTCCATCGACGGTTTTTGTCTGACAGTTTTACAACTCCAGCTCTTTTTCTGCTGTAGGGATGTTTCCACCAGTCTGCTGGAAGGGAGGCCCCACTCCACCAAAACACTTGAGCAAGTGCTGAAATTTACACTGTTGAGTAGCTCTGTCGAAATCAAAGGCCCCACTGCCCAATTTTGGTGTATCAGGGCTTCATTACATGGTAGGAAGATGCACCAATGGTTGATACAAACGCGGCAGCACCCAGCCCTGCCCCTGGGTTCCTGCACCACTGCTGGTATGCCTGAAACGGTTCCTCAGGAAATAAACAGCTGTGATCACCAGGTGCAGCACGTGTCCACATCTGTGTTAAGAAGATGAGCTCTGACCTTGAAAAACATCCTAATTACAACTTTCATGCATTCTCTGCCACTGGAATTTCTGTTCCTACTGTATACTCTTAAGGGTCTCAGCTTTTGCGTTGCAAACTCCTGGAGGTAGCAAGGCTTTCTAACTTCGGCTGCAAATATTTGCATACACACTGAGCTGCAAGAGACTCTCTCCACCGTTCATCTCTTAGTTAACACAGTTCTGTCCTGATCTTCTCACTTCTCCTCCAAAGGGAAAGTGACAGAGTCAGCCACAACGTGCCTGCAAGTGCTGCGAGACAGAAATTCATAGCCATCCCTTCCTCCCCCCTCCTTCTATGGTTTTAGGTAATTAGCTGAAAAAAGTATTTCCTTGATAAGGCTACACCAGAGGAAAGGAGTGTATGAAGACTTGTAACTAGAACTGGGGAGAATTATTTTTGACAAATATTTTATTCTTTTGCGGGGGAAAATTGTTCTTTGGTTGTCGTGAAACCATGCTCCACTTGGGATTGAGTTTCTCAGGTAGTTTTGTCCAGCTGTTGGTGTTCAGGGCTTGTTTTGTGCAACCAATGGCCAAGGAGGGAGTGATTGGGACCTCACTGAGGTCAGCAGGAGGCAGAGGAGGGGGACATGGGAGATCCAATCCTCACTTTCCACCTCTGACCAGGAAAGCAGTACACTCCTCCTTTCCTTGTTTCTCTATTTCTTTGTCATGGCTGGGTAATTAAGTGTTTTATGCCAAATGAACAGCTCGCACAGGAAGGCTGAGAGAGACCTACCTCAGAGTTACCAAATGACTTGGGGAGATCCTGAGTCAAATCTTTGCTCTCAGCATGAAGAATGGCAGGGAGCAATGTAAGCTCCAGTGCCCTTTCCTCTGAAGTACATCTCCCAGCCATCAAATTATAAAGGAAACCCAAAAGAGTACATTTGGCTACTGGGATCATTTGGAAGAAAAAGGCTTAGCAAAAAACTGATCCCCTTCCCCAGCAAAGGCATGGCAGGGCAGCATTTCTGCGCCACTGAGGGCAACTCTCCGTACGTCCACTCTCCTTGGCTGTTCAGGAAGACTGACTTTAAAAAAAAGATTTTTTTTGACTTCGAAGGTATAAATTTCTATGCTATTTATCCCAGCCATAGATTGCTTGTGCAATTTAGAAGCCAAACCTTCAAATCTGAAAGGTGAAATACAGTGATGGCTGGCTCCATTAGCCCAAAAGTTCTTTATTTATTGCTGGTATTTACAAAAAACATGCACAGGCTATTCAAATTTGGTTTTTATAGTTAATGTGCAAGTTCGTCAGAGAAAGAATATATCCGGTGCTTGTACCCACATACAGTGTTTATTTACACTTTTAAAGCATGTTTACTGACCTTAGCAAATAGTATTTCCAAGAAAGCTGCCCACAGGTTAAGCAAATAGCGAAGCAATCTGAAGACATTATTTAACGAGGCAAGTGACTCACCAGCTTAATGACAGGGAGGCCTCCACCAGCGAGCTGGGATGCCAGGGCTGGAAACCTGAGCGGAGGGAGGAGGCTTGCTGGCACGGAGCAACGTGGTGCCGCACAGTCGGGGGCAGATGAGGTTTGCAACATCCACGTATGTGCCATGAAGTCTGGGTGCCATTTTGGAAATCTGAGCTGTGAACAGGCATTTTTGGATGGCTCATTTTATTTTCCTAGGAGGGATTTGCTGTAGAGATCCCTCTGTGCGCCCATACCCTTCAGCAGCTGTGCCACAGGGGGCAGAGGGGCCGTGGGTAGAGCACAGAGGTACCCATATCCCCAGCATGAGCTAAGTACATTGTGACAACTCGGGCTGGAAAATAAACATCTTTGTCATCTTTTCCCCTCTTGCCAGGGCCTGTCTAGCCCAATGCTGCGCTGTCCGTCCCAGCGTCTCCTGGACAGGATAGTGCGGCGCTACGCTGAGGTGCCAGATGCTGGCAGCATCTACATGGACCATCTCACCGACCGGGACAAACTGCGCCTGTTGTACACCCTGTCAGTGAATTCACATCCCATCTTGTTACAGGTACATACCACCTTGCCCTGGCTTGAAATGCCACCCCACAACCCCTTGCAAGCAAACTCTCACATGAGATGTGCACCAGCCACCAGCTGCAGAGGAGTCCCAGCCCTGGCCTTTGGCAAGCTCCCTAGCCAAAGCCTGTCTCTTCCATAGGGTTGGACGGCTGAAGCCAGGCAGACTACAACAATGCTCCTTGCATCAGCCTGTGAAGTTGTGGACAGATACAGATGCCCAGCCCCTTAAATAAATCAGAACTCAGACAGGTTATTGCACTAGAGCACTGTGAAAGCCAGGATTTTACACATGCCCAATACTTCAGTGTTATGTTTACCTTGCTAATATATTACTTAAAATCACAGCCTTGTTATAAAAGAGAAAGTGCGTGCTTTGGTGTTGAGTTAGAACACGGACTTGGGGAGCATCATTTTCCCAGGCTCCCTGTGCTAGCACTATTTTCTCTGTTTGCACGTCACTACTAAGTAACTCCATGGCAAAGCACGGCTTTGCAGAGCTGTTCGATGGAATCCCAAACACAACTGAGCTCTGAGTTTGAAGGCAGAGAGCTGGGAGGCCTCACACCCCTCCCCTGGTTGTCTGTTGGCATGCCTGGCATGTGACTCCTCTAATGTGTGTTCCCAAGGGAGTACCCTCACCTTTCTCCACCACCAACCCACCTCTAGTCCTCATTGCTGTTTCTTGCAGCCCTTTGAGATTCCATGAAGAAGAGAGGCAGCAGCAGCAGCAGCATCTATCTCTTACCCCAGGCCACCACTGCCCCCGGCAGCACACAGGGCTCTGCCCGATCCCGGGGAGGGGGAATGGTGCTCATGCTCGGGGAGTCTTCTGGGTGTCATTCAGCCACCTCAGCCACGGCTTGCTGGGGCACAAGGCTGCAGCTCTTAGAACTTTAAAATTTTGGGAATGCAGCTTAAAGAGGTGAGAAAAACATGCTGAAGAGAAATAGCTTGATTTTACCTGGGTGCCCAAAATGCCTTCACAGCAGAAGGGTGAAGCAACCTTAAACATGAAACTGGAAGAGTTCCTAACCCTGCCTTGGCAGGGTCTGGGGCTCTGGGGAGACAGACAACTTACAATGCAAACAGCAGCAAGCTTTGTGTTGGCACAGCTCAGCAGTTGTGCGGTCTGGTTTCCACCTGGGATAACTGCACTGCTAGCATGAGCTGTAGCGATGCAGGGAGCCCAGCCCAGGTGTCCCCACTGTAGCAAACTCCCAGCACTTCTGTCCGTGAGATTGCAGTGTCTTACATGGCCAGGCAGTTCTTATAAATTAGCAAAAACTGCTTTATCCCCACCTCACCTCCAAGCTGTGACTTCAGCTATGCAGTGCTCATGAGGGACCCATCAAAGGCTTCATAAAGACACCTAAAATTAGCTCTTCTGTGGCTAAAATTTTCATGAATTTGACATCTATTATTATCTTGGACTTTCTGGTTAGTCTCCCTCATGGAATAAGTCTTGAAATATCAGATTCTTCTTCCTTAATTAAAAAAAGGGGGGGGAGAACAACATCATAACTACTGTGGGATGGAGCAGCACCTTCCCTGGCTGCTGGGCAGGCGGAGGTGGGGAAGGGTTGCAGGCTGCTTTAGAAAGCAAAACACAGCGCTGGCGCTGCTGCTTGAATCCAGCCAGGGCACTGGAAAGTCCTCCAGGAGGGAGGTGTGTCCCATAGGCAGAGTGCAGTGGCCAGGGGGCAGGGGCAATCTTCCCATTCCTGCTCTCCCTGACAGATCTTCCCCGATGTGGAGGGATGGCCCTTCCCACGGTACCTGGGCTCCTGCGGGCGGCTGGTCGTCAGCGCCAGCACCCGGCCCCTGCGTGACTTCTACGGTGCGGCCCCCGAGGTGGCTGCTGACCTGGCCCTCCAGCTCCTTACCGTCCTCCGCTCCATGGGCACCAACGACCTCAACTATTTCTTCTACTTCACCCACGTGGACGCTGGCACCTTTGGCGTGTTTAGCAATGGGCATCTGTTCATCCGGGATGCCAGCACGCTGGGGATCATCGACAAGGAGGAAGGTACTCAGCAGGCTCCATGGCTGCGCATCTGTCACAGGAGGGCTTAGCGAGGCAGGGGAAACAAACCTTTCACCTGCTACGCTCAGCTTTGCCACTGATTTTTTTTTTTTTTTTTTTTTTAAATCAACCAAACATCACTTGCTAATTTAAATAATGAAAAGTGTATGGAGAGATTTACTGACAGCAAAAGCATCAGCAGCTCCTGCCATCCTGGCTCTGAGTTGGGCGGGTCACAGGCATTTTGTTTGTGCGGTCAGTGTTTTGGTGACCCACTGTGGGTCCTTTCATGCTGCCTGGCTCCCTCTGTGGCTGGAAGCAGCATTGAACATGCACGGTGCCGAATGCTCTCATTTGAAGACTTCCTAAATCACCTTTTTTAAAACTTTTGCAACACAAATGTCAATATGTGCAAGTAGAAATTTCATAACTTCATTTTTTTTAAGTACTGGGTCAAATCAGGGTTTTTTGGTGCATTTGTCACATTAGCTAATAATCATTACTATTATTATTATTATTATTATTATAACAAAAAAATCCCCCTTCCATCATTTTTACATAAAATTAAGGGTTACTATTCAATTTTCACAGGTTACCTTGGTCTACTCCTGGAAGTAGAGCTAGTCAAAGACTATTCCTCCAATAATTTAACAATTTCATTTTGAATGTTCAAATTTTCAAAAGGCCTTTGCTCAGCTTGCACATTCAGCTGAGCAGATCTCAAATATTCAGAAGCAGCTGTCAGAGAATTTTCCACTGGGTTTCTTTTTCTTGTCCCAACAACTATTACTGTTAACTTGACTCCAGCTAGATGAGCTGTTGTTGAAATTTAATGATTATGGGTAACATGGAAAAATTGTGGGTTTGGCTATTTGTGGTAGTTTTTGTAGGAACTCCACATTTTAGGTTAGTACACCAGTGCTTGTTTTCTCTGCATCAGTTTGACTTGACAGGCCCCTCTCCAATTCCTCTGTCAGGCGGTTCTGTAGAGCTCTGTCATTCAGAAGAATATACATATTTCAGGAGTGGGGAAATTGGCCCATATACAGCTACAGCACAGAGTACTTTGTGGTGAAAGATAGCTGTATCCTTTAGATAGCAGCAAACCCTATGTTAATACAGACGTACAGACATATGTCATTATCCAAGATTTAGCTACTGTGCTTGTAACAACTGGTTTAATTGTCTTTAATAGGGAGCCAGCTGATTGACGGCCAACAGGAGTATAAAGATATATTTAGCTGTTTGACTGTGGACTGTCAGTCTGCATTTGTGTCCTGTAACTCCATCAGAGAGAAGCACAGCCTCGTCATGGTGTGTCAAGAGCTTTTGCCTAAGCTCCTGAAGGGGAAATTCCTACAACCCGTACAGGAGAAAATAGACAGCTTCCTGCAGCACTGCGCTGACGGCCTCACCGATGACCAGGGTGTCAACGAGGCGGTTGCAAAGCTGGCAGAGCTCCTGAAACCTCTGCGGTCTTGTGATTCCCGTTTTGCATACCGCTACCCTGATTGCAAATACAGTGACAAATACTGATGGCTTCGGAGGAGGAGACCCCTGGGAAGGACTGGAGCAGTGTCAGCCCACTGCCAGTGTGGAAAGCAAGAAGGAACCAGGGTAGCTGGAAAGAGCTGCACCAAATCTGAGGCTTCCTCATCAAGGCAGAGGAGGAGGGAGCAGAGTGCACATGGGATTTATTGTTCATCTCCCAGAGATGCATTTGTTAGACATGGGGATGTTAGACATGATGTAAGGCTTATGGATTATTAGAATTATCGTGAATGACAGGAGCTACAGGATTAATAAATCTCATTCCTGTATTTTGGCCTTGGAAGAGTTTTCCATGCCATTTGTTAAAAAGAAACCCTCCAAAGGCAGCATGCTCACAACTAACTAGATAAAGGAGCTTTATTACCAAGAAAGTCTTTCTGATTGAGATAGTATATACATAATGTGGGATGGATGGAAGCATTTAAGACTTTCCCTATGGGGATTTTTAATGTACTAAAAATCATAGATAAAGTGAACCACCAGATCAGTTCTGTACCATCACCCATCACCCATCACTTTTATAAAATATTTAAATTTTACTACTTTTATAGCACACAGAACAGAAAGATGCAATCAACAGCATTAAAATGCTCAAAGGTCCCATGTCTCTCGAGACTTAATTTCTCTAATCCCCAAATATAAATACTTTTAGTCATTCCCAAGTTGATGGGTGGTAATTGGAGACTAATCAGGGGTTTTGTTTTAAGATCAGGAAAAAACCCACTCCAGGATGTGATTGTCCAGTGGATACTTTCATAATTTTCCTCTAAAGAAAACTGGAGGAACCATTTGCACAAAACCATTCAAATGGGAAAATTACCTTAAGAATAGAAACAACACAGGCAGAGGATGAGAGATCAGTTTACCCTGAGCCTGACAAGACTTGCTGAACACTCAATACTCCAGTGTAGGTGCTGGGGAACCCCCCAGGAGCTGGGGAGGTCTAAGTCCTGACCAGCAAGAGGTACAGCCATCCTCATCTATTTGCCTTTCAAAGGAGGAATCAGCAAGCCAGCCCCCAAAGGAATGACTCAGGCACCTAAAATTTGGGGTGGTGGGCTCTTTTTTTCACAGCAGTGGCCAACCCAGAGCTAGACACAGGTGCCTCATTTTGTGGGAGAAGGTTGCAAAAGTTGCAGAGTTGCAATACACAACTTTCTCACCCTGCATCTATCTGTCAGTCCCCATCCCACGTGCTATTTGTGCAGTGTCAAAGGCCCACACCAAACCTTCCCTGATGTCTAGGGGACTGCCAGACCTCACCTGGCTTTGGGGTTTTCTCCTGGGATCCAGGTGCACAGGAGTCATGAGCAAATTTGATTGAGCTGACTCAGAAACTAGACTTTCTGGATCCCTTGTAAATATTTTCATGCTGAAAACAGCCTTCCTCTAGCCATGGTTCAAAAAAGAAATCAGTAACAGCAGAAAAGCAGAAAAAGATGTGAGTGCATTTGCGTTCCTAATTGTTGTACAGAGTTACCAGGAGCAGGAATGCAAGTCAGGATTTTGCGCTGGCTGTGGAGGGGCTCTGTGTGTGCAGAGCACCCGGCGTGGGGTTTAAGGCAGGTGTTGCAGACAGATCCCAAACCACACACAGGTCTGAAACTGGGAAAACCTGACCCAGGACATTTATTTTGCCTTTCCTCCTGGCATAAAGTATCAAGTGCACCTTTCACCTCTCAGGAAGTAGAAACATTGAAAATAATTTGTAGGTAAATTTAGCTCCAGGCCCAGATGGTCCGACAGCAAAAGTGTTTAAATATACAGTCTAAGCTATGGCTGCAGCCCTCTTTCTTGATTTTAGTCTATTTCTACATCATGGCTCTCTTCCAGTAAGAAAAACACGTCCTTCACTGAGATCCATAAGGCTGTCTAACAATCTGTTTTCAACAGTTTTTCTTGAATCTGTCTGCATCTCCAATCTCTTGGTCTGTGATTTTACCCGACAGGTGGGCGTTAGACCCGGCCCCTTCCCCTCCAACGAGTCCCTGCCACGGTGCCAGATGCCAGCCACCTGGCATGGGGCTGGAGGAGCTCCCGCTTCACCACCGCTCCTGCTAGGGTCAGTGGTGAGATGCTGCCCACCCTGGGCTGCCAGCTGCCAGCATCCTCTCAGTGCTGGAGGGCAGCCACCTTCATGCAGTCCAAACTAAAAAGGCACACCACAAAATGCCCAAAAAGCACTAAGGTGAAGAACTGGCCGGGTCCACCCATGCCCCGGCAGAGGTGATTTGCCAGCCATGGGTCTGCGGCGATGCCTTTGCAGCTGCTCCGTGACTCAGACTGGCATGTGATCCAGCGCTGTCTGGTTTAGCAATGGCTTGACTTGCACTGAACGGAGGAGCAGGCCTTGCAGCAGCGCTCCACACTCGGTTCACTGCGGTCCCATGTGTCCTGGGCATTTTTCTTTTCACCACGCACATTTTCCTTTTGGAAATGAGCTGTTCATCTGCTCTACAGCTCTGTGCAATATGTCTCCTGGGCAGTAGAGCATCTCTCTGCTATCGAACCAGCTCAGGGAAACGCAGAGGGGATGCATGTGCTCAGCACCTTGTAGAACAGCAGGAGCAAGCCCAGATCTCTTAGGTCTAATCCAGCTTTGGGCAAAAGGACTGAGGGATGTCACATGAGCTTTGGATGGGCCCCAATAACTCGTGATCCTAAAATGCTGGGTGTACAAAACAAAAGAGTTGTGGTCTTACTTTGCTGCTTGGACTCAGCTGGCAAGACTGCAGCAGAAGTGTTGAGGCACGTGGCATCTATTTTTGCACAGCTTGATTCAAAGTTGTAAAACGGAGACAAGCCTCCCCACTGCTTTCAATAGACTTTGGTATGAATTTAAATTTTAAAAACCCATGATTAAAAATAACAGAATCATGGATTTAAAAATTATTAAAGCGTTGGGAGCTGTGTTCACCAGAGTTTCTCTTCAGACGTCGATTACAAAGGCCAGGCTCATGTAAGACTGTGACTAATATGCCAGCAATAAAATCAGTCCGTGGCTCAGAGAACAATAATTTTCCTAAACTAAATCTCATTTCCCTGTATTTCCCAGGCCTTTTTTTTTTTCATTGCCAATTTTTTCTCTTAATATTTTCCTTTTTCTTGGCAGTCAGGCCTTGGAATCAGTGCCCACCCTGTCTGCCAGCTCCAGTCAAGCCTTGAAATGCTAGTAGGCCAATCTCCAAAAGGATGTGAAATTAATTTATAAATGGCAATTATTTTAAACCTAATCCTTCCCAAAAGAACTCTCGAGCAATTTTTTCCTCTCTGTATTCGAGTTATTTCTGACAGTGGTTTTGTGTGAGTCTTTGCAAACTGTTCCTGGTAACATCTTACCCCGTTTCCGCAGCAGGACAAGGATGGCAGCAGCCTTCCCGTGGCCCTGCAGCCAGCCTCAGCGCTTCCTTTATTTGTGGGTAGATTGTAGCTGCCTTTATGTCCAGCTGTTTATCAGGTGTCTCTCTTACTGTCCCACATCCCGTGTATTTTCAAAGTTTTCCTGTCAAGACGTTTGTAAAACTGCATTTTCTGCCATATTTTGTCTAGTGGTGTATTTTAACACTGTCATTCCTCAGGGGATGGGGGCTGCGTGTAGGCAGCCCGTAGCAAGTGACAGTGACAGAGTCACCCAGCATAGTGCACTGCTCCTCTGTGTCTCATCTTGAGTCAGCGCTTTCACACGTGTCCGTGGTGCTGGCACGGCTGCCCCCTGCCCCACGCAACCCCCTGGGAAGGAACAGCAGCCAGTGGTGGCATTAAGTTGTATTTTTCACGCACCTCTCCTGCCAAAGAGAGTAACCCAGCAGCGCCGGCTGAAACAGGGCCTTATCACAGAAACCGGACAACTGGTAAAAACCAGTTCCCTTCCACGAGCAATGCCCCTGGTGCCTCTTCACTCTGCACCCTTGTCTGCATTCAGCCACACTCTTACTCAGACGTGGCTGATGTGCTGGGGAAATAGCACCGAGACAGAGCCTCTGAAGTGGCCTTGTCCTCCCAGATGTCACAGGTATGTGTGTGTCCCTTGAGTCTGGGCTGTTCTGACACCTCCCAGCACCTCCCGACCACCTCATGTCCAAAGGAAAAGGAGCGTGCTAGGCATGGCTGGGAAAAGCCATGCAAATGTTTGAAGTTGAAGTGTCTGGTAGCATGCAGAGCACTCCAAAACCTTCTAGCAGGCGGGATTTTTATTATCACTGGTCCTGGGCGTTGGAGGTCCAGGTTTCCCACTCCATAGCTTTTGTGGGTCATGATTTCTTGCCCCACTTTGCACCACCCCTGCTCCCAGCTTCCCATACGGGGCTATCCAGAAATTATCACGGCATTTTGGAGAACGTGGATCAACAACTCTGGTCCACAGGAGCAGCCAGACAAGCACATTTCATACAAGTGTCTTTCCAGCAAGCTAAGCCAGCAACAGTTGTTTGCAGGTGCTTTTTATTTGCCTTCTGGTTTTCTGAGACTTTAGGATGCACTTGAGTCCCATTAGCCAATTACCTTCTACAGCCAGGTGCTTTAGATACTTTATTGCTAATTCTTCTTAAGTGAAACCTCAGCTTCTCCCATTATCACATGAATCTGGAAAGTAGAGCTTTAACAAAAATATTGAATGTCATGAGATGTTACGAAATCACAAGAGCCAGCAGCATAGTATTCTGAATTGGTTCACTAAGACACATTAATTTGATTAATAGGTGAGTCTAGCTGCTCCTGTACCCTCTGTTTCCCTAACTCAGTGCTGAATGGAGCTTGGTAGCTGTCCTGAAATTAAAAACAAACAAACATGAATTTCAGGGAAAGAAAAATAAAATGAAAACAACTATTGGTGGCAAGGCCCTTGGGGGGTTGAGGGAGGCATGCACAGTTTTTTCTTTATGGATTAGAAAAACTGGCCAGACTCACCTGCTCTCTTCTCTGTGGGGATGGTCTCAGCTGGAGAGTGTTGGTGGGTTTTTAACACTGCTCCTCAAGGAAGACTTGAACAACTGACAAGAGACCTGCAAGGAAGGGTGAGGATGACCCAGAGGTCCAGAAAGAGTGAAGAAAGAACAGACACATGGGAAGCTACAGAAGGACACCTGATGAAGAGCTTCAAAGAACTGGTAAAAAGAAAAAAAAGGGCAATTAAAGGATGGGGCTAAGCTGTTCTGCAGGTGGACTTACGTGGTAGTGGGCTAGATCGGCTGCAGTGGGAATAGTACGGGAATAGATAGAGGAGCTGCAGGGTCTCCACCATTGGGACCCCTGAAGCAAGAGCAACATGGCTGCACATTGCACTGTACTGGCCAGGAGACAGGCCCCAGGTCTGCTGGAGACCCTTCCCCATACAAGGAGTAGACACTGAGGTGGCCAGAGCCCTTTGCGTAAGTTATCTCTATCATGTGTGATGAGCTGTCAGTCCTTAAAGCTGTGGTCCACACCTCTTGCATGGAGGGAAAATCTCCTAAAAAGGAGAAGTTAGAGGTGTTTCGTAGTTAAACCCAGAGGATGGTGGGGTTACCCATCTGTGTGTAAACCACCAGAATGGAAGGGGCAGCAGCAATAAACTAATTTTCTCATTGAAAAAAGAAATCCTGTGTTTCTGACATAGTTTTACTTGCAGCATTTTACATTTTTGCTCTTCTAGAGCAATGAAAGGAAGTGTCTGTCACTTTTTCCACAGGTCTCCAGATGGAGCTGAAGGATGATGCCTGCACTATACAGTAGCCCCCGCTGCTGCAGGCACTCCTCACTCTTGTCCTAAGGGCCATCAAAATCCCACCACTGAGTTTCTCACCTCTTTCTACCAGCAGGCTGGGATGGGGCTGGCTACACAACCTAACCTTCAAAGGGAAGCAGCAGGCAAACGTTTCCTCAATGGGAAAAGGATGATGAGCTCTGGTGAGAGCCAGGGCTGTGCCTCCTTCACCTCTACCAGCTGCCCCTGTAGCACTTCTCCAAGCTTGAGTCCCCCACTTCTTTAGGGATCAATGCGTTGGATTAGCATTTTTTCTTTAAAGACCAATCTCTGTTCCTTGCAACATAGAGCATATATGGCAATGGTTAGTCTAAAGCAAACTTTTCAGGTGTTTGAAGAACAAGAATACACCAGCCTCTTCCCTGGGGACATGGAGCTTTAAGAAAACAAGTTTGTCAGGTTTTACAATCCTATAGTACTACTCAGCAAGGATGCATATAGCTACAACCCTTGCCTTACACAGTTCATTTGCTACATTGCATGTAAAGATAGCTTTTTAGACTAACACCCACGGAAGTGTCATGTAAGGTTCAGTGTATTATGTGTTTTAAAAGGACCTTGTCAGTCATACTGGATTTTTTTTCCTTCCTTTCAAAATTTAAACATTCATTTGGATAAAGGCTGTCAAATTCATTCCTCTAGTGATGCCTTAAAATAGTGGGTTTTTTCTTGCTCTGAAAAAACAATCAAGACACTAGGAATAATCTGAGACTTTTCACAGGGATGAGAACCTCCCTCTGCTCGTATTCTTGGTACAGAAACGGCAAGAGGGAAGATCACCTTTGGCTTTTCAGTCCACTCTGGCTGGAGCAGCTGTAAACATTCACTCTTTTTTCCCCCCACCACCTCCAGCTGGAGATGGAGAAAAGAAAGTGCCCTTACACATTTGCACTATATCTACTAGCAAAACAAAGCAGGGATTTGTGTACAGTTCAGGTCCTGCTGAAGGGCAAGAGGAGAAAGGTGCTGCAAGAATGATGCTGCTGGAGGAGGAAGTGCTGGGATTAAACATCTCTTTTCCCAGTCAGGGAACTTGTCACCATTTCAGATGTCCCTGAAGGGAGTCGCTGCATCACCACTGGTGTTTCAAAATGGAAATCCCTTCAGCAGGTGGGCAGGGGATGGGAACAGTTGTCCAGGTTTCAGGAAACAAATTATTTATCCCTTCCCATTTCCACTCATGGCACTGTTTGCTCTGCCTGTCCCTTTCCACCGGAGAGGGGGACCCCACGGGGCACCTTTGCCACGTGAAGGCTGCGCGGGATTAAACCTCCCAGGTGCCAAAGGACCACAGGAGCTGCCTGGTGAGCGAGGTCAGGGGTGATGCCCAGTGCTCAGGGGCTTTCTATCTAATGGCTGCATTGCCTGGGGACAAACATGGAGAAAGGGTTTCTCTTTCTGTCTACAAGGGTGTAAAAGAAAAAATCCATGTAGGAAGCACTTTCGTTGAATTCTGTGAGCAAAACGACCAGAAAATCTAACAACCAGCTATTGACTTGCTTTGTCAATGTGCTTTGAGAAAGGGTCTCCAAAGTTCAGCTGTTTGACTTTTTTTCCAACAGTAGTGTTGGGGTTACCAACTAACAACTATTTATCACTTAACGAGAGGGGGCGTCTGGCTGCAGCGAGAGCAGGGAAGGGCTGGCCAAGCAGCGATGAACTTTATGGTTGCACGTCCCTAGGTAGGAGCCAAGCAGAGCTTTCTAAAAATACAGCTTTTGCATGACTGAAGGATTATATATATAGCAATATAAAGTTGCCAGGGAAGGAAGGCAGAAAAGAGTAGCTTCTGAATGGAGGATATGAGTACGGATATGACCTTGAGGTTCTACCGAAAAATAAATATATTTACCTAAAAAAAAGTCTAATCCCTCAGCACTGGCAAATCAAGGAGGATATATAAAATGCCAAAAGCTGTGGAAACAACAAGGACTTTTCTAACTGGACCAGAGTCTTCAAAAGACTGTCATCCCCAGGATATCTGTGTTCATGGGATTTTATGAGAAGGGTTGGTCATAAATTTGACAGAAACACAGACTGAACTAAAGGTCAGAGGACTCAGTACTACAGAGGCAAAAATTAAGAATTACTGGAAAATCTGTGACTACGAAGTCCCTCTTTTCCCCACTGCAGACCCAGATCTGTGAGCACACCCATTTCTGCTCTGAGACACTGACCAGCTTCTTCTGGAGCAGGTGGGGGCAAAGGCCCCGGATGCAGCCCCCTAAGTCACCTCCTGCTGCTGGATGAGGATGGAGGGATGCTGCATGGCAGACAAGTGAATTCATCCAGAGGGAGGATTGTGGAGGCCAGGTCTGCAAGTTGCAAGGCCAGCTGTGAGCTGCTTCATGACTTAACTTTTTAAGCCATATATGGAGCCCCACAGAAAGGCCTGACCTGCTGTGATGTCTGCCCAAGTTTTTCCTGAAGAGCCCTGCAATCTGTTTAAAGACACCACATTAGAAGTTCAGAGTAAACGTGTACCAACAATAAATAAAAAAATATATATACACATACCCCAGGTGGCTAAACAACAGCACAACGGAGGGATTCAAAGCAAACAGACACCCTTCAAAAAGTAGTAATCAAATGCAGAAATTAGGCAAATTAGATGCAAGACTACAATAAGGCAGCCCCCGAAGAGAAATCCAAGGAGCTACTTGCTAGCAGTGTGGAGGCTGGCAATAAACCCTTTCCCAAACACATCAGAAGCAGAAAGCCTGCCAGCAGAGGCGCTGCGGCCAGCACACAATCTCAGCACAAGAAGGTCCAAGAAATTAAGAAATCAGTATTTTGCCATGATACTCACAGGCGATGTCTCAAAGAAGAAATAGGAATAATAGCTTAAGGGAATCTGTTAAGAGCAAAATCAGGTAAAACCCACCCTAGTCTCCTCATTTCTCAGGGTAAGTGGCCTGTACATGAGAGAGGGTGGGGGGTTGTGGACTTCACTTCAACTAAGACTTTGATGCTGTTCTGTAGGAAAGTTGGCAAATAATGGGTCTGATGGAAATACTACCCAGTGGGAGTGAGTGAGGAACCCTGCTTAGGGTGTGCATGACTTTGTTAAAGGCAGATGGTCATCCGGGGACTCCGTGGAGCTTAGCCTGTCAAAGGAGCCTGGGAAAAGTTGGGTTTTCAGTGCAGGGCAGAGGAAAATGGGACAGACAGGCATAGGCATGGGAGGATCTTCCCAGGAGGGGTCAGCCTTGCAAGATGCCATAAGCCTGAAGGGAGGCAACTGCAGAGGAAATCCCCACCTCAGGGATTGTAGAGTAGTGGGAGGACACAACAGGAGAAGGATCCCTCTTCAGCTTGTTTCTTACTTCCTCCCCAAACACAACACCAGAGATCTGGCCAGATGTGTCAGCCCACATGAATTTCAAATGTCACAGGAACTGCCAGGAACGAGGGCTGGGGCTCCTGGGGCAACATCTTAGCTCGTGGCTTGGCACCCACTTCCAATGACCAAGGAAACATCTTTCTCAGTGGAAAAGGAGTCTTTAGCTTTGCAATGTCCATAAAATTAAAGATGTGAATCATTTAACAATATTTATTAATAAAGTTATTGCAACATAGCTACTAATGACTCACTGTCTTCTCAAGGAAACACCCTAATTTTCCATTGATAACTCTTTGTGGAGAAAAAAACCCCAAAACTTGAAGGAAATAAGCTTATTCTAATCCAGAGAAACCATTTTAACATCAGCGTTGTGAGTGGGAGGGAGAGAGTGCTGCATAATGGCATATGGGAGCTTTTGAGATCCCACATCTATTAAAGCATTAGTTTGCCGGCCTAGCCACTCTTCACGCCTGGATTATGTTTATTCAGAACAAACCTTCGTCATAAATAAAAGCAAGTCATCAGGCAAAAATGAACCTGATTTAATTTTAGAGGGCAGGTACCCTCAAGAGACCTTTTATTTCAACATCTGAAACAGCTTTCAGTGGCTGTACATAGATTGATACAAGTTTCTCTCCTCTCATAGAATAAAATGGTCCAAGAGGGTTGATCTGACCTTTGCTTGCTTTTTAGGATTTGGAAACCTCAGGCTCAGACAACTTGCTTTCCTCCCTAGGTAAACTCAGGAACCTGTCCCTCCTCCTGTCTCTTCATGTCCTTCTTGGATTTTTTTGAGAGATTATCTACCATGATCATGCTCTCTTGATGTCTTACCCAAAACAGCTTCATCTGTGGCTGTAAAGCTGGTTTTTTTTATTAACCATCCTGACTCCCTTACATTTACTGAGCTTGAGTAATTTCTCCAGGAGGACTGCAGAGACCCCAGTCTCCTTGCTAAGGGGCAATTACTCATTCCAGAAATGGAGACCTTTGTGTTTTCTGAACTGAAATGAAAGAGGACTTTGGTGAGCACCACGTGGTGCTCCCCCAGCTCTGCCTGGGGGCAAGCAGCCCAGGAGGAGGACACCTTTCCCCACCCTGAGATGAGATGAAGTGTAGCTATCATCCTGTTTGCTCCCAGAGGATGTCCCCTCTGCTTTGGCACTAGCTGCCAGGTCGCTGCTGTCCCCCAGGGGCCCGGATGCAGAGGAACTCAGTGCAGGCATTGCCTGGACCCGGGCTGCTTTGGCAGCTTGGAAGAGGGAGGAGAAACTGTTTCCTAGAAGTCACCACAGCTGGAGAGGCACCAGGGGAAAAACTTCCTCTGGGTGCATGCCAGAGGAGACGAAAGCAGATTGTGAAAAGAGTAATCAGGTCATTATCGCTGAAACCACTGGGTCTTCCAATTCCAACCTAATTAAGGGAGCATGGCAGGGCAGAGAACATCATGGTGTGAGGTGCTGTGCTTCTGCTGGTGCTGCCCCATGTCAGATGAGATAAACTCTGCTCAGGGGAATGTGTCATCCAAATAGACACAACAAATACATTACAGAATGCAGAAACTGTGGAAGAGATTTCATTGCAAAAAATGCAGATGCAACTCTTTCTAGTCCATCTCCTATTAACTGGATCACAATTTCCTGATAATCAGTGCAGACCTCAGGAGAAATGGCCATAATAAAATAACATCCCCTCCAGCAAAGCTCCTGTCCCACGGCCCTTTCCCAAGCTCCCTAGAAGCAGGAGATGCCCGTGCCCGCTGAGCTCAGAGTCCATCACCACACATCAAATGCACGTCATTAAATTGAAAGATTTGCCACATGAAGTCACCTAAAACCAAGCTGAGATACAGGGGAGCAGGTCAAGAGCACCCAGAGATGATCAGCAAGAGAAGCAAGATGCTCTCTGATGTGGGGTAGATGTCCTGGGCAGGGGAGTGTGGTGCAAGAGGGCATGAAGCCCAGCCTGGTGTGGGTAAGCAGCCTCTGTGGGGGGAGATGTGCAGGCTGTAGCAGAGAGGGGGAAATGTGACTGTGCACATGTGTGTGGAAAGACCACACTGCTCCAGCTGAAGAAGTGAGGATGAAGCATATAGATTTTCAGGTCAGTATCTTGAGGGGCAAAGGATGGAGGCAGGAGGGAAAGGTGTGACCTGTGCGGCAGGGAAGCAATGACCCTAGTCAGGGCATTTTAGCATGATAACAGGTAAATGTGAGAAAACCAAATAAAGAATCAGAGTAATTCAAGTTAAACCAACATTTAAAAGAGCATTTCAGTAATGGGGACTAAGTGGAGGAGTGTTGGAGGGACATTAAACCTTCACAGTTTTTAAAACTATAAGACACTTAATGCTTTCTCAAGACAGCCCAAGCAAATGAGTCACCTTGCAACAAGACAAACAAACGCCTATTTTAAAAAGAACTATTTTTCTTGCATCCTGGTGGATTTGCCATCATCAGTGACAGCCACAGATCTACGTACAGTATTGAGCTGATTTCTTTATCATACCTGTGGCCTGGAAGTTTCTGCCAATGCCAGCCTGCTCCTCAAACCCAAATTCTCGCTCCCCTTTGAGCATTAAATACACTGAGAGAAGGTGATGAGCATGGCTGAGACACAAGGAGTGTGTCAACGCATAGAAAGGCTATGCAAAGGATGCTTGGCAGTGACAGCATGGAGATAAACGTTAAGAGAAGGTGACATATATTTTGAGAAAGAGAGATGAGCACAACCACTAAAAAGCACCAAAACGAACACATTAAAGCATACAAGACATTCAAGAAGCTAAGAGATTTGCCAGAATGCAGAGAAAGATGGTTTCTTCTATGGCAGATTGATAGCTTGCCAAAGTGACTGGAGGAGGAAGGAGGTGCAAAAAAAGACTCGGAGCAATGAGCAGCTCTCCCTCTCCATGTAAGATTTTTTCCCCCCTCCTGTGTTTTCAAGTTTTTGAAAGCAGGCACACCACCCAGCTTCTGGAAAATGAGAAGAAATGAACATCTTTTCTCTCCAGCCGCAGAAAAACCCACTTTCTCAGCTCATATCCACCGCTGTCCTGTATTCCCCGCCCCTGGAGCGCGTGAGCTCCCTGGGGGTTTGCTCTGAAGGCAGAAGTGCTAAATGTGGGTAATCACTGGCAGGGAGGAAAGGAAATGGTGAAGCAAGATGCTCCATGCCTCTATCCTCCCTCCAGGTGCCGAAATCTGCCAGCACAAACCTCCTTCTCCCTTCCCAAGACCCTTTCTCAGCAGAACTTGGAGTTTTCCCTCACAGGTCTCCATGTTTCCCGTTTGCCTGGCAGCACCCATTGACCTAGCTGGTGGTGAGCAGCGAGGGGAGAAGGTGCTGAGCCACCCCAGCACCGTCCTTCAGCAGCCAGCTTCTCTACTGCAGCTGTCCCCGCTACCCCCAGCACCCTCTGGGTGAGCTGCTGAGACAGAGGAGATGGGTGGTGGGGAGGGGACTGGCCTTTGGTTGAGCTCTGGAGTGGGAACATTTCCGTGCTGAACACCAAATTGATTTTTCTAGCACATTGTCCACATTAATGCACAGCTGCGGATTGTCCAGCATCACACCCAAAACAACTTTTGGCTACGGCCTGAAGGGAAGGTAGCCATGGGCTGTGCTGGCAGGCTCTCGGGCTCTTACCCAGCAGGGGCCAGTGGGACCGGCAGGCTGGAGAAACACCAGACAGCACTGAAACAGCCAGCTCCCGGTGTGCGCAGGGCAATCAAATACCTATTTAAATGCAGCAGTGCTTCATTCATACAATGTTGTATGTTCTCCCATCTCGTAGTTGTGTAAATAAGCCACAGACAGCATTATCCATGGTATTCTTCATCACGCAGCAATAATTGCTAAAGGCTAAGCCACAGACAGCATTATCCACGGTATTCTTCATCACGCAGCAATAATTGCTAAAGGCTCCATCAAGGTCTGTAAACAGCATTTTGCACTGATTTTGAAAATTAGAAACTGAAGTTGCACTTATGATAATTGCCACCTGATTTTGTTCAGTGCTGGAAAACTCATCCCACCTTTGTTTTTTATTGTGTAGCTGCTGAAGAAGTGGCTTTTCAAAGGTATTATCAACTACTGATACACATATTGTTTCTCTGTTAACCAGAACTGAGGGCGGATCACTGAGCACCTTGTTCAAGTAGTTTTTTGCTTGCCCAGACTTTTTCCCTGCTAGACTTTGCTCCTTTTCTTCTTGGTTTCCTACCTTTAAACAATTGTATACTTGCACCACTAAGACACTTCTCATAAAACCAGTGATTTTTTCCCCCTGTTTTTTAATTTTTCTTTTTCAGGGGAAATATTTTCTGCTGTATCTATCTGAGAGATGACCCTGTAGAACTTCTGACTGGGGCACACAGGTGAAAGCTGAAAGATGCTGAAGCAGAATTTAAATGTCAGGCTGGAACTTACAACCACATGGTTACAAACACGGTTCAGTGCACACAGGCGCAGCAATTCCCCTCATCCGTGTCTAGGAATACCAAAATCTTTTGTTGCATTTGAGTGCCGTGACGGATAATGATGAAGGAAACCTAATCCATTTGGAGCCAAGGTCTTTTTCTCCTAACATGTCCACCAGCCCATGATCTGTTGTAGGCTGGTTCTTGGCCAAAGTGCACCGTTTTGCTGCAACACGTTAGCACCACGCCACATGAGTGCTTGGGGGGGCACCCCCATGGGGCACCGCTGGGCTGAGCCCACACCACCATTTCTCAGCAACGTTATACTCCGCCAACCTGTCACTGAAACCAGGTTTTTATTTTTAAGTCTGCCAGCAGGTATCAGGTATCCGCACCCTTATCTGATGACCGCGTATCAGTATCTCCGAGCGGCCCAGGCACTTCTGCCTCAAGCGTACCCATGATCACTTTGCCACCCAAAAACTTACCTTCCCATGTGCTCTCACAAGGCTTTCAGGGTTGCATCAGCCTGGCAAGCATAAGCAGGTAAAAGGCTGGGCAGAGCATTAAGAACCGACAGCCCTAAACCCCCTGACATACTGTGCAGCTCCTGCTGATGGGCCTCCGCAGGCTGACCCAGCCCCAGGGACAGGGGGTGAGTACCCAGCCCTGCCCCAGGCCCTCCGCAGGCAGGACTCCGGGACAACTGCTGTTGTGCTACTAAAAGGCTCTCACGCTACGGGGGACACCAGCAGCCACCGTGCTGTGGCAGGGCGGGTGGCAGGGCTGGCCTCATTTGCTCTCCACTGCCCAGCGGAGCCAGCTCCCCCTTGCTCCTCCTTCCTCCTGACGTCCAACACAGGAGCTGGCAGAGCTGCCCTCTTTGCAATTAATATGTCCCCAAGTCATTAGCATTTAATCCAGGACAGCAAAGGTAACACTGGCATCTCATGAGCAGGATGAGATCCTGCACATAAATACAGAGCTGTAAGTCTGCCCTGCACCTGCCAGCAGCTCCTGAGCCCCTGGAATACATCTCCAGACTTTCAGCTATGGAGACATTTGCCCTTTGAGGTGGCCTTGGACTACTGGAACCAAATGGCAACAGACGCTCTTCTTACATTGTGCTGGACACCCTACCCAGTGCCACTACCCTCGACCCCCCCTCCCCACCCCAAGCAAACTCTCCCCCTCTAAACCCTGTGGCAGCTGTGACCGGCTGCTAATTATTTTCCTTGGCTTTTTTCACAGCTCAAGTGAGGCCATTCCTGGTGGCCCATTTATCCTCCACTACCCAGAATTCACTCCTATCAGAGGTCCACTTTGCTTCTTAAATAGATGATTTTTGCACCCACCTGTAACTTGCCAGGAGGTGACCAAACCCTGTTTGCACCCACTGCCCACCCCTCAGCCTTCTCCAGGCACTGGAGCAGTCCTTTAAGTTGCTGCTGCGAAGGTCAGCCAGCCATGGGGACAGCCCACTGGCAATGATGTAATGGAGAAAAAACCCTCAACCGCTTAAATTTCCATATCTTAAAACTGAACAAATTAAAACTCCAGCAGCAGCCAGGACATGAACTGCACGTTGCACTTTGCATATGGCATTGAAACCTAAAGATGTCTGACCACCGCCACAAATAAAGTCCACTTTCCTCAAAGGACTACTCACTTTCCCACTGTTTTGGTGCTGAAAAGTACAGAGGAGGAAAGGGCTGAAAGTATTCCTTTTTATTCCTGTTCATCTTTCTCTGTGCCTGGAAGGCTAATATAAATGATAGCCCAGTCACATGTCACTGGAGACATCTTACACTATTTTTTCTCTCAGTCTTCTCTTGTGGTGTCCTTTCTGCCCCTTTAAATGATTTTAAGTTTTTGCACGTACTTTACAGCCAACTCTTTCATACCACGTTTCAGTGTTCCCGTGGACTCTGGCAATGGCTGGGTTATATGCCTTGGCTTCAGGTGGGATTCTTTCAAGTATCTCCCAGCTCCATGAAATAAAGAAGCTAGTGCTTTAACCCGTTCATTGCACCATTAGTCCATCAATTCAGCATTGCCTGGGCTTTGCTACTTTTGAATTGCTCTCTCCTATGCCCATTCTGCCTTGGTCTTCCTTTTCACCAGCTTCAGTCCCAAACCACGTGTCCCTCCACATCCTGGGCAACAGCACACAGTTAAGCCAGGCCTGAAAACACCTCCTATCAGAAAAAAAAATTGTGGGATGTGTCTGAGAGTGGTGTTCCATCCTGCTAGAAAGCGGAGCACGCTGCCTTCTGCGAGAGAGGAACCATCGCCCTGCAGGAGCTCAGGGCAAGACAAGAGGGAGGCAGTGGGCTCTAACGACAGATCCATTTCCATCCCACCTCCATGTGTCCCCCAGCTGCTGTGTATACCCAACGCCATGCCGTTCCCCAGCAGGGGCAGCAGCAATTGTATTTTAATGCTTTAACAAGGTCCATGGGAACAGGGGGCTGGCAGGGACCTGCCGACACCACTGCCCCAGCGGTGAGGCTGGAAGCTGAGCCCACCCTGCTGCTGGCAGTACCAGGTGCCTTTTCCCTTCTTCTGCCCCTGCAGTATGCTCTTATGGCTTCCCAAAGTAAAAAAGGATACATGCACCTTACCCTGTACCTAATCTTTTGAATCTTTTAGTGGATGCTCACCTCCTCGCAATCCCTCCCTCCTGCCTTATCATCCGTGCTGCTGCTGCAAGCGGTGGGACAGCCCATCCTGCTGGGAGCGGGCCAAGGACCACCGCTCTGGAGCCAGGCAGCTGACACTCACTCACGTTATTCCAGCCAGTGGTGACAGGGTGGCAGCTCCTGTGAGGCTCAGGGGTTGTCCCCATATTCCTACCCTAGACATGCAGCTCTGCTGCACCCCACCCCAGCCCACGTAACCTCCCAGGGTGTGGGCTCTGCCCCAGGCGCAGTGCGTAGCCTGCTCTCCCTCTCCACCTCGTATTTTCTTTAACTTTGCACGTAGCTCCTGGCATCAATCAGGAAACTTGTCATGTTCCCTGCTTCCTCCCCCTCCCCTGTTACTAAGTGTATCCTGCTCTCCCTCCTTTTTGGAGGAATGCCATTATTTTTCTGGAATGAGGCTGCCCTGCGATCTGGTGGGCCCCCATGCCCACATGGCTGCCTTGCTAGCAGCCTGCTCGCTGGCATCTTGTGCCTTCCTCCATGGGGCCCTGCAGGTAGCAGCCCTGCATTGAGCTTGCTTGACCTTGAGCTTCAGCATACAGCATAGTCTTCAGCTTGAACTTGCCTGAGCATCACCTGCATCCCTCCTTCCTCTGCTGTAAGCATCAACACAATGGAAGCAGCCGACACAGGTTGGCTTTGACCTGCCCCAGAGGTAATCATCACCCTCAGCCGCCTTTCCTCCCTTGCTGCATCACTTGCCAACCTCCCACCGGAGTGCTTTCTCCATCTGGTTCCCACACTGGCTAAAACAGCCATGGAAGATGAAGCTTCTCCACCACCCACATCTGTTGGCCCCATCTCAGCCATTCAATTGTTGGGCCATCACTCTCTGCTATGGATCCACACAAGATGGCTCTGACCTAGGGAAGCTCAGGCTTAAAAGCCCTCTTCCTAGCCCTCTATGCCAAATAACATTTTTACTCCAGCCCCTTCCCAGGATCAGGGCAGCAACCAAGGATGAGCACCCCCTAATCAATAAATTATTTGTGGCCAGGATTATCACCAAGCGGGGAGTCCCCAAGCCTTGCCCACCTTTGTTGCAAGAATCTGCTATACTGTGCTGAACTGAGCCGAGCTGTACTCATTTAAGCAAAGCAGCATCATTTTAATACTACTTCGAAAGTCCTTCCAACTGGACAGGCACAGCTTCAGTATACTTTTGTCTTCAAGATCACTAAGTTATCTGCCATATAAATTCAGGAAGTTTTGGGAATTTTCTGTCACTAGGTACTTCTCATTTTCTAGTGATCTTTCTCTAATCTACGTATATAGCCAACAACATCGCTACTTCTAAAATATAGCCACTGCTAGGACTTCACTTCTCCAAAAAACCAAAGAGATACTGCTCCCAAGTTATGTACCTGAAGGAAAGCTTAAAAAAAATCAAATGCTCGGTTGAATATATTCACAGAAGAACTTAAATGAGGCTCAGAAACATGTAACTATTTCTTTATGGGATCCCTTCATTGTCAAGCTCCTCCAGGACAGTTCTCAGATCCACAGTTCAGTAGCAAATGTTGCTATTTATTTCTAATTCCCTTTTATCTTTAATTGAACCTTTTACTATTTCTTTTTTAAACAGCCATTTGTATCTCTGGTTTTATCCAACTCCTAATAATACCTTTTTTTCTATTAGTCTATATCTTCCAAAAATCCTTGCAATAAATGCCATGTCTTTGGCCATTTTCATCCTCTCACACTTTTATTTTTCATTTGCCTGCTACTGTTAATTTGTAGCCACAAGCAAAATCAGAACCACTTGCAGTAGGCTCAGCCGTGGAGCTCAAGGGCCCCAAGACTGAAGTTTCCTTGGAAAGCGAGTCAGTCCCCTCCATTCGGTTTAGGACTCCTGCCTCCCCCCGCCCTGCCCACTTGCTACGCTTGGAAATACCCAGAGATTACAAATCAAATGTTTCACCTTGCATCATGTGCTTCGTAATTTAAGAAGCAGAAGTGCTTTGTAATAACTACAATTGATAAGATATTAACTTGTGCTTTTTTTTAATAAAATGAAACAAAAGCATTCTAAATCATAGCAGCTTATAGATCAAAACTGTCCATTGGTTAGGAGCATAGTGTAATTAAGAAGTATGAAAACTGCAAAATACTAAAGCCCTGCAGCAATTCAAATTCACGACAAAACCTTCATGCAGAATGAGCAATACTGCCTGATGCTCTACTGATTTGGTCTACTTGTTCACTGGTGAGACACGGATTTTCTTCCTTGGTGATGGCATATCCTCTTTTCCAAAGGGGAGGAAAGGTACAAAGCCCTTTTGATTAGCGCACAGTAGCTCTTTCCCTAGTTAGCAATATTCTTTTACAGCACTGAGAAACGAGGACTTTTTGTTTACCATTAGTTGAGGTAAGTTATCTTGCTTTTATTTGGGTTTAAGACTACTGTAAAGGAGTAGCTTTTCAGTTGCAGCATGGTTTGTCAAGATTACAATATTTATGACTGCATAAAATACATAAGTAAAAAATTATGATTTGTAGAGTTCGTTATCAAGAACTGAGACTTACATCTTTACAGAACTGCAAATACTGGCTTCCTAACTGCTAGTTGATAATTTTGCTGGCAAGAGCATTTGTTATGCTTTTCTTTAATCTCTATACCCTTTTGTCCGACTGTTGTAAGAACTAGCAAGAAAGTCATTTATACCTATGGTTAAACTGTTGTAACAGCATTAGACAAGCTGTACTGATTCTTCATTAAAACACCCTTCGTTTGAAGCTACAATGTAAGAGGCGATTCTTTTTGTTCAAAAGAAACTATTAGCATGCTCTGTGCCTTTAACACTTCACATCGATTACAAAAAATTTAACAATGCAATCACTAACATACCCCACTAATGAGAAATTATGAGAAATTGTTTGATGCAGAACCTTCTGCATCAGTCAACTCTGATCGATAAGAAAGCTATCAATTTTGAAATTTAGATTTAATGCATTTTCAAGAAGCTAATGAGAAAGAGCAACTTAAAATAAATACCATCATTAAAACTGCAAACTGTTACAATGATATATTATAAACTTGTCCTAAATAAACCTAGTGCTTCAAAAATTTACCAGTGAATTCGTATTACAAAATATGTGAAAATACAATAGAATACCACAAAACAACGTCCTTTTTTGGGGTCAACAATGACACCAAGATGATTCAGTCTCAACTTTTTAAATTGTTAATAGAACATATTGTAATATATAAGTTGCAATTTGGTTGAATTCTAGAGAACATCCCCACCAAACTCAAATTCACTTTTTTCATTCCTCCTCTAAAACTAGTGCCAAACCTCCTGTCAAAGCCGGTATTTTCTCGAAGAGCTTTAAAGTTTAGCCGTTACTTATTTTCTATTACTACATTTTGGCAGCAACTATTTATTGGTCTGTTATTGCAAAAAGTGCAATTTAACAATAAACCAGTCTGAAGGTCATTCTATGTCTTGAGGATACATACCATATATTTCTTTAAAAATAATCATACTTTTGTAAGCAATACTTTACAGTAGACACCTCAAATCTACCATAGATGTAAAACTTAAAACGAGAAAAATTTAGTCTCTAAATCTTTATACACATATTTATATTTGAGTTTCTATATATATTATATATATACACAAGCACAAGAGTATATATAAAATATATATAATCAGATTCAAAAAAGAACAAAAACTGGGCACTGTACATAAAATCTTTTTAAAACTCAAACAATAGAAAAACTTTAAACATTAAACAATTTTAATAAAAGTTTCTGTACAATGCTAAGCAGTTTTATTTACATATAGAAAATGTAATAGGAGTAGTGTTTGAAATTACAGAACTCCTTAAAATTTCAATGGCAGGTAATCTGGAAAAAATAACAGCATTCCATTCACAAATATTTTCAAGCAATAAATATGTATTTATAAATAGTGTAAATTTACATCAAGATTAGAAACAAAAATCACAAATCTGAAGTTTATTCCTTAGTCTATGTGCAACCCATTTATCTTTGTGACTTGGCTGTTAATTGTTTTAAATTTTATTTAGGAACCAAAAGTGTAACCGTCATGGTTTCAAAACAAGACAGAAAAACATAAAAGCAGTAAAAAATTTATATCACCTAACTCTTCACATTAAAAAAAAAAAAAAAAAAAAGTTGCCCAAAGAAAGACTTAAAATTTCTAACTACCTTACAAAGAAATGACCAGCTAAGCTAGTACTTTTTCCAAGGGAAATTCTGAAGGGGAAAAATGGATGAAACCAACTCATCAGCCCAGAAACAGAGAAATACAAAAGAGGTGGTCTTCAAGTCAGTAGTCTGTATAATGTTGCCAGTTTTGTCAGATATATACAAAACATGGAATTATTTTTTTGAAGTACAGCTGGATGAGCTTTATTTGTTTTGAGTTCTGGAGTAGGAGGCAGTGCTCTCTCCTGTCCAGTTGGTTGACACTCCGCACTTGGAAGGTTGCATAGACACAGCTTTCAGCCAGCAGCCTTACGGGATAGCTACAAAAATCAGTGGTGCAGAACTGGGTCACTTCCTGAATATCAGAAAAGTTTTCATTTAATGTCCATGAAAAAATGTCAAGATGAGGAGGATGGCAATGGAGGAGCCTGAAAAAGAAAACATTAAATTACCTTTTCTACAAGGGTGTAAAACTCAGTTGTTTAACCAAGACCTGCACAAGCTGCAACCATGAGAGTTTGAAGTCACACGCACTTCTGTTTCTACACTTCAGAACTCTTTCAAGTGGATACTGGCATTTTTTTCCAGCTTACTCAAATACGACGTGTATTTTATGACTACTCTGCATTAGGATTTTGCCTGTACTGCAGACTGGAGCACACTGTGGGGATGTCTGTGTTAATATGACGTGAGCTGACAAAACAAGTCCCACTGTGGCAGGAAAAGAGCTTCATGTGGGCTCAGCATAGATATATCTTTATATAATCTAAAACAGGGATTCTCAACCTGTTTACCAATGAGGGGGCATTGTCCATTTGTGGCTCTTCAAATGCCTTGCAGGCTTCTTTTTTTTCTTCCCTCTACTTAAACAATAACATATAACCCTGAAGACAGGATATCTGTGGAAAGGGTCTTAGATTCTCTGATGTGAGGACAAAATTGGTTTGTTATTTTTTTCCAGTCCTGGAAGACACCACCAGAGTGCCTCAAGGGTGAAGTAAGCTAGGTGCCTTGCTCCTGCCTGCTTCCAGGAGACAAGGTCTAGCCCTAACTACTTCCCAGTGTTGCACTTTGTGGCATTACCATCAAAATACTGAATCTTTGATGGCGTTTCCTTCTCTTTTCCTGCTGATCAGTCCTGTCATTATGTGGAATCCCTTCAAGTAGCTGCTCACAATCTTTAAAGACACTAAGTCATACCATAGTACCCGCCTATGAAAACTAACAGTAACTGATGCCCATGTTTGCTCCCTGACACAGAGCCACTCTGTTAGGCCTCT
Organism: Ibycter americanus; assembly: GCA_035590275.1. NCBI lineage: Eukaryota > Metazoa > Chordata > Aves > Falconiformes > Falconidae > Ibycter > Ibycter americanus. The sequence goes on from JAVJGI010000014.1 coordinate 81,111,521, forward strand.
GTTACACCTCTGCCACCTGAGATTACCTTCATCCTGTGACTTGAAACAAACCTTAACTCTTCTCCCAGATCTGAGAGATGTCACTTTTAGGGTATGACTCTTCTCAATCGAGACCATATCCCCTTTAAAAGAAATGGATGTGTACACCAATTTCACAAGAGAACAATTATTAATGCCCTTTAGAGCTGCAGGTATAGGCTTTGGTGGGGGAGGGAGCTACTCACAGGTTGAGAACCCTTGTTCTAGGGACATATCATCACTGTTACCTATATAATATTATAAACACAGACAACAAAATACCCCTCCCTCCCCCCTCTTTTCCATACAGAAACGTTCTTGCCCCTTTCCACTCAACTGGATGACATATCTGAGAACAAGTTTACTTATATGCTTTTCTGTAACAGATCACCACTTCAAAAGTGCAGTATTTCACAAATTATGACAATGGGCTCCTAGAAGTATGAATTGAAATTCAACCACCTCAGGCTCTGTAGGACCAATGAAGATGATTAAATTCAGAGGACGTGGTCCTGCACTCTTGCCAGCCTCTACAGCTGAACCTTGAGGCCGTAGCTCGAAAGGTCACAACTTATCATGCTAGCATTACATGAAATAACTGTCTAAACATACAATTTCTGCAACACCTGGAAATGAATCAAAAGGCACAGCCGTTTCTGGGCTGCTGTATTTAATTCAACACGAAATTCTCTTAAAACTTCATTCAATGTTTGTCTCCTTTGACAGAAAGGCAAGGCTTATAAATAAATCCAGCATCACTTTAATTGTAATTACAAACAAGCCGTCTTTGCCTGAAACAATGAAACCTGGGTGAAATGTTAGGACAGTTGTGCTGACACAGTTCAAAGCAGGAGGCTGCCATATATAGCACAAAGCTATAATGGCAAAGAGGCTTTTCGCTTTAAATTGAAATGCAAAGGAGGCCCCAAGCCAAAAGACAGAACTGTTTGAGAGCATCCGCTTGCTAAGCAGAAGGACAGTGCTGATTCAGGAGGGGATGGGTGGGGAAGGGGAAGGGAAGGGGTCTGAGTGCATAGGATGCTCTGCTGCTATACTGACTTCATACCACAACCAATGTATTAGAGATGCTCTTGAACCTGGTGCTAGTTTCTCCAAGCTTCACTGTCCTGATTCTTCCCATCTCCATCTGATCCAGTTATGGTCTTCAGGTGATCTCTATTGGATTTTTAAAGCCACAACTTTATGAATTGTTACATCATACTTTTCCTGAAAACTCAGCGGTTATGTTCTGCAGTAAGTTACTGTACTATTTCACATAATTCTGACTCTTCAGCATTTTGTTCTGTAAGTTTCACACATGACCCATACCTCCATTTGAATCAGAAAATCCACAGTACTCATGCAATGGAGTACCAAGACAGTCTACAACTGCTTTACAAATAATGTATTTATGCACCCACTTATTAATTTGACTTACTAATGTAAATTGATCATAGACTTGCATCAAGTCCTCCATTTTGTACTGTTCTAGCACCACAAAATTTTCCAGGTTCGTGCTTATCTTTCGTGCACAGTCTTGGCAATGTACAACATAGGTCTTTCGAGAATTGCTCTCACTAGTGACAAAAAGCAGATCAAAGACTTCCACCTATTAGATAGGAAACAGAAAGTGAACTGTTACAATTTCATTTCTTATAAGTTAAACCATGAAAAATATATCTTCTTTAAGATTTACAACCTTACCCTGTGCATGCAAAGAGAAAAATTAGATTTGTTCAGGGAAAATCTATCCTTCTAAGGCTCAAGCAGCGAAGTGAAATATTATAAAACCACCAATATTACACTTAGGTGCCCGCATGAACCATGCTGTGGGAAAGCTTTTGGTAAATGCTGACAAAGCAGGATCCATGCTCTGAATAGGGGTTCCTCAGTAAGGTGGGGATTTATAACTATTATACCTAATTTTCCTTTTTAAAATTTGTCTGCAAATGAAGTTTTTGATTTATTGCCTCACTACTCAGTTACATGCTCATCCTGCCCAAGAGGCTCAGTCAGAAGGTAACTAGAAACTGATTTTCAAGGTGTAGGAAAATTTCATTTTCTTTTAAGCTTCATGAAAACGATTATCCAGTACTTTAAAGGAACTGTTATCAGAAAGTAGAATCAAAAATTTCAGCAAAAAGGTATGTCCTGTGAAGAAAATGTACTTAAATTCTCTCTCTTTTGGGGCTGTTGTTGATTCTGAAACGAAAACAGATACACCTTTAAAATGAAGCTCAGCTGATCAAATTATATGCAGGAAGGGATAACAACTTTTTATAATAACTGAGAATTGAAAATCGACCTAGTGAATAACAATGTTGTGGAAGAGACTGCAGAAAAATACAGCCTATGTCTAGAAAAACAGCTTGCTAAGCTCTTTCAAGACAGTACTGCATCACATATGTGCTTATAGCATACACTAGATGCTGCAACTTAAAAGCAAAATTAAAATAGCAACAACAACAAAAGATAGGACAAAATTTAAATAAATACTATAGTAGTATGCAAGCCCAACACACATTTTTACTGACCTCACAAATGCTACAGTAATGAGCTGGCTCGTCCTTTGCTCGCCCATGCCAGACAATCTCTTTTCCTGCAGCAATTAGAGCTTCCCTCAGGGTCTGACACTGTTTGAGAGTTCTTAACAGGCAGTACCTGCAAACAAAAAACATTTGTGTATCAGGTCAATACTCAACTTTACAGCAAGATCCAAGTAGGCTTAATTTTCTTCCAAGACCCTGTACCTGGAGTTTCCTCTTTCTCCAGGACTTCCGAACAGCTGGCTAACAACAATCACTGGACTCATGACTTATGTAGGACCACATGCTTACGGAACTCTGTGTAGATTTGCTCCATTTCAGTACTGCCCCTTGCCCTGCAAAGAGGCTGTATCTTTCATTTTTGACTGGAATGCATGAATGCTCTTTTAAGCAAAATAAAACAATGTGTTTTCAAAAGCAATTCATGTATTTTATTTTGAACTATGAATGTATCAGCAGAAAGTCAGTCTGAACTTCCAAGTTCAAAGTAACTGTTTACATTTACATTTTGTGTAAATGACTATAACCTAATCCAAAGAACTGTTTTAACTAACCCTGTGATTTCCTCAGCACTACTAAACTTTCAGTTATCCGAAGTCTGAAAACCCAAGTTCTGACAGGAATCACTCTACACACAGTGGGAATAAAGCCTATCAACAAGTTATCTTCTGTGTAAAAGGAAAAACGACAGGTTGGTATCAGAAAAGGAAGTACCTTCATAGGAAAAAAATTACCACTGGAAAAAAAATTTTTTAACACTTATTTCTTAAGTGAAGAAAAGAACTGGTCAAATGTGAAATTAAATTCAACAATTCCCTGCCATACTTCTGTGAAGGATTAAAAAAAAAATAAATTAATTTTCATAATTTTATATAGTTCTCTTCTGCAGCAGCAAATCTAACTTGTTTTCTAGCATTGTATGAGCTACATACTCTAAAAAAAAAAAAGTTGGCAAAATAGGTCACCAGATTTCTAAATTACAATGTTATTTACAATATTTTTTAGCTCTCAGCTATCCTATTTATTTGAGCTGCAGCCTTTGCAGCCTTTAATTTTCTCCTCCACAGGGTGGTTACGTTACATGCTCATTAGATGCAGAAGGAAGATTGAAAAAATGGAAGTGGAAGAATAAACATTGGACAGAAAACAAAGTGCTCAAGAGTTCTATCAAAATATTTTCAGCTTGATCCTTCTCCCATTTTAAAGCCTTAAACTTGTGATATATATGATCTGTATTAAAAAAAACCCACACGTTTCTTTCATGTGTTTCCAAGTGGTTAATAGAATCTTAGGCTTGAGATACTCTCCTCTTGATGTTTTATACTCAGACTGTTCATCTTCACTAAAAACAAGTCTATGGCTTCATTAATACCCTCACCGTAAGGATAATGCAAACCTGAAAGTGTGTTTCTATGTTAAATATTAAATTTTCATATACTGGATTTCAAGAAAATTACAACAGCTCATTTAGCTGTAACTCCTTCAACACTCGCTAAGTTTGACGTTAATAGGACTTACGATGATAAGGCCAACCATACGTGGTAGATCATGTATCAATTCACTTGAGTGTCAGGTTAATGTGCTTCTGACAAGCACAGTAACTTTGGTATAGCATTCTTTTATGCAATACAGCCCAATTTCAAAGAATCTTAAAAGCTACCATTCTTCTCCTCTGCTGCTATCTGGAAAAGTCTTTGGGTATGCCAAAGTGCAACTGGAAGCACATCTGTACACTTGCTACCATTGTTCTCCACTCTTGACTTCCAAAGAATTTTCAGTGTTATTTTCAAAGAGTTTTCTAGTGTCACAGTTGTGAAAAAAGAATTTCCCAAAACGTAACCCAAGTATAATACCACTGCAATGTTTGCCAAATTCGCAACCAAAGCCAAAAACAATAGCTAGAAGGTGAATTCCCCCTCCTTGGATAAAATTCAGGCCCTAGTAATGGCACCTGAAAATGTAAATGTTAACTATTCCACGCTGTCAAAGAATGGGAGAAAGCATATGAACTATCACTTTGAAAATGTACCACAATTTCCTAAAGTTTGGGTAGCCTAAAAAAGCCAAAAAGGTGCCTAGCAGAATACAATGTGTAAGTTAAACAGTGTCAACTTTTAGTATTGTAAGCCTGCTTTTATTCTTGTACAGTGAGAATTCAGTCCAAAGAAAATCTAGACCATACCTCTCAAATTCTTACAGGTATGGCATAAAGAGAATAAGTGAATCATGTCTAGTCAAATTCAAATACTTAAGAGAAGATTTTTAAATGGACATCATCCTGATATATTCTAGAAGGGCAGTAAGAAACCTGTTGGAGTATTTAGATATACAGTAAAACTTTTCCAAGTGTGAAGACCACCCCAAAGGCAATGCAAGACTGACCTCTTTGTATCTTTCAGTTACCTATCTTCCCTAATGGTACCGAAATGTATTTTATCTGGCTTCACGATTTTGTGCAAAATCATTTCTCCCATGTCATCCCATGTCATGTTCTTTTATGTTTCTAAAACTATTTTTGTAAAATAACTTAGTCTTTCAGTTACTTTGGAATTAATTTTTTAAGCCTTTATTACTATGCTCCCACTACCTCCAAAATTTTTCTCTTCCTCAGATGCTTTTGTAGAAGTCCCAGCTTTCATGTAAGAGGTTTGCTGTTAATTTTTCTTTTCTTGAGGGTTGCGCACCCTCAGCTGAGTTTTAAATCATTTTGTCTGCCTGTGTTCCTGGTCATGATTCTAGTGCCAGCATCAAATATTTAAAAAACATCTCATGAGGAAGTTTTAGTTTTTGCTCTGTCTTTTATCTAGCAAGAGAGCATCGAGTTGCACATTAACTAAAAATATAAGGAGGCTTCAGATTTCTTCCAAAAGCAAAGTTTTTTCCCTGTTCTGTTTCTCTTCATCATTAATTTGGTTCCCAATATTTATATGTATGCTTAAATTTTAGTTTACTGCCTCTGTAGCAGTTACTCTTACATAGTAACTGTGACATAGTAACAGTAACTCGCATAGTAACAGCAGGACATATTTGTATTTACCTTTCAGATTGGAATTACAAACTACTTCTTACCATTTTGCAAGAGCTATTCTTCTGCACTATTGTGATACCTAAGAAGCCCCAGAGACAGAAGTCAAACTACCTAAACACTTCAGGTATCTTTGACGTGCAATTTTAGATACAGACCTGCACTTGGCAAAAAGATGACAGCTGTGTCACTGATATTTTTTTTTTTTCCCCCCCCTGATGACAAATAAAAAGTCAGCTACTGAAAATGAAATTCAACCAGCTGTATCAGAAATCACTATTTCTCAAGTGGTTTTATACACATCCATACACACCTATATATAAACACACAAATGCCTACATTTTGTACACAGTAAAATCCAGGAGCAGTGGACAATAGCTACTTGCCAGCTGGTGCTATTTTCCTGCAGACAAGCAGTCCATAGAAAAATTATGCAACTGCTTTCCTATCTTAAGGAGATTCACGGAAGTTTGTGCGCATTTCCAGCATGCTTTACAAAGCCAAGGTCAGATACTAGACTGTGTATTCCGATGACACCCGTTTCTAGTAACAGCTATACCATAACTACAGAAGTGATCACAACGAAGAGTTCTCTTAGGTTACTGGTACTAGATGGTACAAAGCAGAGCCCATCACTGGGCCTTCCTCCCTTTTGCACACATAGCATACAACTTGGGATTTGGCTGACAACTAACTTTGATGGAGGGTTTAATCCAAGTAAACTGGAAATGGTTTCAGTAGACTGGAAAAAGTAAATGTATACAAGACCAAAGCTTGTATCTGCTCCTCAGCATCTTTATTTATTTGTAACGTACCCCTAAAATTTAGGTGTTTCACTAGAAAAAGCTCAGCTGCTGTCAGCCAGCAAGACAATACAAAACCACCATTTCGTCCTCTGTGATTCTTCACAACATTTTAAGCAATTCTCTTGGAGAAGGATGCTGTGCTCAGTCATGTTTTTCTCCTTTTAAGCCTAAACCATGGCAACCCCCCACCAAACCTGTGCAAATGCAAAAATACAGGTGCCAAAATATTGAAATCGTATTTTGCCAAAAACATTCCAGAACTGCTTCGAGCTTTACAATAGATGCCTGCCAGGCCTGCGAAGATCTATGAAAATAATTGTGAAATAGGTTCGTGGGTTTTTTGGGGATTTTTTTTAATAGACTTGAGTTCCCTCCCTCCCACATCCTGTTTCTTTCCTCCCTGTTTCTCATTTCTAACTATTCAGTTTCTCCTCTCCCTTTTATGACAGCTGGCATCCTGAATATGAGCACTAATAGCTTAACTGAAGGGGCAGGACTGTCAAACCTTCAGCAAAGATTTTCTTTACCCTAGATACTACATTTTAAGAAAGTATTCATGCATAAATGCTATTCCAAAATCTAGCTTTACAGTGACTACACAAACCTCCCTGTCTTCAACTTCCAAAATCCCTGGTCCTTACAAAGTTATCATGTCACCAATTCCACCATTCTGTAATAGGTGTTCAAGCCCAAGTTAAATTTCTACTGTAAAAAGGTCTCACTTAGATGGCATCAATAAATCCTACTGAGGGGAAAAAAGAAATTGTTTTTCTTTCGTCTTTTTTTTGCAAGTTAACCCACCATTTTTTTTTAAGGTTCATTCAAGGCAAATTATAAAAGGATTCAATGCTCTTGGATCCCACATACTGCTAAAACTAAGAAGCACTGAAGCTAGAAGCTCCTTTGGTAGGCTTAAGGCAAACAGAGAGTGCTGCTACTACAGTATTCTCATGATGACTAATTTGCTTTGGAATTAATTCCCCCGTATTCTTTAGGACAAACCTATGATATATACTGAAATGTCCATTCATTCTTCAGTCAAGGTGTAATGGTCGTGCAATATGATTTATAAGTACTTGAAGTTGCACTCTTTATAAAGAAAATTACTAAAGATGCTCCAAGCCTGGAATATTCCTGCATTTTGGAATATGTGTATGAGAATGTCACTAAACTCAATTATCATTTTACACATCAGTTAATTCATTGTTCAGAAGGAAGAGCAAAGGGAAAGGGGCTCTTCAATTCCTACTTTCCTTTATTTAAAACATTTTTACTGGATCTCCAAATGACAGTGTGTGAGCACTAACTAGAGGTTCTAGAAACGTAAAATGAAGTTTAACTTTGCTGTAAAAATGGCTGAACATTCTAACTGTAGTATTTGGGTTGATGACCTAATTTTGTTATTTCTTATGGTATGTAGTCTGAACAGCTTTTGTCATCTAAGTCAACTGTTTCTGTAAACTGGTGTATTAGATCTATGGCACATTTAGTATGAGGCTTACTTAGATCATTCTAAAGCTATGCCACAATAACATCAAATAAAATGTAATAAAATTAATTATATCTATAGATGGATTCTTTGAAAAACAGAATACAAAATAATTTTGGCTTGATTCTCAGGAATGGAAACGTCTTACAAAAGATTACTTGCAAATGAGCTGTTGTTTTAAGCTTGAGGAGGAAAAGGGTACAGTAAATGTCCAAATAAATAAATAAAACTTACTTTATCATTTCAAAAAGCTTTGGATCTGAGACCTTGATATTTCGAGCCATATTCCATGAAAGATGAACCATGGGTACTATGGACTTTACGCTCTGCAGTTTATTCCACTCGTACCGTTCCACTGCCAATTTATATTGACAGGCTATACAAAACCAAAGTAATGGAAGCAATTAGTCAAGTTAAGAAATAAGTATCAACTGAAGCCAAAATAATTTGATTATAATAAAAATGTTTACCTTTTAGGGCTAGATTAAACTTCACTTGCAATGACCCATTCATTCCAACTACACTTGAATTCTAAGAAATTTCTTTTTTAAAAAAGTGTATTTATGATGCTAAAAAACCCACACGATACCACAGCCACAGCAGCAACAACTATCTGTGAAACAAGCTACTGACCAGTGTTCAATTTCTATGGGGAACAGAGTGCAGTATTTCAAAAAGGGTTACCTAATAAATTTTCAAATATTTCAGATTAAAAAAAGCTCCGAACATCTAAATTAACATCCCTGCCCATGGCAGCAGAGTTGGAAGTAGGTGATCTTTAAGGTCCCTTCCTACCCAACCAGTCTATGAAATTTGAAATGTATGCATCTCGCTCTATTCACTCTTTAACATTATTTTACAATGCTACGGTATATAATTTGTCTTGAAAAGGAAGACTGCACCTTGACAGATTTGTTGCAATGAGTCAGACTTTTTCATTAAGCAGCCTACTCACTCTGTCCTTCTTTAAAAAATGTTTTACAAAATTTACCACAGCTGAACATGTGAGCTCTGTATCAATCAATCACACAAACCTGGAGATATACTATTTATTGCACCATAACGAAATAAAAGACACACCTTAAACTATTTAAGAAAATGGGAGTTTTTTGGAAGTACATGCTCTTCAAATGCTTGACACAATCTCATTTTAGCTGTGAAATTTCCTTCCACTCTCACATCTAAAAACCTTTTAAGACCACGTTTCAAAAGTAAAAACTTCTAGAGCAGTAGGTCTAAAAAACCTAATATTCCTTTACGAACAAGATTTTACAACTGTTCACATTTCCTGATGCTTTCACTAAAGAGCAATTATGTATCAGTTGTCCCTGAAAAGTTAAGATTGGACAAGTCCTTAAACTCGTATACAAGCTATAGCACAGTCTGCTGGGTAGCACAAGTTTTGGGAGAAAAAGTTAAGAAATGCCCTACAAGACAGAGTGAATGAACTAATATAAGCATTTTATTCTGCTACTGTTTGCTATACAACTGTAATTTTTACAAGCCCATGAAACGAATGAGTCCAAAGACTGCATGCTTGCTGCTTTCTTTTCCTCTTACCAATGGAATTACCTAAAGCTTCAACACATCATGTTTTAAAATACAGTACATTCATTTTTTTTAATCCAGTAAAGAAAGCATGGTAAATTAGTAAGAAATGGCAGGTTCTGTGGCATATGTACAATAGTACTACCCAATTATGTAGTTCAGCACAGGTGCTATTCAACCATACCTGTAAGAGGGCCAACATTCCACGCAATGTTGTTGCACCAACCAATAGCCTGAACCCAATGAACAGTGCCGGCATTTATCCACACCAAATCCCCTGGTCTTTGAATAAACCTATAAACTGGGACATTGGCTTCATACAAATCTTCCAAGTTTGGCCACCAAGATCCCATTAGGAAATTCATATTATTCCTGAAACAAGAGGAAAAATAATCTTCAGCATTTATCAGCAGACACATTAGTAGTTGATACTTTAGTGAAATTATCTGCAAAAACTTATCACCATGATAAATGCTTTCTGCATCTCATCGGTGACCCAGGAGGACTGGTCAGAAGGAAAGTTTCATCTATAAAATTCCTGATCCTAATTTCACATCCCACAATACATTAAAACACTTAACCATCTAGCAACCCATATGAAGTCAGTTTATGGCTTCCAGTTATGTTCTATTTTGCTTTAAGTTTCCCAGTATTTTATTAATGCTGAGGCAGAGAAATCCTTGGTCAGATCTAGCATGACACTGGTGCCAAATGTTGGTTTTTTAACCACTGACTGATTTTATATACCAACCGTGTCAGCTCTTAAGAATGCTTTCTATTTCAAACAATGCCAACCTGCCAGCTTGTACTGTCAATGTATGCACAAGAAGCTTGTCCACACAACAAGCAACACGTTGACACCATCTCAACTATGATCCACAGGTCCATGCCACATTCAGCCAAGAAATGTCAACCATCCTGAGAAGCCTGGAAAAAACCCACCACCTCCATATATGGATTTCCTAAGCATGAACTCTTCCACTACAGTTACTGAAAATACATACTTCTCTCCCATCCTTATACCAATTTTTATACTGTGTTTATACTGCACCATAAGAGATCATTAGCAATTCAGAGTTTTCAAAGTCAATTCAGGGCCTCTATCAGGTGCTCTAAACATTTTCTGAAGTTACAAAGATCTTAGTTTCTCTGTCACCCTCAGGAGGACAGTGTCATGGGGGTAAAAGGCATGTCATCATTATAGACACTGCAATTGCATCAGTGCGACTACAATTTGGAGATGGCTAATCTTTGTAAAGGTGGATGAAGTAAGAACAGCTGTCAATAGACAGGCAAAAAATAGAGAATACCAAGACACTGAGGTGAATTTGCAGCTCTGAAAAAGTTCTGAAGAAAAGTCAAGAGCTTAGTCCAGATTTCAGTGAGCAAATAAGAAAAAGAATCTCCCATAAGATTAGCTTCAGAGGTTACGACTGGAATACTAGCATGATGACAACTTATTCTTTTTCTTTTTCTTTTTTTTTTTTGGGGGGGT
>JAVJGI010000014.1:81122547-81147547 GCA_035590275.1 Ibycter americanus
TTTTCTTTTTCTTTTTTTTTTTTGGGGGGGTGGGGGAGGAGGGGAAGGGGGGGACACGGGGGAGAAGGGCGCATGCGTGCATGTTTTATTTGATTTTAAAGCATTCACTCAACACAAGCTACAACACAGAAACCCCAGTCTTAGAGCTGGCTGAGTATTTCCCCAACAGTCCAGGCACCTCAACTTTTCCAGCAAGCTACAAACACAGAAGTGTATGCAAAGCATGCCATGACACCTCTTGGGGTCCGAGTAAACTAAGTTCTCCCTCTAGAAGCAGCAAGAAACCATGCCAAAATACCAATGACTCTGTACTTGATTGTGAACAACATGTATACTAATCATAATAAAGATTAACAGCATGTATCACCAGGAAAATACTTTACTCCACTCCTAAAAAAACAGAACAAACCCCCCAAACTCTTTCACCCCCAACTTTGTTGCATCACTCCACTGCAATAGCCCTAGAAGCCGTTACAAAAGCATCACCATTTGGTAATAGTAGAGGTGAGCTTTAATGGGCATGACAGAGTGCCTAGATAAACAGCAAGGATTATGATGGATTTTCTGACGTAGAAATGTGAAAACTGCATTGATGCCACATAACACACATCAGTAGCAGACAGCCTATGCTTACACTAAATTTCTGGTCCCCCTTACAGTAGCATAGATTTGATTCTTGAACCTAAATGAGCATTTGCTACTACCAATCTCTCACTTCTCATATTTCCTTCATTCCTGTTCGAAAAAACAAATATTGGACCTCATGTTAATTTTTGAGAGCAAAGCTATGGCAGGAAATCCAAGTTTCTGCACATTGTACAAATACTGTATTTTGTATAAATTCTAGATTTTTCATTTTGACTTTTTTTAAAAGACTTTTCTGACTACATGGTAAACCTTTAAAATAATGTCCTCTTACAATACCCTCAGTAATTTCCCCCCTTAGGTCTGAGAAAGGCACAGAGAACTTGATAAAAATAAAGAGAAAAACAGCACACCCAGCTTACTTTTCACAGAAGTCATTCATGACACCCCAATAGCTTTCAGGGACAACAAACCATTCACAGTCACCTGGACCAATATTTATATTTACTGAACAAAAGTTGTTATTTTCTTGATGACCTGAAATTTAGAGAAAAACAAATACACTTTATGTAAGGCTACAACATAGTTTAAGTATTTGTACATATTTTTAGATTACACTTATGCATACTATTTAAGTACTTCACAGTTAAAAAATGCAATTAAGCTACCAGTGACAAGACAATTCTGCTTTTGTTAGTTTGTGCAAAATGAAAAGCTGGAACTACCAATCTTGCGAATCTGACCAATACTTCAGCAGTTCCCTTTTTGTTAAAATAAATGCTTCAAGATGTTAAAGCTCAGATTTTGTGTTTTATGACAGCTCTTGACAGTCCCAGTCAGGAGCAAAAACTTCATGACTTCAGGCACTGAACAGAGAAGTAGTAAGAAAATCTTTCCAAAAGAGCTTTCAAAATCAATGTAGAAATGCCAGTATTTTATCTTCTTTTGACAGCTGGAAAACTAAGCCATAATCCCCAATGGAATTTTCTGAAGTTGTACACTTCAGAAAAAACAGAAGCTGAAATTTAGTCCAGATCCCTCAAGTCTCAGTCCAGTGCCCTAACGCAGCACTATTCATTATGGAGGGTTGAGTCCTATACTCAGACAATAAAAAAAATCTAAAAAGTAAAACTATACCAATTTCTACAATTGGACAAGACCTACATTGGAAGCCTACAAGAACTTCCAAGGCATGTGAAGTACAAATACTGTCCAAGTATATAAACTCATCCTTTTTCCCCCATAAAGAATCCAGTATTATATGCAAGAGGTTAGTACGGTAATTACTTAGCATTGCAGAAATCCACAGATTTCCACTATAAGGTAATTTAGTACTTTGCACCTGCAGAGTTCAGTTAAACAAGAAATGAAAAAAACACTGAATATGTATAATTTTATCATGTTAAGGCATGTTGTAAGATATGGAAAATCTGCAGTACAGTTAAATCAACACCACAGCAGTAGAACCTGTTTTTAATTCATGCAAAGGGATTATACTCACCTGGTGTTCTGCTTCCCGGAACCTTCATGTACAACTGCACTGTGTTCATGCCCAGGATGGTATGACCAACATGGCTTAGAAGATTTCCTGCTGATACCACACGTACAAAAGCAGGAAGTTTTGTCAGTTCATGGAGTTGCAACTTCCACCTGCAGCAAAATAGCAAATTGACAAACTGTGAATCCCTGAAACTCTTAAAAGAGTTTGGGAAATACAAACATTTTCAAAAGATTGTTAGCATAGGAGATAAAGGAGCAGACAACCTCCTGCTATGTAACTTAGTATCTCTTAGGAAACTTGAGACAATGCAATATCCTTACTTGACAGTTCGAGAAATTTGAATGACAATGTCATTTAAGGGTGAGCTAAAAGCCAGGGGGATTGGGCTTACTCTTGCTGTTAGCCAGTCTGCTGCTATACTGCCAGGAAATTCTGCTTGCAATTTACACCCTGGTGTACATCTTCTCCAAGTGAAATGAGAGCTGTGCTCTCCCCACACTCTAGCCAGCTAGTCAGAAACTGTTAACCATGCTTTCAAGAGCCAAACGATATGATGCTACAACATATGTCAAGCAGACTGTCTAAGCATACCCTTGCCTGTGCACACAATTGCTGTCACCAAGAATGAAGTTACAGACATTCATGTGCTACAGAACTGGATACTTGGCATTAAGAAAAACAAAGATCTTCAAACAAAAAATCCAAGAACTTAAGTGCGGAGCTCTGTAATGTTACCCAGGTATCTGAGTTACTCTTTCAGTTTTAAAATATTTCCAAATATAATCACAAATCTGACAGGCTAGTTGAGGGGAAAGGTAGTTTTGTAGCAAAAGCTGAGACTGCAGATCAGAACATCTGGCATCTACCTGGGATCATGCAAGAACTATCTGAAGTATCAAATTCCAATTCCCTATAAGCCTCAGGTTAGTTATGCTCAAGTTAATTCAAAGTCTCTTTCCCAATGGTTTGTTCAGACTGCTAGTTTATTAGCAACAATTTTGTATCTACAGGTGGAATTTCTTCAGAAAAAATTAGCACTGATATTTAAAATTTTATAACAATCTCTAATCACATACATATATACACACATTGATCATTCAGTGACTATACCACAGAAGACCTCAGCATCTTAAGTGGGCCTTATTCCCCAGTTTCAAACACCATAACCTTTTCTTCTGCTCTAATGACTGAAGTAGATCAGAAGTTTTGTACTGCAGCTGGCAGGACTGAGCCTAAACATGCTGGATCTTTCATGGAAATATATACTAACTAGAGATAGAACCAAATAAAAATTTATTACTGGACAGTAAAACCATGCTTTCAGAGTATTTAATACTTTCTGATGTTCTTCTGAGCTACTTTCATCTATTCACAAAAGGATAAGTAGTCTAAAGAATACTTAATTTATTCCTTATTTTTTTGAGGTTGTGGGAGAGTTATCATGGCTTATCCACAGGTAAGCATTGGTCTGGTCTTTATTACATATTTTGAACCCTGCTGCTGGACAGAGGTAAGAGCTATTAAAAAGTGGAAACAGAAAGGGTGACAATAGGAACAAAAGGAAACAAAAAACAAGTAAGAAAAATGCAGACAAACAAAAAAGAAAAAACCTTTAATCTTAGGATTTCTGTGCAAAGACTGAGAACTTGGTATTGTCAGAAGTAATTAAAATTGTACGCAAACAATTTAAAGCCTCAGAATTAAACAAAGGGAACCCATTAGAAGGAGAACTAGAAAGGACAGTTTCTGATGGATGTTTAAGTTCCTTTCTGGAAAAATAAAGAACCTGGAAAGAAAAGCTTGAAAAGAGATTTTAGCATGAGAAAGACTCATAACAACAGTTTAAAGAGCAAAGGTAACACTTTCATTGTAGAAATGGGGTGTGCAACTGGAACTGGGTGTATCAACAGATTGACTGATGTCTGAGAAGAATGCATTGGTTTTCCAGAAAGAGTATCATACTGTAGAATACCACTGTGAGCAGGAGAAACTGTAATCAACTTACTTCTTATCATCTGACAGGTCAATGTTGGTCCCAAACTTGATTGTTTTAAAAGGTCCTCTTCTCCTCCTCCCAGAGCTGCAAATATAAAAAAAAAAAATATGTGAATGTAAAAATGGGAATGATGTAAAAAACCCACATAAAACCAACTACAAAATTATCACAGTTATACCACACTTACTTATCAGAAGATGTGGATTCATTATCTGAGTGGTCCTTGTGGTGACTCTTCTTCTCATTTTCCTCCTGCAAAATACAATTGTGGAAATGGCTTTTTAAATATAAATAGACATAAAAGTAAGATTGTATGTAAAATACATAAAGTGACCACAAGGTCACAGAGATAAGTACCTTTGTTTCAAGTTGCTAGTACAATCCTTAAATTACCTGTATCTAACATTTTATGTTAATATTACTGTTAAGAAAGTAAGAAAAATATTTTTAGTGAAAAGCCACTGCAAGAAATTCTTCATGACTACAAATTCAGTGAAGTTCAGGCCAAGACAAAAGAAAATGTCTACATGGTAAACATTTCTGCTAGCCTACATTACAGTTGCAAATGAGTATGTTGGTTTGTTTCAATATGCAGGTGATCTGGAATCCAGTCTTAAGGAATACTGTTTAAAACTTTGAAACTACAACATTTACCCTCTTTCAAAATCAAGCAGGTATCCTGATATGAAACTAGGATGAGTAATATTTATAAAATTAGTTTTATAAAATCCATTATATAAAAAAATCATTTGAATTTTTCATAGCCCTATACTATTTCAGCACTGCAGTAGCTAGGACCATGACTACCTGAAAAAGTCTAGCCAATATTAAATGATGTAATTTCATCTTTTTAGCACAGTTCACTCAAAACCCTATCCTAATGACATCTTTTTTGACAAGTATATGGACATAGAAGGAAAAACAGTAAGACAAAAAGAGGAGGAATGAACTGCCTGGAGGCTACCCAAAGATCTCTGGCTTTGAATGGGGCTGTTGTTAAATCTCAAAGTGCCCTATGTACCTGACAAAGTCTTATTCATCCTTTGAAAAAAGGACAAAAAGAACCTAGTGATGACAGATTTATCAGATACTGCAAGGCATGTTAGAAAAGCAATGTAATAGTTGTTAGAGGAATAAAAAAAAAAAGATCACTTTCATTTGAACACCGTGAAAAGTCGCCTAAGGACAGGTCAAACAGTGTTAGACAAAGGACACACACTCTCTTTCTGACTTCCAAGGGAAAAATGAAAATCGTCATTCTGAAAATTATCTTATATATTGCATTTTTAACACCAATTTGTAACAGAGGAGAAAAAAAAAAATCAGAAAATCCTGCACTTCACTTGGTGCAAATTCAAAGCTGAGGCTTTCCTGCTGACAAGCTGGTATGTGACCAATTGCATATGTTATTAAACATATGTGTGTGTGTGTGTGTGTGTGTGTGTATAATGCTCCAGTATATACATAAAATACATATATAATGCTCCAGTGAAGTAATGATCTCCAGCCCCTATGGAATGACGTACAAGAATACAATGCTGGCGCAACTGTTCAAGGGGCACCAGCAAACTTCAGTCAATATCCCACTTGTATTTATTACCACTGCCAAATAAAAATCCCATTTGTTCCAAGCTCTTGGTGACTTCAGTGCCCCCCATTTCCCCGTGGTAGTCCTGTTTCTTTTCCTCTTCCTGGAGCAGTCTCGCTCAAAATGCTTTGACTACCTTCCTTCTCTTTTCTTCAGTTACTGACTAATGTGTTTCCAGTCCTCTCTAATGCACAAAGTTTAAATTTAGGACTTCTCTTTCCTTTCTTACTGAAACCATTGCTGTTTCTGTGTAACGGCAGTGAAAACTGCAGCAGTCAATTCCCCACGTTGGTGTTTTCCCTATTTTCTAATTAACAACTGGTCAAGAATATGTTTTTGTCTTAGTTCCACCTTAGCCTAATCTTTTTATAACACCAGATAGCGTAAGCCTCCAAGAAGTGCCCACAGCTCATTCCAAGGATGTACTCACTGTTTCAGCAAAAATATTAAAAGGTAATACCAGTAAAATAACATTTCACTCTGTCACATATGTCTAACAACTTTTAAACTATAGAGAAAACGTTATGTCTGGAACCCAACAAAAGACAAGTAGGAGTGTAAACTTCTAACAAGCCATATCCAAATTAATTCAGGATACTGTGAAGAACAAAGAAATCTGATTTCAAAGCATGTGGGAAATTAGAATCAATACAAGTTAAAAAATAGCATCTTAAGTTATAAATCGTTTAATGTTAATTTTGGCATTTTTATATGAAAGCTAAAGCTAACAAGCTTTTAAAGTATGTAACTTCCAGGAGTTTTACAATAAGAAAATTAAGTTTTATATGAAGCATTTAGGAGGAACACCCTATATACTATTTGACCCTCTATTCAAAACAGATTTTATAAATTTGCCTGTGCTCTTCACGCTAACGGAAATGTCTCCTTTTCCTTAACATCTTCCACTTATTTTCAACAGCTACTATTAATTGGTCCCAGGGTTAGTATACAGTTTGCAAATTATAACTTAAGTAGTAACAATGGACATACCCTTAAAGACTCCTGGAATGAAGAGGCCTGGTACTGTGCATATTTAGCAATTGTTGTATGAGATCTGCTGCTTTCACAACGCCAGATTTTCTTTGTTCCAGTGGGGTCCCAGTTTTCATCTGCTGGCTGCAGTAGTTGTGTCCTTACTTCTACTATGTGTTCATTATTTGCTTCTACCAATGTCTTAGTAGAGAAGAGTCCTAGATCTAATAAATAGGAATAGAATTCATAAATGACAGTTAAAATATAGTAAAAAGTTTCAAGAAAATTAATAAAGTTATCTAAAGGTTTAAACTAAAGCACTTTTTCCCCCTCAGCCTTCATAACACAGCCCACCTGTAGGTTAATAATTAACACTCATGATTAACACTCAAAAAGCTTTTCTGCACAGAACAGCAGAAGCTTGTAAAAAACTCGGCAGCTACTATATGGACTATATTCCAAGAAACATTTTACATGCCTTGGGTAAACAAATCTGCAAACAATGTTTAAATCTATTACCAATGAAGTACTTTTCAGACCAGAGTTTTATGAATGTACTTCTATCGTATAACCCGTTTCCTACCAGCAATACCTACCATTGCAGACATATCACAGATAATTAAGTGTAGAGCACAAACACATGTAGCCACTGTTTTAATAGGGAAAAAAGTCTATCTGTAAGCTTCCATATCCACAGCTTATCTCCTCTCTGTGCTCAACAACATCTGTTGAATTTTGGGGTTTTGTTTTTGGAGATGATCAAGATTAGAAAAACAGTAGCAAACTGAGAAATGACACATTACTGTAATTATTTGGAATACATAAGTAATACAGTATTACAGAAATAAAGTATCCACTCTGAGAACTGAGAGATTTCTTCTTAAAAAACCACATACCTTTTTTCCCCAAAGTAAAACCACCATATTCAGTAAACTTACCTAATTTAAGCGCTCCAGCAAGGCCACGTATTACAGTAACAGGGTTGTTTGGATTTGTACAAAATTGATGTAAAGGTGGAAAGAAAGCATCTCGTTTATTTTCCAACTGTAAAATTATAATGGAATATTAGATGCCAGATGAATTTAGACTCCTTATTAGTAAAATAAGAAATAATAATTAAAAAACCCCAAAAAACATCACAGAAAGAAGACAGGAACATTCTCCATTTCCCTGCACTGTGGGGAATGAACAGCTACATCACACAACCCTATCCGTGGTAAAAGCTGGGTTCTCTCCTGAAATTAATTTGTTACTGCAATTTATTTCTTGGCATGAATTATTCCCAGGTTGCTTTGGCTTTTGCAACTCAGGTTTCCTGCAGTTTATTTCTTTATCTGACAGTAGCCTTGTACATTCCCTGAACTGACAGAATCCTCTAAAGAGCAAGATAATAAACCAACTTTCTTTTCAGAAGTCAAAAAGGCTAATTATAGAGATCATGTATACAAGAAACAGTATAATTAAAGACTACTCTCACAGTGTATCTCACGTTAACCAGAAAGGTTGATGTGATGGTCTTATGCTTTTGTGCACCTATTACCTCAATTTTATGCTATAGTCTCCCCCATAATTTTTTTCCTTTTTCTTTTTTGTTGTAAATCGTTTAAAATGTTGAAGACATCTCTTTCAATAAAGAAAACACAACACAGAGTTCCCAAATATTGGGACCCATGTTGGCACATCTACACAGTAGGCTGCAGCATGGTGACTTACCAGCTTTGTATGGACTCAGCAAAGCTGTGACGGACTTTTAATAACATAATTAGTTCAGATGCAACACTTGGAAGCACTATTGCTTCCAACTTAATCTAGCTCTGAAGCAGACTGCTTGTGCAGTACCAGACCAAAGTGCTGACCACTTCTAGTCCCCACGATGAGGTGACCAAAGCTAACTTGAGGTTTTCACACTGGCTGTATGGACACGCTGTAATTTATTATTCTGTTATCAAGGAAGGGGACATCCTATAATTTATTCTTCTATTACTGAGGAAGTTAGCACAAACTTTTCATGAAGCTATTGTGAAACTTTATTTTCAGAACAGAAGTTTTAATGGTTGCACAGGAAAATACTATGCAACTAAAACTTGCCTTTTCCTAATGACATTTTGTTCTTAACATCACCTCGACTTTTATTACTGTTTTCTTTACTGTATTTTGAAACAGATTGTTAGACGAGTTCAGTTTAATTACTTGCTTATTTATACCTTAACTGTCACTTGCAAAAAACATACATACATATTTGAAGTGCTGTGCACTGTATCTAATGAACTGTTTTGCATATTCTGCCAATATTTTCAGTATTTAAAAAAAAATATTCTGAAGCTGGTTTTCCTCTTGTTTACTGAAATTCTTAATATACAAGTAGTTTAAGAGTCAATTTATGTCCCAAAATTATCTTTAAGGTTAGCATTTTCCCCCATTACACACTAGTTGGGAGAGCACTGTAATTACAATTCAGCTATAAATAGCACACCTTTAAAATAATTATATTATGTACTTCAGATAATCAAACAATTACAAAAGACAGTCAGCAGTGTACTTCTACCATTAGATTTACTTACATAAATACTAGGTGTAGGTGGATTCAGCTTGTCTTTTGGCAAGGGAGGGTATGGTGGAGGCGGTGGTCGTGGAGGTGGGCATTTATCCAATAGAATACTACTGTTAGATAAGCCATTTTTACCCAGATTCCTAAAAGGAAAGAAGAGCTGCCTCTGTCAATACTTGACAAACAAAATAAATACGTACTAGTGTAAGGTCTTCTGCAAAATAATGAGGTATAAGGAGAAACCGCAATTCAAGATGCAAATAAAGCTTATATATTTTAAGCAAGAATTCTCAGTGTATAATTTGATACTATTCAAAATAGTCCCCACTTCGACTGCATCTGCAATATCACCCCTATTAGTTAAAAATGTAGCCATTTTAAAGAAAAGCAAGTATGACTCATTTGACAAAATTTAACTGGGAAAGCAGGTTTCAATTAGAAATAGAGAAGAACCTTATTACGTCAGCAGTGGCGGGTAGATGATCCGTTCATAGCAGCTGAGATAACGCAGTCCTGTAATGCTGTGCACAGCACTGTGGCACAGCACAAAGTCAGAAAATGACAGTGCCTCAGCCAAAAAACTGCCGAGTCACAAAACCCAGCAACTACACTAAAGACACTAAACTGAACAGCCACCTACCCCCCCTCTCTGATTTACACAATCTGAAGCCAGGAGGAGCCACTGCTGTATAATCTATTGTCCGAGCAACAGAAGAACGGACCTAGCCTGAGTGAGCTGCTGTGTCAACACCCATACGTGTACATGAGTGAGAACCTTGCTTATTGTGTTTGCAGCCTTTGGAGATTTCCAGATGTGGATAACCCACTGTATGCGTGTTGACTTTTCCTATAATGAATGACCTGAAAAATCTGCCGTCTGAGCTTAGTCTATATTCAATTTCCAGTCACTATCACCAGGAAAAGTATTTATTAGCAAACCCATCCCTTTTTATTAAAAATGACTCAACTACTTCATAATTCTTCCAATTAAACACTCTTCAAATCCTTGTTCAACCCTCACTTGATTCACTAGCTGTTCTTACCACCTCTCAACACCCCACAAAATGGGATGTTTCTAATGCACTATTTAGTCATGTATCTTTATAAAACTCACCAGTTACGAAAGAGTTGTTCCGGTAACAACAATCTTCAGCAGAAACCACAGCTGACATACTAGATGAAACTCCCAGCAACAGAGCTTGTCTCTAAAACACAGGAACTGTGATACTGGCACTGAGAAAGATTGTAGAGCTGGGTGCCAGCATGTGAGAGCACTGCTTCAAATCAAGCTACCACAAATCACACCTAAGATTGCTCTGATCTCAAGCCCCCAAGTCCGACTGACCGCTCTGACGAACACTTCAAAGAAAATGAGCAAACAACTTGCATACCCCAGGCTGCAGCAAAGGCAAGCATCCTGAGAAACCGGTGCTCATCACAACAAACAAGTCGGTCATTCAGTTCACAAATTGTGCCAGCCTTCTAACTCACACACTGCTCTCCTCTGACAGAAGATCAGAGCAATACAGAGACATAGTTAACAACTGTCTCCAAAGCATGCTTGTCAAAATACCAAACACTGCTTGTTCCTTGTGCTAGGTGAGTCTAATGCCAGAATAGATTGCAACTTCAAAGAAACTGAAAAAGCCATGCAGAAGCTTTGATTAGGCACCATCCAACCTGGCAAAAAACTCACTGACCAATGCTTAACGTCTGATGCAGTTCTTGCAAAGAACTACTGTCCCCCTCCAAACAAAGAGGAAAAAAACCAATACAGCAATATCAAATCACCATTACCCAAATAAATTTATCGACCACAGTTGCATGAATCTGAGATTCAGACTGCCTATACAAAGTGAAACTATAATCTGAATAGCAGGTATTAGAAGTAACTATGATCTTTGTATTACCAAACTGAAAACCAAAACCAAGAAAAGCAAATGCATAGTATTAAAAATCAAGGAGAACTTTGCAACAAAATTCAGTTTGCATTGATAAACAGTTCTCAGGCAACTTCTGAGGCAAGGAAAAATGTGAAAGACTGAACCTGAAGAAAAAGGGACATTACTCAGAACTAGGGTGACTTAAGCTACTGTAGTCACAAGAAGATAATCACCACAGCAAAAGCTCGGTAAAGCCAGGGTATGTGAGGTCTTCAGGGAAGTGGGACAGTAGAGAAAGGAGAAATTCCTGTATGCTTAGAGAAACTACAGGTCTGAAAAGGCAAAGGAAATAGAGGAGAAAGCAGACAGTACAGAGGAAAAGATCAGATGAACAAACATATCTCATTAACCCGGCACTTGAAGCTGATACTACCAAGTGTATGCCACAGTTTCCTATTAAGTTACTAAAACCCTTTATGGAAATTTTAAGAGAGGAAAGGAGCCAAAGAAAAGCAAAACTGAGATAGGAAAATGCTCATGAAGTGGCACAGGAAACAGATGGGCAGAATATTTAAAGTTGTCTTTAACAGACCAATTTCACTCCATCACCTTTTTTTTTTTTTTTACTACAAATCAGAATAACTTACTAATAACAATGCAAAAGAGCTATTAAAGAATAATGCTGTCATTGTTAGCGCAAAACAGAAACGGAGCAACAGGAATTATAAAAACCACCACAGAAGTACTAAAAAAATTTACTGCCAGCACCTGAAATGAAGCGGTGTGAGCATCTACTGTAGGCATCTCCACCTCTCGAAATAAGAGAACTATGGCCAGTGCAAGGAAACTGAAAGACCCTTTTCTGACCATGGCAACTGTGAGGAAAATCTCACACACCTCTTGTTTCAAAAGCATATTTTTCGTGAGAGGATTTCATACTGGCTGGAAAAGGCAACAGATGCAATACTCAAGAAAAAACAAGCCTGATTTACACCCCAACAAGAAACTGGATGCCCAGTCAACTACAACGCTGTGATGGAGGAATAAAGAGAAGGGCAGGTTTCATTCATTTAAATTGACTTTCCAGGGGGAACTGTCTTTTCACAGACTGTGCAGGAGAACACCCTTCATTCCCACAGAGGGGGAAGAGAAGGCAGGAGCCGCCGTCAGCCTCAGAAAGGCAAGGACAGGGGTGCACACTGACGTGTGACGTTGTCCTGTGCCAATGCTGCAGCTCTCAGTCCACTGCCGTTTGCTCAATGGGTAAAGGCAACAACAACTCATGCAAGTGCTTTACCCTGAGGACTAAGCTCCAGCTGCCATGCTTATGAGTGACACCAACCACTGTGGATTAAAATCACTGTGCCTTGATTTCATGTAATTATGGGATTTCTTGAATAATCATCGGGTTCATTAAAACACACCCCACCACCACCCCATTTTACTGCTTTCTAGGATACATTCCCACACCTTCTAAAAACAGTTTACAGCCTTCAGTCTTAGAGAACAACTTCCCCTCTGGCTGTACCAAAACACAGTTAACCAGAAGCAGGTGTGACCCAGTTTGCTTTGCCACAGTCCCCTGTCCTCTTCATTATATAGCACTACTCCCTGGTCTGTGCGTTTAGCAAGTATTAACACAAACAATTTAAAGTTATCTAGGGATTTCTTGACAAATAAGAGACTGATGGCTTAGCCTGAGATGATGTCTTCATCCCTCTACCATACTTCTTCCCTTGAGTTTGCTATTTTCACTGCATGGACAAATCAGTAGCTTTCAAGTCTTCTGGAAATGTTTCTGTTTTCCAAGAACTATAAAAAAAAATAATCTGTATGAACAAAACTTCTCTAGCCTGCTCTTTCAGAGCTCACAGATGTATGTTATCTGGGCCTCTGACTTCAAAATGCCAAATTTAACTACTGTTTATAACCTTCTCCTTGATTACTGTGAAAACAGAGTGTGTTACCGTACATCCCATGATGTGAATATCGTATCTGCTTTTTTCCCAAGCACAGAGGAAAAATATTTACTGAACTCTCATGCCTCTATTGACTATTCTAATAGCTCTGGGCTGCCGTTAAGCATTAGTGTTTTTTGTGTTTCTTGTTTTTCATTCTTGGCTACAGTTTTCCTCTTCCAAACTTTGTTTCTGAGTTTTCTAGAAACTCTCGGGTTCAATACTTCTAAAAATATTTGCCCTTTTTAATTGGGAGACTGTGACTTTTTGATGATAATGAAAAGCTCCCAAACAATTTCCAGTTATCTATAATTTGTATTTTACGTACACTTTACAGGCCAAAACAGACTAAGTTACAATCAGCGCGCTTAAGCAGTTATTTTTGTTGTGGAGACAGTCTAAGTGAATTATCACTTAAGGATTAGCTACATGAGAATTAACAAGGTTTTACTGCTTAAGAGATTATAGTTATTCCAAAGAACAACATTAATACCCTCTCTTCCCCAAATATAAATCACATTTAACGTGAATAAAAGGAACTGTGGATTTATGAGATACTCTACCTCAAATCTATCAGAATTAATTATCTACAAAGAATGAACAAAACATTTGGAAAATGTGCCTGCAGAAGGAATCAGTTGAAGCACTGGGATGCACAGTACTTACTTGACCCAGACCTGACTTAAAACAGAAATACCCAGCCATAACAATTAACTGCTTTCATACCGCACGTTACTGCAAAAAAACACAGAAAAATGTCTGTCAACACCCATCACCCTAGGAAGGGGGCGGTTACTCACAATGCCTAACCTGGGCTCTCTGAGGCTCGCCTTCTCAAGCTCCTTCTATAGCCAGCAGAGAGAGAGATATGAGCTCTCATAGAGGAATATAAAGAAGTCAAGTCAACCTTACATTATACCTAAACGCAAGAAATGCCAGATAATTATACAACCTGGTTATCATGCAGTTCTCTACCCCAGCCTTTCACAACCAGGTACTAGTTGGCAATACTCCCAGAGATCTTTCTTTTTAAACCTACAGAAAATCCTACAACAGAGTTGTGGATTTTCTCATTATGCAAATGTATTTCTAGTAATTTTTGAACTCTGTTCTGGTTTTGAACTCAATAGTATAGGTTGGCAGTGAATTTCATAGGTTAATTATATGTTATGTAAGAAGTAATGTTCCTTTTTTTCTTTTCTTAATGACTTTTACATCTTTCCTTTCTATTTCATTTGCTAATCACCTTGTTCTTAAGCTATAAGACAAAGAGAATCACATTAATGACTTATATAAGAAAAGCATTATAACAAGTGGTACCAAATTTTTTCATATGATTGCTTTCCCCCTAAATTACAAATCTTTCCTATGGTTTTTTACTCCCAGATAATTCTGCTTCCCATCTGCAGAATTCTGTATTTGCCTTCTGAAACAAAACAGAAGGTCCTTTAAAGCAGGGTTTAGCTTGTGAAATCACAATATTTCATATTTTATTCTTAAAACCTTTGCTGTGCTGAAGTTGGTGAAGTTTAGTTGCCAGAAGTCACGTACCTTTAGAGCAACTGAACGATTTTGCTTCAAGCCAAAACAGTCCTTTCCTTACTAAGAAACCTCCCAATACAACCAGAATTGCTTTTGTTGTTTTTGTTTTTGAGAACAAAACACAAACTTAATCCAGCTCCTTTTTCCTCAAAGTACTTCCCCTCAAATAGATTTAGGCTCTTCGCCTCTCATCTGCAGAGTTCTTAAACCAGTCATTCACTAATTGACTTCACAAAGCAGGCTTAATTGCCAGAGCAGCACCTTCAGAAAGATCAACCCAAGTTTGTTTCTGCCCTTCAACAGAGCCCACCACGGAAGGAGATTGTCCACTTCAGCCTTTGCACTGCTTTTCCCACTCCTAATGAAGCTTATTTCCTATGCTGTGTACATGCTGGCCATTTATCAGACCCTTTTCCAAACTGTTCAGCCTAGACCATCTTCTGTTTGCCATCCTATACTTCTAGAATTTTACTAGGTCCCTTGAGAGGCAGCTAATCTCTTCTGGTCTCCTGTCACCTCCTTCTCTCAGTTGGATAGCTCTCTAAGCTTCCTCTTTGCACACCAAGCAAAAAGAACTATAAAAAGGCATGACAGCCCCTTTTAACACACATTACCACCAAGCTTTCACCTCTCCTTTGCCTTCCCCAATTAAGCTAAATTGGTAAAG
The DNA here is from genome assembly GCA_035590275.1 of Ibycter americanus. NCBI lineage: Eukaryota > Metazoa > Chordata > Aves > Falconiformes > Falconidae > Ibycter > Ibycter americanus. The sequence goes on from JAVJGI010000014.1 coordinate 81,137,788, forward strand.
CACTAAAATTCAGAAATGCCTTAAAGAGTTTTCAGATTATTCTTTCCATATATCACCATAAAAATGACAACAGCAACTTTCAGCTGACACAAAGTTGCCCAGTTACCCAGCTGGGCTCTTTAGAATTGTTTGAGGAACTCTTGCACGGACTTCTCTTAGTCGCTATCAAAGAAAAGTTCTGTTTGGAGCTTTGCCTGTTCTTTCAAGGTTGCAAACAAGCTTTAATAAATAATGGTAGAAAATAGCAACTAAGCTGTTTCTTATTTCTTTTATGAGAAACAAAACAATGAACTTCTCTACACTGCTTCAAGGAAGGACTTGACCTCACATCAGTTTTAGAAAGGGCAAGTGACGGACCCTCTTAACCGAGACGGATACTGGATGGAACGTTTTTAGCATCAGTACTCCAGGATGTTAATTAGATGCACCAGTTCAAACACAGCGCTAGAAATCAGCTGGTTTCACTTCAATAGAAATAAACAGCTCAAGTGTTAAATCTCAAGTCTTGTGATAACATTTCATTAATTCTCCTTTCAAAAGGATTGCTCAAAGGGAAAAAGATACTTACATTTCTAAAAGTACAGAAAAGAGCTTCTGATAACAGTCTTTTTAAGGAGACCCGATACACAACTAGACAAAGCAGCACACTCTTCTTTTTTCCCCATGTATTAACAATCGGCTTTTCTGATAACAAACTCAGAGCAGTTATTCCTAGCATTTTTTCTTCTTTTAATCATACGGTTTTCACTTTTTTTTTAAAATGCCCTCAACAGGCGATTTTCTCTAGGAATCTAAAGAAGGATATGTAATTTAATAGTACACTCTTTTGTCTGTTATTTTGCTCAGAGGCTTAAAGATATTTAATTTACTATGTAGACAGTTTACCAAACATAATTTAGTTGTTTTATAACCACCTTAAAATTTACTGTTGCAATCAGTTTTATTGGTAGGGAAGACTAACCAAATCACACTTACACTTCCCAGAATCACCTCTTCAATTCTCTTTCCAACAGCAGTTTAACAAGATGAGCACATTTGTTACCCTACTGTTCTCCAGAATAGCATCTTAATGAGATTTGCATATTTTAGTGAATAGCTCAGCTACTGCATTTCTAAATTCCTTGTAGCTTTTCAATGAACACTGTCTCGCCCTTCAAGAGAAGCTCCTTGTAGAAGTATCAATTGCTATGCCAGCACCTTCCTTTTGACCCCTTCTCAGCCTCCTAAACAACTCATTTCACCACATGAATAGAACAGGTCTCTGTTAAATATTTCCTCAACATTCTCACCAAGGAAGATGAACATAAAGAAACTTTTCAGCCTCTGCAATGACCTTGCCCTACTTAAGCACTCACTTTAGTCTTTGGTAAAACAAATCACTTGCCAAGTCTGTTCCTACAGATCAGACAACCTATTCACATATAATACAAAAAAAGAATCAAACGGAGTTTTCTATTTGGCAAGTGTTTTGCATTTTATGATACAAAGCATCTTCTTTCACCTCATGGCTTCAGTTGAGCAGCTTTTATTAAGAGGACACTTGTTTACATAAAGCAAAATTACAATCTCCCAGCATTTATTTTTGCCTGACTACTTCCATTTTTATTTTATTGTAATGCACTATTTCTGAATCCCTTTTCTAATGACTGTCTTTACCTTAAAAAACACCAAACTTCCATATCCCTGATGTTCCTTTGTTCTTAAGCAACAAGCAAAATCCTAGCAACATTAGTCCATTTTTGGTGGTTAGTATTACTGTGTTGCTTCCTGATAAAATTCTTCCTATGAGATGAGGAACACCATTATACTGCAGTTCGCTATCCTGTAGTAGGTCAATTCTAGTTACATTGTGAATCAACTTTCGTGTATTACTTAATCCCAAACTAATAATTTCAGGTCTTTTGTGCTCCAAGCATAAACAAACCTGTAGGGTTTAAAAGACATTTGAAATGGCTTCTCTTAGACAAGACTTCTTAAAAACCTGTAAGTATTTGAAGAAAAGACTATTTAACAAATAGACTTCTGAGGAATTTGAATGTGACTTAAAAGTAACAAACACTCTGGTTTTAAAGTAAGCATATAGTGAACAGAGCCAAATGCAGAATAATGAAGAGGAAAACAAAAATGATTAATCTAGAGCTCTGGCTATATATATAAAACCCAGGTTACATCCACCTGTTCCTACCTGCCAAAATGTCTTTTTCCCCCCCTCAAGAATACCATCAAGACAATAGGGCAACAAAGTGTATCAAGTAAGTATTGTCAGACAGCAAGAAGAATATGCCAGAAGGTAACAGAATGTAATTATCCAGCTCAGAGATGAAGCCAGAATGCCTTCCTGAACATATCAAATGAAATAATGGTATGTATGTAACAACTAGCAAATATGAATGCGTTGAAGGCCCAGTCCAGTGTAGCTCCAATATATAAAAGCCAATACTACAGGACAATTCCCCTCTCCCTGTGCATGATGTTTATTCTAGCACAGGTGTTTGGGGTTATGTTTGTTTGTTTATGAAAAAAACCATCAAATAATTACTTTCAGGTTTTCTATTGTGGATAGCTTTTCTGCAATTCTTACAGTAATTCTAAAAATCAACATTTCTGATCAGAAATTCACTTCTATACCTCAAGACAGCACTTACAGAGATAGCACCCAAATATAACCAGTACTATGGAAAGTACTTTCAGTTCTTTGTGTTTGCATTACCTCAGACTGTGTTAACATAAAAGTTAACATGTATTGAAATTCATAGCATCTGATATTAGTATACAACCATCTTCTACTATATATAAAAGGTTGACTTATTTTGCAAATAAGCAGGGCTTTCAGCAGAATATCTTTCAGCACTCTCCCCTACAGGCATTCTTCCTTATGTCAATCATGCATACAGTATCTATCACAAGGATGTTGCCCCCAGAGCTCTGCTCCTAAGCTGTTACATGCAGGCATGCACACCTTCAAACTCTACACATTTTAAAACAAAGCAAGGGCTAATCAACTAGTTAGTACATGGCTGGGATAGCCTTGTCCTCAAATTTATGCATGTAAATGGTAAGACATAAAAGGATGTCATAAAAAAACCCTATTCATATATAGTGGTTATATTACACAGAGTTATTATTTCTATTAGTATGAAAAAACCATGTAGACTGGACCTTTTCCCTAACAGGTAACCAGCCCTAGCACAGGTCACGAACAGTAATAATAACCAGAACAGAATTTTCACATATGGGAAACTGTCTGGTTGCCTTTACACTTTAGGCTTACCCTAAAAATGTTGCAACTGTTACTGTGTTGCCAGTCCCACAAAATTTTTCAGAATCTTTTGTTATTATTAGAAGACATAGGCAGACACTTTCCAGCAAGCATAGTTTGACTAGGAGATCCTGTCTCTCAACTTTGTAAAAGTAGTCCCAGCCCAGGCTGAAGCATTTCTTGACCTCCAAGTTGCTAAAAAAAAATCAAGTCTCTTCTCCACTTTTCCCATTGCTCATCTTTATTATTCAGCTTCTAAGTCCTCTGCCTTGCTGAATTAAGGCGCAGACAGGCTGAAGAGGGAGCTCTCAATCAGAAAGAAAAAGGCATATTAACACTTTTTGAGCTGTCTGCAAATTAGATGGAGCCAAGTATTAGCTTACCTCTCTTGAAAAATGATTATGTGAGCCTCAAAAAAGTAACTACATGAACCCAAGTGAAAAACACTGTATAAAAAGACGAGAGACCCAATCACCACGTTAGGAAGTACTTTTTTAAGGGTATTTCATAATTTGGGTTCCTGAATACTGTTAAGAAATTTTTATGTACAATTTAAAGCAGAACTTGGTATCATCCCAGTAAGTAAGCTAAAGAAAGCACAGTTGCAGTGGCTGGCCAAGCAAAAAGTAAAATTGACGTGCAGGTCATGGCATCTATAGGTTCTGACCGTGCTTTGAACTCGACCCTCTGCACTGAATTCCCAAGTTCATGTTGGAGTCTGCCAACAGCCTTTGGCAGGCAGATTTGCTCTGCCTCTCCTCAGACAAGGTGCGGCGAGAAACTCATTAGCCGGTACTCAGCAGTGCTGAGCCTTGCCTCTGACTCGCTGGAGAGCCTGCCTGGCACACCAGCCTGGTGAGAGCTACACCGCAGGGCCTCTGCACCAGCTCTCCAGCTCCAAGCACAGGAGGAACAACCTTGCACTTGGCTGCAGCAGAGTTTACATTTGCTTAGAAAAGCCCCTGCTGACACTTACATGTCACTCACAACAAAGTTTTTAACATTTCTTCTGCTATAACAAAGTCACGGTTTTTAAAGTAGGATAAAGATATAAAAATACCTTTATTAGCCTCCCCTTCTTTTAGAAATTAAGTATCACTAGGAATACTACCTCTATCAATGAGCACAAAAGCAAAGACTTGCATTAAAGTCTTGTTGGTTTAGGATTTTTGTAGTAATAGTGCCCAACATTTTGCTACTGAACACAAACTGCAGATTTCACCTATAGAGAGAGCTTGATAAACAGCATACTAAAACGATCAAATAGCAACATTTGACCAGAGGAATACACTTCTTATTACTTTCCCAAGAAAGTTGCATGCAAATTTCTGCTAAGCTAATTTTGAAGACACAGATCAGCTAAACTTTAAGAACACTTTTAAGTCTATAATTTCTTTTAAGTGCATTTGCAAAGCATTCATCCTAACACCAGACAGCAAAGCTATTTTTATAATTCTACCAGCAAGAACACATACATGGTCCCAATTAGAAAAACTCTTTATCTCTTGTTAAACTCTTCATTTTTATGAATGTAATAGGTGCAGAAACTTCACTTGAAAATGAACATTACAGGATAAGACTTAATATTTGAAAGATGACAAAATAAGCCCCATACGGTTTGGTTTTTTTTTTTTCTTTTCTAGGAAAATTATCTTTGTAACAGATACCTAGACCACTATACCATAATCAGTATTAATCATCAAATCCCAGTACATTGGGAACTACTTTCACTCACAGTAGCAGATGCAGCTTTTTTGCATTTAACTGATTCATGTGGGTGCAGTGAAAGAAGGATATAAACATGCTTTTATCACTTCTCTGTAATGCTCAAAAGCACCACATTTGCTATATAATCCCAAATAAAATATTCTGGAGTAAAATAATATGAGATGGTAAAAATTCCAACAAGAATTCTTACACCAGAAAAATACGGGTAACATTTCAACTGCAAGAACTGTAAACACAAAGTTCAGCATGGAAAACAGCAGTTAAGAGTACAACCCAAAACATTCAATAACCATGTGCTTATGATTAAAGGGACTTCTGCAAACTTCAAAGGCATATTGTGTAACTTTTTCACAACTGGTGACAACCATAAGACATGGATACAGAAATTACAGTGCTCTAAATGGTCATTTCGATTTCTTAGCATGTTGAATTTCAAATAAAATTCTTTTGAGAAAGAAGGCAAGTATCTCCAAAGACTACCTAGGAAATCTAAGGACTTTGAGAGTCTACACAGGGAAGGCTGCAAGCAGTAAGCACAAAGTATGAATCTGCAAAGTGAACTACTATCTGACAGGCACCCCACAAGCACATGGCTATGGTCAGGATGGCCAACAGGATCCTGGCTTGTATCAGAACTAGTGTGGCCAGTAGGACTCCCGAGTGATCATCCACCTGTACTTGGCACTGGTGAGGCCGCACCTCGAATGCTGTGTTCAGGTTTGGGCCCCTCACCACAAGACAGACATGGAGGTGCTGGAGCGTGTCCAGGGAAGGGCAACGAAGCTGATGAAAGCTTTGTTCTGGAAAGCTTGGGTCTGGAGCACAAGTCTTATGAGGAGCGGCTGAGGGAACTGGGGTTGTTCAGCCTGGAGAAAAGGAGGCTCAGGGGAGACCTTATCGCTCTCTACAACTGCCTGAAAGGAGGCTGTAACCAGGTGGCTGTTGGTCTCTTCTCCCAAGTAACAAGTGATAGGACAAGAGGAAAGGGCCTTGAGTTGCACCAGGAGAGGTTTAGATTGGGTATTAGGAACAATTTCTTCACCAGAAGAGTTGTCAAGCACCTACACAGGCTGCCCAGGGACATGGTGGAATCACCATCCTTGGAGGTATCTCAAAGACGTGCAGATGTGGCACTTAGGGACATGTTTTTTGGTGAACCTGGCAGTGCTAGCTTAATGGTTGGACTCGACTTCATCTTAAAGGACTTCTCCAACCTAAATGATTCTATGATTCTATATGAGACTGAGCTCAACCTACCTTTGAAGGAGAAGTAAGCACTTTTGAAAACCTTTGTCTAAATTGTGTTTAGTGGAGTTTGCTCCACTTTCAATGGAATAAACTATCTTATGGTTAATGTATATTAAGACTGATAACATGGTGCATTAATACTGGACAGTTACATACAGTAAGCATAGATTTTAAAGTTAACTAGCTTTCCCATGTAGATAAAGTTTCAGTGTATAAACAACATAAAACTGTCTATTTCTGAGGAGAGGTGACTGAATGTCTCAAGCTTGTCTATGTAATTAACATCATGTTTCTGCCTGCCAGCACATTCATACTCCACAGGCACTTCAAAATACCTATATACTCCAAAGATTTTTAAAAGAAATGTTTACCCTTGTAAGTAAAGACAAAATTAAAAGTATTGTTGCCAGCTTTAATGGAAAATTAAGCCAGCCACTGAAATACTTCTCCATTGTCACCAAATGTATTTTGTGTTGGTACTTATAACATTGTCCATGAAAAACTCCTGCAATACTTTAAGATGCCTAAGGATTTCACTCTGATGATAAAATCTGCTCAGTGATGACACAGCACAGTGCAATAATAAGAGCAAAACTACATGCAGAGCTCTGCTATTGTGCAGGATGTCTAAATATAGGGCTTGTAAGTGGTGTGGGGAGAGGAAAGTCTCAGAAGGTTGCAGAATAATCATGAAGTCTTAGGAAAAAAAAAATTATTACTACTGTGGCAAAATACATCTTTCCTTGATGCAGGGGAGTCTATGAAATTATCCTTATTATTGTTAGAGCCTGCATCTAATGAAAGAGTTGGATTTGAAAGAGACTAAAAAATTGTTTGCGCTGGAGATAATCATCAAATCCCAGCACTGTGACTTCTACTGGAGGTTCCTACCCTCTGACAACTACACCAGTGTCATACCAATAACCCAAACTATGCAACCCTCACAGATGCATTTGTTTTTCTTTGGAAAGAGGGAGGAGTTTACCTGCCATTTTTGGTGACTTAACACCACTGAGATAAAAAAATAAATAGTTAAGAAGCATACAGAAATGTCAAGGCTTGGAGCCTGGTGTTTCTGCTATGCTGCTTTTTAGTAACACAGACCGAGGAACCACCAGAAGTGTTAAGGGAATGCATTTAAGCTGACTGTGTGGATGTAAAATGCGCCTAATCATTCCAGTGCCAACATTCCTGCCAGGAAGATGGGACTTACACATCAGAGATGAATGCTGGCAGATTTAGCTGCAGCAGTTTAAGATATTATTGTCTTCAGCCCACCATCCTCCTCTGCCACAGGCCAATGGCTATTGCACAGGTGGCTAAATTTTCTGCATTTCTATACCTATATCTATACACTATATCACTGCATCTATACCACTGTAGCTTATAGTATAACATCTTTGCCAGAAATCACTGCTAAGAAGCATTATGTGAAACTTCTACAATCTAGCCTTCCACACTCCATACCATCCTTTATTACTAGCAATGAAGACACCAGGGAAAAACGTCATGCAATTTGTACAACCACACTGCAATCATTGCCGATTTCCTAGTGGCTGGCCCCACTTTTTGCCTTAATCCATTACACACCTGATCTAAAATGATTCAAGTTTACTGACTAAAGATAAGAACCGACATAGCATACCTGTCAATCAACTGGAATATAAGATGGACCAAGACTTACAACTCTGAAGAGACAAAACTATCCACGCTGTAATATGACACACTTACAACCAGCTGAAAGACTGCATTCTTAAAGCACAGTCCACTGCATGAACAGCTCCTATACTTGAGCTATAGGTACTGAAAGCACCACTATCAAAAAACCCATTTCTGGTAAGAACTGGAAGGACAAGCTGATACACCAGATGGCTGTGTGACCATGCAGAGGAACACCAACAGACACGAGCAATGGGCCAACAGGAACCTCACAGAATTTCAGCAAAGGGAAATGCCAAGTCCTGCACCAGGGGAAGAGTAATTCCATGCAACAGTACATCAGTAAACAAACAAGGGGTGACCAAACACCGGAACAGCTTGTCTAGGCTGGTTGTGGAGTCTCCACCCTTGGAAGTATCCAAAACCTTACTGGATGTGGACCTGAGCAACCGGCTCTGGTTGGCCCTGCTGTGAGCTGGGGGTTTGGATTAGATGATCTCCACAGAGATCCCCTTCTGGACCTCACACCTCAACCGTTCTGTGATTATTTATCAATTTTGCAATAAGAACACCGATTTGTAACAACAAACCAAATCTGTATGACTTATTTGTAAAATAAGAAAGTAAAAAAGGATTTTTTACATCTTTATACCAGCACTGAACATGATAGGTTTTTTTTTTTAAACATTCAAAATTTCTAACATCTACATTGCTGCTGTTTCTTATCTAAGCAGAAGCGCTTGTACTGTACCTATGAACTATGTCTATAAAAGACATTACTGACATAAAAGACATTAACAATTAAAAGGAAAAAAAAAATCTAAACTGATTTTCCTTCTGTAGGAGCTGTATCAAAGCTCCTTATAGAAATTAAGCTTTAAACCCCATGAAAAGGATGCAAGTTTTGAAGTAATACATTTATCTGTCATTTACTGATATCAGGTGCCTATTTCAGAACTCTTTCTTCTATAAGAAAACAATCATATAAATGCTAGAAGTAAAAACATACTGATGTCACCATTACACGCAGTGGTCAAAAATTTTTTTACAGTTTAAAATAGACTTTTCAACTATATTCTTTATAGTAGCTAGAGTTTCATGAAACAAATCTAAAGGTTTTGAAAAGAAAATGAGGAGTGTACAAATTGATGCTATCAAATATTTTAATATTCCAAGTATTTTAAAACTCTTAATTTACCTATGCCTTTTAAAAGTCTGATTTGTTCTGCTTCTTTTAACTCAAAAACATTTTTATTCAGTAACAGAGACCTACTCTGGCCACCTGGTAATTTGTGCATTAGATTCAAATTATCTGGAACATGATTCCACAACTTTTTTACTCCATTTTCCCTTCACTGAAAGTATGTTTCCCACAGAAGTCTGTGTTGACAACTGTCTGGAATAGAAGCAGACCTTGAAAAAGTACAATGGGTAGGAGGAAGGAAAAAATAAATGGAGAAGGAGGCACAAATAACAAGACGACACAAGGCTTGAAGTAGGGTCTAGGGTCATCCAGAAAAGGTGGCTGTGGGTAACAAAGCAAGAAGGGACTGGGAATCTAGCATGGAGAAAAGGGAGTATTTGGACCAGCCTGACAAGAGGATATGAGGACTGGCTGCAACTGCATCACACTGTCCTGGTATATCCACACCACCCTTCCCTTTAGTTATCCAGGGGAACCTAGCAATCTCCATCATCCTAAACAACAGACAACTTCACTTGAAAATGACCCTGTTTTATGTTGGGCAGCTACTGAACAACTGGCTAGAGAAAAAGGCAGTCCCAGATCTATGTTTGGTACATGAATTTTAGCATGAATTCCTGGACGTTATTAAATACTGAAATTCCATTTAAAAAGAAATCACT
>JAVJGI010000014.1:81150047-81182959 GCA_035590275.1 Ibycter americanus
CTCCTAATAAACCATATATATCAATGACTGCAAAGCTGATGCATACGTAGCTGATTTCAGGGTAACACACTACTGTGTTAAATATTTCATTACAAATTCCCAAACCCACAATTAAATTGTTGGATGTTTAAATGATCGCTTAGCTATAAGCCAATGTCAAAAATGGTAGAAGAATCCACTTTTATATTTCCTTGTAAATGAGGGTTTATTTTGGAAAGGGCAACATTCCCACTTTGGAGGCTCCCAACTGTGATGGAAGCTTCCTCCTAGTCTGGTTTTCACTTGTCTTTTAGAAATGTTGCTACATATATTGTTAATTACAAACTGCATTATGCATGTCACACCTGTATATGTAATTTCTTAATTCCTCTATGTAGCTTAATTACTGATAAATACTTTTCTAAATCAAGAGTTCATTTGGTACCTGTGGAGAATGTTACAGACTCAGAAACTCTACTGAGACCCTGTTTGCTGAATACACTTCACAGAACAGAGATGCAATGGATACAGGAAACGACACCACAAGCTTTCCTTGGAACAGTTACTCAGCCTTTCCAAAAACACCATCTCTATGGAAGGCGGTCAACTCCTGTTACAATTTATTACTTGCCTACTTTATGGATGCTACCACCAGACATCTAATATGAAGCAAGATACCTGTAGCAAGTGCAGAGCTTCTTTTATACAATGCAGAAAAAGTAGAAAAGTGAATTTTAATTCAAGCAAGAGGTAGTGAGGCTAACAGGCTCCACATCCCCACTGCCATGCTTATAAACCACATAAACAGTACTACTGATATAGAGGAAACTTTTAAAAAATCATAACACTGTTTTAGTTTTGAATAACCATGTTTTACACAAGATATTCTAATATCATCTCAGCCTTTTTCACCGTGTATGTGCAGTTAAGCATGTACATCTGTCTGTACCACGGCCCACTCTCAATTCTTCAGCATTAAAGTAACATGCAATATTAATTAAACAAGAAATTTATGCAGTTTTGAGAAGAAAACAGTATTGTATCAAGCTGTATAACCCATCTGGTACAAGTGAATTGAATCATTAGGGTATCTTCCTACAGAACATCTTGTTACATCTACCAAGGTATGCCTGGCAAAAAGGCATTTAAGCTCAAACAAAAGAAAAAAACAACCAAAAAACTGTATCTTCAAGTTAACACTCACATACACAAAACACCCTTACTTACACACTTTAATCCCTATGGATTTTTACTGTCATCATTCTTCTGCAAGCAACTGTGGGACTGATTGCTAGATACTGATTTTGAAATATCATATGGAAACAAAATACGGGTAATGATTACATCATGACGACGACATAATGTCAAAAATAACTACAACATTCAGCTTCCATGAAATATGCACATTATTCCTACATGAAAAACAAAGTCACATAATTTCAAATTAAAGAAGTAACAAAAAGGTGTACAAGTATTCCTTTTTAAAGAAACTCTTCTGCAAAAAGTTACAAAAATGTAACTGCCCTTTTTGTTGATGATCATTTCCTTTATCCTGAAATTAGTTAATTTAATACATAGATTTTTAACAATAAAAAGTAATAGGCAAAATAACATTTAACCTAATGTATGTTTCATTTGCATCTAGGTCATCAACTTCAGGAAACAGAAAAAGTGTGTTTACAAATAAAGACTTCAAACAGTGACTTGCTTATCAAGCCTCCTTAGCATACCCATGAGTAAGCTGAAATTGTGTACCTGAGTGGAGTTAGATAGTTGGTTTTTCCACGGCTCCTCTGCGCTGCTGGTCAGGTTTGTGCGGTTATGAGGTAGAGAGAGTGCGTTTCGCTGCAGGTAAGGCACGTTTCCATTACTTCCACTTTCTGTTATGTGATTATTGCCTATCAAAATAGTGTCTGTACTACCCAGCGTTCTTGCTGTGCTGCAGGGAATGGGGCCTGCTGGAAAGGGTCCATTAGCCATAGGCTGCCCAGGGCAGGCGGGACGGATTCCACGCTGAGCGACATTAGGCACTCTGGTTAGAGCAACCTGTGGCTGCTGACCAGAGACAGAGTTTGTAGGCAGTGATGAATCAGCTGTTGGCCCATTAGGAATTCCAGTAGATCGTACCTGTGCAACTCCTGTTTGTCTCATCTAATGGAAGATGAACAAAGCACAAGAACATCAGCTGCAGAATTTAAAAAACAAAGATCGCACAAGTTTGTGTACTTCATTGCAATGGTCAATTCCAATTTTATACTGATTTTCAGATCTTCACAGTTGCTTTTGAGAAATAAGGTGACTCATGCTCACAAATGCACTGAGTGAATTTTAAGGTAAAACTATCAGCACACTTTTCTTCTAGGCCCTTCAGTTTGAGCGTTCGCATTTTACTGCTGAAGTTGGACACTAAGAGAGAGACAAGTGAACAATGACAGGATGTGAGATCTGCTGTAATATGGCTTACTACACCTAAGTATTTTTCAAGTAAGATTTCTTCTACGTTTCCACTCACTTTAGTTTGAAAGTGTGGCTTGAAAACTTTTACATTTTCTGGTAGCCCTATAATAAAACACAGCTAAACCCATTATGTTTCAACCAGTAAACCACCATTATACTTTATACAAAAAAAGATGACCTTTTTTGGTGTAGTAAAGGCCCTGAGAACTCTGTACAACAGAAATTCTCCAGAATTCAAGAAACGCAACAGACACCATTACTGACAAAAGTTTTGCAGAAGAAAAAATATTTTTGTTCTCACCTGCTGGTGTTGCTGCATTAAGACAAACTGACTCTCCAGCTGTTCCAGCATAAGTTTCTGTGCTGGATTTAGATTATTCCGGTTTGCACGCAGCTGTTCCAAGTGCTGAAAAAACAGCAGTACAGTTCAGAATCATTAAATTGCATGTACTTTTTAGTAACTTTCTTGCATACAATACTAAAAATTATCCATGAAGACAAGACCTGTAAAGCTGAGAACATGATTGAGATTTCTGTTGCAGACTAAAATACCTTTCCATACACTGTTCTGTAACCAAACCTTATTACTAGTTACTAAAACAAATAATTTAGAAAATCTCTTTAGAGTGTAAAAATATTACCACCGCACTACAATTAAGTGTACTGGTACTATAAAAGAAAACTAGATTCAAGTATGATCATACAGAATTCTTAACATCATTAGGTATGTTTTAACACTTTTTCTGTACTGTGCTGTTCTTTTATTAATACTGTTCAGCACGAAGTAAATTCAACCTGTAGGTACACATGAAAACTCCAGAAAATATAAGAAAACAAACCCAGAAAACTATAGAACTTACTTACAGAGAGAAAGATACTAAGTTATGATACTGAACTCATTTGCAACTAATAAATTTGAGTATCTATTACCAAAAATCTGATCTTTGTATTCATTTTAACGTACTCAGCACACACCATCATTCTACCAGTAAGTCTGCTGCTATTAAGTGGCATGACATAAATGCTGATATTGTGGAACACAAAAGCACCATCTCAGAAGGAAAGGGGGGTCTGTGGAGAAGAGGGCAAAAGTTCTGCTAAGCAAAAGGTGACATATAGACATTTTTCTTGATTGTTCTTCAATACTAAGTTACTTCACATCACTGTAAATCCTTAAAGAAAAAACAACACCAAAAAAAAAACCAAACACCACTACCACACCACCCCCCCCAAACCAAACCCCAGACAAAAACTCACAAACAAACCAGATCAAACTCCACCAAAATCAAATATAAATCAGGTTTCCTTTAGTTCCTTCTTGGGTCTCCTGTATTATTTTTTGACATCCTTCTCATCTCCTTTGCTTTGACTATGCTGTATTAGTAATACATCAATGGAACTGAAGTGTGAGTATGAAATAAAGTGTAGTTCATTCTGCTTTGAACAATTGTATTTGCAACACTGTCAACTAAAAAAAAAATAAAAATCTAACATTGTCTGAAAAAGTAGTTGAAGATGGTTCAAACTCCCTGGATTAACAGTAGCTTCCATTCTGAATTCCCTCTGTAGTGAACTGCAATGAGTAAAACTAATCTATCTATCTATCTATCTATCTGTGTGATTGTGAGATAAAAACACAGTCTGCATGGGAGTGCACGCATGAGGTACACAGAAGCCCAAACCAGGGCTCTTCAGTTGTTAATTTGCTTTAAAAAAATATGTCTACATAGGGTAACAGGAATCAGAAGGACTGACCTAGCACACAGGTCAGCAGGGACAAGTCTGCGCTTCTCTCCAGTGCTACGGCAGAAGCTTTGTGGGCAGCACTCTTCCTGCTGCCCACCGATTCTGTGAAACCAACACCCATCCCTCCTCCACCGGCAAGTTGCAGCCTCGGTGGTTACTGTGTGGCCACAGCCCTCTCTCCTCTTCCACTTTTTTTAACACACACCAAATGGCTCAGCTATGTGCCATATCCATCCAGCCTCTGAGCTGCCACTTTTAAAAGGCTGACTTACAAAATGTACTGATGGCTTTATTCGCTGTCCTCTTGCAGCGTATCTTTTTAGCCTTCCTATTCTTACACGCTGGAACACTATCAAGCTATTGCCAGCAAATCCAGTACACCATACTTAAAGAAGCCTACTTAGATACTGCTTTGAGGAGAAAGTTGGATCTACATAAAGGTGAAACTAAAAAGGGGAAATAGTAGCAGGATATAAAATAAGCAGAGAGCATTATTTAATGAGAATGCATGAAGAAAGCAAGAATCAGAGAGTGATTAGGGAGGACTACAGGCGTGGGGGTGGGGGAAGAGGGAGGGAAGGGAGGAAAAAGGTATGCAGCATAATAAACCCAATATTGTTCAGACAGAGATACAGCTGAAGAATGGTATTGGAGTTGAGGGGAACACTGCTAAGTCAGAAAGCCTTCTGTCTCTGCACTGTGTTCCCTTCTATTTTTCCTTGCACCCAAAGCAGTATCTGTGATAACATGGGTAAGAGTTTCCAGCTAGGCCTGATTTTCAAATTACAGAATTCCTGCGGAAGCTCACTGCAAGCCCTAATGAACTGAAGAGACAACAGAACAACATAACAAAAAAGACCTGAAAAAAGACCTGCAACAAGATTTCAAAAATAAAATCTAGCATTTCATATACATGTATTAGGTAACACAAAATACAGAGGAGCAGTAACAGATTTCATTTGAGTAACTACATTTTGTAGAATGTATGTGTTTGTTTACGCAACTTGATACAAGAAGCTACCTCAGAGGAAAGAGGATATTACAGTACTTCAACATCCCCCACATTACAGCAAGTAGCAAAACTCATTTGGCACAAAAGCGTGGTGGTTTGCATATGTAGCCTTAAAACATCACAAGAAAAAAGAATTACGGTATGTTCTTACTTTATAAATCACAGAATTCATACAATGTAAGTGTTCAGTTTCTGCTAGAGATCATTAATTTTACTACAGAACTCATCTCACATAGAGTAGCCATAAATATTAGCACAACTTCAATTACAACTGTGGGAATTATTTGGAAAGAACTTCATACTGAATTTCAGAAATGTGAAACCGAAAAATGTTCCAGATTAATTTTCTCAACAGGAAGAAAGAAAGAAACAAAAAAATACATCAAAGCTTCTGAAGATTTTCAACATACCTACCTGTAATTTCTGTGGTGTCAAGCACCAAGAATGAATTTGTTGCTGTAAAGGAGGATGTGACACTGTATGGCCACTGCTCCAAACATCTGAAGTATTCTGAGAGAAAACATGACATTAAAATGCGTGACTATCAAAGGGTCAACATAATTTCTTTTACTATCTAGATTTTATCTTGCTTATGAAAGAACTAGTCACTGTTTCAAGAATAACATAATCAAAGAACATGCTAAACCATGCCAAGTCTCATTCTATCATTCCCATACAGTATCAGAGTAAAAAGTTAAATATCTAGTATCATAAAGAGAAACAATCAAATCAAATTACGCAATTAAATTAAACGTACACTACTTTTAAAACTGAGTATCTACTGTAACACTATTACATGATGATGAAACACTTGAACTCTAAATATAAGCAAAGGCAATAGACAGGATGACATGATCGTCTCCCTCTCTATCAGACTATGACCGTACTTTTCCACTTACACAACTATGACTGTAGTATAGTGCCACCGATACGCACTGCCCTTATGCACTTCCTGTCTGAACTGCAACCTGATTAAACACATCCCTGAAAAATGTTTTTTAAAATTCCTAAAAACATTCCCCACCTTGATGCCAAAGGATTAAAATTTACAGCACAAATTCTGTGCATGCTGCATTGTTTTAATGCATATTTCCATATAATTTTGGTAGGGGGCTCTTTAGTTCATCAGAATATATACCTTTGTTGGACTAGATGTTCTTTTCCTCTTGGCAGGACTGGTCAGGTCATCTACTTGGCTAGAAGGAATCATGTGTAGTGGCAAGGATTGCTGTGAAATTGGTGTTTGAGTGAGGCCTAGTACAGGTTCAGTATTTGGATGATGAGGTTTACAAGCCTAAGAATCACAGAAGGAAGACAAAAATATGGTTCTATATATTCTTAATTCTTTCCTTTAAATTATATATTTTAACAGCCCACATATATTAAAAGGGCCGAGTAGATATTCTGAAGCTGATCGCAATAACTGAAATATCAGTTTCCATATGGTCATCAATGGAGGAATGTGTACCTTTCATGGGATTATTAAACCACTGCAGCATTTCTATTTAAGATGAAACCTTTTAAAATCATGAAAATCCACAAAGGTTCTAAATTGGTACCCCCATATTTCTCCCATATTATAGGGAGCTTCTTGATCTAATATCCCTTTGCAAACAAATCAAAGGCTTTTTATTAATAAAAGCCAGTCCTGTGCTCAATAAAATAAGCTTGACCACTACCGATTGTAAAGAACCCTTAAAGCTGGGCACCTGCAGAACATAACCCAACTTCTCACCTGCTGTGCTGTGTTCATGGCACCCTGCCTGGAGGTAAGCTCTGCGGGGATTGGTAGGCTCCATGCCTCCTCAATACTAGGAAGTAATTTAGTTTTATTCTGTAGACTACCTTGTGGAAGGTTACACAACTGAGCCTAGGAAAAATTATGTAAAAAGCAAATTTAACACAAGCCTACTTTAGTAAGAGCAAGTCCATGAAATCTTCCTAAATGCTGTAGCTAATTATATCTTAAAGAGAGGATAGATTTAAAATTTCGGGTTTTAGAAAGGTGCTAGGTATAAAGAGGGTAACCAGAATATAAACCTTTGTGAGAATCAGAACAAAGATGAGCTCTGGATTCAGAGGTCTCATAATTCCTTTTTTCTGAAATTGCAAACAAGAGTGAAAGATAGTGTGTGTGTAATTCTCTCTCTATGTTATGAGAACTTAAAAATGCAGACAATACAAAGAAAAAAGCAAAGTGATGTAAAACAGTATGCTTTGATTAAATGTGCAAAATAGTGTTTATAAGGAATTAAGTTCCACTTAAAAATGAAGAAATAAAATATTACAGGCTATGGTATGCTTACAATACACATGAAAACAGGTTATACACACCACAAACAACTGTGAGTTAAACTTGTGTGTTACTTAGCCCCTCCCCTCTGCTGTGTATTTGGAAGACTATTTCCCGCTTCTGAAAATGTTAGTTTTACCTGTAAATACTTTATCCGTGCTGCAAGTGCAGAGGTATTACTACAGTTTTTGCTCCTAGTTGCATTTAAGTAGCATTTAATGGCATCCTGAGGCTGGTTGCAGGACTCATAGAGTGTGCCTAGGTCCATCCAGGCTGCAGCATGGCCATGGTCCAATTGTACAGCACAGATATAGGCCTGTAAAGCATCCATAGGCTGATTTTGCTGTTGATACAGCACACTGAATAGAAAGATTAGTGAAGTTGAGAATTAATAACAAAGTCAAAATACGAACAAGTCAAATATACACATCCCCCTCAAAACCCTTAATAAATGTTGCCATTATATAAGCCACAGTAATAAGCATAAACAACACAAAATCCTAACATGCAAAGCTCATACGCATAGCATATTCAGAATTTTAAAAAACTGAAAAATCAAATACAAATTTATTATTTAAACTTCAAATCAGACAAGTCTGACAACATGAAGGTATAAATAAAAGAGCTTTATGGTCCCCCCTGAGAGCACAAAAGAGTTAAAAAGCTGTTAAGTCTTTATTTATATATGTATTAGCATTGAATTATATCACTGTATTACCCTGTATCATTCTTACCCTATAGAACACCATGTATCTGCACTTGCTTCTGATTTATCAATAGATTGCCTATAAGATATAAAGGCATCCTGAACTTTCCCAATACTTGAATAGCACCTGGGAGAAGAAAAAAAGAACTTTGGTAATATTTATAGAAGGTAATCATTGAGGATGGCTTACCGAGACTGATCTGATAAATGTTAAGTCATGCAAATACATACTCATCTAGATGAATCCAAAACATTTGCTGTTTCTGAATGCCAGGCATAAGCAGACTCCAACAACTTAATCAACATGTACTAATGACTATTTATTTGAAAAGTACACCAAAACTGCTTAAAACCTAGCCTACTGCATTTGTAAGGAAAACAGTCATACCATATTTTAAAGACCTACATTTCTATCATTTGTGATAACTTACCAGTCAATACCAACAGTATTTATCTACAGATAGCATTATAAAGAAAGAATTAAGTTACCGATTTAATGAAACAAATGGTTATGAAACTTCATGTTCTACGAGAAGTGTTTCAGAATTATTAAGAGATATTGACCAACTCAACCAGGATGCTTCCTGATTGCCCGGGAAACTTAGGTGCATTTCTCGTATCTCAATCAGATTTCAAGTAATAAACGACAAACCAGTTAGTTTTACTGCATATACAGAGCACAAAATTTTGTAAAATAATCTTGATGTTCTGGATTTTTTCATAATTTCTTACTTGAATATTTTTCACATACAAAGGCAAAGGTATTCTGGCATTATAAGCAAAAACACCAGGACTCTAAAGAGAACTACAATTGTACCACAGAGAGTAATAGCTACCTTTTTAAAATTAAAAGCTTCAAATAAATACAGTATTTTTATATATATATATATACAAACACACATATATACACACACACTAGTTTAATCTACAATAGCTCTGCTTCTTATATTATTTGTAATATATTTCCCTGTTGGAAAAAGAACTGACAACTTTCAAAACACAAATAACAGAAAATTTATTCCAGTAAAAAATAAAAACCAAGCAGAACAGTACAGGCAAAGATTTGTCAAACATGCTACACTCTTTCATGTATTCTTGAGGCACACTAGGAAAGTAAAACCTAGCAGTACTTTACCTAAAAACATCCATTAAGTCTGAATAAGATATTCCAGAAGATCGTTTTAATCACAGTCTAACCCGGGTTCCAATACACGTTTCATTCTGTCTGCTTATCAGATACATGAAGACTCTCACTAGGATAGCACTAACATAAAGCACCCAACAAAACGTGAAACAGAGCGATGGATTGTTTTTCAGTGGAGGAGGTGGGTGGTGGTGGCATATTTTTGAAAGGTAGCTTTAAAACAACTTGCTATCCAGTTTGGACAACCAGCAGAGGAAGGAATAACACAAGACGGAAAAAGAGGAAGAGTGAACGCACAACCATGTAACTCTGCTCTCTTCTCCTGCCAGTGTATGGACTGGAGGAATTGGGCACCAACATTTTGCTCTAGTCCTCCCTGCAGAACAGAAGAGATGCTTCCACTAGATTTTTCCCCCCCATTTCTTGCGTTTCACCCCCTTGTTTGTATGGTTCCAAGCTGAACTCTAACCCCATGAAAGCAGTGGCACAGTAGGAGCAGAAGCATGGTAGCAGCACACACATACTTGATGGAGCCCTGGCTCTGTCCTGCTGCTGTGTAAGAACTCCACTAGCTCAAGGCACGTGGAGCAGGACTACTGAAGAAAAAGCAGGATTTCAGCTCAGTGGATGATAAGACGAGCCAGAAGATCCCTGGCTCATTCATTTTCCCTTTTCCCTCCACACCTGCTCTAGCCCTCTGCCCTTCGCACTCAATGCTGCTGGTTCCTCCCTTAGCCTGCAGACAGCTGATCCAAGAGCCCTGTCTTACAGGAACAGCTGAAGGAATATAATTAGGGTAACAAAACCAAAAGTAGGTTCCAGTTGTATGTGACCAGAACCTCCAAGAAAATCAGCTGGAAGATACTGAGGTTAGGATATTAATTTTACTTCTGCATAATTCCTTTCTAATGTATTTCTCAACAGAATTGACTTGTTCACATATGGACTTGAATTACCTTCAAAGCTTTCTCCAAAACCTGATTAATTCAAGAGTTACTGTTGGTTTGTGTAAGGTGCTCAAATTGCTCATCTTGGAGTGAGGTAATTTTCAAGTAAAAAAATACTGTCTGTTAGTATAAAATTAATACAACACTTGAACAGATATTAGAATGGATCAATCTGAGCTATCTTGGCCTAATATTTAGTTGCAATATATTTTGTTTATAAATTGATGTATACCAGGGAAAATATTTGTATTTTAGTGCAAAAGGTGACTGAGATTAGAAGGGAGATTCTGAGAAAATAAAGATATAAGAAATGTGAAAAAGGTACGAAGAAAAGTAACAACATTTACAGAACATTTACCACAAAAGAGAGAGAAAGTAGAAGATGTGGCAGCAGGAGAAGCAACAGGTAAAACCATGCAGGGCAGACTCAGATTACTGTAAATGTGTAGCCGGAAAAATAACTACCAAAAAAAAGCAGGACCACTTGGGTAACTGACTTCATTTCAACTTGTAATCTATATTCATCCCAAATATGTTAGCACCTTGTCTTTTTATACACTTTCCAGAAAACTAGACTTCAGTAGATACACACATCTTTTCCCTTTGTTTTTCCTCTGAAAGTATTAAGAAGAAAACCAACATTAGACACTCACAATAATAAGTATCCTCAAAAAATATAGACAGTGTAACTGTATTTGTAAAAAGTCATTTCTCACCTTCCAAGGAAATACCAGGATTGACCAGAATTTGGATCTGCTTCTAGAGATTTCTGGAGATACTGTATAGCATAGCTTTCCTTGGTTGCCTTGTCTCCAAGCTGATCCACGGTGTGATGCATCCAGCCTACAAAAAGAAATCATAAATGGCAGAAGTGAAATTCCCTAAGACCACTTAACACTTTGGCACAGCAGGATATTCATAGCATTAGTTCCTCTTTAAAAACAGGAGTATCAAACAATATTATCACTTACATATAACATTATGAATGAAACTTTTAAAACTTTTAAAGTTCTATACTAAAATTACACGACAAAAGGACCTCAATCAAAATTACTTTCACGTACTTTTAAAGCTTTTTTTTGGTTTAAACAATTTGCTACGAGGTTAGTAGCACAATTATGACCTGCTCAATCTTCTACTATAAGTTAATTTGAAAGTGTTAACACTATCCTCCTCTGAACAGATACCTTCCCTGTCACTGTGAAAAATGCCACCACTCACTCTCCCTGTCACACACATCAATTATCTGTATATTATATTCAGTTTACTCCTTTTCTTCTGAATCCTCATATTTATCCCCTATCTACATTTGGAGAATTCCCAACAAAACACAGGTAAGAATTTTTGTGTCTCCACTTAAATCTTTCTGACATTGTCATTTCATCTTCATCACTACAACATCCTTTCCATTCACCATGACAAATGCAATCACCTCTCATCTACATAACAAATTCTGCTGAAAAGATAATTTTATTTCCTCATCTAACCACACATTGTATTCTTTCAAATGTCTTTTTTCTTTCCTTTGTTAGACAAGTTACTCATTCCCACATTAAAGGCCTCCCACAAACCATGCTCCCGTGTATCACCTTTTACATGCTATTAAAACATGGCTCTGCTCAAGCACTGATGCAAGGCTTGATTACCATTTCAAATAAAGCACCTTCATCATCTTCTCAAGCTGCTCATCCGCCTCTATGCTTAAGATGGAATTCCTTTAAGCAGCCACAAAATCATCTCACTCCCATTCATATCACGAGTACAGGGAAATCCTTTGTAGCAGGCAGCTGGCTTGCTGAAACCACTACATACCACACTGGTCAGCAATGTCTTGCTGTTTGCTTAATCTCCATGTATTTATCTTAATAATCCACTGCTTTTCAGCCAACATTTGTAAAACATAAGATGTGACAACGGATTGTCCCTATGTTTTTATAGTGTCCTGCCCACAAATGTTCCTCTGTGGAACATTATGATAACAATTTCATAAAATATCCTAGGTTTTGTATAAAGTTTTAGTTACCTACAGAGTTGTACACACACCTCTGCTGTATGTTCATTTAAAACCTCCGTCAGCTAAACTTCAGCACTTACCATTTTTGATACAGTCTAACTACACAAACAGGTAACACCACCCAAAAGACCCAGATCAGTTTCAGATCTCACCTGAAATCCTAGAGAAAGTAGCATTTATTCCATGGGCTTATAGTCTGTGAATAGTCATAGTGGCACTTTTGCAAGTGGAAGGCAAACTTCCACGCTTTAAAACAAGCAATCTAAAAGAAAATCCTATCTACTGAACAACACTTGCCTGAGGTATTTTAAGAAGTTTCACTTGGAAACTGTGGTCAGAAGCACAAGTTTGAGTATTTCATGGACTGCAAGAAATGTCAGGTTAGGAGCCAGGTGGTTACAGTGCTAAATACATGAATAAATAAATAAACAAATGAGTACTACTTTATCTTGTCTGAAGATGGATCAAGTCAAAACCCTACCCATGAGAAAAAAAACCACAAAACAAACAAGGAAAAAACCCCAATAATTTTTGCAGACACATACTACATACACAACTTTCTCTCATGGACTTCATAAACAAGCTATGATTTTGTTTCTAATTCCAAGGTACTGAAATTCTTAAGCATACAGAAAACACTCATGCTTTAAGAAAAAAGGCTTATGTGAGGGTGGTTGTCTGAATGCACATGCCTAACTGCATGTTAAAGATTGTATTGGGTGCAGTGCCAGGCAAAGGCTGAGATAAAGGTAACAGCTCAGGGATTATAAACAAGGGTGAAAAAATGAGACATTAAAATATTTTCCTGAATCTTTGGAAATGTGTGGTGATGCCTATTTTCTGTTTCATCAGAATTTTACTGGATTGAAAGATAACATGTTGTGTCTTCACGAGATCTTTACTGACGTTTACTGATAAACAGAATCTATGTCTAGGAGACAAAAATAAGAACTAGCAATCCCCATATGGCTTCACTGCTGAAACAAGGGTTGCTGCCCAGTTTTATCTTCCTGCACAGGGAGGTGAAAAAGGCAGAATGCAGCAGAGAGTGTGAGGGAGAAGAAAGAGAAGTTTTCTAATAGAACAGCTAGCACAGGTGAAGGAAACCGGATCTCTCTTCTCCTCATGCATAAAATGAGGAACGTACAGAAAGAAGGTGATGGAAAAGCTCTAGTAAGCTGTGCAGTTTCCCATTTGCAGACCGTACCTCAAATTCTCAATTAGCATATTGACTACTCTTCCGCTCTTGGGACTTTAACATAATAAACAAAAACGCACATTTTGTCTATATTTCACAAATGTTCCACACCCTTTTCCGGGTGTTTACAATCTGATTTGTAACAAACCCCTGTGTTGCCTCAGCAAGAGGATACACTAGCCTAGCTCATGCTGCAAGGGTTTTTTATGCTTATCAATCACTCTCATGCTGAACTAGTGGCAATTACTTTTCCCCCACTAAACATCATCATCTCGGTGTCAGAAGAGATGAGCCTCTTCCCCATTTTAGCATCTCCTGACATCTCATCCAGTTATGTGGACACCACCAAGGAATACCCCTAAAGCAGAAAACCTCTGGCAGAGTGCCTTGGAAACCCCTAAGCAGATGCTTAACATTGTTCTTACACTCTGCCTTATGCAACTGCTGAGTACAATGGAAGAAAGAATACCAGGACAGACCTGATCTTCAGCTTCATTCATTTAGTGTAATTTTAGGCAAAGCCGTGAAAAGAATCACTGTCTGGAAAGCAAATGAAATAGCACACAAAAAAGAAACAAACTGCTCTTAGCCAACTGTACAGATCTTACTGTTACATCTACCTTAACTAGTCAGCATACTTCAGCTCCAATGGGTATGTATTTATCTGAGAATCAGGCAGTTCTCCTCTACAGTGATCTGCTTTGGAAACCAGCAACAAGAGCAAGGATTTATATTTTGATTGGGTTTTGCCAGTAGCATTCTGGCAGATGGCAGGTATTTTCCATTATTTTTTCTAAGCAGCAGTGCACCATCCAGACTATGCTTCCTGAGGAGGTGTCTTTATTACCAAACTGCCAGAGACTGAATTTGCGATAAACACCATACTCTGATAAATACCACTGTTAGTGCAAGAGCGAAAGAAATGGTATTATTCCTTGAATGTTATGGTTAAGACCACTCTATCCCTTCCTCCACATAGAAGCTACCCACACTACAAAAGTAGGTGACCTATGCTGATTGAATAAAGGGAGTTAATCCAGTTTTTAGACAGCAGACAGTTCTCAAAGTCACTGCTCTTATTGCTAGCACAGAGACCTGTGGCAGGATTTTGTGAATACAATCATGCGCCTTTGCTTCTATTGTGGAAACATACATCAAACGGAGTTGAAATAGCACTGGTCAGCTATTTTGGGAAGCCTGTCTTACATTGATCATATATATAGCCTTTCTGGATGAAATTGCTGACGATTTATACTAGGTGGGATAACACCAAGTTAAAAAGAGTATTTCAAAGGGGATATTGAAATATAAGCAACACTGTCATGTGACAGCAAGAAGATCAGCACCTAGAGTCCTGCAGTGAACTCCTCCAGCAGTTTCGTTTGTGATTTCACACAGAAGACTCAAAAGCTAAACAACTTAGCCCGCTCCAAATCCATACACAACCTGCACTAAAAAAAAAAAAAAAAAATCAAGCAACGTGGCCATAACTTAGTGCCACTTACTGATCTGAATTAAGTGACCTCTATGTAAAGTGGAAAAAAAAAAAATGGGCATAAGCAGGCTAAATTAATATTTAGAATAATAAATTAGATGAAGAACATGGAGAAAGTGAATGAAGAAGTTTTGCACTGGGTTGAACAATTTTAACAAAATATTCTGGAAATACTTTTACAAGGCATATAGGAAAAAGGTAATTTATGCTACCCACCCATCAGAAATTTTGGTCTAAAAATAATTTATCAGCTTTCTATAAATAAGGAACATGACAATTTTTAAAGAAAGAGTACTTTTTCCTCTTTTTACTTGGTTCCTTTTATGGACACTGATGATAAACTTTTTAGTTACAGAAACAGGTTTTCATTATACACTATAATTAAAGAGAAAGAAAAGGTAAATTTTTCATTTGCCATGTTCTTCTATTCTGCAACAGAGAAGATTGTTTTGGATTACTGCATTTAGCCTGGCTATTCAAGGGATGTTCTCAGAGGCAGAACAGAGGATACAGAATTCTAACCGCTGCACTCCTCCCCTGAAAGAACACCCTCTCATTACCCAAAACCTGTAACACATGTACTGTATGCAGCAAGTTTAAGAGCTTTTTAATTGTTGAATCATCTTTTCCTCCTCTCTTATTTACTTAATTACCTACTGTTATACATTCTATTTTGGGTGAAAATCTCATGTATCATACTCAATGTCTAAGACTCACTTTGGAAATGGAGCCTTAAAAAACACTGCTGAAGGCGAAGATGGAAAAAAGAAACACACAGGAAAATAAAAGTTAATTTTACATACCTAACTGCTGTAAGACAGTTGCTTTTACTTGTGCAGGAAGGTTTTCGATCTGCAAAAGCTGTTCATAAGCTTCCTTTGCAGAGTGATACTTTCTCTGCAAAAGGAAAAAAGTAAATGGATTAATCATAAAGCTTACAACAGATCACCAATAGCAATGATTTCACAGCACTGACAGCACACAAACACACTGACAAAAAATTCTAAAATTTTTTTTTTGCATACAGTGCATATGAAAGCTTTAATGAGTGACGTACATATATGGTAAGAGAATAACTTTCATAAATATAGTATTTAATCTAAATTGACTACTTAAAATATTTGAGGGAAATCTGCAAATTATTAAATTTGGTCAACTCCTCATACATGCATCATGCTTCTTACACTAAAATGAATATATTGCTTTTAAGGGAAATGCTTGAGTGTGAGTCTACATCTGAAAAAAACCCTACACAAATTTCTCCCAGGAAATTCATATCAGAAATGAAGATCATCAGTAATTGGCAGCTGGTATAATTTTGCCCCTCTCCCTCCTTCAGTACATTTGAACTGCCTTATCAACATTATTTGTTGTCCTGGTAAGAGTCCCACCATATGCAGAATTAAAACATATCCATGGATTATGCCTGGAGAATGAAGGTATGTAATCTTATTAAGTATGCGTAAAGCATGGAAACATGCAATTCTTAACTCCCTGTAAGAACAAGTCTTGATATAGAAAACATATTTCCAGGTTAGGATCGTGGTCTTCATTGACTTCTGGAACAGTATGAACTGTTTTGTACATATTCAACGTTAAGACTTCTCAAAGTATGATTTTTTAAAAATGTAAGCATTTATCTTCGCATTACCCTAACAATAATTGCTTAACAGTGAATGTATTTTAAATGCTTAATTCTTCTGTTCCTCCTCTCCCACAAAAGTCTAGAAGACATAAATGCTGAGGTCTGCTATGAGTACTGTATTTAATTTTTTTTACTAAAAATTCTATACAATTTTTAAAGAAAAATATGTTTTCAGATAATTTAACATTAGACTTCATTCTGGCAAACAGATGAAGTGTATATTAAAATAAATGGGGCCACCTAAATGCAAACGATCATGACTTAGTTACATTTGTTTTATGCAAAGAGTAAACAGTACTGAGTACTGGTATTAAAAAAGGGACAACTGGAAGAAGACTGAACAGTATAAATACCTATTAGAAGTTAAACATGTTATTAAGTTCTTGAGATTTCACAATCACAAAAGACATCTCTGTTGATTTTAAAACCTTATTCTAGTCAGGAAGAAAAATTAAAGCAGCAATTACATACTTTCAAATGGAACAAGGGGAAGTTGGTAGAAAAGATTTTTAATTGGTGTTCATGAAATGCAGACAACTGGTAAGAAAACAAATAATATAAATAAATAAAATATCCATGTCCAGCAAAATAAAAACAATCAGGAAAAAAATTTAAATTTAGCACTGGGAACAAAATTCATAGTTTATAACTGTGAAGGATAAGCAAATGAACAGATGTTCACTGTATAGCATGACAGCAGAGGCAGCAATCTGATGTCAAATAGGTAGATATTAGTGCCTAATATTCACACTTTGAAAAAGATGTTTACATGCCTGGGAGGATTCAGAAAGACTTATTAAAATAGGTCTGTTTTCCAGATCTAGAGTATTTTTTACTTTTGTTATTTATTATTTACCCTTTAGAAATGTCTACATACATGACTTAAAAATATTACAGAAAACTCTCATAATGTTTACATTTGGGTTTATTTCATAGAATCACAGAATGGTTTGGGTTGGAAGGGAGAGACCTTAAAGATCACCGAGTTCCACCCTCTCTGCCATGGTCAGGGACACCTTCCACTACACCAGGTTGCTCAAAGCCTCATCCAGCCTGGCCTTGAATGCTTCCGGGGACGGGGCATCGACAGCTTCTCTGGGCAGCCTGTCCCAGTGCTTCACCCCCTCACAGTGAAGAATTTCTTCCTTACAGATACATGTTAATTCCAAAGATCCAAAGTCCATGATGTTTGGCTGCAACATGAATGGCCTTAGAAATGGGCAGGGGGATGGGAACCCAACCTGACATCTTTCCTTAGGCACATTTATAAGCTACTACCCTAAAGAGCTAAAGGGACTCACACTGCCACAGATGAAATAACAGAAACTAGCATTAAACATAATGAAAAATCACTGCTAACTCTTATTGGCACCAGCCTATCCTCTTGTTCAGAGGCTGGCAAGTCATCATTTAAACTCCAGTACTGTGAAGGTACGTAACTAAGGAATAAATTAACTTTTTCATTAAATATTATAGAGTAGATGCTTTTCAAATACACGGAGGAGTTCAGAAAACTGTAGCACTGTGTCCTTTAAAAGAAGCCAAGCAACCAGCCTGCCTCCAAAAACATCTCTTCATTGTGTCAAAGATAATATCCAGAATGAAGTCAAGACCCTTTGTGGCTCCAAGTTTCTCAAATTCCAGAAAAGATACCCCTCCCAACCAGAACTGTGAGCAAACCAAGTCTAATAGTAGAATGCACTGAAACTTTTTTGCTCTGACTTGCATTAAAAAATAAAGTTCCTGCTGCCTACGATTGTCAGTCAACACAGCTTAGGCACTTGTAACATCGGTTGCACAGTTACATAAGGCACCTGGCACGGTGACCCGAGCTGTACAACTTTCCATTTTACTCTAGCAGATCAAAAGAACTAAGTGTTGAGGATGCTTTGTTATATAAATGTGTCAGATGTGCTCCACTGCTCAGAATGAAATCTGGATGGTGGCCAGGTAAGAACTGCAACAGTCCATGAAGCTTCTTAATAGTGTTTTGGGACAGGGGATTTCTGTCTTGTTGTACAGCTTTCCACCAAAAGCATTCAAAAGAAAAATATTTTATTTATCAAATTCGTATCTTTTGTTTATATATAAATACCTTAAGTCATTTTTCACTGTGCCACCAAAAGACAGCACATACTTTATCAAGCTACTTTTCAACTGGCTGAAAATGTAGTTTGTGTCTGTCATCCATTTTAATTATAACAGTTTTTGTTTTCATGTCACATCCCTTCCTCAGTCATATAATACCTATAAACATGATAAAAGGGCATACAATTTACATTATATGTCCAGTCAGTCAAGTTACACATATACAATAGCTATTATTTCAGTATCTACTTGGTTTTAATTTACTGATATTCTGGAAGCTCAGTAATTGTTCTGTGATTTCCCAAAAACTACACAGCTTTATGTACTGTTGACCTCAGATCTCAAATGTTTCTATCACATATGTTCAGCTGAATTTGAAAATTTCATGTCAAATATACTCAAAAGGCACCTGGGCAATGGGCTAGACTCAACTGTGTGTATGTATGAGAAACAGTATGAATATATACGAATTGAGAAATTACATTGGTTTTTTTTATGCCTAACTTTAAGAAGATATATATAATCTCATAGAAGAATTTTACTCAAAGTTATGTTTAGGGGTTTTTTTATATTCAACTTGGGAGACTAGTAGATATGTACTAGTAGATATTAAAATAGCTACTTCATTTTATAGCATGACAGTCCACATACAAAATGTTTTTAATTTAGCCAAAGCAAGTAAAATTTCTTTAGTGATTTGAGACTTAAGCCTAACTACAAAATCTTCAATAATTGATTACATCATATAGTTAGAAACTCAACCACACTTTATGAAAAAGAGCTTAAATCTTACCTGGATTTCATACAAGTGGGCGATGTGAAACTTAACTGTAAGAGTGGGAAAATCAAAATTATTAGTTTTAATGAATGACAACAATTACAGTATGTTTTTTCAAGTGAGAGGTAAACAATGTTTTAAATCTGTCAATGCAAACCCAAGATAAATTACATTTTGAAGATACAAAAATAGTATTTGTTTACATAGATATTTTATGCTTAACATAGCAGAACTGACAGAATGAATATGTATCCTAACAAAGCATTAAGAATGCAAATAGATATCGCAGAAAGGCAGTCATGGATTTTATTTGTATTCTGAAATGCAGAGTCCATTAACCTTTCAGTAAACTTCACAGTAAAATAAGCAGAGATGCACAGCAAAAGAACGCAGGTAATATTTTCTGTACATAGCTAGGTTAGAAATAAAGAACAGAAAACTGTACTATACACTGCCAGCTTTATACAGGACCTTAAATTTAGGTATTTTTTTCCTTTTTAGGAATTGTCTTTCCCCTATCAAGCTGAACTAAAAGTGTTAATTACAGATGGTATTCTGATTATTACTGTAAAGCATCTTAAATTCCTCATACGAATTGCACAGAAAGCCGTAACACTACTAGCAGCTCTTGGAGGCAAGAAAATTGCTGGCTGGAGGAAGAAAATGGAAGTTGTTCAAGAGTAAAAGCACAGGGAAAATTATCCTCATGCTGTCAAACCATTAAAGAAAAGGTAGAGTGTCTGATCTCTAAGGCTTGAGGCTAACCTAGACCAGCCATCGACTGGCAGACAGCTAAAGCTAGTTGAGATGAATGTAATTCTTATTCTGATTTGATGAGGAAAGAAAAATTCCTTTGAGACAGACTTTTGCCTTATGTTCCCAAGGACTACAAGTAAGAAAACACCTGTGTTTGAGCAAAGCTCAATTTATTTCAATTACACGGACCTCTTTTTCTTTAAGCTACAGAATAGTGCAACACAGAGGTTTATACAGGTAATGTGGACTTCCAGGGTTTCCCTCTGGGTCATAAGGGAGGGGAAAAGCTCCCTTTGTGCATTGCTTTGTCCTTCACTATAAAGAAGGTATCCTAGTGCACTTCAGAAACCAGGTCACAAGGAAACCCATCATCTAAAATTTTAATAAAACTTTTTGTGTTCCTTGCTAAAGGGCACATTAACACACCCATTATGTTCACCACATCATCTAACTTCACTCTGCACCGATCAAAGAAAAACCTCTGCTTTTGTTTTGGGAGTTCATTATCTAAAAAATCTTTTATTTTTCCCCCCTTAATAGCAAAACCCCTTCAGTGTGAAGCTACAAAACGAAGCCATGCCATGCAGGGGAAAGAAATTAAAGGTGTCACATTACAGACTACCTAAATAGAGAGACGGCACGCAAACATTTCTGCTAGGAACACACTCACTGTAATACTGTTACTCACCCAGCCTTTAAAAATCCAAGGGGTAGGACTAAGGCAATCTCAAGCATTTATGTGACCATACCTGACACCCCTGGGTCTGAGTGGATGGTTCTCCTTCTGCTAAGCAGTACAGGAGAACCTGACAAAGTACCTCTCATTCCTCCTCACCCTCTTCCTTTGGGTTTGTCAGGCATTGCGCCCAAGGCCACCATGCAATGAAGCCTTTACAGTAAGTCTACATAAAACTGGGGGTGGAGGAGACTGTGGAGGAAGGGTTATGAAAACCTTACAAAAATTCAGAGATACAGTGAAAAACAATAAAGTGAGTGAGAAATAGTATGAACTAACATGAAATATAATAAAGAATCACATATCTGGTAGAAAACAAAAGTATATTGACCTATGAAGAATTCTGCAAGTAATTTCACAAAATTATCTGTGCCTGCTCCTGATAAGTGACAAAGCTTTGGAAAAGTCCTTGGAGCACACCTGGCAACTTGGTACTGCTAACAGCCAGCAGTTTCATCCATGTAAACAAACCCCCTTTCACTCCCCTTGCTGATAAAATACTCACAATTCCATCCAGCTCTGAATTAAAGAAATAAAGAAATGTTTTTAAATACTTTATCAATGCTTCTGAAGTTAAGACTTAGGAGGTAACTTAACACTAAGAGCAGCATGAAGGTATCTTAAAAACTGAAGGAGTAATTTCCTTCACAACTGCCTGCCTTTTAATTCTTACACACTCCAAAACATACAGGAACATACGCCTATTCTTGCATACAATTCCACTAAGATAAATATAAATACCTGCAGGATGCTCTGTAACAGCCTACAGTATATATCACATATGATAGATCATGCTGCACCAAAAGATTAACATGTTCAAGTACAGACTAATACATAGTTGGCAGCTAATAAAACAATCAAATTACTTTTTGTATTTCTTCCTACTTCAACAGCGTAAGACTGATGCTGAATTTTACATCTACAAATTTAAATGGCATTCAAATGATCACTATCACAGATTATCAAGGTGCCACAAAGTTTTAAATAATTGCTATTAAGTCTGTGCCATGGCACAAGTGCTACATTTATAAATATATAAATGAACAGTCAAATAGTACACTTCCTCCAGAACTCAAGACTTCAGAGCAATTAATAAACTAAGACTCAATTTTTACTTATTCCATTTATTATAACAATCCACAATTCCACTGGAAGATCTGTCTCCACTGACAGATAGAGACAGATTTTGTAGTCTCCCTCTCTCAGTACTGATTCTTTTGATTTTGAAGGATTGTTTCATTAAGAATTGATGCAGTTCTAAGCATAAAACTTAAAAAAATCCACAACAAAATAAATGGAAATACTTATAGGCTACTTACTTTCAGCATTAGACAAAGTGCAGGGATTGCAGTCAATCAAAGCTAACTGAAAATGCTGGAAAAAAAGAGAATTATTTGTTTTTCAAACAAAGTAATAGCAGCACTTTGGCAAGTTACTAAGAATAAATCAATTTTGTACTTGAAAATCAATACTGCATTTTACCATGTGTCTTAAAGAAAACAATTTTCAATTTCTGTTCAACTGTTCACTATAGGAAAGTAAATTTTTTTTATTGCAGATGCAGCAACGCTTCTAGTAATGTAGGATGGCAACAGTCATCTTCACAAAACAACCAGGATAGCACCTGGAAGAATGGCTGCATCAAACGAATGGTCAGAATTGGAAGATCAAGTTTTCCTCAGAATACACAACCGGGAACGTAGTCATAGCAGCCCACAGCCTCATGGTGAGAAACATCAAAGCTCTCAACTTGTCTATCTAGAAAAACAGAATAGTCTTCAAATGGAGTGATTTGAAGTCTTTGTAAAAAATTGATCTCTCGTCAAAAAGCACATAAACTGAATACCTTTACATTAAAACACGAGTTCATAAGGAGTTCATAAATTCTTACATCCTCTCCTCCAGGTATTAAGATAACTTCAGTTAAACATTAAAGCTTGTTTATTTTTAATCACTTTTCCTCAAGAGATATGAAAAATATCTTAAAACATCTCTGCATTCTGAAGTTCTGAGCCAAGTATTTCACTCTTCTAGAACGAAGGTCACACACAAGCAAGAGCAATGAAGTCTGTCTGCCAGAAACTCTGGATGTGAGCAGTCATTTCACAAGTGTCATGCTAATGTAGTGAGCACTATTTACAGTTTGAAACTCAACCAAGTGTGTTAAAATGAATGCAACAGGCATACAAACTCAAGTGCCTCTGAACTCTTTCATAAACTTTGTAGAAAATTCCCACACAGTGTAGAATTTGGATTAATGTATTAATCAAATACGGAATAAGGCCGAGGAATATAAGAACCTAAGAGATAGCATATATAATACTACTGGTAATAAATACAGTTATCTACAAAATACAGTTTCAGGTGGCTTCTAATACACAAAACACTACTGATGCTTCAGTATATTTTGTTTTGTTGGCACAAAAATGTTAATCTAGCTCTGGCTGTTCAAGATGCCAAACCAGGTGGCATCAGGAGCTCATTAGAAGAATGAGGGAAGAAGAAAGGAAGAAAAAAAAATAATCCTTATTAATGGGTGTATAGGCAACTCATTTTCAGTATTGTCATACTCCGAGCTACTAGACAGTAGATAACTTTCATCATGGTCCTAACAATACCTCATGTATAGCATGTCTACATAACACACATCTCAAAGATTTCTAAGAGTTTAACAGATCACTATATTTTTAAATAAACATTTTTAACAGAAAAATTATTAGAAAATTAATGTATAGCAAAGCATAAAATAGAATGCTGACACTTCCATGAACTCTGTGAGGTACACAGTGGTGCACCTTACCTCCTCACTGACTTCTATCATCATTTGTAATACATTAACAGCTTTTAAGAAATGAAACAAACTCAAGTTGAATGGTAACAAAAATTTAAGATTTTTAATGAACATTTTAGCAATATCATTCCCAGAAGAGAGCACAGAAAACAACGAACTCACATATACATTACTTGTAAAATAACTTTTTAACCTTAGAGCAAACATTAAATAAATAAATATTAAATATTAGCTTATTTCTCTGCCCTGCCTGTTCCTTTTCCTACTGTTCAGCAGTCAGACAACTTAGTATCTCCCCTCACTTACATTGCAATGCAGGCTGTGTGCCTCAGAGACATCCTTTAGTCGGTTACCATAGTGATTCTACTAAGCAGGCAACTTAAAAAAAAAAAAGACTAAATAAAAATAAAATGCTCTACTTTACATTGCATTTTGCCTGACAAAAGAAAAAAAGGAACAGACCTATATACTTTGGCCTGTACATTGAGTATACCGATCTAAATGGTACACAATCCTTTTTGCAAAGATGTGTCATCTTGCACTGTCACTAACAATTAATATGAAAAGATAAAGCAGAAAGGAACAGATTTGCTCTCACCTAGCAATGCTATTATAAAAAATAAGCAGATCTAAAGAGAAATCATTGGCAACTGTTCTGCAGTAGCTTTTCAGCAGGGCTATTACAGTGAGACTCACTGAGAGAAAGCACACAACCATATAAGAAAATCTAACCATTTTAATCTTTAACTATGCCGGTAGTATCACTGCTGTACAGTCAAAAAGGCAGGAATATTCTTATCAACGCCTCCTAAAAATTTAAATTCTTGCTGCTACATTAACTGACTTTGAAATTTCAAAATCCACATAATGAAAATTTTCTAAGTGTAGTAAATTTCTGCTTGCGCTGTACACTAAGCTACAAACAGTAAATAAATTGATAAACTGAAGCCCATAACTACAGCAAAATAAACCATTCTCACTAAACAATTTTCACAAAGCAATGCACAAAACCCCAGAACCTTTCAAACCAAGAACCTTTGAAATGCACATACACGAGCAAACCTACACCTCTTGCCAGATAAATAATACATAGCTCCCCGTTAAGTATTCAAAATCAGACACACAAAAAAAGCATGCATGCATTCTAACGCATAAATCTCATCAGCCAAAAGCAGATCCACTAATCACAATTACCAGCACCAAAAAATTAAAAAATAGTAATAATTTCCAACTTCCATTTCTGCAACAAACAGAAGCGGCTAGCAAACATCTGCACCTCTCTCAAATATTGCAGCACTGAAGCTGGCTACTGCTGTGTGAAATAGTTATTATGCAGGAGAGGCCGCTGCAGTTCAGAGACGACATACAATACCTCAAGGCAGACAGCAGTCTATAGAAATTCAAATCCCGAGTAAGAGGATTTACCTAGAAGGCAGTGTCCTGAATGTTAAAAAGTAACAGGCTCTCTTCAAGAGCTGCAGCACAAATCATAATATACCTTGATTTGTAGCTGTCTGTAATTGCACAATTATCTACAGCATATTTTGTCTCCTCTGAAGTCCTTGACTTGCCTCTGATTGTGGAAACAATTTCGAAGGTAACCTTCCCAAGGATCAGAAGCACAGTGGATTGCATACAAACAGAACTGATGAAAGCATTAGGTCTGGTAGTAAAGTAACAGTAATCTGACACCAATTTAGATAACTTAGTATGATTTCCCTATTAGAATTAACACCAATTCTCCTAACAAATTAGTCCTTTACCATTTAAGAGGCAAGTACCCTGGGTTTTTGTTGCTTCTTTAACCAATAAATGACCAACACAAAAAGAACCGCTTTCTTCTTAGTGCAGTATTTTCAGTACTGTCTCTGTTTACATCCAAGCCCGAGACCTCGAAAACAGAGGAGACTACTCCCTCCTCCTCTCGAGGATGACATTAGCAAGTTTAATAGCTCTCGGTTCTGCATTTTGTTAGCAAGCACAGCAAGCCATCATTTGAAACCTGACAATTCTCACAGACTTACCATGAAGGAAAGCTCCATCATGACTCAGTAAAATTCTGTCAGGAGATGGCTTTTTCTGCCTATGTGACCTAGGTGTGATGGCTACGTCCCTCAGCGCAGCCTTTGTTCGGGTAAGTAGGACACAGAGCGCCTTGCGTAATCAGCGGTGGCGGAGCGCCAAGCCTCCATTTGCCAGGCCTGTTTGGGGCCAGGGGAGAGGGTCAGGGAAGGACACGCTACATGTGCTGCCATGTCAGCTCACCGCTCCGCTCCCCAGCACCTTCTGAATTCACAACACACGCATCTTGCAAGATGAAGGCTTCTGCAGGGTAAACTCTCAGTTACTTTTGTCCGGCATTCAAAAAAACCACCCAAAACCATTAAGACTGAGGAAAACTATCACATGGACAGGGCAGAAGAAAGCTGCTTGAGGACACAAGAAACAAAAGTCACATACACCCGTAAAATGGATAACAGGATATGCTGAAAAGAATCTCATTTTGAATAGCTACAAGTGAAAAATTCTTTTCAGAGACAAAGATGAGAAAAGCTGTATTTTCACTAGGCAAAAGAAGGTTGCATTCAAATCTACTGACCAACATCTTATATAGGGCACCACAGTGATTTTCACAAAGCCATCTCAATACTCACCCTGCCTGCATGTTTTGTCATTGTTTGTGCAACATCAGAATTTAGCTATTCCTGTGTTATCAGCCCAAAAGACTGCCAGCCACAACAAAATGCCACCGGGAAAGGGGATGACTGGAAGCTTGCCACCACTGCTGCATCATCAGCATCACCGCGGAGCTGAACCGCCCGGAGCTGGGGCGGTTTCAGGACCTGCAGCACTCTGCCTCCAGCCCACACAGCCACCCAGCCTGAACCAAAAGCACAGCATAATCCTTCCTGGGTATCTGTGGCTACCTAGCCAGTACATGTGGCTAGTGATTACTACATGCCCTGAACGCCAACCTTTTGGTTACAGTTACAGCTAACAAACCTGGACCAAGACACCTCTCATGAGAAGGTCCACAAATGAAGTGTACCAGCACCAATGCTCATTAGCTTGAATGCTCAACTTCTGAGTCAACTATTGCTCTTCTCATGGTTTGTTCTACCCCTCACCTCAAATGACAGAAGATGCCACACAGCATGTTAATCCAATGTGAGTATTTACTCCTCTTTGTAATCATGGCATTTCTAAAATACACCAACAGTTTTACAGGAGAATTCCAAAATTACTCAAAAGCCCAACCAAAACTAAGTAAGAGAAACCAAAGAAAATACTCTGCAGGCCAGACGTTGTGATGGTGTGAGCCACTGTCAAAACCAGTTACAGTATCACTCTCTTCCAGTTTGACTGCAGTGCCATGCTGCATTAAAAAAAAAAACTTTTCACGTTCTTACTTCTCGTACACATCTCTCCATCATCCACATATGCAAACTACAAAGACTTAGAGAGCAATTTCCTTCCCAAATGCTGAGATCCATCCACTTAAGTTTTTATTAAACTAATCTTCTGACTCATTTCATCTTGCTTTCCAGAAGATGCTTTTCAGGTGAAGTGCTTGAAATCTTGAATATCCACCTTGCAAAAGATAAAGCCCTTTGTTTTGTTTTTTACCTAAGAACGTTGCTGACTAGTTTCTGCTAGAATTACAGACATAAAACATAAGAAATTAAAACCTCTCGTAACTATGTATTTTGTCTAGTTGATTTTCCCTTAACAACTGAAAATAAATAATTTCATTTATATATTATATATATTTATATATATATATATTTTATATATATATAAAAATAATTCAACATTAACATGTTGAAGCTTCAAAATTACTAATCTAAGCACATATGAAAAATAACTAGGTTGTGAAA
Organism: Ibycter americanus; assembly: GCA_035590275.1. NCBI lineage: Eukaryota > Metazoa > Chordata > Aves > Falconiformes > Falconidae > Ibycter > Ibycter americanus. The sequence goes on from JAVJGI010000014.1 coordinate 81,177,711, forward strand.
CAGCACTTGAAGGCTTGGAAAGACAAATTTCACTTTCATAAATACATCCTTATTTATTACTGAGAAAAAGAACATAAAAAAATGAACCGTATGTCTATAACAGCTACATGCTGGCATACAATAGTTGCAGTAGCTAACAATGTATTTCATGAAGATATATATAGAGATGGGAGAATTATTGGAGTAAGTGATGGAAAAAGTATCTGACTATAAAGAAGTACTTCGAGCTGTTCATCTGTGTATCAGTATTTAATTTTTTTATTTCATGCATATGCATGTAATTCATGCCTATTTTCCTAGTAAGTTCTATTTCTTTTGCAGCCTTTTTCTTATCCTAATATAAGCAGTATGCCTTAACATTACCAACAAATGAGAATCTTTAGGAAAATAATTAAAAAAATCAAAATTATACTTAAATTTATGATTTGCAGGCAAGATCAAAGCATAGGCCTGAAGCAAACTACTAGGATAGCTGTTCTATGTATAAATAAGGAGGAAAAACTTCTAAAAGTGAAAGGCAGAATTAGTATTTCTATTGCAAGGCAGATATCTGAAAACATGAGATATTCAGTTGTCATTCTTCTAAGGGTTCTGTTGATGGGTACAGGATGCATCTGCAATACTCAAAAACCAAAGAAAATTCCCAAAGCACAACATAAGTTGGTTTGCCATAAAATAACCTGCTCGTGTGCAGAGTTCCTACTGATCCCACATTACCAAAAGAAACCACCGCACCACAAACATGAAAAATAACCCCAAACAAAAGCAAACAAAACACCCCCTCACAAAATCAAACCCACAGAAATTCTCCCACCCACCCATCATTCCCTCAAAGTTATGGTTCTAATAAATATGAAAAACTAAGATTTCTTTTTTTCCTTTAAGTAGTCTGTCAGCAAACAACAGAAGTGAACAGAATTTTACATTCAAAGGGTTTTCAGGATCGCAGCCCTAACTTCTCACCAGAAGCACCATACACAATACTCCAATGCCACCAAGCAGAATGAGCACCAGATGGAAGACTGATTTCCCATAGCTGCCATTTCCAATGTAACTCAACTATTAAACCAAGCAATACCAAAGCTGTAATTTTTCCTTTTTTCCTCAGCATCTTTTTTATGCACATCAATGGTCCCACACAACACACCCAGCTCCCCCTTCGTGCTCTACCTAGCTCTGCATTCAGCTTTCAGCAGGACAAGAGGCACTGGGGCCACCCGATGCACCGCAACTCCTGTGTGGATTGCACGGTTCCCTTCGTAGGTATTTTTCACATCCCAAGAGACCAGACACACGACCAGTCATTTGGTGCCTCTGATGCAGATCAAGCCAACCTAATCACCTGGTCCTCAGCTTGCAGAGCTCAAAGGGGTCTGGGGCAACATCGCACAGGAATGTTCTAGGAACTTCTCTTCGAAATCTCTTTCATTCTGACATATTCACTAGAAATTGGTTAAGATTCAAAAGTACTTAAGAACTGAGACACACACGCAAGACCGGATGATTACGTACATGTATGAAAAAGGAGGTTAAAATTGAAAAAATATATTCAATAAATAGGTAAATGACTAGGATATCACGTGACATGCCAGAAATAATGTGGCATGTGCTCAGAAGCTTGAACATTTTTTCCAACTACATCTACCAAACCAATAAAAAGATACATTCCTAGAGATCTTGCTTTATTCTACTTTCAGATTATCATGGCGCCACAACAGCTTAACACCATCACAAACCGTATTCCCAGTGTTGTTCGTAGGAAATGGCAGAGAGGAAAAGGGCAGCAGGACACGTAGTAAAGCGTGAAAATGTTAGGACTGTGAGATAAACCTCATTAGTATGCTGCTGCTATAGTAATCAACAATAAACCCACCCGCCCACCCACACCTCTTGTCAGTTGATTTTGGAATTAATTGTACTTTTCTGATGAATGGGGCAAATTCAGGTTTCACGTATCACCTCTGAAGGCAACATTGCCCTAACTGTCAAGTTACACAAAGACTCTTCTTCTCAACCAGAAGGGCCACTTCCCACCTCCCGTCCCCCGGCCCCCACCCCTTAATGTGAGCCTGAAGGCCAAGTAATTTTCAACAGCACTTGTGTTCTTGCCAGTTTATGGCAATGGGATAACACAGCAGTCAAGGGTTCTCATAGTAATTTGCAAGTCTTAACTGCAGCAATGTTAAAAACATGCAAAAGCAGTAATTGATTTTGAAAAAAAACTGAGAGTTGATTTTACGCTTGTTAAACAGCACTCTAGTAATTATCTTGATCATCAACATCTTAAAATAGTAAAAATTAATTTTGAGCTTAAATTGCTTACATAAAATATAGATGATTTATGGTAATGCTCTAAAATTGTGAAAAACATGGAACATATGACCTTCAGACTCCCATCTTCCCCCTTTACTGAAGACTCTTACTGACAATGACTCATCTGTTGGCAACGGTTTATTCTTAGCAATTACAGACTTAATATGAATGTTTAAATACCATCAAAAACATTATGATATTTCAAAGTACATTAATACAACGTTGGTACAATCTGTGAAATCCAGAAATCACAAGTGAATACTAGATGAAAAGTTACTTCCACTTTCTGCCTCAGTGTCAGATAGGAAGCTCAAACTGGGCTATGAATCCTGTCATACAGAGCCCCAGGGAAAGGGTCCGTGTGCAAGGTCAGTCACTAGCAGGCTGGCTCCTAAACCCCCTAACGGTCCTCTAAAATCCTGGATCCTTTTAAAAAGGTCCACAAAACCAAAAAAGGCACAAGACAACTGTGTCTTTTCATTACTGCGGGTTACTTATCTTCTGTGAAGAGACAAGATGCTCAGTCTCAGAGAAAAGAGACAGACTGTGAAAACATCCTTTCACACTCTTTGATCTTATCTCTTCCTCGGTTTTTTTTCTCCCCATGCTTGTGCATAACCACTGCACCAGCACTTCGTTTTATTCTCTTCACTAAGTATTTTCTGACTTGCCTTTCGTATTTTTGTGACTCAGAGTTCTGGCTTAAGTGTGTTTTTTTTAAACCTCTACTCAGGGATCAGTCAGATTGGCTTTCAAAGAAGCTACTGTCCTGCTTGTTCTTTGTCTACTCCTCAATTGATATATTCTGATGTATAAACTGGTATGTTTCAATCAGTATTATTTTGTTTTCGAAGTAGATCAGTCTCAGGACTCCACATTAAATCCACTGAAGAGCTGAACTGAAAACAGCTGTAACTGTTCGAGACTGAGTGGATTGCCCCACTGGGTCTTTTCCTTCCTAATCCTCACTGTTATTCTCTGCTAAGGATTGCAACCTCCATAGCAAAGGAAGCAAACCAGGAACTCTGCCTTACATGTTTCAGTTGATAATTCCAAAGCAGAGTTTCGTGTTACGTGTTGCACCAGAAGGTGGTAAGATAGCTCTACCCACTCCTTCCCATTCACGCACTCCTGCCTTCTACCTTGCATTCAGTCTAGCAACTGGGCAATCTCAAGTTGAGCTGATTCAGACTTCTGATCCACCTCAGTCTGCAAATGGGAAAAAAAAAGATCACTCTATTCAACGCAGCAAAGAATGCTGAACAATGCAATCAGGATTGCAAGGTGGAAAAAGAGAAAAACCTTTCAGCAACAACCTGCAGTTATATTGCTTTAAGGACAATGTGAAACTATCCTTAATGCATGCCCTCACCCCCGCCCCATTTATTTCATCACTCTTTTGAAGATCTTCACTCTGCTCCAGCTGTTTTTGTTGCTGCCATTTGTTTTCTTAAGTGACTTAATCACATAGCACATAAAAGAAATGGAATCAAGATAATTCTGCGTTACAAAGGATTAATTTCTTTCTGTTTTTAAAATACTACTTTGATGTTTTTCCCATTTGTAGTTGGGGTACTGAAAACTAATAGTTTGGTATACTCAAAATCCTTCTGATAAATGACCTTTTTATTTCACAAAGTTGTGAAGATCAAACACAGTAAAATACTTAGATTGAATTCTCATAATATCTATTTAAATACTTGATCCAGTGATAGAATTACATATTTCACGGCACAGCAGGAAAAGGTTATTTTTTTCTTTATCGATTTCTTCTATTAAAAATTAAAATGCGGAAGTTCCTTCCACTACTTGATTACAAGTTTACTACCTCCTTGCAAACGTACTCTTCTGTTTTGTCCCTGACTTCTTTAAAAATAAACCCAAACTGTACTTCTTCAGCACTTCTTCTATTCCCCATGTATCATGACAGCCAACAATAAATTCGTGCCAAAATATAAGGAAACAGGACTACCCAAACTCACACATAATCCCTTTCCCAACACAGTGATCTACCTCTACCTCCCCTTGCTCTCTTTTGCCATTCACTGCACTGAATCTTTCCTACCTCTACGCAGTATCATCCTCTCTAACCACAATTTCCAACTCCACCTGTCTCTGGAGGTGAAAGCTTGGACTCTGGATGAAAAAAGGAAGCCTGATGTGAGAACTGCTTCCCATTATTACAAATACTGAAAGGAAAAATTGAGAGTAACACTCTACTCTTTCATAGCTTGGACAATGGGATTTTGATAGCCTCACAAATACAACTTCCAGGAAAAGGAAGCCACAGGATTCTTGAAAACAAAACACCTAATGTTTTCAGTAGTTTTAGGAGAGATTAATATGCAGAAATATAAGTTACACTTAATTACAAATCACAAAATTCTCAGCCTTGCAGGTGTATTTCCCAGCACATGAAACTCCATTAGACAGCATTTCCTTTTTCCAAGACACACATGCCTAAATTTAGAGTTCAGGAAAAGAACATGGGGATAGATTAGAAAATGGGAGGAGGAAATAACCTGGGGAAACATGTTGAATGGAGAGAGGTAAAATGACAAATTACAACTGGAGACCAAAAAAGAATGGAAGCAGTAAAAAAATATTTAAAGGAATACAGAAGAAACAAAGTACTGTATAAACACAAACCATTCGTAACTGATTAGCCGGGAATTCTTGCCTTAGAAACTGACTCTCAAACCAGTAAATAAAATAATGATTAACTGCTAGAAAAGTAGAAAGTATATAAAAAAATTGATATGTGAACATTATTTTGCATAAAAGCTTTCTATTTTTAATAATTTTTAAGAACTTCCAGTTTACAATAGTGCAGCTGGGGGCAGGGGGAGAAGAAAATTGAGAAATCCAAGCTGCTAATTCTTTTCTTCTTTTTCCTCCAACTTCCTGTTTTCCTTAGCTTCCCCCCAAAATGTACT